>UELW01000021.1:1777509-3003037 GCA_900490495.1 Danionella dracula
AGTTGGAGCATTGTGGTTTTCGTTTTTTGTTTTTGTTTGCCTGTGCAAAACGTATTGCCCCTTTTATTGGATACAATATAACGAGTTCTCCAAGTTCTTGCGGGAAAAGTCTGAAGATTTTGAAAGGAAATAACACAGGACACGCGACGCGTTCTGTTCAGTTGCTTGTGGTTAAGTTCTTTAAGCAACCGCATAACATCGTCGCGTTAAACACGCAACTGGTGCTTCTGCTGAAGAGCTAGCCACATTGTCCGGTATCCAAATCCTGCACTGGTCCACGAAGTTCTGCTCTTCTCGCGCTCATTACAGCTTTCAATAACAAGCCTGCTTCCTTCAGCGCGTTTTAACAGTGCGCAGGACTGATGGCAATTCTGTGAAGGGTTGATAGCATGTCCACAATCCCGAGATAGGAATGGTCTTTCACAAAATAGTATTTATGTAATTCTATTTCTGTCATTGTAAACTTGTCGGTAAAGAAAATATCGAAACTTCAAAACGCGGACTGCTTGTACACGACTTTGCGCGCTTATCATGATTGACAGAGTCTCGTCCAATCAGCGCAGTTGTCGGTTCCTCATGGTGCCGGCCCTTTCATTTTTGGATGGGAATGTCGGTGTTTTCTGAATTTGTTGTGCTTACTGAATTGTACATTGTTTCGCTTTGTTAACTTATTTTCTTATTCTTAATTGTGAATTGTTTTGCACCTTTCGGCCAGTATTATTTACATGAATCAAGTCCAACCATGATGAGATGTTGAACAACAGTCTTTCACAGCGAGTGCCATTTCAAGAAAACCTTTATTGTTCATTTGTTGCGCAAGTGGTCCCATTGGTTATACTGGACTGCCCTCTAGTGGTTATCCACCACATGAACAACAATGGATTTCCACTAGCTTCAGTTATTTTAATGATTTAAAGAGCGCTTGTAATTAAAGTGGCATAAAACCTATGGATAGGAATACACTGTTAGCACCTGATGGGGCCTATAACATACTGTAATGTAGTCAGCTGTTTTTATTTATAGGTTTAATAAATAATCAAACTGTATTTTTTTTTTATTAAAACTTCTAAATTCAGGAGATTATTTATTTACAGTGATTAAAATACTTTAGAGTTTATAGGAACAAGTATTCATCACACGAGGGGTTTATTTCAAGATTTGTTGCTGATCCTCAGAATGTGGGGCTAGTGCCCCCAACCCTTCGATTTTTGGCTTATTCCAAACACCAAACCCAACATTTGACTGAAATATGGTCTGTATTTGTTTTGGTAAGCCCTGCCAAACAAACCCTAGTTGTTTCACAACTTTCAAGTGTTTCCATGGCAACAACAATTTTGGAAAAATCCAACACAAAGGCAAATATAAACTTCATGGTTGCTGCATTTCTAACAAGAGTAGCGTAAAAGTTACAAAATTGGAATTTAATGTGACCTACTTTTTGTAACCAGTGTGGTGGTGCAATATTCAAAACTAAGACTAGTCACACCAGGTGCATTCACGCTCACAAGACTAACAAAACCCTGAATTATTAAGAAAAAAGCAATGTATGAATATGAATTATGATTCACTTCCTGATAGCAATTTCACGTCATTACTTTTTGATTCACCATTATCAAAACCAGACAAGATATCAAAATGTCTACACTTACCAATTCTCATCATCAATCTCTTGAGAAATTTCTGACAGATTTTGGGGGACACCAGAATATAAATTGTAGGAGGAGGAGTATGGTAAAATACCAAATACATACCAAGCATGCATTTTTGAGACCACTTTAAGTATCTCAGTTTGGCACAAAAAAAAAGAAAAAAAGAAGGCTACAAGTTTTGTTTGTCCTGATGAGTTCTACATGTGATTTTAGTATGGGGACAATAGATGAAATCGTTTGGCCTACAGAGCTTCAAATTCTACATTATAAATGGGTGTGGCTTTGTGATTAGGGCTTGAAGCCATGTGGCACTGCACACCCTGGTGCCAGTTACTAAATTTTTATTATTTTTAATTTAGAGGCATCTTCAAGGCAGAAGTGTTTGTTCAGAATCAACATTCAACTTCACGTGGGTATTATTAGATGATTTGTTACCAGTGCTATTGCTGTACTATTTTTTTTAATTATTAGAAATGGTAAGTCCAAGCAAAATACCTCGCATTGGTGGTGAGTTTAATAGGTTCAGTGATGATTTTGGCTTATTCGCAGTGAGCATTATTAGACTGTCATGAAAAAAATACATTCTTGTAAGCATTGTTCAAATAAATGCATTTGCTAGCTTTAAAAGAGATTGATTTTGTCCCTTTTCAGTATTCAGTTTTAGATGAAATGAGTATATAGATAAAATTGTTTGGGAAACAGACAGCTTCCAATTCCCCGGCCCCACCCCTTGACTCTATCTTCTGCCCCGTCCAGACGCCTGAATCCAACAAGTGTGCCGTATTTTGAGTGTTTTTAACACCTTTGTGACAGGCAAAGAAGTGTACAAGACATCGCAATTTCATATATTTGCAATACGTGCAGAATTAAACATTATCCAGTGTGTGCCCATCATTCTTGACACATTTTCAGGTCAGAACAATAAATATAAGTTTATAATTAAAAACATTTTTTAAATTGACATACTTCCTTTGTCCAGTTGGTGGCACTATATCAGAGACTCACTATAGTACCATCAGTTAAATCACAGTCCTATAAACATCAAAACCCTAAGGTTTTATGAAACACAACCAATGTATGAGAGTATATTGAGCCACTTCCTGTTTTCAATTTCTCGCCATAATTCTTCGCCTCGCCACGGGTGAACCGTTCGAGATATCAAACATCTGGTTGCAATTTTTCATCATCAATGTCTCTAGATGCTTCTGACCAATTTTGTTGGATGGGGGATAAAAATTGTGGGAGGAGTATGTTAAAATACCAAGCATGGGTTTTTGAAACCGCCCTAAATATCTCTCTTCCTGTTTGGCGTACATGAAAAGTTAGAGCACAAAAGTTGTTCATCCTGATGAGTTCTACATGTAATTTCAGATTGGGGGTGAGAAGAGAAACAGATTGGCTTCCAGAGGGCTTCAAAGTTGGCCACAAAAAGGGGCGTGGCTAGAGCCCTCCCCTCTACTCTATCTTCTGTTACAACCTGATGACCACATAATCGAGTTTTTGTGCATGATGAGGCTCCCAAAAGTGCTTGGTTTGTTAACATAATATAATATAATAATAATTTTAAAGAACATAATAATAAAAAATAATCATAAAGAAAGCAATGCTAAAATTTCAGACAAAAACTTTTTATTTGAATTGTGTTAGGCTGCAAAGAAATAGCTAGCCTTGATGAGGAAACCATTTCAAGTATTTGAGTTAAGACTGGAAATTATCTTTATTGTTTAAACCGAATCACCCACATATAGAAGAACATCAGTTCAAGTTAAGGCTCTCAGGGAGCTCTACCACCACTGGAGTGCAATCATCAAGATCTGCTTCAAAGTCCCAGTTAAATTTCTTGGTCAGATACACTTTAAACTTTTCTGCTCTTTTCCTCAAGGTGCCGTCAACACCTGGAGCACTGGTAAACTGGAAAAACTCCTGAAACACACAAGTTCCACATAAACACATACATTTATTTTGTTTTAAAACAACATTTATTAACAACACATCTTATAGTTAAATATTTATTTGCCACACACAGTATGAAGCCCAATTTTAGACAATGCCTCATATTACAGCTGAAGTAAAAATGGTAACAGCATGATTAAATACTTTGCCTTGGCATTGTATAAAATACCAGTTATTTTATGCAAAATATGCAGTTTTGGGACCGATATTTTACGAAATTTTTCACCCTCCAAATTCTTCCCATCAGGTCACTATTCTGTTCACAGGGGGTGAATAGCTTCTCTGGCTTCGGGTGCAATGCGGCGTGGAGAGTGATCCAATCCGTCATGTTTGCGATATGATACCCAACATTACTGTCTGTGAAGATATTTGATCACTCAACTATCCATTATTAACAAAAATCTGTGCTTCTCTTTTTCCATAAAAGTTCAAGCGAGTTAGCGATTTATAATGAGATTGTGGAAAAATCCTTTCCACCGATGCAGCGTAACATAGATAGTTTTTCTTATTGTTCTGTTTTTGTTGTTTCAAAAAAGTTTGTTGGTTATGTTGGTTACATCAATGTTTTTGTGTAATTTCTCCCTTTGCGATAGCATTAGCAATTGTGCTTAAGTCCATACACAGCTCTGAGGAGTTCCAGTCAGCATCTATCTCTTTCCTGTGCTTGCTGTTGATCCTCAGACAAGCTCCTTCTAATAAATTTAAAAAGCTTGCAGTCATATTCCACCTTTCTTTGCTCTGCTTCATCATCTTGTTTGTCTACTTTTCCAGTTTACCTCAGTCCTACCTCAACATTCGGCAGAGTTACGGAAAAAGCCTGTTTAATCTTGACACTAGTGGAGAGTGGAATTTAACATGATTCCTAATTTGGATAAACTAATAAGGTCATGCCCACTCTCCCACAGAAAATTTAAATATCTTGAAAATAAATAGGGTTGAGTATCATTTGGGCTTTTTTCACTCAAAAAATCAATACTTTTAAAACGATACCGTTGCCAAAAATGGTGCCTGAACCGTTACTTTATAAAAGCCACACAATTATGGTGGATGACTCAAGAATACATTTTTATTGAACAAAATATTTAATGCTTAAAATGGAACATAACATTTTATTTGAATATTAATTTTATATAAATTATATATGAATACAGAAAATACAACAAAACAAATTAACTGCTTCAAATCGTTTGTACCATTTGTTAGAATGAATGCAAGATTTGCAATTTGCGATTAACATTATATATAACCTGTGGAAAGGCTGCTGCTGCTGTCGTCATCATAAACAATGACTCCTTTTTACCGATCGGATGACTGAGGCTGGTGTCAGGGCTGGGCGATACTGCAGAAATTGGGATTGAGATTAAATGCGCTTTTGAGTTTGTGTTGATTTCTCCGTCCACTTGTGTATCATCCAGCATTGAGGAAAAATCGGTCATCTACACTTCACACATCAGAAAATGAAGAGAAATACGAAAAACAGAGCTGGAGAAGCAGAAGCTGGCACTATAAATGTTTGTTTGCCAGATAACGAATAGTTTGAGGTTATATTTACAGACTATTTTGCTTTTCTTCTTTTATGTAAAATGAGGCCCACAAACAAAGTTAGGTGTAGCTGCCCCTACCGTGTGGCCTGACTTCACTTGCAGTTACTGAAGCGCCATCTAGAGTTCAGGAAAAGGTATGTGGCACTAGTTTTTGACCCCAACAGCAGACACGCATGCCAGATGATGGGTTACAGCCCCCTACTTGCAGCAGATGCAGAGCACGCTTAAGAGAGAGAGAAAGACAGAAATTTTGTCACCTGGAGGGTGGAGGTGAGGAAGTTGTTTTGGGAGACAATGTCGATGAAAAAGTCTTGAGGGATCTCCGCCAGGCTGGTGAAAGAGCACGCCAATTAGGGCCAAGGAATAGCTGAGGCTGGTGTCGGAGGGCATCCTCACAGCGGCATAGCAATACTACAAGCTTCTGCCAGTGCTCAAATCCCTCGTACACATTACCCAGTAGGAAGCAAACAAAGGCAAACTGTAGCTCACCTGCAAGGCACAACATTTAAAGAAGATGACTATTAAACCAGTTTTTCTTTGCATCACAATTTTTTTCTGAAAAGAAAGTTTTGTGTCAAAACCCAAATAGGTATGGTTTCATTAAGTTGACTTTGTTCACTTGGGATATGATAGCTGCTTTTTGCTATTTGGTGGATCTCAGGTCAAAAGACAAGCCCAGACATCTGCCAAAACAGTGTTTCCCCCATTATTCAACGGGTCCTCTAAGACCTAAGAGAGGTATTACATAATCTAGCAATTGAATGTGTTCTCTACCAAATATATGCATTTCCATTTATTATGCCCATAGTTATAATGCTGCCCACTGGGCCAATCAGATGCACAATTAATGTGGAGCTCTCTGGTTTGGAGTGTGAAAGAGTAGCAGTCCCGCGCTGAACACAAACAATGAGAAAGTGTGCTTTTGCTTGTCCTTTAAGAGACCCTCTACAAAGATTTTTCGCCAAGTTCTGACTACAACTATAAATTGTGCAAGGTATGTAAAAGGTTAAAAAGGTTTGATAGGGGATCTTATAAAATACAAACATGTAACACTCTTTGCATACTTCTAAAAATGCAAACTCTGGCATGTTGTTTTATCTCAGTTTACTTTCAAGTAATATCACATCCACAGCTAAATGCCAATCTGTACTTGTGTGTCAAGTCTACAAATTGCCTTTTACGAAGGCTGCACATTCAGCTATAACACTGAGCTGACCTGTTGTGCCTGCCATGCACCTCTGAAATTTTCTAACTTCACTTGAAGGCTTTGCAAAGCGTGAGCTTTGTGATTGGTCAAGGTGACATTTATTATGCAGTTTTATTTTGCATTCTGACAGTCAGATTGCATGGGTTACACTATTCTTCAAAGAAGGCGGGTGCTCTGACAGGAAGGCCTTCAAGTCTCCACTATTGACTGGTAGGGTTGGGTACTGAAACCCGGTTCCAATACGGAACCAGTATCACTATATCCTGTTTGGACCGGACCGAAACAGAATGTAAAAACCAGTTCCCCGTTGCGGTGCCGACCTAAGAGTCAAAGCTGTCAGAGCCATGCCGATTACCTATCTTCATTCGATTCCTCAATGTAGTTACAAGTAGCACGTAGTTAGTCAATGAATGAGTTAGCCGCCTCGCATCTCTTCTGCCTTCATCTCCCCTTTTAATAAATTAACAGGCAGATAAGACCCTCTGAGAAGGCGAGCGAATGCAGGTACAAATGGTATACACTTTTGCTCTGGCAGCATCCGAAGCTTAGCTTACTAAATTAAACACATTAGTTTGTAAACTAAATGCCTGAAACTAAACGGTCAAAAGAGTCAAAAGATTACACACAAAAGAATTGCAGATTAAAGCAGTGGGTTGCACCGTATTGACTGTTCAAGCCACTTGCAAATAACAGGGGGCACTATCATATGGATTATCATGTAAATGTATTATTTAAATATCTGTATTTAAAAATAAAGACACAATCCTCATCATTTAAAAATACATTTTGTTTATCAGTTTAAATATCTGCCATTAATTCATGTAGTTACATTTTTAGTTTTTCAATTTTTTAAATAAAAGTAAGCCAATTTATAAACCCATCAACTATAAACTCTGAGAGCAACAAATTCCATCTATTTTAGTTTTCATGTAAGTAAATGATTTCTGTTTATGTGTACTACTGGAATGATTAATTGTTATTAACATAAATGAGTGAAATCCCAAGATTTTTTAAGAACTGGTATCAGTATTGGTATGGGTGATACTGAGCCTGTTGGTAAAGGATCAGTTCCACTTTCTGCAGCATCCCTGTCCTGACCCCAGCTTCAGTCATACCCATCACAAACAGGAGTCCCTGAATGTGATGACACAGCAGCAGCCTTTCTACAGGTTATTATTAAGCTAATGTATAAGTAAACATAAGTTTACATACTGTAAAAACCGTATCGGAACAACGCCAAACGATACCCTACCCTATTGAATCTTCACATTACGAGGAAATCCCACCTCATTGGGGCTGGCTAATCAAGAAACGTATACTCACCCAGTATGTCTAGTGGTTGCTTGCTGTAGCGGCTCTGAATGAGACAGTCAAGTGCATAGCTGCGGTCCATGCTACACTGGGTGATCTGGGCTGGGGTAGCTCCAGAAGGAAAGCTCTGTTTGGGGATGTTGGAGAAGCGCAGCTCTGTTCCCTCCCTCTGCTTCATGCGGGGTAAGCGTTCTAGGCCCTCCTTCAGGCTCTGGCACTCCCCTTGGAAGAGCGGTTGACTCTGGGCAGCACGGTCCTTGGTGTAAGTAAGTTGCTGCTCAGGCACTACCTCGCTGAAGGAACACACACGCCCATTGGTTGGCTGCAGCATCAGAGCCACCTCTGGCCGTAGTCGGTCTGTCAGAGACACCCACTTCCGCATAGTCTCGTAGGGGTAAGGCCCCAGATAGCGATCCAGTTCTTTAAAATTGTCCCTCATTCGTTCAGCCTCCTGAGGGTCCTGGGAGATTTCGAGATCTTCCTCGCTCTGGTTCCAGTGTGCCACCATTATCTCCCGGGATTTCAAGCTAAGGAATAGTCCTATTTTGGGGGTGAATTCCTGAAAACCTCCTGCTGTGCAGAAGTGAAGGAAGTGGAGACCAGGGGGGATCATCTTCACCCCCCGGAAACGAGGGCCCAGCGTCCAGGTTTTATAATCCAGTCCCAGCTCCATTCCTTCTGGGAAACCAAGCAGAATCAGTGTGGCACCCTCTTGGAACAAGCCCTGGGCTACCTCTGGATCCATCTCCATCAGCCAAATCTGTCAAAAATATTTTTATTAAATATATTGTTAATAAAAATATATAATATATAAAATGAAATATGCACAAATGAGACATTTCTCCTCAGAATAAATCCCAAACATCCAAGTGAGTAAAGTTAATTTCCCACTCAGTAGTTCGACATTCATCAGAGTAAAAAACACGTCAGTTAAAAAATTCCAAGTTATTTAAGGACATTTTAAAAGAATGAAATTGGTTTGTTCCAATTCAAATTCAGAATGTGCCAACATGTATTTATCATAGAAGATTTATTTGTATCTCACACATGAAGCTGGCATTGCAAGAGAAGATCAAATGTGTTCCAAGTGTGTCTATGGGAAGTATTAAGGAATTTCCAAACAAACATAAATTACCACCCCTAATAGCCACTGTTGTTGCATTTCACTACAAAACAAACATGAATGCTCAAAATGAACTTACCTTTCATATTTACTTTTAAAGCGCTGTGGACAATGCAGCTTCACAAGTGCTAATGGTCCTTCAAATCGTCACTAGTCCCCCAATTATTTTTAATTTTAATCATTTTAACGATATACCCTTGAACAAAATAGAGAAACTACCTGAGAACTTAAAACAATGTTTTGTCCCGTGTTTAGCTCTACTTTGATTATTTTTCAACATTTGGCTCATTATTTCACCAAAAAATACATTTGATTAGTTCACCTCATCTATTAACAAAATTCACCATACACAACGACAGTTCAGCAATTGCAAGCCTTGCAAATCTAAACTCAGCACTTGTTTGCCGTTAACCCGTCCCATTCCCAATCCAAATTGGTTTGGGAGCTGGGTCTATACTACGTAGGTTTTTAATAGTTTTTATTTATTTTATACAGTGTCTTTATAAATACAGTGTCTCTGATCTGGAATTTGTGTATGGCAAGTACCAAACAAGACATGCTAACCTGAATTCGGCTACGCGCGGGACTCCCCTCCGTGTCCGGTGTCGCATCCGATCGGATGTCCCTCCGTAATTTCCATTCCCTTTACGCAACAACAACAGAGATCGGGCGGAGTTGCTAAGCAACCATACGCTTAGAATCCGCCCAAATCACAGCTGTGTGTACGGAGAGCCAGAATGTTCAAAAAGGTTCACGCCCTTAATAAAAAGCTATATTAAATTATGAAGTCGGCATTTCTTTTTTTACTTGTATTTTAAATATTCATTTGTTTAAATGTTGATTTTAAAATAATCAAAAGGAGTTCAAGTGTTTTAGAGCAGGTTTGTAAGTATTGGTTTTACTTTGTAATATACTGCATATTTTATGTTAGCCTTACTTATTTTATCATACTTATCGCACAAGTTAAGTGTTTGTTCCAACTTTTAGGGTTTAGCATTGATACCACTCAAACATTATTAGTATTATTAGTATTATTATTGTGTGCATGGTATTGTGCATTTGTGGAGGAACATATTTTTATGTTCCCTTTTTTAATACGTTTTCTTAGTCCGTTTTTAATGTTTATCTATTAAACTCTAAACTAACACAAGATAAAATCTTAAGATATGCAAAAGTTTAAGACAAACACAACTGCGAAAACGAATAACAATAACAAACAAGTTTCTTTTAAGGACTTTATCGAAGCTTAACGTCGACATTTGAATGAACCGAAAGGAAATGTGTCCTGTTTGGCTCTCCGTCGCTCCAGCTGAGCTTCTCTGCACATGCGCAGTTACTGGCGAACGTACATTCCAATGGTACATTCCAAATTGGTTTGGGAGCTGGGTCTATACTACGTAGGTTTTTAATAGTTTTTATTTATTTTATACAGTGTCTGTATAAATACAGTGTCTCTGCTTGGGCCTTTATGTATGGCAAGTACCAAACGAGACATGCTAACCTGAATTCGGCTACGCGCGGGACTTGCACAGGCTCAGTGTCCCGGAGATCTCCCCTCCGTGTCCGGGAGCAGACCTGCGGAGCGCAGCTCTTTAGTTCACACAGCCCACATTTTCAGCAGCTGCGTCGATGCAGTGACCAACAATGTGTAATGTGCAATTGCTAATACATTTCTTAATTAAACACATATATGGCTTTGTTTAAAGCTTTAACAATAGTTGTGATGACTCATTTAAACATATAGCAAATCATTAGCATTGTTGTAAAAGCCTAATGTGACACATCAAATAAACGCCTCTGCACTTTAGCAATCACACAGTTTGATATCTCTCTCTCTCTCTCTTTCACTTTCTCTCTATCTCTCTCTTTCCTATTATCTCGCCACCCAAAACTAGACTGAAAACGCGCACATCACTATCCTTGATAATATGTTTTATCGTTACCTAACCTTAACGCTAGCGTTAATCTGTAGTCGTTCTTGACATTCATAATTGATAAGATTTATCAATTACCTGAAAGTTTTCGATGACACAAATTCGGCTTCTTGGAAATGCAATCGACTGACAATGTAAAAAAAAAGATTTAGAGCGCACAGACCGGAACTTCCACAGCAAGCTCTTCCGGGTTACTAGTGACGCTTAGAAATGGCTGCCGTGAGACTGGAGTTCTAACACTGCGCGAGACTAACACTGTATCGTTTGAACACATTACAGAATAGAGCCAGGAAGCACATCCGTACACTGAGCATTGAACACAATACATAAAAGTAAGAGCAAACACATTCAGATTCAAGGAGGAAGGAGGTCACATTAAGGGATCGTACACAAGTTTAAATTTAAGCGCTTTACAGTTCTAGGAGTATTGGATACTTTCATAATAGTTTTTAAGTTCAAAGTTAAAAGCAACAAAGTGGGGGTTGGAAATACTGAATTTACATTTGTGAACATGAAATTTTGCCAGCATAAAAATTAAGTTAATGAAAAAATATTTATTATTTCTACTACATGGTTCTTAGGAATACCACAAATAACATCTTTGAATGTAAAGTTAAAAACTGTTAAGAAAGGTATTTTAAATAAAGTTAAGTTGGCTTTGGCTTTTTCAATAAAAAATTATACATTTTTGTTTGCAAAGAAAGGAATTTATTGTTTGATTTCATCATTTGTATCACTATTATTACACGATTCATTTAACTCTCTGCCCAGTTCTTCCTCCAGGTGGGATTTAGCTTTGTTCAGATTTTTACTAAATTCTATTGAGTATGCCCAAATATTATGTTTTAGGTAGTCTCATTTGTTTATACATGAACTATCAGAATTAGCTTTGGTGTTTTCTATTAATACTTTTATTTGTGAACAATATCCATTATTATTGAAAAAAACACAATTCCAATATCATTTGTTACGTGACTATTGTTTGACCCTAAAAATAAAGACACACAGTGGTGATAAGAAAGTGGAGCTGAAGAGATGGAAGTGTCTTTGACAAATTCCATTAAGTAAGATGAGATTAGCCAGTAGTAAATTCTTGATTTTAAAGATCCATTTGGAAAATAAAATTGTTTTAGATTTGGGTTAACATCTCTCCAGACATCTACAAGCTGATTTTCAAAGCAAAAGTTTTGAAAGTGAGGATTTGGGGATGAAACAATACATTTAGGTGGGTAACAGTCTCAAGCCTCATCCATTACCACATTGAACTCTCCACCTATAATAATATTCTTCGTAGGGTATTGTATTTTTAATTCAGTCAGCAATTTTGATATTTCAGTTAACAATTTACTGTTTAGAGGGGGACTGTTGTAGCCATAAACATTAATCAGTATAAACAAAACACTTTCAACGTTTAACACAGCTGAAGTCCAGTGACCACTTGAATCAGATTTAGATTTAAACATTTTTACAGGAAGGTTATTGAATAAAATAGCCACCCCTGCTGATTGTGTTGAACCGTGACAGACAATGATCCGGTCATCCCATTGACAAAACCAAAACTTAACATCTTCAGACATTGAACGTGTTTCTTGCAGAAGAACACAATGTGACTTCTTATTTTTACAAAAGAGAAAAAAGGCTTTTCTTTTGATAGAATTGCACAGACCTCTTGCATTTTGAGAAATAAAGGTTAGAGATGTCTTTACTGAAAACATGTACCACAGAAGAAAAAAAATTAAAATTGAACTAAAACTAAAATGATAAGTTCTTGAACTGACTAAAGACCCAAAAACGTCTGTTTTAAAGAATGCGAATCAATTGTTTTTCAACACCCATGAATGATTTTTTTCTTCCTTTTTTTAGAAAAACCCCAACTTGTAAACTGAACTGGGATGTAAACGCAGTGCATAACAAACAAAAAAAATTAGTTCTTAGTTATCAAGGATTATTTGGCAACTTACATCCCATGCCAATGTAGTGACTTTTAAGATTGAACTCAAACTTTTCTACTTTAAGAAAAAATGATTCAATGCCACACAATTGGCAAAAAATTCAAATAAAAACAACACTTTAACCAGGAATACTTGTTAGCGGATTTCCTTGCCATCGATGACAGCCTTGGCTCCAATGAAAAAAGCTCTTTTTCCTTCTTTTCGCGCCGCTTCCACATGAGGCCAGAGTCTGTAGCGTCTTTCTCTGTCCTTGACTGTAAGGTCTTCCCCAAACTTTAATTTCCTGGACTGAAGCACTTCTGAACCCTTCGACTGTTTCCACAGAGACTCTTTGGTGGATCTCATGTTGAATCGCAGGATGATCGGACAAATCTTCCCAGTGATTTTCTGCCCAATGCGATGAGCAACATCAATGTGTTGAGGGAAACCAGCCGCAGCCTCCGGAGCCACAGCGCGGCAAAGCTTGATCACTCTCCGTCTAACGTTCTCTCCTTCCTGCTCTGCAAGATTCCATCTTCTCTGGTATCTCTCCACCTCATTAACTCTTTCTTCCAGCTCTGAATTCTTTTTTTAGATTTGATTCGTTTACTTCTCTGAGAGCTAGAATGTCTCTTTTTGCATCTTGAACCTCTCTAAAGAGAAACTCTGTGCTCTCTTTCAAGGAGCAGATGCATCCACGGTTCTCTTTAATTTCAAGGTGGAGAGATACGGTGTTCTGGTTAATTTTTTCCGTCAGGATCTGTTAGATGATGAAATTCTGTACCTTAGATAGCGTTGGCTCCGGTTTGTTTCTCTTTGGGTCTGGTGTGCAAGGCTCCGATGAAGGAGCCGGAGTCAGATCTGGTCTATTGCAGCGAGCGTATGAATGCTTCTCAGTCACTTTCATGTTCTGAGCAATGTCAGCCTGCTGTCCCCCTGAACCGGGGTTTCCTTTGTCAGAACTTCTCGCCCGTCTCATTAATATATGAAAGGAGCTAAAGGAGTTATAACGCTTTGTAAATAATCAGATGTGTATAATTACCTAATTTAAAACTTTTACCTAAAAACTAAACTAACGTTCCTTATCACTCAATGGGAGTGAAAAACAAATTCTGATGCTAACAATGAAAAATTCCAACCACTTCAGACGCCATCTTGGGCCAACCCCCGCGAGGGCATAAATTAATCTGCACAGAGAAGTTCTGTCTCTCTTTCCTGCTTTCTTCCTTCTCTACGCACGTGTAGAGCTTTCCACCTAAGTAGAGTTTCCTTTAAGTGTTTGTTTAAATGAGAAGCACAAAATAAAGTTGTTGCCGTGCTGTTGTTCTGTAAACCTGCCTCCAGAGTGATTTCTACAAGAGAGAGTTGATATTTCCAATACACTGTGTTGAGAGATTTTCTCACTAGTGTACTGGATTAAGGAATTTAGTTCTCTGTCAAACAATTGACTTTCTGGTGCTGTTCTGAGAAAAAGAGAGGTTGATTCAGGAATGTCTAGTTATTGTGTTGGTTATGAATGTGTATTAGTAATTTGCTAGTTATCATATTTATGCATGTTTTCTTCAGAGATGGGAAGAAATTAGTAAGATAATTGATAGAGAGATTACGAAGAAACATTTGAATGACTAGTAGAATAACATATATTGCAGAATAATTTTGTCTTACAGATAGAACTGTTTGATTGAAAATATTTAGATAGGAATGTTTATCTTTTTAAAGGTGACTATTCAAAGATTAAAATTTAAAACCTTTAAATGTAGGAATGTTTCTTATAAGATTGAGTTTTGTGCATGTGTGTGCTTGGGATGGTCCTGAGAGAAATGGGAGTGATGTAGAGGAGCGGGACTTGTACTGGAGTGAATCTAAGGATCTCTTCTGCCCTGGCTTCCTAATTTCTTAGATGTGGGGCTGGCTGGCTGTCTCTCTCTCCCTCCCTCCCTCCCTCTCTCTCTCTCTCCCTCCTCTCTCTCTCCTCTCTCTCTCTCCCTCTCTCTCTCTCTCTCTCTCTCTCTCCTCTCCCTCCTCCTCCTCTCTCTCTCTCTCTCCCTCTCTCTCTCCCTCCCTCTCTCTCTCTCTCTCTCTCTCTCCTCTCCCTCTCTCTCTCTCCTTCTCTCTCTCTCTCCCTCTCTCTCTCTCTCTCCGGTGCCTGCTCATTGATTCTAAGGTATGATGTAATCATATTTGGGATTGAGAAACAAAATTATAATTAAATTATGTCTCTTGAGTATTAATATGTCTATTGAGAAAAACACACTTTTTCAAACTACTCCCAGGTCGATCGTTCCAAATTCACAAAATTTTTATCAGATCATCTTCAGACCATGCTGAAGTTATGAAATTCAAAGTGATTTGTCAAAGCGTTTACGAATGACATGCAAACAATCTATAGCATAAACTCGTCATACTGCTGATAAGGCTATATCTTTGAAACGCCTTGAGATATTTGGACCAAACTTGGTACTCTAGATGCTAACCAATATATGAGATTTGGCTGACTTTGGCAGCCATAAAATTCTTTGCTAGACTACTGCAGGTTTTCCCTAAGGTGCCAAACTACAGTATTCTTTTTACAAGTTCTCTTCTTTTACAATAGAATGACCAACTAAATTCTTTACTCAGCTGACATGGTGTATTTCTTCGATCGAATGGTCTCAGGGTTTGAGGCCTCCCGGTCCCTGGCTTCACTGCAGCAAGGCTCTCGCACAGGGACGGACTATGCAACTAGTCCGGACTAGAGTTCCGGACCCTGGCAGCTTTGAGCGGGGTGGAACGACCCGGCCCTCATCGCTCGCTTTCTAGGACGGCCCCGTGCTGAGATCAAGGAGAAGCTGCTCATCTAAGATCTCCCGCACTCCTTCAATGGTCTGGCTGAGCTAGCTCTACGAGTGGATTCCCATTTTCACTCACGCAAAGCTCGAAAATACACTCCCGGAGATCTTCGGTGTTCTTCGGCCATTTCCGGCGAATCAGCCTATCCCACCTCTCTCCATGAAGCCTCTTTAGTCTAGAACAGTAAAAAAATATTGAAAAATAAAAAAGCATGTTCCCAAAGGTCAAACCGCCCTTGATGGAGCCTCGCAGCCCCCCCCCCACCCCCCAGGTATGATTTAATCATGTTTGGGATTGAGAAATACAACTGCTGTTTGCTGCTGTGTTCATATATCATGTCTCTTGAGTATTCATTTCCATAAAAAAACATTTAGTGGTACAAATTTCTAGTCATTCATTATTTTATGGGACAATATTGTATTCTTATTTAATGTAATTAAAAAGTATTACTTCATTAAATTTGTTATTTTCTCCTCCCAACAGCTCATCGATGTGATAGGCAAACATCTGGAAACAGTGGATGATCGTTTTCCCCTCAAGTTATTCGTGTCCAGCTTAATTCATTTACAGTAGTTTTGTAATAAAAATATCTTTCTAAAGTATTTGAGTTGATTTGTTGAGTCACTTAAAGAGGATGTTGCAGTGAAATTTTCTATGAGATTTCTATGTGCGATGTGCATCTCCATCTCCACCATCTTCATCTGCTTTTGCTTAAGGAAGAGTCCCTAAAAATTCTGGCTTTCATCACATATTACCTAAGCTAGTGGAGAGAGTAAATTATTTAAATGATTTCTAAGGCCACGTGATTTATTGAATCATATCATTGAATTACCAACTTAATTATTAGAAAAATAAATGTGTAATCTGCACATGATATAAAAGATATGCAAAAGATATATGTCCTGTTCAAATAATCCCCCTCACTGACAGAAGCTTTAATAGGAATATAGATACCATCAATGCAGCCAATAACATTTGGGAACCCGGAAATGTAAAGTGATCATAAAAGTTACCATATGAACCATGTATTGATAAATGTCTGTAAAATGCTGTCTTTCACATAATTTGCATTAAAGGCTAATTTGAATGCTTCTTTAAGGACCTGCTGAGGGTCGTACCCTGACAATGATAAGACCTGTTTCAATGCTATATTTTGACCACAGATTCAGTTTATTGTATTTGGAATTTGCACTTTAAATGTTCATTAAATAAATTAACAAATACATGTACTTAAAATAACTTTAAAATAACATTTATAAAGGGGCATGGCATTCTCAATAATATCACTGAAACAAACTTACCCTCTAACATACTCTGCAGGAAGCAGGTTATGTTCAGAGAGTATGTTGCTATGGTTACCTAACTAACCTGAAAGATAACTTTGTTTTTGGAACCGAAATCTGGGGATGTTCACAGACTTACCCTCAAACATATCCGGTAATGCCACATAACCGGGTTTCTGGTATACCCCTCAGGAGGTTAATGACCACAAAAGCATACTACCAAAACAAAAACCGCCTGCAGCTATAAACCCGAAAATGGTTTAGTGGAAGCGTGGTGATAGGCTGGCTGAGACCAAGGGAAGACATGATTAGTCAGCTTAAATTCAAACGCACGGGTTTCTCGCTGGTCACGCCCATGGGAGCGTTATTTCCCGCAAGGCGGGGCCCTTAAAACCCCAAACTGGCGCGGACAGCCGTTCATTCATTCATTCAAGGAATACTCGCATAACACTCTACTTCTCTTTTTCTTACGACTTTGGGTTAAAGGTTAGTGGTTTTGGGATTTTCAAAGTTTTTGGAGTACGAATTTTAACGTTAAACTCTAGCCACTGTACAGATTTTAAAGAGAGAACGTCTGAACATTTAACGTTAGCAGCGCTACCTTGGCACGGTTTTCCTTTATTTTTTTGTAGAGGCTATCGTTTTCAGCTCGTTTGATTAAATCCTTACTTAATCTAGAGTCATTCTGTACACTGTTTTCAGTCACGTTCTGTGGGTATTTAAAATCGCGAGTAGTGTTCAGTGTGGTATTTGAGTCGTGGGGTATCCGTAGAATTCACGAATTGCCATTTGTTAAAAGGTAATTAATAAAACCCAATGTACGTCTACTAGTCAAGCTAGGAACTTGCAGTACACATTCAGCTGTACTTAATTTATGTTACGGCCAAGTTTTGCGTTTTGATCGTGTTCATGCTAGCGTTAGCAGTTAGCCGCTTTGTGTTTTCTTGCGATGACCAGATTTGGCGCCTGATCCCAGGCCTGAGCATAATTGTTACAAACTTAACGACCTTACGTCGACGCACATTTGAATGCTTATTTACTAGCCATTTCTGAGTCTACATAGCGTCTTTTTGTTGTGGTGCGGGGTTTGGTGCTTTGTCTAACACCGTATCCCACCTGATTCGTTGTAGCTTCATAGTTCAAGAAAATGAGCGACTCTGGAAAGGACAAAGTGGCCACAAAGGCGAAGGAAGGAGCTGAGAAGAGAGGCCGTGGAAGACCCCGAAAGAACCCCCAGGTATGCTTGTTCTTTTGTTGATCAACGGTCTGCAGCTCTCGAGATCGAGAGAAGACCATTCCCGTGAGCTTAAAGACTCAAGCACGTGTTTTTTGGGCGCCAACAGCGCTAGACTTGCACACTGGGATTTATTGTCGCGCGTAGCTATTTCTACCGTGTACCGTTAGGTGCTTTTTGTGTCGTTTTATGCGTGCACTATAAACCAACGTTAATTAAAAAAAACCTATCCATGGGCCATTTCCAGATGTAAAAAAACAGTTGTACCTAAAGATAAGCGTAGTTCAAGTTAAATAACAAGTACAACGGCACACTGAATGGGTTTGTTTCTCGTGTAAAAGGCAGCTGTATAGTTGGGGTACGAGTCTTTGTCCTGGCTGGTACGTCGGTTTCTGCTGTGAGCTTCTTAAACTAGCAGTACTGAAGAGTTGTTAAGACACTTGCTGATTGGTTGAGCTGTTGTAACTGATTGGCTAGTTCATGGGTCCCTTGGGATTAGGAGGGCAGATGTTAAGTCTTGAAATCAAGGCCCTCCAGTAGTAGCCGGAACAATCTCAAAAAGACTACACGCATACATTTCAGTTAAATCGAGTTATCCAAATGTAAAAAATCCAATGTGTATATTCAAAACCATGTGCAAAAACAGCACAGTGGTGAGCTGCTTGAGCCAGCTCGGACTGGTGCAGAGCAGGAGCAGCTCTGAAGCTGCAGGTTCGGGGAACATGTGAGAAGAGTCTCAAAAGTATTGAGCACAAATTCAGAGTGGACCACGAGGCTGCAAATCAACAATGCATAAATATATCGCACAGTTCGTAAACATTTCGTGACAAGCAGCTGAAAAACTTTATGAAATCAAACAATTTATTGTGCCTCCTTTTTAAGGCTGGCTTTTGTAATGTGCTTATATATATATATATATATATATATATATATATATATATATATATATATATATATATATATATATATATACATACATACACACACACACACACATCATGGACTTCACAGTAAAAGAAGCTGATGCGGTATGTCTACAATGTGTCCACCGGTGAAGTCGTCATTTTGTGTCTTATTTGTTGTTAATATTAATCATTTTACAGGAGGCTAGTGGATCCCCGACACCAAAGAAGCCCAGGGGGCGCCCAAAGGGTAGCAAAAACAAGCCTAGCACCACTCCATCTAAAGGCAAAGTAAGTGTTAGGATTATTTGGTTGATTTTAGATCTAAGGTAAATGTGTTTTCTCTTTTTTTTGACTACAGTTAAATAGTGTTGCGTTGTAGAACTGACCGAAAGATTTAGACAAAGAGATAAACATAACTAATTTTATGAAGGTAAATATTAAAACTTAAAACAACAATGTTTCTATATTGTTCATTTCTTTTATCATATTTTATGTCCTTAAATTATTTTCACAACGTCCAATTTTTATGATACTTCTATTTTACCTGACTTTTAGAATTGCTTCCTTAAGAGAACGATGCATATGAACCTTTATATTTACCTTATATTGGGGGTTTCCTAAATTGGGTAAGCAGTCAGAACTTTTCCATAGCCACTGATGAAAAGGTCACTTGGGTAAAGCGGTACTGATGCTGAAAACTAAATAGGATTTTCCACAAACCCTGTGTTAAAAAATAAAATAAACCTCCATGTCAACTGCCTTACTTTTTTCACAGCAGCTCTATGTGGCTCAGTCTTTTTATTATTATTATTGCTATTTATGTTGTTTTTTTATTTTGTTTTTTTAGAAAACCGCTGCGGCTTCAACACCTGCAGAAGGCAAACGCAGAGGGAGGCCAAAGAAAGCTGTAAGTAATCAGTGTTTTGGTTGCATTTACTTTAAATGAAATCCTTTTATTCATGTATGTGTCAGTTTGC
This sequence comes from Danionella dracula, assembly GCA_900490495.1. NCBI lineage: Eukaryota > Metazoa > Chordata > Actinopteri > Cypriniformes > Danionidae > Danionella > Danionella dracula. Next base: position 1,797,390 of record UELW01000021.1, read on the forward strand.
TTATGAGCTTGTGTATATTGAAAGTGAGGGATTTTTAGTCCAGAAGGTGCTCAGGTTTTATGAAGAAATTATTCTTATCCCATTTGGAGTCCGCACAAGCATATTTGGATGTTTTAGCTGGTCTTGTCAAAAATTGAGTGCATTTTGTCTGCAATGGATAGACCTTCTGTCATTACAGTCAAAACCTTCCTTTACACATAAAACTGGGTGTGCTGTACACACGAGGGTATCCACTGTTTAAAGATAAGCTAATCTTCACCACTGTTTTTTACATAACACTTGCTATTTATGCTAAACTCCTTTGTGGGCATAATGTCGAATTTCATAATTTACAGAATGGGGAATTTACATAAACTGAAAATCCTCAGTTTATGTAAAAACAAGTATGTGGAAGATGTTGATCATGGAAGTGTGATGTCAATGTTGGTTTTAGCAAATAGGACTCTCCTAGTGAAGGTCAAAGTTATAAAGGTCAATTCAAGCAAATGCGCTGAAAAAGTAATGCAGCCAGGGATGTGAACCTGTTTTGTTTCAAGCTGAGAAGTTGGGTACCATCATCACTGTACATGTAAAATGCTCACCTCTATTCTCAAGCGCTTAGAGGAAGTTTAGTAACCTTCACTGAACTTTTCACATCAGTGGGAAAGCCGGAGGTTGGCCATCAAATCTTTTAAACAGAGCTTGCTAGTGTAACAAAGCGAAATGGACAGTGAGTGTGTGCTTTAGGGGTAGGTGGTCTTGCCCTTAAATAATATCGCTTTATTTTCTTAGACATTTTTCCCCTTAGTTCTGGTATGCACCGTTGTGTATTTTAAGGTCTAAGATTTCCATTTTGTGGCACTACCTTATTTTGTACATTTGTATTTTCTTGACGGGAAGATTTTGATGCCAAAAGAATGTATAAAACTAATAAGAATTTGAATTGACTGGTTTTGCAGGAAAAAGAGGAACAGCCATCAAAATCCTCAGGGGAAGAGGAGGAAGAGGATGAGGAGCAGTAACTGAACATTGACTACCTCTCAGTACAGCCACAGCGCCCCTTCCCCACTCACCCTCCAGTTCACCCTCCTCTAGCCTCTCAACCTCAGGTTGGTTAGGCTTCCACCCTTTCTGTGGGTTCCTTGAACAACACCACTGGAAAACAAAGCCAGAATACTGTCTATTTATGTGTGTCATTTTACTGGATAAGGAGATTTTCAGGTGATTTCTTGACTGAATATAGACATTACTCATTTAATTAAGTGTCTACTTGAGAAATTAAGTTACGTTTTACAACTTCTATGTGTTGGCTGTACTGGACAAAGAAAAATTGACCTAGATTTTATAAATACATGCATAACACTTATGCTTTTAGAAATTTTGTCTAGAATTAGTGTGTTAGAGTATTTCAACTGGCAAATCAACATTTTCAAGTGTTTGGGAAGTAAACATTCTTCTTGCTTCAAAATTTTCCAAGTTTTCGATTGGTTCAACACTCTGGATTATAATTATGTTCTTGGTGTGGTCTTGTTTGTCTGTTTACATACACATGTTTTCTTTTTTCTATTGTGTTCTGGGGATAATGAAATCCGGGAATGATTGTGTCTATGTACTGGGTTGAACAACTGCGAGTCGGTCCGCTTCGACTGGTTCTGCTTATTACCTTTGGTGTTTATTTACAGCCGTTTTTTCTGTCCATGCTAGGCTTAACTCTGCTTTTTGGTTAAAGTTCCGGCTTGTAGTCAGAATTGCTATTTTTAAAATGGTATTTCTTTTATTAAGAAGTGGGATTGGTGTGCTGAAAGTCGCGATCTTGTATCTTATTCAAACTAACATTTGCTAAAGTTAGGCTACAATCTTTATTTTTCTTCTATTCGTTTAGTTCTTACTAATGATTGAAATGGCAGCTGTTTTCACCCAGCTTTTCCTCTCAGAACTTTGTTTTTACATGAATTCAACGGTTTGGTATTAAGTTTTTAAATATGTACACACATTTTCTACTATGGAATGCAGGAATTTATTTTAAGAATGAAAATAAAGGTTAAAATTTGGTTGCGTTCGTATGCTTCTTTATTAAGTTGTCAGTATTTGTGCCTTTATTGGTTATTAATAATTCAAAATGGAGTTAAATGTTTGAACCACCTTAAAAACATTCGGTATAACTTGTTTTAAAAAGTACAAACCCACATGAATAAATTTAACACACCTAGTTTTAGAATTCCTGTGAGCTATTTGTAGTTATACACACTATTCTAAAGTAACTTTAAATTATAAAAATGTATGGCTGTTTAAAAATGTGAAAAGATCATTTAAAATCTTTTGCCAAATATTATGTTACTGTTAAACCTGATAGAAAAAAGTTTTCTGGGGGGATGCATTGAACTAAAGCAAGTTAACAAATAATTAATTAAAATAAAAAGTTATTGTATTAAGCGTTTAATGCAAAATCACAAGTGAAAGACAATATTATAAAGATAATTTGTGAGTAATTTTTCTAGCATGATATTACAGGCATAATACAATCTCTTCGCCAGTCAGCCACTTAAGTAAAAGCAATATAATCTTTACCTACACAATATTAGTGCTTAGATGCGTTGTGGTTTATTTATTTTTATATATATATATAAAGTATAAATTTAAAAAGTGTATATGGAAGCTTATATACTGTTATTGATCTTAAGCTTATAATTAGCTTGGAAAAGCCAACATGCTGTTGCTGTTAAACCTATGTTGGCTTGAGAAAAATTGATGTAGTTGGAAAGTGAAATGATGCATGTGAATGTTGTAGGAGTTTGTTTACTGCTATAATTATATCATTTGGATAATAAAAAATGAGGAAGCCTCACTGACCATTAATCTTTAGGAATACTATTACAAAAACTCTAATTGAATAGCCATAGAGAAACATGCAGCTGTTATAAAAGCTGAATCAAACTCATCAGGCTATCAATGTTCGTGGACTAACACAGTTATGTTAAACAACACCACTTATGTCCTGCAGAAATTTCCAGGTCAAATATCTCAGAAATTAAGCAAACTACAGATGTGGCGTTTTATTTCGACCCTAGGGGAGCATGATGCCACATTTGCATAGATTAATTAGACCAGACCCACTTTTCTATTCGTTCTTCACGAGGCTGAATCCAGCTTCTTATTCACGTTTCCCAGTCCATCTTAAATGCTGCGATCCTCCCACGCTCACGGTTTCTTATTTGCGTTCATGTTAGGGACCGAGGGAATGTTACGCACTGGCGCTCTCTCATCCTAGTGGAATTTTTTATTTATAGTACTGACCGTTGTAATTTTTTTCAATTAATTCTCTTTTTCCTTGCACTTTCAATAGGGCAATATCTTACTGTAGCTTTACAGTGACAATATTAATTTATTGAAAAAAAATTCCTATGGATGCTTTTATTATTTTATATCCAAATATCAGTACCCTTTGGGCTGTAACGTCAACAAGTTTCAGATTATTTTACTCTAGCATTTTTGAGAAAATATTCATTTCATCTTTATTTTAATAAAACAACTAATTTTTCACCCTTTTAAATTTTATTTTACAGTAATTTCTTATGGGTGCGTAAGGTTTTTTAATTTCAGCTTTTAGAGGACCCTTTGAGCTATAGTCTCACCAAGTTTCAGAATATTTTACTGTAGAATTTTTGAGAAAATAATTATATTTTATATACTTTATTTTAATAAAAAAAAATTACCTATTGGGCTATATCAGAGTACCTATTGGGCTATAATGTCACAAAATTTCAGATTATTTTACTGTAGCATTTTTGATAACATATTCATTTCAATTGTATCTTTTTTTTCACATTTTTATTTATTGTTTTATGATAATTTCTTGTGGTTGTGCCTATTATTGTAATTCCAACTATCAGAGTAACCTTAGGTCTTTTATAGCACCAAGTATTAGAATATTTTACTGTTCAAATATGGATTCAACAATAAATTACCTGTTGTTTTTTTCTGAACAATTTCTGAACAACCCAAACTCAATGTGGAACTTTATCCCTAATTACTTCTTTTCCAAATTAATTTGTCTTCCCTTCTTATTGTTATGTAATTATATTATTGACAGAATTCCTCAAAATCTTTCTAAATACTTGCTTGGTAATATTCAAGCACAACTTCTCCCCTCATAGATATTTTATCTGGAACAATAAAGACATTATATAAATGGACATCTTTATTCTTAAAAACATGGTATGATAATAACATTCTCATTGTTTCACAGTTATTTAACACAGAAGGATTTCTCTTAAATTATGGAGTTTTTACACAAATTCAATCTTCCAGTGACCCCAGTGAATTTTCGGTTGTTATGGATGCTATCCCAAGTGGAGCTATCATGCTCTTAAAATACTCAGCAAATCAATCCAACACTTTGACTCCCCCATTAGACACGTTTCACTCACCAGTAGGAAAATTGTGTTTTTCATCTAACCCATTACCTCGTAACCAAAAAATTTGATCTCTATTTCAGAAGGAGGTAACAACAACTTATGTGGTATTTTATTGGAAGTATCTGAGTGATGATATCGATTGGAAGAGAGTTGGGTCACTTTCTTTAAAATATTTAATAACAAATAAAGTTAGAGAAGTATCATTCAAATTGTTACATAAATGAATTTTTTTAAGCTTCAAGCCAGACATTGACACAAAGTGCTCTTTTTGTACAGATATTGAGACACAAATACATATATTTTAGGAACACACACATTTTTTGGAGTGAATTTTCTAAAATGATTGGCCACTGTATACTTAACAGTTATCATTAGTACATTAGTATTAACAATTCTGTGAACTTAAAAGCTATTAGAATAATGGATGTACTTCGCATATTCAACATTTTCGTTTAGAATTGGTACCTATACTGGCCTGACTATGCTTTATACCTGTAAATATTAGCACCTGTTCTATTATATTATATTGCATTGTATTGTACTGTACTGTTTTTTTCCACTTGTAAAACTTTGTAACCTTGGCTTAACATTTAATAATTAAAAAATACAAAAATGAAGAGAACAAAATGCCATTGGCTTTGACACTGTCATGAAGGCTGTTTTAAAGCAGACTTTTATTAACCAACTCCAATCTTTTTGGTTTCATTTGTCTTCAAAAATATTCCAGGATTTTGGTGTTATAACATTTTTTTATTAGTGTGTGATTTTGAAATTAATAAGCTGCCAACTACATTATGTAAATTTCATCAACAAGTTCTCCAATACTGGAAAAAGATATATACATGATGAAAATGAGTATTGCATTAATAAAAAAGCTATATGTACAATATACTCTTTCAATTCTTCTGTTGTCTGTAAAAATAAATATGCACACAAATTAATATATTAAGTTTATAGGAGTCTTTCTGTGGTTAAATATGTTAATTAACATACACAAATGCATTTTATTAATTGTCCTTTCAATATTGTTGAGGTAAGAAAGCCACCGAACTCATTACGGATTAACAGCAAAATATTTAGTAAATTAAAAATCAAGCTGCTGTATACAAACTTCTAGCTGCCATAAATCGAGTTCTCGAAAATGACCAGAAGCATGTGATGTGTTAGCATGCGCAGAACCAACTTTGTCGTGGTACAGATTGTGGTGCGACACCTTCAACTAAAACGTCTTCTTCTTCTGCTTGCCATTTCTTTAAAAGATAATGCGGCCCCAACCACTTAAGCTACTTACACCAAACTTTCCAGAAACACCTCAAACGGTCTGACTCCGATAGTATTTTTAAACTCTAAAAGTACATAGTAAAAAAAAAAATTTTTCCCCCAAGGTTAGAGTTTAAAGTGGTGATGTCATCACGCATTTGTTCCATTATTTTACAGCTTCAAAAACGAAACATTCATCAGAGTGGGATAGATTTTAGTTCTCTGTCAGATGGTGTTGTTTTTATTTTTATAAAACAGATTTTAAAATATGAGACTAAAATCACAGCGAGTGCAGCTAAATCCCTCATTCACATCAATAGTAATTTTCTCATGACTTTTCTGAACAAGTTAAAAATAGGTTATTTTTAACTGTCCAGCATTCTTTCAATTTTTGCAACATGATTTGTTTTCAGTAAGGTCTCCTGGTTCTGTTAATTACAGTTAATAATATAGAATTATTTAGCTAGGGGTTCTAGTTTTTTTTATAATCTTGTATGTTGCTAGCCAAGGTATCCTGGAAAAAAAGTGTTTCTGGGGCTTTTGAGAAAACCTAAACCTAAATCTTCTTTTTGGGTATTTTTAACTCTCCACCAATCCTTCAGTTGTTGCAGTACTGTTATGAAACATATTTCATTCATTGAAGCCTTCTGGTTCGAACAGTGAAAAAAAATTCAGATAGGTGTAGAACTTTTTCTGTAATTTATTTATTTTCTGTAGTTTATGAGACAATGTTTCATGAAAATTTCTCACAAAAAACGTTTCGCCCTTAATTTTGAATTGTGCTCAACCCTCATCTGGTCTCCATAGCAACAGCTCACACAGGTGCAAGGGTTTGCTGGCTTGATTGTGTTAAGGAAAATAATTACTCTAATGAAACATGAAATATGGAAAACAACTCTTTCTCTCGTGCAATTGGTTTTCAATAGTCATGCAGATTTTATAGAAGGCTGCAATCAAATTCACCCACCTTTCAATGCTTGCAAATTAGCATATTTATGTTAAGCCATGCCCACTTTGCTACAGAAACATTTAAATCAAATATCTCTGAAACAAAGCGACCTTTATGTGTCACCGTTGTTTATATTGACCCTTGTGGAGAGTGGAACTAAACAATACATCTCATTTTCATAATGAAGTAGGCCAGACCCACTTTTCTACAGAAACTTCAAATATCTCTGAAACAAAGTAACCTACATGTTTTTTGTTTTTTTTTGACCCTAGTGGAGAATGATATGTTACTATGGAGCTAGAGATCTGCATAAACAATCTGAATTTGAATTGTGTTGATATGAATAATTGTCACTTGTAATATAACACACCTGAATATTATATTCCATGAAAAAAATATTTTGAATTTGAATTTCTTTCTTCGAATTTGAATTTTGTAACTTGAATATTGAACTTCTAAAATTTAAAACCACTGATTTTTTTATTTTTACATATATTCAGTTTTTAAAATTACAGCATGAAGTTTTCGATAATAAAAATGTCAAAACATCAAATTCATTATTCCAAAATTCAAGCCATAAAAAATTCAGGTTGTGAAATTCAGATCTAACAGAAAGTAGGTCAGGGTCATCACCAGGGAAGAGTAAGTGAGGTTATAGGTACCAGACTTTAAAATCTATTTACATTGGCTTGAGAAATTGATATAACGCTTCTCTAGACACTTTACAATTATTAGAGCATTATTCATTCACTCACTAGTGGAAAAGAACATGGCTGCCATTCTGCGACTACGGTCTCCTGCCCACCAACAAACACCCCTCACCAGTCACACACATCCATTCAGGGCAATGCGGGTGCTGTGGCCCTCCCAGAGTCATAACGGCAAAATGGAATGACAAACTCTCCCCCTAGATGACAGTGTTTCGTAGAGAATTTTTTTTTTACCATTTGAGTCTCATTCTCATCTGCCTGCTATTTGGTAACCCAGAATTTAAAGTAGTTCAACTTTGTACATCATCCTTTAATGCCAGTTCACCAATTCTGATTAGTTTGAGTAGAATTTCTTCTTGGATGACAATGTGGAAATTCGTTGCAAGAGTAAAGAAAATACAATCAAACGATAAACATCAAAGTGATCATGTGAATGTTGAAGAATGTCAGAGAACCGCTGAAGCTGTTATGAGACTTCTTATGAGTCCAGCAAGAAGCAGTCTTCAAAGAAATCTTGATGATTGAGAAGAATAAAACAGTCCATTGTACCTACTGGGTCGTGTGTTGGAAATTGGTTTGCTTCAAGCTGAAGAAGTGAACGCTTAAAGGTCTGGCCACATTGAGGCGAAAGTTCGCTGCAAAAATGAGCCGGCCGATTTCCAATCAATGCCCGCGGACGAGCCCGCACAGATCAACGGCAAAAAAAGTTTGCCACAGCCTTATTACTGTAAACTGACGCCGGGCGAAGTTCCACACTCTGCAGTGGAGAGGATCTTTTGTTGACAACCAAGAAAGCGCTGATGTTACATAAATGCCCAAAGGCAGACCCCAGGAAGGAAAACGCTTTTTTATTAAACGTTTTCCTCATTTTTGCAATTTTTTTTGTTTTATTACTTTTCTTCTACATTGTACCTGTTGATATAAATGTATCTTTTTTTATTATTATATTCTAGAATTTGTACAGTTTTTACATGTAATCGCACTTGTGACTATGTTGTTATAAATTTGCACATTCTGTGTCTATAAAATATTTTGTTATTACAATATATATAATAGAATTAGTTATAGGAAAGTCTTTGTTTAATTGTTTGACAAAAATAGATAACATGTATCCCAGATATGAAAAAGTTTTAAATATTCGATGTGTATAGTAAAATCACCTCACATTAAGTTAACTGTAATAAACTGTCAGCAGTGGAAGTATTTCACTATTTATCTAGAATCGATTGGGTTACATCTTTTTGTGAGACAATTGATGGTGCTACTGATTCAATATAATTGTTTCATCATAAGTGTTATTAAAAAATATTATTTTTCTAATTGTACTAGAACAATGCAACAAGTAAAAATGTAAGAAAATTATAAATTGAGTGGTTTATGCAGAGCATGTAGGGAAAAACTGATCAGACAGTATGTATGTTTAAGACTCATACAGTTTCCAGGTACAACCCTCAGCAGGTGCGCCGATGAGGAGCAGCTCATAGAAGATCAGAGATGGCAGAATTCAGAGACGTTATTTGTCAAAATTATTTTAATTGCAATTTTGAGTTTGTATAAAGTGCACTCTCGTTTCTGAAAAAAAGGTTCAATTGATTAAACCCTATAACTTTGTAGATAATAATTAGTTTCATATCTTCGTAAATCAATATCGGCACAATAGTCTACTCTGCTTCTGTTAAATAACAGATAAACCTCTGGTTTGGTACAGTGACCTCTTCGACATGTCCTGATCTCTTTTCAGAGGTTTTGCAACACACATACCAGGAGTACTTTGCTTTCTGGAACTCTACCACAGCTATCTTTTGTTTGTTTACCAGAGAGTGAGGTAAGCGGCGAGCGCGTCGAATGACCTTTAGCTCTGCAGTGCCACCCTGTGGTCGGAGACTTTTCATTACATAGCAACGAGCGCCATTACATCTCTATTTCCCTCCACTGTCCTAGGCGAACGGCCCCGCTGTTCAGGAATGCAAAAACGCCAGTGAATTTAATTCGGCTCAAAGTGGCCGGACCTTAAGGCTGTCACACATCTATCTGAATATTACATACATGAACATGCCTCGATCAGAAAAGCATGGGCGCTCAACGAGACGACCAAGATCAATGATGTAATGATGAAGGACGATGTGCTGCCTAGAGGCAGTTAGGACAATTGACTGAAGTCATTCATGAAGATGATGGATTTGTGAGAAGAGTGAAATAACAAGTTGGAAATAAAAAACATCCTTGCAAATCTGACCTAACATTTAAGTCCACTTTCTTCTAAAGGCCAGTTCAGAAGTTGGTGGAGCTTGTTGAAGATGAATCATAAAAAGAAGTTTCACTGCCCTCACTTCAGACCAGCCAGTATTTACGTCTCAATCATGTTCAATGTTAACAACCAGTCATTTTACAAGATTTAATTATGTTCAGATTAATTCATAATGTTTTTCCTACAATTCATCATATCATGATTGGTGGGAATGTTTTCTTTAGTGGTTTAAAACGTTTTTATTCATATTAAAGCATTGTTAATTTATTAGATGTAAAGGATCTTTATTTGTTGTTTTTACAAGTACATTTTATTTTATTTTATTATTTTGTTCATAGTTTCTTGTTTAGTTTCATGGTCCAATGTTCAGACCTATAATTGTGATTTACACTGGAGGGCAACTACACACCTGAACAGAGGTTAAGTGATGATTCTTTTTAGAAATAGATTGTCATTTAACTGCCTTGTTAGGCTGAATGAAACACTTTTATGACTTTACATGTTCTACATAAGAAGGTATTGAATAATTAGTTTAAAATACATTTTCTTATATTTTACTCTTGAGAGACATGCTCAAGTTGCTGAAAAGTGGCTTTATTCAGTTTCCCTACAATTACATGCAGTGGAAGCTGCTGTACACACACAACAGTAACTTTGAAATAATAAATAATAGTCTTTAAGATAAACAGTCACAGCACCAAACTTAAGCGTATATGATCGGAGAAGGTCCATGAACATTTACTAACTCATTTTAACCGTGCTTTTTATAATCTTCATAATGTGATGTTTGATTTAAGCCTAACCGATAAAGAAACCATCATTATGCATATTTAGTCTGAGGTCACACACTTCTTCTGGGGCTTTAAATCTATTTGAGGGACAAAATGGAGGTGAGCCGTGGGGCTTCGTGCACTACCATTAATAACAGTACTAATGTGAATGTCTTACAATAAGAATTATATACGTACACTCATTGTGTTCTGTGTATAGGGAAAATCTGGAACCTGGAACATCTGAGTGTGAAAGCTGACGTACACCAAGTTTTTAAATGCAGAGTTAATGCATGATTTTGTGGAGGGCAAATCTGTTAAAAGAGAAACCCCTCACTTTAGTGCTGTGCCTCGGGTTGTCAGAATAACTTGACATTGAAAACATTTTTGACTTGATAATAAAGTTAAATCTCAGGAAAGATGATCGCAAAGCCCCAAAGTGCTATGTTGACGTCAGGAACATCCTCATAGCTTGAGTTTTAAGCACTGAAAGTACTGTAGAATCTTTCTTGAAGCATGGTTATTCTACATAAAAATTTTACTGTAAAAAAACATCGATTTACAAAACGGTATATTTTTACATCGACTACTTTCATATTGTCCATTGACAGGTGGTACTTTACACTTGTTGATTTTCTTGAGCTTAGTTTTTCCCTCTTGCTCTGCATTTTCTCTGAAAGGCAGTCCTGAAATGTCCTGACCCATGCCACCTCTGAAAACCATTATTAAATAGGAACTTCTCCTTTTAATGATTCTTAGGATTAGAGGATTTCCCATGGACTGCTGTCCCCTGACATGCTGATGTATCACAGATCCCAGGTGAGCCTTGGTGTCCACGTCTTCCAGCTCTTCCTGCTTCTCCTGCTTCTCCAGGATCTCCTGGTGTTCCATCATGTCCATCTTTAACAATACCATTGACACCTGAAAGACCTGGTGGACACAGAGCAGTAAAAATTGGGAGTCTATACATTTTGAAAGGCTGGTTAAAGTTAATATATGTCTTTTAGTTGCTCATCAGAGAACTGATGTAAAAGTTTTCTGATAAAAAAATGATTTTAGTAGCAGATAAACAATTTGGGATCGTTACAGTTCACAAATGATTTGATGTTATTTGACTTTAACTTATACTAACTACTTCCATGAGTTTACGTCTGAGAGGCTGCATTGTGAATGTTAGGGACTCCACAGCTGCGGGGGAGGGGATGTGACAGTGGCTGAGCTAGAAAACAGTCTCAGTTGGGTTTTGGTCTAAATATTTTCCAGTTTTGCTGGGTCTTGGTTTCAATACTCTCCTGTGTGTTGGTGTTGATACTCTCTAGGTTTTGCAGGTTCTTGGCTCTTGATACTTTCTGTCCTCAGTTGGTTCATTAATCTCCTGTTTCAGTTGGGTCTTGGTCTCAGTACTCTCTGGCCATGTCTGGATCTTGGTTTCAACAATCTTTGATCTTAGTCGGGTCATTGGTCTTGATAAACGACTGGGTTGTCTTGGTTTCAATGCTCTCTAATCTTAGTTGAGTCATTGGTGGAGGGTCTAGGTGTTGACACTCTCTAGTTTTAACCATTTCGTGGTCTTTATGCTCCCCACATATTCCTAGGTCTTTGTCTCAATACTCTGGTTTTAGTCTAGATACTCTCAGGTCTCAGTCAGTCTAGGCTGGATCTCGATACTCAATAGTCTTGATATTGATACTCTCCTATTTTTCTTAGTCTTGGATGAGTCTTTGTCTTGATACTTTCTAGTCTCAGGTTAGTCTTGACTCTCTAGTTTTGGCTGGGACTTGGTCTCGATATTCTCCGTTCTTGGCTAGGTCTCAGCCAGGTTTTGGACTTGGCTAACTACAAGATTAATTATTAGCCTCAAAACTGAAGCACATAGAGACTCAAGAATGAGTTTACCATCTCCCCTGTCCTCCCCAGGGAACCCCTGTCTGCACCAATCATTTTGCAGCCGAGAAGAGTATGAACACTCTTTTGATTGGTGATCTTTGCATGAATTAGTTTAATGTTAGAGACATTTTTTTGGTGTAAATCAGAAACTATTTTTATCTAACACAAAGATGAAATCTCAGGAAGAGGATACATACCATAGTCTCCCTGGTCTCCAACAGGTCCTTCGATAGCTTTACCCACAGGTCCTTTATCTCCAGGCTCCCCAACATCGCCTATAAAAAGAAGCACAGAATTTTTTGTATTGTATACTTGTACATTAAATATCCACACATACATTCTAAATGTTTTATTCTCTCACCTCGAGGACCGGAATCACCAAGATCCCCAGGCAGCCCTCTGTACCCTGGGGGCCCACGGGCTCCAGGGTGACCAATGGATCCAATCTCTCCCTGCTGTCCTGGAAGCCCTGGTGGTCCTGGACGTCCCACTTCACCAGGAGCGAGTGGTCTCCTCAGGTTAGCAGCTAGTTGAGCAATCTGATCTATGGTCAAAGAGCACACTATTAGGGCTACACGATGGAGCGTTTCATGAACCTATTAGGATCAAGGGCTAAAATAAGCTGTACCATCAATCATTGAGCCACAGAGTTCTCGAATGTGCTGCTCACTGACCAGTTTGCCCTGGGGGATAAACATACCATAAGAACCAAATTCACAGCAGGAAAAGTCCAAGATATGGTGTGAAACAGCTAATTACAGGAACTCCAGTCTTTCCAGAGACTCCTGGATATCCTTGCTCTCCCTGGAATCCCATAAGTCCTTGTTTTCCAGGTGGACCCTGGCCTCCAATCTCACCCTGAGGTCCAACTACCCCTTTGGATCCCAGTTCCCCATGTTTACCAGGCTGAAGCAAGGAAAGAAACACATAGTAATTTCATGAAATATGCGAGTTAGATCATGTATGTGCTCATAATAGACTGCCAGTTCCCTTGTTGTCAAATTATATTTCACATTCTAATCAAAACAACACTAGGAGTATCAGCGCTCTGTATCAAGCTCTGCAGAAGAAATTTTATGCAGCAGCATAACATTAAGCCTACCTTAATTTTCATAACGATACTAGTCTTTCTTATTTCTACCTCTGAGACACAGGGTGCACCGTGGGGATAAAATATCTTCATATCTTTATAAGTCTTAAAATGAGAAGAAGACCCAGAAAAATCAACTATTACATTGTTTTAGGAAATAGTTCTACAACCAAAAGAAGCTGCAGATGGTAACCAGTGAAAATGACCACCGTAGTACCGCTGCAAATTTGTCATATTTCTTCTTTGCCACCGGTTGGCACCTTCTCCTCTTAAATTAGCAAACAGTCAACCGGGTTGATCAAGCTCGAAAAAATGTATCAAAACTTAACATTACTTCTTGATATGTCTCAAGTTAGCTAATTATCATTGTTTTTATTTGTCCATGTTTTTTTACCTAAATATCTCCAAAGGGACTCGAGATGCTGTAAGACTATATATATATATATATATATATATATATATATATATATATATATATATATATATATATATATATATATATATATATATATATATATATATATATATATTTTTTTTTTTTTTTTTTTTAGTGATAAGCAGAATATGAACAATTAATGGCCATTCGCCTATTTATAAGATTCACAGACAGCGCAGAAATTGTTAACTTTTTCAAAGGTTCTTTATATGCTTGGTGTCACGTGTGACCAAACCCGGAAATCGGAGTTTTAAGTGATGCGCTTCAGATGCGTCATGGAAACCAAGGACACCTGTAAGAGCCCAGCTTCAGGTGATTAGGCACCGGTCAGATACTGGTCAGAAACCAAACCGTACCCGTAGCTAAGAAAGATCAAGCGGTCCATATCACTAACCACTGTCTCATCCAGATTATAGTCTGTGAACTCTGCAGCTGAGCACATCCACACTAAGTGAGCACAATTCACCACCGGAACATCGCAAACCTTTAATTACAAGCACTGTTTGTTTACATCCTTCATTTGTTCAATAAAACCCCCTCTAGGGTTTGTTCACCTGTATTTCTGGTGTTGCTTTTCATTCTTCGCTATAATACCCTTAAATATTAGAACAAAATCTCAACTTTCTATTAAAGCCATTGACTGTATATAACATGGCCAGAGTATTCGAGACGTCACCCATAGGTTTCTGGCAAATAAAATAATCAAATAAAGCTCAAAATTGGTATAGCCAGTACTCAAAAATGCATCCTCAGAGGAAGGTTATGGTCGTGGTGAAGCTGTCTGATTGGCTGAATTTTAAATTTTTATATATCTTAAACAAATTTAACAATAATTCACCCCATTATAGTGTTCATCAAGATCAAACTAGCGACCTGAATCAACAAACCTAATGGAGCCAAGGGTGGAAGCATGTTTTTTTTTCAGTTCCAAAGTTGGTTAGTTTTAACATTGGAGTAAGGGAGAACTTGCTCCCTTTTGGAACCAGTCTCAGCAGCTCGGGGTACTGCAGTTCAGAATCAAATCAGATCAGAATCAGCTTTATGTGCACACACAAGGAATTTTCTATGGTACAATTGAGCCGTCAGTGCAAACAACATAAATACGTTAAAGTGTGACACAGCTAACAAGCAGTTAACAAATGGCTATGAGGTAGAGTATTGCAAAGGACTGACTAGATGTAAACAATTGACAAAAAGTCTATAAAGTGTAGTGTGCTTAAGTGCAACATTCAAGGTGATGAAATGTGCGAGAGTCAAGATGCAGGTAACAAATGGTGGGGAGCTGAGAGTTATGAGTTCAGCAGTCTGATAGCTTGGGGAAAGAATTTCTGTTTGTGCTGTACAGTACTGGTGTTGGTCACTCTGAAGCGGCGGCCAGACGGAAAGAGCTCAAAAAGGGGGTGGCCACTGCTGGGCTTTCTTCATAATCGAGTCGATGTGTGTGCTCTACTTCAGGTCCAGAGAGATGATGGTGCCCAGGAACCTGAATGACTCCACTGGTGTCACAGTGCTGTTCATGAGGGTAAAGGAAGGTGTGCGGGGGGGCTTCTTCTGAAGTTCACTACCATCTCCATTGTTTTGAGGGTGTTGAGCTCAAGGTTGTTTAGACTGCACCAGAAAGTCTTTCAAAGAACTTTATGACCACAGATGTCAGAGCCACTGCTCTGTAGTTATTGAGACTTGTGATTTTAGGCTTCTTGGGGATGGCGATGATGGTAAAGCGTTTGAAGCATGTAGGAAATTCACATAGATCCAGTGATCTGTTGAAGATCAGAGAGAAGATGGGAGCCATTTGGTCAGCACACGTTCTGAGGCATGTTGGTGAGGCCCCATTAGGACCTGGTGATTTCCTCTTCTTGTGCTTCCTGCTTTGTGTATATTAATGACTAACAGCTTAACTGTTAATTATTTTCAAAAGTAGGTTGCTCAGTAGCTTGCGTCTTCAAGATTTTCCGGACCTTTGATAAAGGTTGTCAGTAGTCCGAACAAACATCTCTGAACTGAACTGCTTCATTTCAGTAATTCAAAGACATTCTGTGCAGCTAAACCTTCATGTTCACTTATGAATCAATCATCAATTCGGCACAGCTGGGGGTGGGGTTTGGATGGTTACGTCTATATTCATGTTTTAATTACTTGCAGTTTCGCTTTCGGTGCCGGAGGTCTCACTTTCAATATTGCATTTTAAAGACTGTTGTTAGTGTTTTTTAAATTATCGATACACATATAGAGAGATTAGAGAAGCATATTCATGATGTTGTAGAAATGAAAATTCTTGGGGAAAAAACAATTGAATCGTGTGTGTTTGTGTTATTCATAAGACAATTCCAGAAAGCTGTTTCTTTTTCATATTTCTTGTTCAAATCATTATTTGTGTTGGAAAATATTTAATTGTATCTCATAGGGCGGAATTGATCAAGGTGCTACGTGTATTATTTTGTACAAAGACTCCCACAAAATCATCCCTCATTGGAGCTCAAGACTAAGGCAAGGCAAGGCAAGTTTATTTGTATAGCACATTGGAAACAAGATATAGAAAGAAAGTACATTTGTTAAAATCAAGCATAAAAACAAGTCATATAAAAGCACAGTGATTACTAAGAGAGATTATTTTAAGAGGGCTATATCATACAGTGGTCTTATAGACAATTTCGTTCTTGTATAGTTATATTGTCTTGTCCATGATGTCTTTGGACAGCACTTTGATCTCAAGCATAGATCTTGAAACTAAATGTTTTTTTAACATGTAACCAGGTGACACTGCTTTTAAGAGAGGTTAGTACTGTTGGGAGTCAGAGAACATGCTAATTGATGGAGTTGACGTTTTTCCACTCATATAAGTTTTTCACTTTTTTCAAATGTATTTCAAACAACAGACAATCAGAATTAGAAAGATGTATGTGTAAAAAACTAATAATAGTTGATGACATGATTTAGCAGTGTATTAATTGTATACATATTGAAAACAGAAGTCTTTATTAAAATCTATAAGAGGATTGATTTTGTGACTGGGATCTTAGATCTCACCTCTCCTTTCTGTCCAACAGGACCATATGGGCCCTGCATTAAAGGAAACATTCACAATCAGCTTAGCGGAAGTACAACCGTAGTATTCACATAAATCAATTAATTTATGACATACCAGCTCGCCATTCTCCCCTGGTAAACCATCACTTCCAGCAACTCCCTACAACACATTTGCATTCAAATTTAGAAAATGCCTTTTGCAAAATATGCACTATCATAGTGAGATCCTACCATGTCTCCTTTTGTTCCACCAGCTCCAACAGGACCCTGGCAGACAGAGAAAATAAATTATATATATAAATATAAATCTCTCTCTCTCTTTCTCTCTTTATATATATATATATATATATAAAGAGAGAGAGAGAGAGAGAGAGAGAGAGAGAGAGAGAGTGAGAGAGATGCTCAGATGTATTTCCCCAAATGTCTGTGTTTAACTGAAGAAATCTAGAGCATGGTATTTCCTAATGCTCCCAAATCACAAATTTAGCTACTGTTATAAAAATGAATGTCACTATGGTAAAAAAAATGTTTTTTATAGAACGGAGGGCAGGTTTGTCATTGTAAAATGCCAAACGTTAGAGTTTGTTTACATAGCAAGTGTAAATATTAATCTATATACTAAGGGGGTAGAAGATTGTAATTCGAAAAAATATTATTTATTTATTTATTATTAGGGCTCAAGCACCAGTGGTCCTCCCAAATATTTTATCCAAATCCTCACACAGATTTTATCCAAACATCTCCAAACTTTTTCAGTATCATCATGAGGCATACGGCATGTTAAATTGCGAAGCTTTTTTGGCTATTCTAAAGTATGTGATTGTGGAGGCTGACCAATATCCAATTTTCGATTTGAAACAGGAAGTTGTTATAACTCGGGCATAGAATATCTGATCGGGGTCAAACTTCTCATTCTCATCATAGTCCAAGCCTGAAAACAGTCATATGAGAACGGACATCATCAGTCAAAAAAGTACAAAAAAGTACATTGGGTCGAATTTCAAAACAGGACAGGAAACCAGTTATTTTAGGTTTTATGTAAAAAATATGGTCTTCATACTTTGACAAACTCATAGAGATTTTATCTGTTCTTTTTAATCTCAGCCAGTATAATCTTAAAGTATGTCCAATATTAAATTATGAAGCCTTTTTGGCTTTGATAAAGGGTGTGGCCGTGGCAGCCACCAAAAGTTGCTATAGCGCCACCTAACATGTTTTGGCTACTGGCTCACTATCAGTTTGTCATACAGGTATGAAATTGGATGCACACATGTATGGTACTAAAACAAACAAAAATGTAGTATACATTGTGTTTCCAAAATCGACAGAAAGTCTGTTAATTTGCCCCTTCCTGTTTTAATTTTAACTTGAGATAACTGTTACTTTTTAACAAACTCCTTCCACAAATTTTATCAGAACATCCCCAAACTCCATCAGCATCATCACAAGGCATATGGCATGTAAAATTTAGAAGCTTTTTTGGGTACCATAAAGGGCGGGGCTATGGTGGCTGCCGAAGGGTTACTTTGTTATTGCTCAGACCCTGATTGGGTTCAAACTGATCTCATTCGCTTCATAGACCAAATCTGAACAAGTTTGTATGACAACAAACACTCTCAGTCATAGTTTGCATTTATAACATGTTTTTTGTTTTGTTTTATGCCTCTACATACACAAATGAATTTGTCCCACATGTGTAGGACACCAATACCTACAAAAATTTATTGGGTCATGTTTACAAACTGGACAGAAAACCAGTTATTGTACACTTTTAGCAAAAATATAGGCTTCATACTTTAACAAAGTCCTCCTAGGGGTTTTCTACATACATTTTTACATACACTCTGCCAGAATAATCTTAAAGTATGTCTAATTTTATATTGTGAAGCATAGAGGCCAGGGAATGTCCAAATATGGATTTGAAACAGGAAGTTGTTATAGCTCAGCCATACAATGTCTGATGAGTCCCAAATTATCCGATTCTCAAGACAGTCCAAGTGTTAACACATTCATATTACAATGCACACAATAAGTCATAGCAACTCCTTGTTTTTCCCACCAAATTTTTAAAAGAAGACAGTACTAGTGACTACTCTACGAGCAACAATTTTTTTAAACACAGGTCGTGGCACGTAGCCCTTTGGATTGGCCATGGGGGTGAAAGCGTGGAAGGTGCGAGAGCCCTCCCATCACTGCTTGCAGCCTTAATTAAATGTTATTTTTCTGGTGAACTTGGACACTTCAGGTTTGTTGCATTTTCCCTTTAATTGTTTGAACACATTTCTTCCCTTCTGATAAAATCCATCGTTAAGTTTTTTCCATCTGTGTAACAAAATTGAGTCCATATATTGTCCTTTTGGCAGTTGCAGGTTTTGTTTATTCAGATGATTTTGCTTTTAGTCTAGTTTTCCCACCTTGGAAAAGCGGGTGTTGATGAACATGTTTCATATCCAATTCTTAGTCAATCACACAAAATATCTTAAAATCATTTAAAATATTTTTTGTAATGCTTTTGTTTATTTGTTTTGAAACTATATTATTTAAGGAAGATATTTTATTTCATGTGAATAAGTATCACTTACCCTTTCTCCAAAAGCTCCCCTGATTCCAGTTGGACCTGGTAGACCTGCATCACCTAAAGCTCCTTTAACACCCTGCACGAACATTTAAAAACATTTATTCTCCATTTTATCGATTTACAGTTAAAATATGAAAACCATATTTTTAGACAAAAGAAAACATAGAAACATGTCTAGGATAGCAAGTCACCAAAGTACTCGTCAGCTAACCACAGAGGAGAAGCAGAGGTTCATACATGTATGGTTGAATCACGTTGTTGCTCCTCAAGCTCATGTTTTGACTTCTAGCTTTCACACATTATATCACTGAGAGTGCAGGTGGCAATTTAATCCTACCCTCTTCTGGAACTAGAGATGTGACATCACAGCAAATTTACATTTATGGCAAAACACCCCTGAAATAGCTTTAATCGTTGACACCCCCAAATTGGATATTTTTAAATGAAGTTCCTTGAACTAGAATAGGGAGAATCAGTACAGGAAATTGGCATCTGTTAAACAGCCGGCACTTATTATACTAGTGGACCTACAGAGGGTGACCAGTTAGATTGTCTCAGGTCGATGAGAGAGTGTAAAAAGTCAGTGTTTCCATAGTTGGCTGCCAAATGGCGTAAAGATACAGATTTTCTCAGCAGAAACTTTAAACAATTTGAACATATTAATAGCATACCAGATACTACAATAGATCAAATGCAAATGTTTAAGTGACGCATTGGGTTTAACAATATATTAGCAAACAGAAATTAGCAGATTAATACCCACAAATGTCACAATTACATTTCTACAAAAAAATTTGAATTTGTGTCGAAAGGTTTCATTTTATTTACTACATGTTTATTTTTGTAAGCAACTTTATAAAACAGTATTTCTTCTTAAATATGTATAGCATCAGTGGACAAATTTGTTGAGCAATAGCTTGTCATACAGTCTGCCCCGGGTTTAAATTATTTTTTTTTAATCAGCAGATTGCATTTCGCACACATTTACACTGTCACTATTATACACAACTAAATATTAACAACGATACAACAACAACAATAACACAAAGTTCATTTTTTCTTTTCAATCGATACTGCTATGGAATCAAAATAATCCATCCTCACATAGGAAAAACAAAACTCTATTTATTTTGATTTATATGTGTTATAATAATTTGATACTAGTAATTTAGAACATATGTAGAACCTGAGACAATGCGTGACTGAAACTCACTAATGTCATTAATGACTCACATTACACTTTTTCTGTGTTTGATCACACATAACACAAATAGAATAAAGAAAGGCTAAAAAAAGTGAATGATTTCAGCTCTCACCAAGGATATCTGTTAAAGGTTCCATATCATGCCCTTGTTACAGCACCTACAATCAATATTTGAGCCCTCTATACTAGCGCTGCAATATTTTTCATAAAAGAAGTCTTTGAATCACCTTGTATTTTTGCCCAGGTGAAATGCGCAGTTTACACTGGTCCCGCCCACAGACGTGCTTTCGGCATGCCCATACTGGCCCCTACTGACTTACTGACTTTAAACATGTGTTATTGTTTTAAAAAATTATAGTCGACAGACAATGGCTATGCGGTATGTAACAGCACCTTATACACTCACCTAAAGGAATATTAGGAACACAATACTAATACAGTGTTGGAGCCCCTTTCACCTTCAGAACTGCCTTAATTCTACGTGGCATTGATTCAACAAGGTGCTTAAAGCATTCTTTAGAAATGTTGGCCCATATTGATAGGAGAGCATCTTGCAGGGCACATCCAGGGCACAAAGCTCCCGATCCACCACATCCCAAAGATGTTCTATTGGGTTGAGATCTAGTGACTGTGGGGGCCATTTTAGTACAGTGAACTCATTGTCATGTTCAAGAAACCAATTTGAAATGATTTGAGCTTTGTGACATGATGCCTTATCCTGCTGGAAGTAGCCATCAGAGGATGGGTACATGGTGGTCATAAAGGGATGAACATGGTCAGAAACAATGGTCAGGTAGGTCGTGGCATTGAAACGATACCCAATTGGCACTAAGGGGCCTAAAGTGTGCCAAGAAAACATCTCCCACACCATTACACCACCACCACCAGCCTGCACAGTGGTAACAAGGCATGATGGATCCATGTTCTCATTCTGTTTAGCCAAATTCTGACTACCATTTAAATGTCTCAACAGAAATAGAGACTCATCAGACCAGACATTTTTCCAGTCTTCAACTGTCCAATTTTGGTGAGCTCGTGCAAATTGTAGTCTCTTCCTATTTGTAGTGGAGATAAGTGGTACCCGGCAGCGTGTTCTGTAGTTGTTGCCCATCCACCTCAAGGTTGTGCGTGTTGTAGCTTCACAAATGTTTTGCCTCATCTTGGTTGTTACGAGTGGTTATTTCAGTCAAAGTTGCTCTTCTATCAGCTTGAATCAGTCGGCCCATTCTCCTCTGACCTCTAGCATCAACAAGGCATTTTCGCCCACAGGACTACCTAATACTGGATGTTTTTCCCTTTTCACACCATTCTTTGTAAATCCTAGAAATGGGAAAACCCTGTAGAGTGTGTTCCACATGATTGTTGAGTCCTGTAGTGTGTGCATGTTGAATAAAATGCAAAGAGTCTCCATGTGTGTTCTGAAACCAGATGTCCTTATAGGATTATAAAAGTCAGCTAGTGTGCACTCGGCTTGTAGTATGAAGGGTTAAAATTGCGTATTTCTTTTATATATTTAGGCCTAGCACTAGTAAAAAAAAATGCTTACTTTGTAGACCTCCAAATCAATGAACACAGCACAGTTGTAAGAGCCAGCCTCGTCATAAATATTTATCAAACTGTTCCTTGTTGATGAACCAGGTGACTGTGAAGTGCTCCTCACAAGCAAAAGTGATCTTTCTAAGTTTTCACTGCTGGGCAGACTCAAAAGTGAGCTATTTCTGACGAATAAACTCATTCTTTGGTTCTCTGCTAACCTGTTAAGAGTGTGGAGCTAGCGTATCTACCACAGTACCAGGCTTGCTGTAGATGCTCAGACATCAAGAAAAAAGCTCCTCTTAATAACAAACAATACTTACACTCATATTCCATCTACCTTGGCCTGCTTTATCAACATGTTTATCTTCTTAGTCATGCTCAGGCTACCAAGGGTGGCTCTCATTGACAGCTGGATCTATTTGAATTGTACTTATAGCAAGTTTGCCGTGTTCAGATGCAAAGGATTTTCATCAAGTCCGCAAAGTACTAAGCAACGGGACTCTGATGCTGACTCTTGCAGATTTTCAGTCGCTCCATATTCTGTTGCTGCACTTTACTTTTACTTTGGTCTGCACATGATGCTGACTCGTGCACATTTTCAATCGCTTCATATTCTGTTGTCCTGTTGCTGCACTTTGCTTTTACTTTGGTCCGCACATTACCTCCAAAGCACCTTGGACTTCCGCTATAGTTATAGTTCCTACTTTATTTCTTACTACCTCCACTCATCATACACCTTATTATATCTATTTATAACTTTAGCATTGTAATTATATTTACTTATACAACCTGTGTCTACTGTTCAATGTTACTTGTGAAATTTAATGTACCGACACTGGAAAGTACTCCTGTACTGCAGCAAATTCCTTGTGTGTGTGTCCACCTGCACACTTGGCAATAAAAAAAAACTTCATTCTGATTCACAAGTGCGCACTTGCAGAAAATAGCCTTGGTAGTGCAGGCAGAAATTGTCATGTATAAACGCATACCACGCGAGCTGTCTGCAGGAGGGCTTCTGATTTGTGTATAACCGAAGCCAAAAGACCTCCCCAAAAGGGAGGCAAAGAGATGGTTGTAGGATTTTAGCTGTCGATAGACCCCCCAATGATAATTGACTGCGCGTGCTACTCCTGAAACTTTTTTAGAGAACATCACTTCCTTCTGGTAGGTTATTTAAGTTAATTGGAGCCCATGGATAAATTACAAAAACAGTTACTGCATTTTTAAGACTTAAACAAAACGGACAAAAACAGATGTGTTTGTTGAAAATGTATCCATTGATGCTTTGGGTACGAGATTAGTGGTGAGAAAAGTCTTTTCAGCACACTTTGTTACTCTAAGATAAATCTACAACATGAAAACCCTTAGAAGTGTCTATTTGGCTTTAATCCAAAACGCTCGTTTCATGTACCTGCAGTGACCCTAACAAGAGCAAGTTTTATGTGGCACTAACCTGGAATCCTTTAACACCTTGTGGTCCACTGTTTCCAGGTAGTCCAATGGTCCCCTGTGAAGCGCACCGAAATAATGAGCAAGAGCATGACCAATTCCTTGCATCTAAAACATGTATCTAAAGAATACCAGCCTTGATAAGTTGTTATTTCTTCTTCTGAAAGGCAGTGTGAATACTCACAGTCAATCCTCGGGGTCCCGCCACTCCTCTCTCTCCTGGGATGCCGATGTCCCCCTGTGTGAACAGCCGCATTAAACAATCAGTCTGATGGCTCAATTGCCAGATCAAATCTCACTATGAAACCATGCACAATAGACTGAAACTCTCAGATCAATCAGATACATACAGGTATACCTGGCTCTCCAGAGGGTCCCGTTTTTCCCAGAGCTCCCTGATTGCCCTGAGAGGAAGGAGAAAAAAGCATTGCTATACAGAGAGAACATGAAATCCAACATTTGCCCATGTGTGTTTTAGCAAATGTCATTGGGAGGCTTTTGTTTGAGGAGTGTTTACAGATCCAGCTCTCCTGTTTGCTGTTTAAGGGACTTTCAGTTAGGCTTGGGCTTTAACGGCACTTTGCAGTAGTTATCAGAAGGAGAAGATGGAGCAGCTCTTTATCTTAGTCCTCTTTACTGGTGTAGTAGTCATTGAGTTGCACACGTAAAGCATAACTCAGACTCAGAACAACAAGCTTGATGGCAACCAATCAGGCTTCACGAACGGACACTCAACTGAAACGGCTTTGTTGTCTGTAACGGAAGCACTGCATGGTGCTAGGGCTAACCACAGATCATCTGTCCTCATCCTTCTAGACCTCTCTGCAGCATTTGACACAGTTAACAATCATATCCTTCTCTCCACTCGCTCTGCGATGGGCATCACTGGAACTGTACTCGATTGGCTTGAGTCCTATCTCACTGGTAGATCTTTCAGTGTCGGGTGGAGGGGTGAGGTCTCAAACATTCATAATCTACTCACCAGGGTTCCCCAGGGTTCAGTCCTTGGCCCCCTTCTCTTCTCCATCTACACCACCTCCCTCTCGCCCTATCATCCTCAGACACAGATTCTCCTACCACTGCTACACTGATGACACTCAACTCTATCTGTCGTTCCCCGCTGATGACCAATCAGTAACTACCTGCATAAATGACTGCCTGAACGACATCTCTACTTGGATGAAGAACCATCACCTACAGCTCAACATGGCCAAGACAGAACTTCTGGTAATCCCAGCCCATCCCTCTGTGCATCACGACCTCACCATCCAGCTGCAATCCTCTACAGTCACCCCTTCTCCTACAGTCAGGAATCTTGGAGTGATTTTGGATGAACAGCTGTCCTTCTAAGACCACATCACAAAGACAACTCGAGCGTGTAGATTTGCACTGCACAACATTCGAAAGATCAGGCCCTTCTTAACTGAGCATGCAACTCAACTCCTGGTTCAGGCTCTGGTCCTCTCACGTATTGACTACTGCAACGTTCTCCTAGCAGGATTTCCAGCAAATGCGCTCAAACCTCTGCAGATGATCCAGAACTCTTCAGCTCGTCTTATCTTCAAGGAACCGAAACAAGCTCATGTTACTCCCCTCTTCATCACTCTTCATTGGCTCCCCATTGCAGCTCGGGTTAAATTCAAATCGCTAACGCTGGCATACAAAACTATCTCCAGATCAGCCCCTGTTTTCCTCCACGAGCTCATACACTCCACTCCTACATGCCCTCCAGAATCCTGCGCTCAGAGAAAGAAAATCGACTCGTGGTTCCATCCCACAAGGGCAGAAGATCTCTCAGCAGAACCTTCTCTTTCACTGTCCCTGGCTGGTGGAACAAACTCCCTGATCCAGTCTGAATAGCAGCAACACTAACAGCTTTCAAAAAGCAACTGAAAACTCTTCTATTCAGGGAACACCTACTATATATATGAAAAACTTAATTTTTTTCATCTTCTGTCTTTATCTTCTTCCTCTTCCTCACTGCTTTGGTTTATTGATCAGTTGATACAATTTATATTATGAGAAGCTGAGATAGACTTTGATGTTGTAACAGATTGCATATTGTGTCTCCCCTAATCTAAGTTACTTTGGACAAAAGCGTCTGCCAAATGCATAAATGTAAATGTATAACTATGCATTGCTCTTATCCTGGCCATCTAAGCCATGCAACAGCATCTAGCTCTAGTTCTGTTTTTAAAAATTTACTCAACCTACTTTAAAAAGTCTCATCCACAAAAAGAGATTCTTAAGTCAATTAACATGTTTGGTTGGAGCTCGGTGAATAATTGAAGCATAATCATATGGCCTAACCTAGTAATTACCTTTCCATCTCTAACTAACTGGACAAAATCAATGTTTGTGTAAGCTCCCAAATTTCCACCCCTTCACCAAATCTTTTGGGGCATTTTCAGGTCCAGGTCACTTTCTGTGTGGACAGCTCATCCAGTTCGCTTTTCCATTTGCTTCACAACTTACGTGTGGGATACTAAGCAATTATAAGCAAGAGTAAAAGTATGGGTTTGAAAAGTTACTAAAAGGCTGCTAACATGTTGTCAAGTAAGCCATTAATTGGCAGTCAATTGCAGGTTCTTCCATTCAATGCCTGGGCAAAGCAGAACATACAAAGATAATAACAACATCTTTAAAAGAAATTTTAAAAGAAACCATCATCATTTTGGTATAATGCAGTGGTTCTCAAATAGTGAGGAGCCTCCGTTAAGGGGGGTGCGTTTGACCTCGGGGAACATCCTTTTTTATTTTCTACTTTTTTTTATTGTGCAAGAATAAAGTGCAATACCACTCCACTACATTAGGGGACAGTGGCGCTCTCATTGGCAGAGTATGAAGTGTAGACACGAAGTGTAGAAGACAGGCGGAGAGAGAAGGAGATAAAGAGACAAACGAAAGTCTCCCGAAAGCTAAGACGAAGAAATATGATGCGTATGCAGCGCTTGGCTTCACTGTGACTACTGTGGGAGACGAGGAGAGACAGGTGTGCTTATTGAGTCTAAACATGTTGGCAGTGGACAGCATGTAGCCAAATAAATTAATGTATCACTTAAAGACATTACACCCCAAACACGCTGATAAGACGCTTGAGTTTTTTTTTTTGCGAAAATGAGCCGAATATTACCAGCAATCATGGTCAGTCAAACAATGTTTATAGTTTTATTTTATTAGTTTTTTTCTTCTTAGGGGGGTTGCGACAGAAAATAATTGAGAATCACTGGTATAATGTGTGTTTTACTCCTCTAAAAGTTATTTATAAAAATGGAGTATAGTAAAAAGTAGTTTATGGTTAAAAGTCAGTCACAAGGGAATTTTTTATTTAATGTTAAGAAACAATGAAAAGATTTTAAATTTCATCAGCACACTTACTAGTCCACCTTTGGCCCCCTTTGCCCCTCCTTTTCCAGGCAAACCCTGAGTAACACACAGGAAGATGAGCAGTGCTTGTACACAGTTGAGACAAAAACTCTAAGCTTCAAGAAACATTCTTGCAAGAAAAAACTCAAAAGTGCACAACATTTACTATATTTTACAAATAAAAGCTATGAATACCATCCAAATTTTCTGACCAGAAACAAAAATAGTTTTGAAGGAAAAAACTGCAATTTACCAAAAAAAGTCTTTAATATAATGTAATCAAATAGAATTTTGTGTTGTTCTTTTCCCTTGAGTAATTAGAGGTCTTACGTACAGGAAGACCGCTAGGCCCCTTCTCCCCAGCAACTCCAGATCTACCAGCATCCCCCTAAAAACTCAAACATTTACAATCAGCTGCAATCTAAAACAGATAAATATGCATTTTAATAAGAGATTAGATAATCAAAACAAAACAGCTTAATCACTTTTTCACCATCCAGTCCTTGGGATCCATCTTTCCCATCTCTGCCAGGGATACCCTAAAAATCCACATAGAACTTTAATATGAATCTATTAAATACAATAAAAATAATAATAAGAGACAAATTGATTCCTCACAGGTTCGCCTTTAGGTCCCACACCTCCAGGTACACCTTTAGGGCCTATTTTTCCCTGTTAAGAATATGATATTGAGACAGTTACAACCCAGAGGTGAACCTCGGTGTGAGGGATGCTTAACAATGGATGAGTGATCTTTGTGTTTGTAAATGTGCTTGCTTACGATCTCTCCTTTGGGCCCTTTAAAACCTTGAGGTCCTTTTTCCCCAACATGCCCCTGGTTAGAAATCAGACACATCATTTTCAATAAATTATGCTGAGGATGGAGCAGCAAACTGCAGGGCATAACACACGTGTAGTTGACACAAAGCACTGTACACAATAAAAAGAGACAGATGTAACATAAAAAAAAATAAAAACATCAACACAAGGTATAATCTGATGCATAAAATAAGTCAAATGATGTTTGGAAACTAAAAGCACAAAAAAGGCAAAACAAGTATACAATAAAAAAATGGCTGAGATTAAAAAGAAAAGGACACTGAATGTGCCCATGTAGGCATTGGATCCTGCATTTTGCTAATGCCATGAAGTGATAAAACATACATTACTATTTTTTTTTTACCAACAAAAATGGCTTCGATCTTTATCTACCCGAGGAGAGATTAGCTTGATCTTGCAATGGTATTTATTTGGGCATTTAATTTCAATCACTGCTAATTTCTCATAAGGTTCCAAAGGCTATCCATTTCATGTCGGCTTTCTTCCCTTTCGGGGTCGCCACAGCGGAATGAACCGCTAACTCTCTGGCATATGTTTTACGCAGCGAATGCCCTTCCAGCCGCAACCCATCGCTGGGAAGCATTCACACACACATTCACACTTTAACACTATGGGCAATTTGTCTTTGTTCTTGTGGGGAAACTGGAGCACCCGGAGTAAACCTACACGATCACGGGGAGAACATGCAAACTCCACACAGAAATGCCACCTGCCCCAGCCGAGCCTAGAACCAGCGACCTTCTTCTGTGAGACGACCGTGCTACCCACTGCGCCACCGTGACATCCAAAGGCTATATAAAACTGGAATTGACTCAGTAGAATGAGTGTTCTGGCTTTGCTGTAGTCATTTCTTTACTAGACATTGTTTCATTCCTCTCTTAAATACATCAGAAGGGACAAAAAACTAAAAGAATCAAAGGACGCAAATGAAAGGGACCTCATGTTGAATGAGCTCAGATTCTAGAGCATGACTGATCCTAAATAGCATAACAATTGATCTCAGGGGGCTCCGTTGTCATAAAGAGAAGTCAATCTCCAGCTAAAGGCCATGGTCATCTTCACAAAGAAAAATGCTTGCTGTCTCATACAATCATTCAGTAGGTATCTTAAATGTAAAGATTTGAGCGCAATTAATTCTTTAATTGTTATTTTACAAATAGTTCAAAACAATATTTCATCCACATAACAAAACAGAGGAGCATCGTTAATTCCCAATAGATCTAGTCAATGGGAGATTACACGATGAGTTAGCAGAAATCTGTATCGAAAAACTTCACTGAAACTAAGCACGACAGTTACACCCATTCAATACTGCACATTTGTCTGAAATGGTGTTTAGGTAACAGTTACTAAATAAACAGTAGTTTAAATAAACATAATTCTCAGAGCGTCACGACTAGTGAAAAAACCCTACTCGCTGATTCTGACTCTTTAAAGATTCTGAACTTTAAAGAGAGATGAATGGAATACTCACAGTTTTGCCAATAATGCCAGCTATCCCCGACTTTCCTCTGAAACCAGGTAATCCCTATAAAGAGAGAGGTAGACACGCCTGATCAGAAGTGGAACGAGTCCACAAATGATGCACTTGAGTAAATGTACTGCTACTTCAGCGCAGATGTACTCAAGCACAAGATTAAAATACATGTGTTTGGAGTTCTGTGGGGGGTGTTATACCAGTAGCAATGTGATGGCTTGATGGCATAGCATTTTATGAAAGACATATCTTTACAGCTTTTGACTTTAACTTTTAACCTTCAAGCAAAAGATTCACATTATTAAATCATGTACTATATGAGTATTTGAGGTTAAATTTGGAAGTGTGTAACATTCATGATTTACCACAGACATATGATGCTATATATAATATAGCTGAAACAATTGTTGTACAATTTGTACAATTTCTTTTTCAATTCTACTTATTTTTATATTTAATATTTTTATTTTTAAAGTGCATATAAGTACCTTATTTCAGCAAAAAAAAAAACTATAGAAGTAAAGATATTTATTTTTAAAAGTACTTAAACAAGTAGAAGAATGCAAAAAAAGGATTCAATTATTCAAAATAAATTATATAAAAATAATTACTTCCACCTCAGTAAACAGAACATTCACTGGGACTATCAATCTGGAAACAAGAGATTGGATAGAATTTCTTAGATTAATGGGTTGAAAGATGTTTAATGGGTTGTCTTACTCTGTCTCCAACAGCTCCGACTGGACCCTGAAGGCCTCTTAGCCCTCGAGAGCCCTGAAAAAAACACACAATACTAGTAATAAGTCATTTTTTAATTTTTGAAGCAAAATCAGATAAATACATAAAAATATAAAGGTTTATTTTGCAGTGACTTTTTGGTTAACACTGATGTATGCACAGAATTGTGACCAGCAGAGTGTGCACCTCATTAACAGTTTTATTTATAAATGATTACCTAATCCCCAATAAAGTATGAAACTGTATGTTATTTATGAATATCATATATATCATTCTAAACCAAGCATAAAGCCTTTACAGTTATATTTTAAACTGCTTACAAATGTTTATTAACATAAAAAACAATGCTTTATTAATTATTAAGTAACTCATCATAGGTAATGCTTAATTAATTAGTCATAGTGTGTAGTTATTATAAAGTTCTACCATGTTTGGTGTGAACCAAACCATTGATCGTGTGGATTTTTGAGTTAGGCTCACAGCCGTCACAGTGGACAGATATAGATGTACACTCAGGAAAGTTAACCAGTTTGTCTCAAAGCCAAAATCCAAATCAGTCTGATGGTTTATACAGTAGCCTCACCTGCAAACCAACTGTCCCTGCTATTCCTGGGGGCCCTGGGGGGCCCTGATCCCCCTGAGTGCCAGAAAGAGAGAATAGATTAAACACAAGTTGCAAGGTTGCTTTTAGGATTAAAGTTGTTTGGCAAAATACTAGTCTACAGCTGTACAGTTTTACCTCTAAAAAACAAACAAAAAAAACAGACAACTAATCCAAAAAATGTTTTGTCCTTCTTGTCAACCAATAAGACAAACAGAAATGGTTGAGCTGACTGGAAAAGTGTTGGTTAGGATCTGTAACTCTCCTTTGACTTTTGATTCACTGTGACCCACACAATTATATACACACTGCTCAAAAAATGAAGGAAACCCAACACAATGTTAGTCCAATTAAATCACACTATTGTGAAATCAAATGGCAACACTGATTGACAATCAATTCCACATGCTGTTGTTCGAATGAAATAGACAACAGGTGAAAATATAAACAAAGCTGTAATGGAAAAAATTTAATCATGAAGATTAATTTCTTTAATAGAAATATTAACATCTATCATTAATAAGTTAAATGCTTGATTACTTTGTGCAACGGTGGACTTCAACAAAACAGGCGAGTGAACATTATAGTTTATTATACATTGCTTGGGAGGTATTTTTTTTTTCTTAAGTAACAACGGAGCACGTGTTTATGATGCGACGCTCAGGATGATGGAACACTCGAAAGGAGTCCAGAGAATTTTGGGCGTCCTGGGAATTCTTTTTTGAGACTCTTCATATACAAGTCTTTACTCCTTAGAGTCTCATCATTTTTCTAATTGTGTATGTGCCACTGGTTGATGCACTATAGCCCTGATTGTGTGAGGTTACATAACGCATATTACTTATTTATCAATACGGGTGAAACTTTTGGGTTTTTTCAGACTTTAGCATTTATGGGTCATGAGCAGATTTGATGAAATTGGCTTGTGTGCCGGCATAAGAGAAAATATGTTTGAAATATTATGGATAATGTTGAACGTCATTAAGAAACACAGCTGCTAAGAAAAATAAAACAGAGCTGATAGAAACATGAAATTGGAAATTAAAATTGGCTGAACAAATGTCAAAATCTTAAATTAAAAGAAAAACCTGATTGAAAGTGGTATGTGAAGTACCTGTAAGAAAGAAGGAAACCAAGATTGAATTTGCGTACGTGTATGAAGTCTGTGAAAGTATTTTGAATGAAAAGCATGAGTGAGATCAGTGTTTGAAAGAGGAAAGTGCTTTTCCAATAACACAGGGAAAATTATTACATTTAAATAACAATGAGAATGCCAACATTTTATTTTGAATGACTAAAATCTAAGGAAGATCATTTAGGATGAAAATTTATTTAAAAAAATAGAGATTAAAACAGGAGAGGAAAATCCTTATTAAAATAATTAATGGAAATACTTCTACAAATTGGGGTACATTTAAGAGTGTTAAGACTTAAAAAAAGAGAAGAAGAACACTTAAAAGAATAAAAGTAATTCAACTTGTTGCTTTAGAGGTTAATAAAATTGAGGATAAAAGAAAATTTCAAAAACATATAAAAGAGAAATATCTTGGCAATTAAACATTAGGTTTAAACCTTAAATATATCTAATTTTATGAACTGTAATTTGAGTCTTTGACTTGATATTTCCCTTTTGCATAACATCATTTGACTTAGTTGGTGTGTTTTTAATTGAAAGGTGTGGCTTCCTCAATATGTAGTTTATTTAGATAGAGAGGAATTTAGTTTTAAAACAATGCACCCTTAATTGAAAGGAAATTAAGAATTAATGTTGTTTGGAGGACATTACTATTTTTATGTGTGAAACTGAATTACAGCAGACAGAAAAATGAACAGAACTAACTGATTTGTTTTGTTCATTTCTGAGCTAAAGCATGGTGATAGACGTTCCGAGAGAGGAAAAAGAAGAACCATATGGAATCATCATAGTCTTGCTCAGACCTAACTCTGGAATGCACAGACAACACTCGACTTTGTCCAAGAGTGTAAATCTACTCAAGATGATGGCATAGCTTGCGCTGGTTACAGAGACAATCTAGTCCTGCGGTTCCAATAAGCATCTAAATGGACAAGACTGAGGATGTTCTAAGGGAAAAGGGGGAGAATTGATCCAGCAATGAGGAGTGGGAGATAAAAGGGAAACGCAGAGGAGAGGAATAGACAATTGAACTGCCTGAATGTGAAGTGTAAAAATGGTTCTGGAATCAATAGGATTACCGAAACCTACAAACTCTGTTGAGCACACACATTTATCAAGCTATACAATGAGTTAAACATTCATTCATTCATTCATCTTCATGTCGGCTTTCTTCCCTTTCGGGGTCACCACAGCGGAATGAACCGCTAACTCTCTGGCATATGTTTTACGCCGCTGGGAAACATTCACATACACATTCACTCTTTAACACTATGGGCAATTGTTCTTATTCAATTCACTTATACCGCATGTCTTTGGACTTGTGGGGAAACCGGAGCACCCGGAGAAAACCCACGCGATCACGAGGAGAACATGCAAACTCCACACAGAAATGCCAACCGACCCAGCCGAGGCTCGAACCAGCGACCTTCTTGCTGTGAGACGACCGTGCTTCCCACTGTGCCACCGTGACGCCTCTGAGTTAAACATAACAATTTTTGTATAATTAGAGTTCAAATAGATAGAACAGGGTTTTTTTATATGAACTTCTGCATGAATTTGAGTGTGGGATTTTGGGATTTAAAAAAAATAATACTTTTCTAAATTTAATTGAAATTAAAAACTAATTTCAAATTTGAAACCAAAAATTTCAAATCAATTGACAGAAAAAAAAATCGATTGAAATGGGAACTTGGAATAGAACATAACATAGATATATTTACATTTCCACTCCAAATAAAAAGTTATCCTCCAATTCTAGTTGGCAGAGATTTAATGTGTCATCTAGACATTATTGTAATGAGTGCTAGCCTGACAGTGGAACTACCAGAAATGCAGAATTTGGAAAACGCTGACTCATTCCAAAGTTTTTTAAGTGTGGCAAATTGATATTGATATGGACTGACAGTAAACAAACCCTCCTATATATAAGTCTGAAGACTTCCATTGCTTATGGCATATTCATGAGGGATATGACGAACATCTGAAAAAAATGAGTGAAAATGGTGTATTTTTATAATGGGCACAATTCATTCTGAAACAACTGGTTTTCAACAAGGGTTTGACTTAAGGGTTAGGTGAAAGAGGAGTATCAACTATGAGAGGTTTATCAACTATAAGAATTTGGAGAACCAACCACAACCTTTCATGTTAGAGGAATCTATTTTATATGTATCATTGAGTAAACATTAAAAGATTCATGGCATTGACTAGGTTTTGGAAGTTATGAATTTATTTCTGATTAATTCGATTTTTAACAGGTACAAAGGAGAATATTTTATGCCATTGGATGTGAATGTTTATTCATTTACAACTGTTGAATAGACACCTTACTAAAGTGAATAATAAATGATGGACAACATACGTTGATTATAAAAAGGCAAAAAAAAGAGTAAGAAAACAATATATTTGTAGGGAAAACAATAAAAAGAAGAATGAGACGACTTAAGACTTAGCAATTATCTACGGAGATGGTTACTTATGACAAATGAGACTAAATGATAAAAGTGTCTAATCTAACCTATCTATATTACTTCCACAGAGAAATTTTTTTGGAAGAGCGAAAACATTTTTGCAGAAATCTGGCCAATGATTTTTGAGTGTGCTGATGCATACTGATTTTTTAGCTTTTTATTCTTCTTCATTACTCGAAGATGAAGCTTACCTTTACACAACTGTGTTTTTACTGCATCAGCAGGTAGAGTTATTGATGCTGTCTTATTATCGACTTGGAACATCAAGAAAGGTCTAAGCATTAATTTATGGGTAAAGGAGTGACATAGATAAAGGTAATAGTTATGTTTTATTAGATTCATAGATTCATCGCTGGTGAATGTGGGGTGGTCTTTAAATTCTAAGAGGTAGAAATAACTGTGGTGTTAAATTATTAATGGATTGACTCATAGCATGGTATTCTTAGCTAATCATACTGAAGCATTAGGACTTATC
This sequence comes from Danionella dracula, assembly GCA_900490495.1. Taxonomy (NCBI): domain Eukaryota; kingdom Metazoa; phylum Chordata; class Actinopteri; order Cypriniformes; family Danionidae; genus Danionella; species Danionella dracula. The sequence continues at coordinate 1,832,031 of UELW01000021.1, forward strand.
AAATACTGAAATGGAAACATTAGAAATACAATCATTAAAGGGAATTTGACATTGCATATGTTTACAGCAAAATGGGGAGTATGTAAAATAATTTGGGAATTATTAGCTTTAAATAATTGGGTATTTATTTGTTGTTGCCAAACACTGGTCATACATTCTTAAGGATCACTGACAACAGATTAAAATATAGGTATGCATTACATAAACTATTTAAAATTTTTCACAAGATATTCACAAAAACATTTTGTATTTGTAAATATAATTTTATCATGTTTTATGAATGCAAGCTTTGATCAATCATTTTGTCAAGGTTGGGGAATTTGTAATTTTACATCAATCATTTTTTAGCACACACAATGTTAATAATAACTTGTTTTCTTACATTGAACATTGTTGCTTGTGTAGTTCAATAAAACAATTCAAGTTCCACATAAAATTAAATCACTCAAAACTGTAATTTTCAATATGTATTAGTGTAAAATGTGTGTAGTTAAATATGCATATAGTTTGCATATATTGCAGTGTCCCAATTGACACACTATACATACTTTCATGGGGCGAAATTAGAATTAAGGTGTCTTAAACCATAGTAAAGGTTTGTGTTTAGTGTAAGTGTTTGAATTAGGATGCAGCAAAAGTTTCCATGGAACTGCTTTCGTTTTCGATGTATACTAGGAAGTGACTGAACTGCAGTTCCCCGAGCGCCCCCTTGACTCCAAAAGTAAGCAAGTTCTCGTTTACTCCAATGTTAAAACTGAGTAACTTTGGAGCTAAAAAAACATGTTTCCACCCGTGGCTCCATTAAGTTTGTTGATTCAGATTGCTAGTTTTGATTTCATTTTAGATTCATTTAACTAGTCAGAAACCTATAAGTGACAACACAAACACTCCATCCATGTTATATACAGTCAATGCTTTGTACTCCTATGTGCCAATGTGCTTCGTCTGTCGAGTCATTGGTCTCATATGTGAGGCAAAACAACCTTGCAGCTTATTCCCCACTTTGCTCAGACTTAAAAATATTTTTTTCAGGAGTTTTTAGGCCAGGAAGAGTATACAACAAAAAATTACAGCTTCTGTGGTAACCGGTGGCATAATTAAATACGTGGAGGTAGAACAAAAGTTATTTCCTAGTGAAATACATAGAATTCAAATTCGTTCTGACGGACATGAAAAAACAGTGTAGTTTGTGACCCTGAGCATGAATTAAAAGAAAAAACGTTGTGACTACATCACAAATTGCAGTGAAACTTGGTTGGATATACCAGTGCTGTGTGCGCTAGGTTCCTCCTAAGACAATGCAAGACCTTTCAAAGCTAGAATGTGTCAGCAGTTCCTGCTAGATCAGGGGTGTCCAACGTCGATCCTGGAGAGCCACTGTCCTGCACATTTTAGTTGCAACCCTGCTGTAGTATGCATACTACTCTACTTCAGCCAATCAGAGGACCATAATTAGTGCCACAGGTGTGTTTGAACCAAAAATGTGCAGCGCTCCGGCTCTCCAGGACCGACGTTGGACACCCCTGTGCTAGATGAAGGCATTGATGCAATAGAGTGGCCCACTTGTTCCCTGAAATCAATTGAGCATATTTGGGACATCATGTCCTGCTCCATCCACAGACTGCCCAGCAGTTGGGTGAATGCTTTATTCTAATTTTAAGTGGAGGCCACTTACACTTCTGAGCCTCATTTTGACTTGCATTATAGAACTCTTGTTCCAGTGCCCGAATAACAGTGCTCAGTACCCGGTTTTTTTTGGGGACTCTGGAAGGGGTACTGGAAAGTGTTCCAACTGGGAACTCCATCATTGTCCTTGGTGGGTAATGGGACCCATTTGGGTAATGACAGCAGGAAGGGTATAATTGGGAGGGACGTTCTCCCCAATATGAACACGAGAGTTGTTTTGTTGTTGGACTTCTGTGCTAGTCACAGTTTGTCTATAAAAATCACCATGTTTAAGCATAAGGGTGTCCACCAGTGCACATGGACCAGGACACCCTGAACTGGAGGTCAATGATTGACTTCATTGACATATCACCTCATTTCCGGCCACATACAGTGGTGTGAAAAACTATTTGCCCCCTTCCTGACTTTTTATTCTTTTGCATGTTTGTCACACAAAATGTTTCTGATCATCGAACACATTTTAATATTAGTGAAAGATAACACAAGTAAACACAAAATGCAGTTTTTAAATGAATGTTTTTATTATTTAGGGAGAAAAAAAATCCAAACCCACATAGCCCTGTGTGAAAAAGTAATTGCCCCTGCACCTAATAACTGGTTGGGCCACCCTTAGCAGCAATAACTGCAATCAAACGTTTGCGATAACTTGCAACAAGTCTTTTACAGCGCTCTGGAGGAATTTTGGCCCACTCATCTTTACAGAATTGTTGTAATTCAGATTTATTTGAGGGTTTTCTAGCATGAACCGCCTTCTTAAGGCCATGCCACAGCATCTCAATGGGATTAAGGTCAGGACTTTGACTAGGCCACTCCAAAGTCTTCATTTAGTTTTTTTTTCAGCCATTCAGAGGTGGATTTGCTGGTGTGTTTTGGGTCATTGTCCTGCTGCAGCAACCAAGATCGCTTTAGCTTAAGTTGACGAACAGATGGCCGGACATTCTCCTTCAGCATTTTTTGGTAGACAGTAGAATTCATGCTTCCATCTATCACAGCAAGCCTTCCAGGTCCTGAAGCAGCAAAAACAACCCCAGACCATCACACTACCACCACCATATTTTACCGTTGGTATGATGTTCTTTTTGTGAAACGCTGTGTTACTTTTACGCCAGATGTAACGGGACACGCACCTTCCAAAAAGTTCAACTTTTGTCTCGTCAGTCCACAAGATATTTTCCCAAAAGTCTTGGCAGTCATCCAGATGTTTTTTAGCAAAATTAAGACGAGCCTTAATGTTCTTTTTGCTTAATAGTGGTTTGCGTCTTGGAACTCTGCCATGCAGGCCGTTTTTGCCCAGTCTCTTTCTTATGGTGGAGTCGTGAACACTGACCTTAATTGAGGTAAGTGAGGCCTGCAGTTCTTTGGATGTTGCCCTGGGATCTTTTGTGACCTCTCGGATGAGTTGTCTCTGCGCTCTTGGGGTAATTTTGGGCGGCCGGCCACTCCTGGGAAGGTTCACCACTGTTCCATGTTTTTGCCATTTGTGGATAATGGCTCTCACTGTGGTTCGCTGGAGTCCCAAAGCTTTAGAAATGGCTTTATAACCTTTACCAGACTGATAGATCTCAATTACTTTTTCTCTCATTTCTTCCTGAATTTCTTTGGATCTTGGCATGATGTCTAGCTTTTGAGGTGCTTTTGGTCTACTTCTCTGTGTCAGGTAGCTTCTGTTTAAGTGATTTCTTGATTGAAACAGGTGTGCCAGTAATCAGGCCTGAGGGTGGCTACAGAAATTGAACTCAGGTGTGTTAAACCACAGTTAATTTATTTTTTAACAAGGGGGGCAATCACTTTTTCACACAGGGCTATGTGGGTTTGGATTTTTTTCTCCCTAAATAATAAACACATTCATTTAAAAACTGCATTTTGTGTTTACTTGTGTTATCTTTCACTAATATTAAAATGTGTTCGATGATCAGAAACATTTTGTGTGACAAACATGCAAAAGAATAAAAAGTCAGGAAGGGGGCAAATAGTTTTTCACACCACTGTATTTGGGTCAATGTGTAAAAAGGGGGGATGATCACTATCTGGTGATGAGTTGGATTCTCTGGCAGGGGAAGAAGCTGGACAGACCCTGCAGAACCAAACATATTGTGAGGAGCTCAAATCAAAAACTTGGTGTCTGAGAGGAGTTTGGAGAAGCCTTGGAAGAAATTCTGCCAAACCTTCTTGCGCCTCAGCAGTGTTCACCAACTACAGTGAATACTGGAGAGGAGAATCCATAAGAATGACGAACATGTTTCTCCTCCAGGCCGTGGAACCCTGGATCAGCTCAACCAGTACACATGTGTCTTGTAGATTGTTGGCTTTCGGCCTGTGGAAGGTTATTTGTGAATATGAGGTCCGGAGCCCTCAGCTAAGGGCAGTCCTGAGTTTGAACTGAGTTCTAAGATTAAGCTCTCAATCAACCGCTTAATCAACATTCCTACTCTCACCTATGGCTAAGAGCTCTGGGTCATGTCCGAAAGCATAAGATCTTAGATACAAGTGGGGGAAATGCTCTTCCTCCGCAGAGTGATAGGGCGCTCCCTTAGAGATAGGGTGAAGAGCTCGATCACTTTGGAGGAGTTTGAAGTTGAGGCGTTACTCCTTCACATTGAGAGGAGCATCTGTTCTGGATGCCTCCTAAAGTCACCCTAGGAAGGTGTTTCAGGCATATTTTGCTATGAAAAATAGCAATCCCCATCCCCAATTTATCATCCCCAATAGAGCGGCCCTGGATAAGTGGACAAGTTGGATGGATGGGTGGTTTCTGCCACTGATTTTTTGATGTAATGTATGTAATTGAGGGCAGAGACTGAAGAAGTTTTGCCTGTGCTCAGTTTACTTTACTACTTTGAGCATACATACAATCCCAGGTTTCTCCATAAGCAGTATTTTAGTAAGAGATCCACACAAATGTTAGTACAGGAATCCCAGGTCACCGGAATGTTACAACAATAATCATCTACTATATAATCTAATTAATCATGTTTTTAATAGACAGTAGACACCTGTAAAATACACCTTAATTATATAAAATATTTATTTAGTCAAATTAATCAGCATAAATCTAACATTACTGAACTATACCTATAAAAAATGATGACTACAATTTAATTGTGCAAAATCCAAATCTAAATTAAAGAGGCAGCTGTGAGATTTGGAGCAGTGCTCTGAACTGAAAGAGCAAGTGGAATTTCTCACCTTCTCACCGTCTTTCCCTAACTCGCCTTTGCTTCCTTTATGCCCCGTATGACCCTAAATGAAAAATGAAAAGACATTTCAGCAGCTTCATATTTATTATTGATATTAAAGCATCTTTAATGATAGAAATTATGCATTTTTTTCATGTGCTGATGTGTTTGCCGTGGTCAAGCACCTTAAATCCAGGCATTCCAGGGGGTCCAGGAGGGCCTGAGGGACAGATGGCCGGACACTATGAATCAGAAAGTGCAATCACTAAAGATTAGGTAGAAGTTGAAGATTGATCTTGCTTAAAAACGTCATTACATTAACACTCAGTGATGTAGCTGATTAAATACACAAATTAATGACGACCCATAGTCAGGGGTCTAATCATATGGTCAACCTAAAACATAATGTATTTCAGAGTACAAACGTCAAAGCTCCGTCTCAAAATACAAGACCACATGTTACTTTTCACTTCATTACATATTATGTAAACACTGTTTACATTCAAAGACATAAACAGCTAAATGGCAGAAGTCTTTAAACATTTTATAAGCTTGTGTTTGAAATCATCTTTGTTCATTTTCAAAGGAGAGCTATACAACCTTGGGAAGACCCATTGTGTTCCAAGCAAGAGCCAGAGTGTAGAGAGGATTTCCAGGAAAAATATATTCAACAATTTGGGGGAGCCTCAAAAAGAGTGGACTGGAGCTGCAGCTGACAAGTTTTATTGAGATGCTACATTTATTTCTCACCAGTTCTAACTGTCAAAAGACCTAAATGCTGGTTTGAAGATCTGATTTTACAAAACTTCCACAGAAGGTATTAGAAAAGCTTATAAAAAGCTTTTAGAAGATAACTAAAAATGTGAAGTAATGACAGTGTTGGGCAAGCTACTTGCAAATTGTTGTAAGCTAAGCTAATAGTTTAACTACACTAAAGCTACATGGGTAACTGCACTACCCTGGGAAACATAGCAAGCTAAGCTACAGAGACATGGTAAGCTATTTTTTTTTTACTGAACAAACTTCAGATCAATGGTTTTTCAGTAATCAAAAAAATCAGATAGGTAGACATAAGTGTGCAATCGACTTCTGTAGAGTAAAATTATTTTAGTAATATATATATATATAATAAATGTATAAAATATATATATGGCAAGTTTGGGGTGTTATTCAAACACATGTTAAAGGAACAGTGATCTGTAGCGTTTGAATTTGCGTTTTTTTTCTTTAGCTTCAGAAATGCTTGGGGAAATGTTAACTTTGTATGAACGCTACTGCACAACTTGATCAATAAAATAGCTTTGCTAATGAAAAGCTACTTGATTTAAAAAGAGGTGACGTTATCATCACGCTATTGAAAAAATGTAGTCAAATTAGGAACGTCACTACTTGTAGTGACACTACTACCCAATAATGAGTATTTATGTGCATCTTATACAATCAGTGGTTGCAGCTAGTTTTATTTTACTCTACAGTGTTTACTCTTCCAAAAGCATCACTCATTAAAAGAAGATCCCATGAGGTGAATGGGACAAGAGTAGAAATAGCACATTTAGATCCAAACACCTACCAAACATAGACATTTCAGAATAGTTGTCTTCTAGTGAAAATTGTTGTAGTGTGCATTGGACAGTCTTTTTTCCCTTTTGGCATTGAGTTCCTTTTCGAATGTATTCAAACTCTACCAAAACTGGCACATTGGTGGAGGAAGTACAGTTCACATACCAATAAATCGCCGCTGCCTTCAGGAAGAGTTCCGGGAAGTCCCTGAGAGCAGAGGGAGCAGAGAATTATTCTGATGAAAGACATGAAGTCTTTCTAACAATAAATATTCTGATACATACAGGGTATCCATCTAACCCAGGTGGACCAGGAAGTCCAGGAAGACCTTCAAGGCCCTAAAGCAAGACACATGATCGTAGAAATTAGTTGGCTATTGTGTGAGTACAGACTTAATCCAATTAGGACTGAGAGATGTGCCTCAAATGATCTACAATCTAAGCATCGACAAAGTGTCATGTGGATCACATTATATTTTAAAAAACTGTCACTCACTGGCTGACCCTTTGGTCCTGTTCCTCCTGGAAGACCGTTGGCTCCAGCAAGACCCTGGTGTCAAGAACACAGACAGACACTACAGTCAAATGTTTAAAAATTGATGCATTAAAAGAAAACAATCATTGGATCAAAAAAAAAAAAAAACAGATAACAAAAAATATCTAGGTGGCAGAAGCCACTCCTCTGGTGTCACTGATGGAGCCCTGCCATAGTACTTTTAACTTTCAAACATTATATCGATGTTATGAACTGGCAAATAAAAATTAAGCACAGAGAAAGAAAGTACAGGTAAAGCGCGGTTATTTAGTTTTTTGTATAAATGATTAGATATTGTTAGGCTAGTGCTCAAGATTTTTCTAGACTCAACTTTAATTTATTATGAAATGAGATGATTAGAAGAAAATGGATATTTAAAAATGTGTCGAGACCATTTTTCTTTAAAGATCCAAATTTAACAAACTCAAGTACATTTTACCTCTGCTGAATATAGTTTGAGATATTTTGGTAAGAGTCCATGGGGTCTGTGACAGCAACATTAAGATTCATTTAAACTCAATTTACTACTACCAACAAGGCTAGTTCTTTCACACTATCAGTCATAGTTTAAAAGTTCTCCGATATTCTTTTAATGTGGGTTTGTGAGAGACCATACTCACCGCAGCTCCTGGTCTCCCTCTACCCTGGGAATGAGATGAGAAATTTGCTTAGAAAAAAAGTTTCTTTAGAATTACAGCATACTGTAAGTGATTTCAAAGCATACATAATTAGCATGCACAAATATATCATATGATGACATACTGGAGAGCCGTCTGGTCCAGGAGGTCCGGCAACACCCTGCAATGGTAAAGATCCGCTCTAAACATCATCATCTTAGTAACTTAGGAACCAATTAATTCATAACTAAAAACTACAAAGAACAAATTTTGCCTGAAGACTGGATGAGTAAATAATTTTTTTAGGTTCAGTCTCTAAAAATTGTGGATTAAACTTTGTTAATCTGCTTTGTTTAATTTCCACTTTCTCATCATTCACCAACTCTTGTTCATCATTTGTTAATTTTCATTCATTTTGAGTTATGTAGAGACCCAGCAGTAACATTTCTGCAGTAGTTTGGTGCTGCCCTCTGTTGGTTGGTTACGCAGAGTGCAACCAAGAGTCTAAGCATTACATATATGTTGTTAAATATGTTGCAATGTATGAAAATATGCTACACAAAAAAATAGCCTGGCCTTGCAATGATATGCAGCGTTCATGATTCTGGGCCTCACCAGTTCAACTCTAACAGCTAAGCAAATTAGAAAATGTCTTAAAGTTATACTTTGTACAGAATTTATAAACAAATAAATTGACCTTTATTTGTAAGCAAGCACCAGAGTTTTTCATTTTAAGTGTACATGTTCAACAATTAACACTTAAAATAAACAAAACATTTAATTAGCAACATAAAGCAAACGTAGGTATCTGTGTATTGTGCAACACCACTTTCGTGCAACACAAACTTCTGTTTTGACATACTGCCTCAAAATCCTTAAAACTAGGACTTTTATAACTAAGGGAGTAAGTTTGCAGCCTAGTCCTCTTTACAAAAATAAAGATTTACTTTTTTTACGTAATCTGCATCATCCTTCATGTGCTATTTTAGTACTATCTTTAGAAATACTAATAATCTTTTATATTTTTTAGCCCTTTAGTCAGTTTTTTTGTATTGAATTCCTTACTAATGTAATAGATTTCTCAGAGTGAGCAAACTTTTTCTCAGCTAAGCTAAGTGAGCATTAAAGTGAGTATTTCCTTGTTCTTGCCATGTTTATCCAGTAGAGAGCAGCAGCACGCAAAAATCACCTTCCAGCCACTTCCTGACCATCTTTGGGTCAATGGATGGACCCTTACAGAACTACTGAACACTTTGGTAATCTCTGTTTATTTTCTAATATAGGTTTCAATAATAGTTATATTGTTAAGATTGTACTAACAGATAGTTAAATTGTTTAGATAAAATCCATATACAATTATCATATGACTATTCTTTATCTGCAACATGAAAAGACAACACCACCGCTAACCGATCAATAAAGTATTATTTAAAAATGTATAAAAAGTATAAAAAAAACTAGAGTATTCCACTATTTTTGTAGGATCGTGGGATTTTCAGAAACTTTTGTTAGCAATCACATGAGCTTCCTGCTAACAAACTAAATTAGAGCGATTTTTCATGCTCCAGTGAAACTAATGAACTCCAGTGGTGGATTGTCTCAAAATTCCAGCAGAGATTAAGGACAAAAACAGTTTCATCTGAAGTCACCTGAGCAGAATCAGCTGTTGCAACTCCACCGTTTTATTTAAATAAATGCTTATCTTACTAATGATGTTTTCATTTTGATTATTTACCCAACCTCTGATAGCACTATTTATTAACATGTGTGTGAAGCAAATTAGTCGGACAAATTACTAGACTAGTGGAGCAAAGGATTATGAAACAGAGCATGATGTATATAACTTAATTATGTACAGCAGGGGTCCCCAATTATTTTGGACAAGACACACCAGAAAGAGAGCAGAAGGCCATGACTACCCAACCCCCATCCACTTTCCTTCCACTGAGCTCAGATATCAAATTCCCTCCATCAAAGAAATTTCAAATAAAGACATTAAAAAAAGCACACCGCAAAAAGTATTTTTTAATTTATACGCCTTAATCTTTGATTAATATTCAAACAAAAGGAACAAAGAGAGGAGACAGAGGGAAGAAATAGGAGAGATAGAAGAGAGAGAGAGAGAGAGAGAGAAAGAGAGAGACAGAGACAGAGAGAAATATAGGGTTGATAGTGTGACGTCTGCCCCAGATAGTCAGAGGAAAAAGAGCTCAGAGACGGAAAATCTAATTCCCACGAGCCATTATTGCCGGACTAACTGAACGTCATAAAATAAAAAATATAAGAAATAAAGAAACTTGAGAATAAAATGTAAATGAAGGAAGTAGACAGAAAATTAACAGAGAAGCCCGCACGCGAGCCAAACACCTTGATGATTCCTCTCCCTTTCTATAGCTTCACCACCCGACTACCACACACTGAGGGTGGTGGCCTCTGGTCTTAAAGGGCAACACACATACAACACTGGCCGGTACAATAGGAGAGAGAAAGAAAGAAAGAGAGAGAAGGGAGCTATAGAGAGGGGAGAGGAGAGAGATAGAAGATGGGTAGAGTGTAGATAGGGAGAAAGAGATGAGATAGAAGAGAAAGATATAGTGGAGTTAGGAGAGAGAAAAAGATAGAGAGAGAAGGGGGGTTAGAGGAGAGAGAAAGGGAGAGAGAGGAGATAGGAGAGAGAGAGAGAGAGAGAGGAAGAAGAACGAGATTTAGTGGAAATAGGAGAAGAAAGAAAAAAAGAAAGTAAGTAAGAAAGAAAGAAAGGAGATAACAGAAAAAGAAAGATAGTGAAGATAAGAGGACTTACCATCGACTTAAATCTGAATTTTCAGTAGATCAACCCTAAACCTGCTTACTCCCGGTTTGTGTGTTCCAAAACCCCAGATAAGAGTTGGTTTGATCTGTCTCCACATGATAACCGAGAGTTTATGCACATGTAAAAAAAACATTGTCAATGAATCGCGAAAGTACTGATTTCTTATTAAAACTAAAGGAGAAAAGAAGACATCTGGTGGATATTCTTAAATAATTAAGATGCACGTAATTAATAACCAAGTTATTCAAGTAACTAAAAAGAACTTATTATATGTTAAAAATTCAAATATGACATTTTTTGGGTAACCATTACTGTGTTGCGTTTGTCATTCTGGCTGCTACTTATAGGCTATAATTCTATATATATTTACATAAAAGTAAAACTGGTGAAGCACCAGAATTAATTTTCTTTACCAAAATTCATCAGTTGATTATAGCTTATTTAACATTTTAACTGAAGCTTGTATTTTCACAGAGGCAGAGTTGAAGGTATATATAAAAGATTACAGTGATACCTCAAGATACGAAATTAATCTGTTCCAGGATGGCCTTTGTACATTGAATCTTTTTTGTATTTCGAAGCAACTTTTACATGTAAAATGGGTAATCCATTCCATGCCACAACTTTAAAAATTTAAAACAACATGCACAACCAGAGAAATAAACTAGAATTCTTCAATCCTTAAAAGTACACAATAAAAATTTTATTAATAATAATAAAAAAATGAAAACAGAATAAATCAATGAAGAATAATAACCCTTACTCTTTGAGTAAGGCGATGTGACAGTGTCGTAGGAGGTAATAGGGGAGGAGAGCAGATGGTAGTGGAGGAGAGGCATGACCATAAAAATATGCTTGCAAGAAAAGCAACATTAAAATATTCACGAATTTAGAACACTAAAGCGTGCATGAAGACAGGGAGAGCTCTTCGGGGAAGATGTCATGGGGCATTAGACAACCAATACGAAAGCAGGATACTTTGCACTGGAACTGACTAATAGGAAAAAAGGATACTATGCACAAACACACAGCATCAGGGCTGCAACGGATCAACAGGAGAACAGAACATTTAGTGGTGCGTTGAATGAAGTCTAAGCGTCACGGTGGCGCAGTGGGTAGCACGGTCGTCTCACAGCAAGAAGGTCGCTGGTTCTAGGCTTGGCTGGGGCAGGGTGTGGCAGGGTGTGTGGAGTTTGCATGTTCTCCCCGTGATCGCGTGGGTTCTCTCCGGGTGCTCTGGTTTCCCCACAAGTCCAAAGACATGCGGTATAAGTGATTTGAGTAAGATCGATTGCCCATAGTGTTAAAGAGTGAATGTGTGTGTGAATGTTTCCCAGCGATGGGTTGCGGCTGGAAGGACCTCTGCCGCAAAAAACATATGCCAGAGAGTTGGTGGTTCATTCCGCTGTGGCGACCCCGAAAGGGAAGAAAGCCGACATTAAGATGAATGAATGAATGAAGTCTCGTGATGCCCAGTGTTGTCTTCCACTTGAATTTCAAATGTCAAATATGTATTTATTTGTGCGTGTTTTTCGTATCTTGAAATAATTTTCGCATCATGAAGCAAAATATTCTTTGCGTGGTCTTTCATATTTTCCGCAACTTGAAGCATTCATATCTTGAGGCACCATTGTAATAGATTCCTGCACATTGATGCAAAAGAAAGATTTCCTGTTAACAAAATCCACTCCCTGACAGAAGCTTTAATAGGAAAATTGTTAACCACCCATGCAGCCAATAACATTTGGGAACCCAGAAATGTAAAGTGATTATAAAAAGTAGCCAAATGAACCAATTGAATGTATTTGTTTATAATGTTTGTAAAATGCTGTCTTTCACATAATATGCGTTAAAAGAGGGTTGCTGAGGGTTGTTCATTTGCACAGTATTTACAGAGAATTACACAGGCGAGACTAAATTTGTTTCTCACTAGTATGTCAGCACAAAGAGAAAAATAAAATATAAAAATAAATATTTATATTTAAATAGAATAAAAAAGAGAAGAAACCAGCATTGAGTATTTAAAGTGGGGTTTGTACTTTTAGCAGCATTCTCTGTGATGTGATTGTCTGTGTGCATTTGTTGAAGTCTCCAAGTTGTGCAGGGGTCTTATTGTAATATGAAGTTTGTAAGTGCAGGTATTGATCTGGGGGGCAGTCCATTTAGCAGTCTTACAGCTTGTGGAAAGAAGCTCTTTAGCATCTTGCTAGATCTGCAGCTGATACTCCTGAACCTCAGATGGCAAGAGGGAGAACTGTTCATGAGAGGGGTGTTGAGGGTCCTTGATGATGGAGGTTGCTATGCATTTGCAGCGCTGCTGGTACATCTCCTCCACGAACAGAATCCTACTTGCAGTCTAAACAATCCTGCTGAGCCGCTGTTGGTCCTGAGCCCTGCTTTGAGTCGGCTGAGTCATCTTTTTCAATGATTCCCCTATAGAATGTGATGAGGTGAGGTGAGGTGTGGGGAGTCTGGTCTTCATGAGTTTCCGGAGGGAGTAGATTTGTGCTTTTTTGATGACTGCAGTGGAGTTAGTGGAGAAGGACAGGCCATCAGTTAGGTGCACACCCAGGAACTTGAGTTGCTTTTTGAAAGCTGATAGTGTTTCTGTTTTCCTGACTGGATCAGGAGTTTGTTCCAACAGCCAGGGACAGTGAGAGAGAAGGTTCTGCTAAGACATTTTCTGTCTTTGTGGGACGGAACCACGAGTCGCTGTTCCTTCTCTGAGCGCAGGCTACTGGAGGGCATGCAGGAGTGTATGTTAAAAAGGGGCTGATTTTGAGATAGTTTTGTATGCCAGCATCAGTGATTTCAATTTAACACGAGTTGCAATGGGGAGCCAATGTAGAGTAATGAAGAGGGGAGTGACATGAGCTCGCTTCGGTTCCTTGAAGAGAAGACGGTTGCAGAGTTCTGTATCATCTGTTTGAGTGTGTTTGCTGGAAGTCCTGCTAGGAGAGCATTGCAGTGGTCCAGACGAGAGAGGACCAGAGCATGAACCAGAAGTTGAGTTCCAGCCTGATCTTTCGGATGTTGTGCAGTGCAAATCTACAGTTGTCTTGGTGATGTAGTCTTTGAAGGACAGTTGTTCATCCAAAATCACTCCGAGATTCCTGACTAAAGGAGAAGGGGGGATTGTAGAGGTTTCCAACTGGATGGTGAAGTCGTGATGCACAGAGGGATTGGCCTCTATTACCAGAGGTTCTCTCTTGGCCATGTTGAGCTTTAGGGGATGGTTCTTCATTTCTTTTGATTTGTTCACATTAATGTTGATGTTGTGGGATCTACACCACACTTCTAGCTGCTCCACCTCCGTTCTGTAACCCGACTCATCATTGTCAGTTATGAGACTGACCAAGGTTGAGTCATCTGCAAATTTTACAATGTGATTGGTGCTGAGTATGGCTGTACAGTTGTGTGAGCAAGTTAAACAACAAGGGACCCACGACAAATCCGTGCATATGGAGATGGGCCTTGATGTGTGTCTGCTGACCTTGACTGTCTGCTCTCGCTGTGTCAGGAGGCTAATTGTCTAGTTACAGGTTGCTGTGCCCACACCTAGCAGCCTATTGTGTGTGGAATGATTCTGTTGAAAGCCGAGCTAAAGTCAATGAAGAGGACTTGAATAGGTGTTTTTTTTCTCCAGGTGTGACAATTTCAGGTGGGAGAGCATCATCGGTGGATTGGTTTGCTTTATTTGCAAATTGTAAAGGGTCCAGATTTGCTGGGAGACTGTTCTTAACGTGCCTCAGGACCAAGCGCTCTAGACATTTGGTCAAAATTGGTGTCAGGGCTATGGGGTGAACGTCATTTGGGCAGACTAGGTTTGGCTACTTTGGAACTGGAGTAATGGCAGCAGTTTTTAGGGTACAAATGACAACATTACAAAGACAACACGACAACATGACAAAGAACACAGACAGTGATAGTGAGGTCAAATCATACATCGCCTCAATTGTAGGTAAACCAAAAAACCTCCCAGCAACCTCTCAGACAAAGGATCTCATCAGGATGAACACGGATACATGGAAGCGGATGGATAATTGTAGTCAGTACTCTGGTTCATATTTAGCTGACATACTTGAGGCTTTACAGGTGTTTTATCAAGTAAGAGGAGAACGTCAGAAATCCAAGGGTTGGTTGTGAGAGAAAAACGCATCATCATTCCCATCATTTTCCTTCCAATATGAGGAAGGAAATCTTGGAGAGAATTCACAAGGGCCTTAAGGGGATAAGTCTGGAAAGTGCTGACCAGGCTGTTTGGTGCACTAGCATCACAAGAGAAATTAAGTGCAGGAATGCACATACTGCATTAAAAGAAGGGCAGCCGTAACAAAAAGAGCCTCGTACCATTGGAGAAAATTGGAGTAGACCAGTTTGAGCGCAATAAATGCCATTGTTTGGTCATATCAGACTACTATTCCAGATACATTGAGATTATGTCACTTCCTTCTCTGTCCACCAGGCAGGTAATAAAAAAAACCTTTGCTTTTTTGGAATTACAACAGAGTTGAGAAATAATAATGGCCCACAGTTTTCAAGCAGGAAATTCAACGATTTTAGTTCGGAGTATGATTTTGTTCGCATTACTTCAAATGCCCACTACCCACAAAGTAATGGACATGCTGAGAGGGCTGTACAAATATCCAAGAATATACTGAGACAACAAGATAGATTGTTCCTCGCATATATCAATCGACAAGGAAGGATAAGCTCACCACATTTGTCGGCTATCGCTCGCAAACTGCTCCTCTGGAGTCAGGATTGGGGTCTGTCCCTAGTTGCAGTCCATATCCTCGGCAAGTTGAATCTGACAGCGAATGCACTGTCTTGGTGGAAACCCCGGTCAAGAGAATGGCGACTCCATCCCCTGCCAGCCCAGCAGATCTGGGAACGCTTTGGTATAGCGGAGGTATGTTCACCACCCCAGAGAATGCTCAATGCCGGCTGTTCTACGCTATGTCTCAGGCTCCTCTCAGGATAGATGCGCTGGCGCATTGCTGCCCCAGGAAGAAACGCTTATATGTGTTTCCCTCAGTGAGCCTCCTTTGCAAGATCAGGGAGGTTGAGGCAGAGGTCCTAGTGGTGGCACCTTATTGGCCCAACTGACCTGGTCGGACCAACCAAGGGTCTGGATCGAGGACTGTCTCCGTCCACCCTGAAGGTTTACATCGCTGTGACTTCTGCCTATCACCTTCCGGTTGAAACAACACGTTGGGATGACATAAGTTAACTCAGATTACTCAAGAGGGGTCAGAAGGGTTAGACCCTCTAGGCCAGCGGTCGGCAACCCGCGGCTCTTTTGCGCTGCCCTAGTGGCTCCCTGGAGCCTTTTCAAAAACAATTGAAAATAGAAAAAGAGAAAGATTTGCGTCACAGCCTGCGACACATGGGATGTCAGGCAGGGGGCTGTCGTAAACAAACTGGCGACAGTGTGATGGGCCATGGATCCCAAAGGGAAAAAGAGAAAAATAACTGAGGAGAACAGATGATTCAACGTTTCATTGCATTCATTGCCAATAAGGAAGGATTGCCTGAATGTTTGCTCTGTAGTGAGAAGTTGTCAAATAACAAGAAGAGTAATATGGAAAGACATTTCCAGGGAAGGCATGCATGTATTTAGTAACAAATTGGCAGTTTTTATAAAGTGATTTCTTATTTTTGTCAGTATATATTTGGAATGACACTAATGGATATTATCAAATCAAACTTAAACTGCATTCTTTTGATTTTCTATACTTTATCTTTTCAAAAGGCTGATGTTTTATTTGTTATAAATGCAGGCTTCATTTTATTACAACGTTTGTTGTCCAGATAAGGGGAAAGTTATGCATGTTCCATTTTGATGTTGTTTTTTGGAATTCTCAAAATAAAATTGACATCATAGATCTGATTTCTTTATTGCATTTCTTTAATTTCATCAGATCAATGAAACATAATTCATTAATATTGTAATGAAGTTATACCTGAGGCGGCATCGTACAACAGAGTAATCATGTGGCGAGTCCTTCTCTATAGAAAAAAATAAACATTTAATCAATGGTTCAAGGTTCAAGGTATTGTTCGTAGGTCCCTCAATGAAACCTTACATGTATTAAACTGCCGGAAGTTCTAGGTTATGGCATTTTCCATGCGCGAGTACTCTGGTTGAGTACGGCTCCAGTTTCACAACAGGAAGAGCATCATACTCGCGGTCGCTTTATGCCTGACGAAGTGATCACGTGACCATCAGCGCGTTTGCTGATTGGCATTTTGAAAAAGTATGGAGAGAGTAGAGCGCTCCTAGCATAGCGTCTCTATTTGGGGAACGGGGGTTACGAAAGTAACCATTACGTTTCAGTGACTAGGGAGTAGTGGGTGCAAGGACAACAGATTACAAAAATCCCAGGAGTAAAATGGAAGAATATAAAAATAACCTTAAGTGGAACAGGACCAAAACTGTATAAATAAAACAAACGAAAATGTTTTCTAAAACTGAATGTAACAAATTCAATTGGATTACATAGCTGTTTGGTACTTTTTAATCTTGTGACATCATACATTTAAGTAAAATATTTTTAGCAAATTGAGTGCAACTTCAGTTCTGTTGACTCCGTAATAAAGTCTTTCAATCAAAGAGCTTTTGGTAGCATTTTTAGTGAGATATATCACCATACC
This sequence comes from Danionella dracula, assembly GCA_900490495.1. Taxonomy (NCBI): domain Eukaryota; kingdom Metazoa; phylum Chordata; class Actinopteri; order Cypriniformes; family Danionidae; genus Danionella; species Danionella dracula. The sequence continues at coordinate 1,849,073 of UELW01000021.1, forward strand.
ATAACAGTGCATGCACTTAATGAATGTAGAAGTGTTTAATTTATTTTTACGATATAATATTTACGAATGCAAATTCTGAATTATGTTGCAAATTCAGGGGTGGGCACTTGGCATGGTCAAAACCTTTTATCAATGGCGTGAGCCACCCCCACGACCACCCCTCTGGATACGTCACTGATGAGAACATCAGGTAAGTCAAAGTTTATTTTACATAAAGTTAGAACAGATGTTGCTTTTTTAATTTGTGGATATTGATGGATATACCATTCATTCAAGTGTTTTTAATTATACCCATACTCCGTTGAGAACATTGCAGATAAAATGTAAAGGGATCTACATTTTTATATCTGATATTTATTTAACAATGTAACGTTAGCAATTGTATCTACATTTATTTAGGTTAAAATATTTTATTTTATGTGTCCCTTCAGGCTTTTACATCAACAATGCTCATGATATGGTATAATAAGTAAAGAATGGAAATGTTCAAACTTTAAACAAAGCCATAAACGTGTTTAATCAAAAATGTAATAAGAATTGCACTTTGGTGGGTCACTCCATATAGTAAACTAATTCTGCAATGCACAAGGTGCAAACATCCTTTATTTTTTTGAGGTTTGCACTGGGTAGCTTCTTAAAAATAATTTTTCCCTCGCGCAAACTTGGCGGCTTCATAGCTAAATTAGTGCGTATTGTTTGATGCAGTAACTTCACAGTTGCCATACACCAAGGTACTGAGACGCTGTATACATCCACATCAAACATCAAGCTGCCTAGTATAGACCCAGCTCCCTTCCCAACATTGAATTGCATGGAGTGCCTAAGCAGAGTGTTAACTAGTCCTCTTGACAGCCAAATATGGAACTGTAGTTCCCCATCAGACGGTCACTGCGACTTATGTCGTTGACAACTATGGGAAGCTCCGCTAGGGGTGCTCTACTCAGGCGCTGATGGTCACATGATCACACCGTCCCGCATAAACCGGACGCGAGCGTGACACTCTTCCTGTTGCCGTACTCTCGACACATGAGCGACTTGTGACAACAGTCGCGTCATCAGCAACTTGATGATGTTATTCAAGCTGTGCATTACTGCACAGCCGTGAGTCAGTAAAGTGAACAGCACTGGTCTGAGTATGCAGTCCTGAGGGGCCCCAGTACTCAACATGGTGGTGCTGGAGATAATGGATCCATACTGACCGAGGTCTGCCAATCAGGAAGTCCAGGATCCAGTTACAAAGGGATATGTTCCGACCCAGGAGGCTCAGCTTCATGATCAGGTGTTGAGGGATGATTGTATTGAATGTTGAACTGTTGTCGATGAACATCATTCTTACGTAAGTGTCCTTGTTGTTCAGGTGGGTGAGGGCAAGATGAAGGGTGGAGTTGATGGCATAGTCAGTGGAGTGGTTTGGACGATATGCAAACTGCAATGGGTCCAGTGAAGGTGGAATCGAAGACTTGATGTGCCTCATGACGAGCTTCTTGAAGCACTTCATGATAATGGGATGATGATCATGAGCCAGGAGACTGTAGACTTCTTTGGCACTGGGACAATGGTCATAGTCTTGAAGCATGTGGGAACAACGGTGCTGCTCAAGGAGATGTTTAAAATGTCAGTAAAGACATCTGCAAGTTGTACCGCACATTCCCTGAGCACCCTACCAGGAATGTTGTCCGGGCCAGCAGACTTTCGTGAGTTAACTCTTCTTAGAGTCTTCCTCACTTCAGTCGCAATTAGACAGAGCAGCTGGTCGTCGGGTGGAGGTGTGTTCTTTCTAGCCATCACATTGTTCTGCACCTCAAACCGAGCGTGGATGTCGTTCAGCAGATCTGGGAGGCAGGCATCACTGTCACAAGCAGGTGATGGAGTCTTGTAATACGTGATCCCCTGGATGCCCTGCCACAAGTGCCGACTGTCTCTGTTATCCTCAAAGTGACCATGGATCTTTTTGGTATGTGCGCGCTTCGCCTCTAATGACTCGGGACAGTTTGGCCTGTGCTGTTCTTAAGGTCATAGTGTGTCTTGTTGGGGCATGGGGTGAAGGACTTAGGGATGGTCACATCCTCAGTGCACTTGCTGGTAACTGAAGATGTGTACTCCTCCAAGTTAATGGTGTCACCATAGGTTGCAGTGATCCTAAACATATCCCAGTCAGTGCTCTCAAAACAGTCCTGAAGAGCAGAGATGGCTCCTGCTGGTCTGGTTTTTACCTGTTTCGAACCGGTTTAGAGCGTCTGACAGACCGATTGTCTGTATGCTGGAATTAGCATACCAGAGATGTGGTCTGAATATCCGAGATGCGGGCATGGCACTGATTTGAGATTTGCATGGTTGAAATATCCGGCGATTATAAAAAGTCTGTCGGGGTGAGCATTCTGCAGCTCGCTAATAGCTCCATAGAGTTCACGTAGTGCCTATTTGGCATTAGCGCAAGGTGGTATGTACACTCCGATAATGAAAACAGTGGTGAATTCCCGCAGTCACAAACTCCTCAAGCGATGAACAGTAGCTATAAACATGTAAACAAGCACAGAATTTTGCACCATTCCGTGTTGATATAAACACACACGCCACCACCATGAGTCTTACCGCACAGCAAAATGTTTATGTCGGGACGAAACGCGGCTAGCCCGGCTAGCTGGATGGCGGCATCCGGAATTCTGTGGCTGAGTCACGTCTCCATGAAAACAAGAATGCAACAGTCTCTGAACTTTCGCCGTGTAATTGAGTCTAATGAGGTAAAAAAATTTTGTCCAGGGAGCAGACGTTGTACAGTAAAATAGATGGGAGATCCGGCTGGCTAGGGTTAGCTTCTAGCCTAACGCTTCTGCATCCTTGAGCACCGCTTTCGGCGTCCTTTCTCTCAGTCACCGGCCTCAGGCAACACCGAGGACTGGGGACCTGGTCTTTTTTAGTCGAGGTCGCAGCAACCCGAGTTTATTGAAGTCATGAATTACATGTTCATGCAGATTGGTGAGTGCATGATTTCAATAAAATATATATTGTATATATGTACTTTTTTATAATACAGTGGTTCCTCAAGATACAAAATTAATCTGTTCCATGGTGGTCTTCGGATGCTGAATTTTTCCTATGTCGAAGCAATTTTTCATGTAAAATGCCTAATACGTTCCATGCCACACGGAAGCAACACTAAAAATGTAAAATAGCATTACAAAACCTGAAAAAAGAACTAGGATTCTTCAATCCTTAAAAGTACACATTATAAATCTAATAAATAATAACAAATAATGATAACAGAATAAATGAAATCTTTCTAGTGAGGTGATATGACGAAGTGTAGGGGAGGGGATGGTATGCTTTGCCAAAAAAGCAACAGGAAAATATTCACAAATTTAGGACACCAAATAAAGTTAATCATCTGATTAACATAAGTTCGGGAGGAGCTTGGCTGATAATTGACAATCAATCTTATGGTCCCACCTACCTATATCATTCATTATATATAAGACATGACCAAAAGCACATTCTACATTGAGCAAACTATCCCTCCTTTCACCCCTTCAAGTTGAATATAAATTCACTTAATTTCACTTCATACAAATGAACTTCACCTCTTCAAAACATGATAATACTTCGAAGGGGGGGGGGGGGGGGTTCCTCCGGGCCCAGATCATTCAACGGCCCCGGACTACCACACGGACTAGTTTGCTTCTCCATTGCTCGCCAAACACACTTGCGATACTAGGCAATTACAAGTAAGAGCGAACTCGTGAACGAGAAATCGAAAGCATGCATAAAGAAAAAGAGAGCTTTGGAAGACGTCATGGGGCGCCAGGCGACCATTACTCCTATGTACTATACTATGTACAAACACAGCACATTAGGGCTGGAACTGACCAACAGGAGAGCAGAACATTTGGTGGCGCGTTGAATACAGTCACATGATTTCAAATGTCAAATATGCATTTCTTGACCATGTTTTTTTTTTATCATTGTATCGTGAAACAAAATATTCATTGCTTGGCCTTTCCTATCTTGAATTTTCTGTAATGTGAAGCATTCACATATCAAGGTACCACTGTAGTAATATTTTTATTACTTAAAAAAGGTTTAAATATTAAAATATTTTTATTTTTTAATATACATGTAATAAGTGTCCTTATTACAGAGGTCACACAGTTTAACATACTAGGCTCACTTACGACATTTTAGCTCATGGGCTTTGAAAAAGGTGTTAGTCAAATGGAAAATAATATGTAAAATTGCTTTAAGGTTGTTTAAAAGTGAAGCCATTTGCGTGTGGGGGCGCGCACCTGTCATCACAGCAGGAAGATGTTTTCTTTTAGGGTAATCAATGTTTACATATACCTAATTTACAGAAAGAGAGAAAGATGGAGAGGGTTAGAGAGGGAGACAGACAGAGAGCTGTCATCCCAGCAGGAAGATGTTCTCTTTAAGGGTAATCAAAAGTTACCTTAAAACTTAATTTATCTTTATTTTCTGCAGCTGGAACAAAGAAAGATGTTTTATCCCAAAATTGTCTGGTTTTAAAAAACACAATTTAAATAATATTTGTAGAATGATTACAGCACGTGTTTATGCTAACATACAGTAAAAGCGCAGCTGATCTGAAGAAACCAAATATATGAGATGAGTATCTAAAGGTAGGTCCGAGTTCATATAAACACATTATCTATCACAACAATATTTAAACTCTTGAAATACATTATGATTATATTGAGAGTAAATGAAAGCAGAGCTACTACAAAAATATAAAACAAATGTTCTAATGTTTACATATACCTAATTTACAGAGAAACAGAAAAAGGAAAGGGTTAGAGAGATAGAGACAGACAGAGAGAAAGAAAAAGTGAGAGAGAGAGAAGAGGGGAGAGACTGAGAAAATTAAAAAACTGATAATTTGCCATCAAACTTGATACTTTTAGAAATTTTAATCATTACATTCCTAATGTTCAAGCTGCATACAGCTTCTAAAATGAATATATTTTTAATTAGCAATAATATTGCTTATTTGAACTGTACTGAACTGTAGCTAAACAGGAGGGCCTGTACACTGTGGCTATACTTGAGTATATCATGGGGGTACTTTGAGTGCCAAATGTTTTTTCTGAAGTGGTACCTGGTGAAAAAAGTTTGAGAACCACTGCTCTAGCCCCTTTTAGTCACTTACTGGTGCTCCAGGTGGTCCATCCTTTCCTATCTGACCATCCGGACCAGTCAATCCCTACAAAACAATATCAGACGATTTGTTCTCAAGCTTAAGGGTTCTATTAAGTCTTTGACTGTCTCTTTGAATATCCTTTACTTACATCCACTCCAGGGAAGCCTGACAATCCAGGGATTCCAACAGAGCCAGGCTTACCTGCTTTTCCTTTTGGTCCCTGCAATCACAGAAGCAATGGTTAAAAGTTACATTTACAATACAACTACATGGGCTTCTAACATCTACATTTACATCTGGTTAAACCTACTAGACAAGAAGGAACACTGCTATGATAATTGCAGACAAAATCATGAACTTTTTCATTTAAAAAATTTGCTAAATGTACACCCCTAGTCAGCCAAATAAAAATCTTCTCCAGAATTTATTCAGCTCTACATCATTTACTTAAGAGTTTTGAGCTCCAGAAGAGCCTATATCCAGAGTCATACTCACAGGCTTCCCAGGAAGACCAGCAGGGCCTGGCTTACCCTGCAAAGAAAACAGGCATTGACTTTCTTAAACACAGCTGATCAGACACACATCCACACAGGTACCGTAACAGAAAATCTTGTGTGTGCAGCCATGCTAGAGGGGGAGGCCAGAGGAACTGGAGATGCTTGTGTTTGATTTGAGACTGAATGAATGGAGTCTCTGTCACAGCTCTACAGCCAGCGCTAAGCAGATTTTCGTTTACTAAGTAAACATCCACTGCTTTCATCGTTTACATGCAAAAATTCCAGGAACTTTTTCATCAACAATCTATAGCATGCAACAACAATGTCTGACATAAAATCAGTTAAAACTACTGTGTAACACAAAGCTTGAGGGAATGAACAATGCATTTCATTCAAAAGGTCCAAAAAAATATTTACGTAATCTTTGAAAGACAGCAAATATCTAAAAACCAGCATGAATCAATTCATTTCTGGGTGTTTCGTACTTACATCAACACCGTCTTTTCCAGGAGGTCCTGGGGGCCCTTGCGTTCCTGGTGCACTAGCAGGGCGTCTCTGTATTCAACCAACATCAAACATTTTAATTAAGATCAGATTACATTAAGAAAATAAAAGAATATTGGAGTTCATAAGATTGTTTTTTTAAGTTCTGTTTTTAGTTTTAATTATGATCAAACAAAATAAACAACTACATGGAATATTTAATATATTATTAATAATACTAAGAATAAGCTATATTCATTGTTATAAAAAACAATGAAGCAATAAAAACATATGTTATACTCAGAGGCTGCATTTTAACACAGACTTAATCAAGCTCTATGTAAAGCAGAAAAGCAAAGACAACAAAAAAAAATAACCAAACTGATCATAAAAAACAAAGTCCATTAAAGTTCTAAACAACCACTACAACTAGTTTAGGCAGCAGCCATTCACTCCAAAACACGCAAACGATGCTGAGCAAATGCCCCGGGTAACAGTAGTCCAGAAGCTCCGCTCGTTCCCCTCTGCAAGGCTCTCTCACCTGTGCGAGGGATGAGACCAGGAGCTGGAAGAGGAAGAGGACGTGGAGAGCCGCAAAAGCAGCCATGGCTCAGTCTGCTGCTGCCCTCGGCGCTGTACCCTGTGCTGACCGCCCCTCAGAAGGAGTGCAAACAGACGGAGTCCGCGGTGCCCTGCAAGAATCTGGTCACCCCTCGGTACTATTCCAAATAAAGTGAGAGGGGCAGGGCGCGCTGAACCCGAAAGAGGAACATGCATCAGCTGGAATAACAACGCAGCACAACAGCGACACCTCCCGAGCCGCAGCGACAGCCACAGCGTGGCGAGTGTTTACTTGTTTCAAGAAACCTTACTATGGATTTTTTGAAAACTATCTCTCATGTGATGTGCAACATGGCAGAGTTTAAGCGACATTTATTTTGAATATGAAAGTAAGTCGTGTCTAGTTATTGACTTCACACAGAGAAAAAGTCGACTCAAAAGAAGCATTCCTTTTCAGTCTTTCTCCACTCATTATGGGATTCTTGTTAGTATGCTAGTAAATGATAATTGTAAATGGGATCATTGATTTTGTGGGTGGGGGTTTAAGGGATTTTAAATTAGTATGCTAGTAATGATAATTATATTGTATTAGAAAGAATAGGTGTTTTAATGTATGTATTATAATAGTCAGGAAGAGTTACATGCCAAGAAAAGTAAAATCTTTTCAGTGATACAGACGGCCTATGCGCTGATCTTCAAGGACATCCTCCATCCTCCATCCAGGCCCTTTAGATGCTTAATGGAGTTGCAGGATTATGTGAGAAAAAGCAATCTCTGTAACCAGCGCAACCATACTCATTTGTATATTGCTGCAATATACTGTGATTTCACTATGGGGAAAAAAAAAGATGAAATCGTTTAGGCTACAGAGAGCTTTGTGACAGCCTAATAAGAGTTATATACTTTAAAGAGTTACCATCGCAACACAATTTCAATTATTGGAAATATTTTTTAAAATACACAATAGCCAGGTGTGACCATCATTCTTGGCACATTTTTCAGGTAAGAAGAATAAACATAAGTTAAAGAAATTGACATACATTTAGTTGCCAGTTAGTGGCGCTATATCAGAGATTCACTATAGTCACACCAATGCGTTTGTAGTCCTACAAACATCAAAACCCTAAGGTTTTATGAAAAAACAACCAATGTATGAGGAACAAATGACCCACTTCTTGTATTCAATTTCTCGTCATTATTTATCACCTTGCCATGAGTGAATTGTTCGAGATATCAGAAATCTGGTTGCAATTTTTCATCATCAATATCAGCAGTTGCTTCTGACCGATTTTGGTGGATGGGGGATAAAAACTGTAGAAGGAGTATGCTAAAATACCAAGTATGCTTTTTTGAAATGGCCCTAAATATCTCACTTCCTGTTGGCGAATCAAAAAGGTAAAGTTTCGATTGTCCTAATGAGCTCTAAATATGATTTCAGTATATGGTCAATAGATTAAAATGCCTTCGTAACAACCAATAAGAGTTTTTCAGATGAGGTTTTGTGAAACACAACCAATGTATGAGAGTATAATGACCCAATTCTTCCAATTTCCCACCATAATTCTTTGCCTCACCAATTGCGAACCGTTCAAGATGTCATGGAAGTTGTTCATCCTGATGAGTTCTACATGTAATTTCAGTTTGGGGGTGCGAGAGGTGAAACCAATTGGCCTCCAGAGGGCTTCAAAGGTGGCCGCAAGGTGGGACCCCCTCGACCCCCCACTCCATCTTCTTTCCCGTCCTGATGACAACAGATTCCAATATGTGTGCAAAGTTTAATGACTTCTTGTGCATGTTCAGAGGAAAAATAAAAATAAAATAAAAATACAATTAAAGCCGCGATGGCAGGAGCCAAAAGCACCGCCTTCTGGCCTTTCAAGTGTTTCAAGGTTTTCAAGACCTCAAAACAAGGTGAAAAGGCACTTTACAAAGTACTAAGCAATACAAAGCTTTAATTGTAAAGATAATCTATATTGTTACACAAATAACTCATATAAAACCAAGATTTGGTGTTATAAGATTAGCATAACATTAGCATATCAATCTGTTCAGAATCACAAGATTATCATGCTTAATTTTTTTATATGTACAATGGAGGAAGTGTGTGGGAGATACAGCCACAAATATATACTGGCAGTAGGTGGCGGTATAAGTATAAGTGCATCATCACCTAAGCATAGCAATTTGGTTAGAATGGTAGGCTCATCATTTTATAATTTTTTCATGCTTTTTGGATAAAGTATTCCAAAAACCACATCAAATGGAACCCTTATCTGGGCAACAAACAGTGCAATAAAACACAGCATGCATTTATAAAAATAAAACAGCAGCCTTTTGAAAAGTTAAAGTATATAAAATCTAATTAATACAGCTTAAGTTTGATTTGATAATATTCCTAAGTGTCATTGCAGATAATTACTGACAAAAATAACTTGTCTCTTAAAATAACATTACTCTTCTTGTTATTTGACAACTTCTCACTACAGAGCAAACATTCAGGCAATCCTTCCGCATTGGCAATGAATGCAAATGATTCAGTCCAAGTAACGTTGAATCCTCTGTTCTCTTCAGCCATTTTTCTCTTTTTCCCTTTGGAATCCATGGCCCATCACACAGCCGCTGGTTTGTTTATAGTAGCCACCTGCCTGACATCCCGCCATGCTGATAGAAAAGTGCGTCGCAGGCTATGACGCAAATCTTTGTTGACAGAAATGTTGAAATTAAATATTTATTCTACGCTACACTACACTATACAGCAATGGAAAACGTTAAGAATGTTTGTCCGCCTATAGAAAACATATTAAAACTAAAAATATATTTACCTCCATATTTTTCAAACATTTTATGACCCCAGGCAAAGGAGGGTCGAGCAGTTCCCCGAAAGGCTAACTATTGCTCTAGCTAGTTCCATCTATGCTATCTTCTCTCTAAAAGACCTTTCCCTAATGGTTCAAGGTGCATTTTCTATAGGTCCCTCAATGAAACCTTATGTTTATTAAACTGCCGGAAGTTCTAAGTCCAGCCTTCGAGGTGGCGAGTATGGCCACCGTGCGTCTCCCTTCAGTTCTCGGATAGTTCTGGCTATCTCCTCTGGTGTGGAAGAATTGCCCGATTGCCCATTAAAAAATAATGAATAAAAATGCCGGTTGTACCACAAGTGTGCCACATTTAATGTCCCTCCACATTGCAGTGTTTGTGCAAACAGGGCATGTTTCAAACAGCTCCTTGAGACAGCTATCAAAGACGATGTATTTAATGTCATCATACTCAGGCGAACACTCAGTCATACTAAAAGCAGGACACAGACAAACAAAATAAAAAATCTAATGATTTATCATATTGAGAGTATGTGTAAAATAACTACGTTGTAATACTCACTCCATTTCAGAATCAACAGACACTTTTAAAGTGTCGAGTCATGGGGGTTGATTAATAAAAATTTCTTCTTCCTCTTCTTCTACCTCCATGCAAGGCCTCTTTGCACCAAACCCAGTTGATGTGCATTTAATGAGTGTTGATGACAAATGTTGCTGTTTCAGGGGTTTCGTATATCTACTATGTGAAGACACTGTTGCTTGACATTTTGATAAATTTAGACTGAATGCAGATTTTTTTGATAATAATTTGTTACTTTACCTCTGCTTCTATGGTTGGGTTGCTTTATTTTTGACAAAGACAATTGTGTGGAGACAGATGTTAATTTCTTATGAGAAGCATCAGAATGAGTAGAGGACACATTTTCTCTGGAGCAACGGGTACTCGTTTCCTTTGTTCGAGTCTTTTGTTAGCATCTGGGTTGGTTTTTGGTTTGCTAGCAGTTGGCATTCTTATTGAATCTGTATACATGAGCGGAGCTTTAGCAAAGGGCAGGTCATAAAGTTGATGCAGAGGTATAAATGTAGTTTGACACAACTGTTTAATCATGTAAATGTGTGCATTTTTAGAATTTGATGGAAGATAAAATGCAAATTTTTGTATAGGATTATAAAAGTCATGTAATGTGCGCTCAGCTTGATAGATGAATAATTGCGAATACTCTGAATACTACTCGAGGCATGTTTTTTATGAAGTAGCAACACTTCAAGATGCCAGGAATGTCAAAAAAGTCACGTTATCATCACATAGCACCTTTAGGGAGATTTTTGATCCCTTTAACGACTACATTTGCGATCTACTTTATTTCATAATCAGTGATCTTTTCCTCTGTTGATCCTAGTTGATTTTGGTGCTGACGATTGTCTCCTTGATGCCTAGTTTGCCTCTCAGTCTGGTATTTCCATCGTGCCTCTGGATCGCCCTATATCTGTGCACTGGAATGAAGTTCTTGGCCAAGATTATTTATCGCACCGTTCCATTACTCTTTATTCTGTACAGAAACCATTGTGGTGAGTTGATTGAACTTAACATAATTTCATCACCTACCTCTCCCTTGATTTTAGGCCACACTTGGTTGAAACGTCACAATCCACAGATTGAATACCATGACCAGATTGCAGTTTTAGCAAGAATAAAGCTCTTTCTTTGCCTCCTCACAAGCCATATGACTGCTCAATTGACCTCCTCCCTGGTGCTTTTTGCCTTCCAATAGACTTTTTAATCTTTTTCATCCTGAAAGAGAAGCTATGGAGAAATACATCCATGAAAGCCTTGAAGCTGGCCTGATTTGATGCTCCTCTTCTCCTCTAGGGGCTGGATTATTCTTTGTGGCTAAAAAAGATAAGACGTTCCATTGATTATCTTGCCCTTAACCATATCACTCTCAAAAACAAATACCCCTTACCACTCATTAATTAAGCCTTTGACCTTATTTATGAAGCAACTGTTTTTACCAAGTTGGATTTGAGGAACGCTTATCATTTAGTCAGAATAAAGGAAGAAGACGAGTGGAAGACCACCTTCAAAATATCCTTTGGGCACTTTGAGTATTTGGTCATGCCCTTTGGACTAACTAATTGCCCAGCTGTGTTTCAATCATTAGTTTTGTTTTTGTTTATCTAGACGACATCCTACCTGATCACATTCAACATGTTCGTCAAGATCTGCAAAAACTACTGGAAAATAGGCTGTTCGTAAAAGCAGATAAATGTGAATTCCATGTTGAATCTGTGAGGTTCCTTGGCTACATAATCGAGGGTGGACAGCTCAGGGCAGATCCTGAAAAGATCCAAGCAGTGAGGGAACGGCCAAAACCCATGAATCTTAAATAGCTGGAGATTTTTGGGGGGATTTGCAAACATTTATCATCGCTTTATCAAGAATTATAGTCAGGAAGCTGCATCCCTCACCAATCTTACTTCATTCTCTGTTCCTTTTCATTGGACTCTTGAGGCAGATCATGTTTTTGAGACTAAAGGTATTATTCACTTCTGCCCCAATTCTAATTCAACCTGACCCTGCGATACAATTTATTGTGAAAGGGGATGCATCCAATTCAGGAGTTGGAGCCATCTTGTCACAGCGTTCCATAACTAATCAAAAACTACACCCATGTGCTTTTTGTCTGGACAGTTGACCTCTACAAAACACATTTATGATGTTGGAAACAGTGAACTGTTGGCAGTGAGGCTGGCATTAGAGGAGTGGAGAAACTGGCATGAGAAAAGCGAACAGAGGACTGTTCAGCCTCTCGGATGTCGAACAGGGTAGCATCTGGTCCCAGTCCTTCCGGTTATTAGCCAGCGGCCATCTCAGCATCTGCTTGAGTGTTATATTAAAACGCTCCACGAGTGCATCTGTCTGTGGGTGGTAGACTGAGGTTTGGAGCTGTTTTATCTTCAGCAGCCATCAGAGGTCAGCCAATAGCTGGGCCAAGAACAGGGTACCCTGGTTGGTTAATATCTCAATCGGGATCCCCAAACGGCTGAAGAGCATGAAGAGCTCCAGGGCAATGTTCTTGGCCTTGGCTTTCCTCAGGGGAACCGCTTCCGGGTACCGGGTGGCGTAATCCACGACAACGAGATTATGTTCGTGGCCCCGGGCAGACTTCAGCAACGGCCCTACGAGGTCCATCCCAATCCTCTCAAAGGGCCCCTCAATGATGGGTAGCGGAATGAGTGCACTGGGAGGAGGTTTGGTTGTGGAGGTCACATGGCAAGTCGGGCATGCCTGGCAAAACCTCTTCACCTCGCAGTCGAGGCCGGGCCAGTGAAACCAGGCCAGTGAAACTGGTTGCGGATCCTCTGGTTCGTGTTCATCGCGCCCAGGTTACCTGCTATGGGGTGCGTGTCTGCCAGCTCCCTCACGATCTCTGTCTTGGACATTGGCACCACCAGCAGATGTTTCTCCTCCCTCCTCCACTGTGCGACACAATAGAGCAGGCCATTCTTTACAATGTATTGTGGGACAGGATGGGGTCCAGGTTGGATGTCCTCTGCTTCAGCCATGTGCACCTGTGTCCAGCAGTGCTTCAGGCGATCATCGTCATGCTGTTCCCGGCTGAAGGAGCCCCCTCATGTAACCTGTTGGAAGATCTCATAGAACAGGCTAGCTGAGGGAGGTTGGACTTACCGTCTCTCCCGCTGTCGCCAGTCATCAGGGCAGCCTTCTGGTAGCGTTGACGAACCGTCTTCGTTTTTGAGCGGCTCCCTCCCTGGCTGCGAGCAGCTGGTCGAACTCTGGGAAATACCTGCCGAGCAGTACTGTAACCGGCAATGTCTTGATCACTCCGACCTCCAGGCACCAGGACTGCCCAGTGGGGCTTATGTTGACCTGGTGAGCCTTCACGTATTTTGTGTCCCCATGGACGCACGTAATGGGCAGGGTTGCGCATGTGTCAGGTCATGGAGGGAGTAGGTCTGTGCATACGAGGCTCACCATGCTTCCTGAGTCCAGTAACAACCTCACTTCATCATCACTATGATCCCGGGCTCTCTCAGGAAGTTGGTCGTGAATGCTACAGCCCACTAGCCATTTCCTTCTTTTTTTTTAAACCTGTCCTGTCCTACTTCAAAGCAGCCCCATGAGAAGGGAGGTGCTTCGTATGAGTTGGTCAGTTTTGCTCTTTCCAGAGAATTGAAGATATTATATATTGAGTATTCCTCTAGATAGAAGCTTTTAATTTATTTCATTCATCACAATAATTACATTAATCAATCATATAAACATACATCAGGACAGAACTGTGTTAAATAAAAAAAAGGGGAAAGAGGAGAGAAGTAATTGAGGGGGAGACAGAGGTAGAGAAGTTTTGGAGGGGGAAAGAGAAGGTGAGAGGTAATTGTGGGGGAAGGAGTCAAGATTGAGTTGAAAATGAGAATAAGTAAAATAAGTAATATTAGATACCTACCTTAGTACATCCAAGTAGTTCGCATCTTTCTACAGATATGCATACAAATATAAATATACATACATACATACATGCAGATAAACATGCAGAAAATAATAATAATAAATAGAATTAGTAATCATATATGTATATATATATATATATATATACATACATATATACATAAATATATACACACATATACACATACATACACATATATATATATATATATATATATATATATATATATATATATATATATATATATATATACACACATATATACACATACATATACACACACATACATACACCTATACATATATACATACATACATACACACACACATACATACACCTATACATATATACATACATACACACATACACATACATACATACACATATATATACACACATACACATAAGTAATTGAGTGTTTAAGTGTTACAGGACAGGTGACCTAAACCTCAAGCATCTCGCAGCGACCAAACATCCCAGGTGTCGTGACTAACCTTTGTCGTAGAATATTAAACTCTCTCTCGTAGAAAATCTCTCCGGAGGCAGGGTATAGAACAACAGCAACAGCGGCAACTTTATTTTATAACAAAACCTGAAACAGTGCTCTAAAGAAAGACTACAGAAAGCTACAGGTAAAGTCCAGAAGGAAGAAAGGCGGGGGAAAAGAGGACGCGAAGTCTCCGCGCGCGCGAATTTAAGCTCTCCCTAGGGGACAGACCCATCGCTGCATGGAGACTCCACCCACTCACCCAGTCGCCTCCCTCCCAGGCTAAGACTGTTTACATACATTCAATATCATTTTAGAATGCCAAAATAGATAATTATCAACACCCATTATAATGAATGTAAATTTCTATTATTCTATTATTATATTATTCTATTATTAGGGGTCGAGCACCGAAGGTGCAAGAACCCTATTGTTTTTCTTAGAATTCTTATTTTTTTTTTTTTTTTATTATTATTATTATTATTATTATTATTCTTTTCCGTCTTTCCGGGGACTTTTGGGTACCTGAACATTAATGAAAAGTCCCAGATTTTTGCACACATCTCAGACCTGGTGAAAATTTACGTTTGATTGTGTTTCGAAAAATGAATAGTAAAAAATGGCTCTATAGCGCCACCTAACGCGTTTGTGCAGCTGTTGCGCAATCAGTTTGTCGTAGGCGGATGAAATTTGGTACAGATGTGTAAAGTACCAAGCTGCAACTTTTGCTAATATAAAACCTGTTTCCAAAATCGACAGGAAGTCGGTTATTTCGCAAAAACCTCTAAAAACGGGCGTTTTTGCTTGTTCTACTTTTTGACGAACTTCTCCCACAGATTTTATCCAAACATCTCCAAACTTCTTGAGTATCATCATAAGGCATACGGCAAGTGAAATTGAGAAGCTTTATTGACTATCATAAAGTATGTGGTCGTAACGGCGGGCCAATGTCCAAATTTCGAATCGAAACAGGAAGTTGTTATAACTCGGGCATAGAATATCCGATCCGGCTCAAACTTGTTTCATTCTCATCGTAGTCCAAGCCCGAGAACAGGCATACAACAACGAACATAATCCGTTATAGCGCCACCTAGTGCCGAGCATTGAAAGTCTGTTTTTCATAGTTTTAACCTTCTATTTCAGGCAGTGTATTGCATACACTCTTAGAACTTGTCACATGCGTGTAGGACCTTAAGACCTACAAAAAAGTTCATTGGGTCGAGTTTCAAAACCGAACGGAAAACCGGATATTTTAGGGTTTATGTAAAAAACGCAGACTTCATACTTTGACGAACTCCTCCTAGGCGAAATGTCCGATCCAGCTGAAAATTGGTGTAGTTAGTCGTAAGGCATTAGGGGAAAAAAGTTATCAAAAGCTAAGAAGTACGTCAAACGGCCTTTGGGTGGCGCTCTATAGCGCCACCCTAAGCGGTTTTGTAGCTGTTGCGCAACCAGTTTGTCGTAGGTTAATGAAACTTGGTACACATATGTAAATGACCAAGCTGCAACTTTTACTAATATAAACCATGTTTCCAAAATCGACAGGAAGACAAATATTCCACAAAAACTTCAAAAAGTGTGCATTTTCGCTCGTTTCAAACTTTGACGAACTCCTCCTAGGCGAAATGTCCGATCAAGCTGAAAATTGGTGTGGTTACTCATAACGCAATAGGGAAAAAAAGTTATCAAAAGCTAAGAAGTACGTCAAATGGTCTTGTGGTGGCACCCCAGGAAAGTTCAACCTTCAAAATTGTGCAAAAACAATTTACATATTTTGGACTTTATCTCCGTTCTAGGTAATCCACTATCAACAAAAAGAGCCTGCTATGATTAACCTTGTCAGGTTGAACAAAAGGATATGCATCACTGTGACTGCGTTCCAAAAATTGGCTGTACAGCGCCCCCTTATATGTGACCAAAAACATCGCTTTAGCTGTTTTTTAAAGCTGTTGCTTAAGCAGTTTGTCGTAAGCGAATGAAATTTGGTACACATGTGTAAAGTACCAAGCTGCAACTTTTACTAATGTAATCCCTGTTTCTAAAATCGACTGGAATTCGGTTATTTCGCAAAAACCTCTAAAAATGGCCGTTTTGCTCATTCCACACTTTGACGAACTCCTCCCACAGATTTTATCTAAACATCTCCAAACTTCTTGAGTATCATCATACGGCATACGGAACCTTAAAATTATAACTTTTTTTCACCTATCATCAAGTATGTGGTCGTGGTCGCAGCCAAGGTCAAAATTTCGATTTGAAACAGGAAGTTGTTATAACTCGGGCATAGAATATCCGATCCGTCTCAAACGTGTCTCATTCTCATCGTAGTCCAAGCTCGAAAACAGGCGTATGACAACGAACATCATCCGTCATAGCGCCACCTAGTGGCGAGCATTAAAAGCGTGTTTTTGATAGTTTTACGCTTCTATTTCAGGCACTGTATTGCATACACACTTAGAACTTGTTGCATGCGTGTAGGACTATAAGACCTACAAAAAAGATCATTGGGTCGAGTTTCGAAACCGAACGGAAAACCGGATATTTTAGGTTTTGAGTACAAAAATATAGACTTCATACTTTGACGAACTTCTCCTAGGCGAAATGTCCGATCCAGCTGAAAACTGGTGTGGTTACTCGTAAGGCATGAGAGAAAAAAAGTTATCAAAAGCTAAGAAATACGTCAAGCGGCCTGAGGATGGCGCTCTATAGCGCCACCTGAAGCGGTTTTGTAGCTATTGCGCAAACAGATTGTCGTAGGCGAATGAAACTTGGCACACATATGTAAATGACCAAGCTGCAACTTTTCCTAATATAAACCCTTTTTCCAAAATCGACAGGAAGACGAATATTCTGCAAAAACCTAAAAAAGTGTGCGTATTCCCTCGTTTCAAACTTTGACGAACTCCTCCTAGGCGAAATGTCCGATCAAGCTAAAAATTGGTGTGGTTACTCATAACACGTTAGGGGAAAAAAGTTATCAAAAGCTAAGAAGTACGTCAAATGGTCTTGTCTGGTGGCGCCCCAGGACAGTTCAACCTTCAAAATTGTGCAAAAACAATTTACATATTTTGGACTTTATCTCCGTTCTAGGTTATCCACTATCAACAAAAACAGCCTGCCATGATTAACCTTGTCAGGTTGAACAAAAGGATATGCATCACTGTGACAGCGCTCCAAAAATTGGCTGTACAGCGCCCCCCCTTATATGTGACCAAAAACATCGCTTTAGCTGTATTTTAAAGCTGTTGCTCAAGCAGTTTGTCGTAAGCGAATGAAATTTGGTACACATGTGTAAAGTACCAAGCTGCAACTTTTACTAATATAATCCCTTTTTCTAAAATCAACCGGAATTGAGTTATTTCGCAAAAACCTCTAAAAATGGGCATTTTGCTTGTTCCACACTTTGACAAACTCCTCCCACAGATTTTATCTAAACATCTCCAAACTTCTTGAGTATCATCATAAGGCATACGGAACCTTAAATTTGAACTTTTTTTTCAGCTATCATAAAGTATGTGGTCATGGTCGCAAGCCAAGGTCAAAATTTCGATTTGAAACAGAAAGTTGTTATAACTCGGGCATAGAATTTCCGATCCGTCTCAAACTAGTTTCATTCTCATCGTAGTCCAAGCCCGAGAACAGGCGTACAAAAACGAACATAATCCGTCATAGCACCACCTAGTGGCGAGCATTTGAAAGCGTGTTTTTGATAGTTTTACGCTTCTATTTCAGGCACTGTATTGCATACACACTTAGAACTTGTTGCATGCGTGTAGGACTATAAGACCTACAAAAAGATCATTGGGTCGAGTTTCGAAACCGAACGGAAAACCGGATATTTTAGGTTTTGAGTACAAAAATATAGACTTCATACTTTGACGAACTTCTCCTAGGCGAAATGTCCGATCCAGCTGAAAACTGGTGTGGTTACTCGTTAAGGCATGAGAGAAAAAAAGTTATCAAAAGCTAAGAAATACGTCAAGCGGCCTGAGGATGGCGCTCTATAGCGCCACCTGAAGCGGGTTTTGTAGCTATTGCGCAAACAGATTGTCGTAGGCGAATGAAACTTGGCACACATATGTAAATGACCAAGCTGCAACTTTTCCCTAATATAAACCCTGTTTCCAAAATCTACAGGAAGACGAATATTCTGCAAAAACCTAAAAAAGTGTGCGTATTCCCTCGTTTTCAAACTTTGACGAACTCCTCCTAGGCGAAATGTTCGATCAAGCTAGAAATTGGTGTGGTTACTCATAACACGTTAGGGGAAGAAAAAGTTATCAAAAGCTAAGAAGTACGTCAAATGGTCTTGGGGTGGTGCCACAGCAAAAGTTCACCCTTCAAAATTGTGGAAAAAAATTTACATATTGTGGTCTGTATCTCTTTTCAAGATAATCCACTATCAACAAAACAGCCTGGTATGATTAGCCTTAACAGGCTTAACAAAAGCATATGCATCACTGTGACTGCGCTCCAAAAATTGGCTCTACAGCGCCTCCTTACTGCCCCCTTAAATGCTACCAAAATCTTCGTTTTAGCTGTTTTGACCCATTGAACATGTTAGAAAGCCCACCAAAATTTGTTCGAAGGTCAAAAAACTCGAAAAAGGCCGGGAGGCGGTGCTTTCGCTCCTGCGGATGCATCGTGCGAGACCCCTTCCATCGCTGCTTGCAGCTTTAATTATTATTATTATTATTATATTATATTATTATAATTACCTTAAAAGAAATTTAATCATTATAAAAATTAAAAACATAACCCTGATATTACTTTGAGGTAGATATACGATCAAGTTAGATTGTAAAGAGAATATTATAAGTAATGTATTGGTTGATCCAAAATTGTCACTCATATGATTTTAACAAAATCTTCATTAATTACCTTAAATTTTCCCTCTATACAATATGAATCACATCTTTAACAGGAATAAGGCACAGTCAGTAACACAATACATCTATTAAAATCACCTCCTAAACACATCTAATGAAAACACACTATAAACAAAAAAACTTAACAATTTTATGAAAGTTATTCAGCCTAAACAATTCTACAAGCTTAAAATACTAAACATTACTATCCATAAACAAAAATATCCCATCTTTCCCAGATCAGCACCAGAAGGACAGTGTTTCAACCATTTAAGAATTACAATTCCCTTGTTCAGTCTACTCTAACTGAGGCAATAGCTCAGATACGGTTGAAATTCTATCCCTCAGGCTCTACCCTGGGTTAATATGAAGGCCAAACATCTTTCTGCTCTTTGTCTTGCAGAAAGTAAAAGACCAGTTCATATTCACTAACTTGCCCTACTCTGTTTGCCGTGTGCTGCATTGGTGTCACAATCTCAGAACATTCAAAAATAACAGTAGCATGCAAAAGTTAGTCCTTATTTTATCTCCACGAAATCCTCAGGCGTTGATTCTTGAAAACCCTTTTTCCCCCGAGTGACTTTAAGGGGAGAGGTTACTAGCACATCACCCTTTAATTCAATTAAAGATTGATGGTAATTTCTTCAACATCAACAAATGGCGCCTGCCATTCCTCATCCGTTGTTTTCACCATTTTATATCCCTCCATTGCAATGACTGAAGCGATTGCTTTTTCCAAAAAAGATGAGATGCATTGCAAGAAACAAGGCAGGCAGATGACGATCAGCAAGATTATGATCAGAACTGGAATCATGGTGTTTAGAAGCCAGTATCCCCATCCTCCCCACAGGTTCGCAATCCATGAAAACCACGAGTTGTCTGCTTCAGATGGTACAACTAAAGAATTTCTCATATGTTGTATTACGTTTGATATATTCTTTGATTCGTCTGGGATATTAAAACAGCAAGAAGTACCCAATAATTTACTTACTCCCCCCTTTTCGGCTGTTAAAATATCCAATGCTAATCTATTTTGAATAACTGCATCACGAATGTTTTGCATCTCAGAATTAATTAGTCCCAATGCTACTTCTGTGTCATTAGCTAATGATAACATGCTATATGCCAACCCATCAATTTTATTTAATGCTGTAGTTGTACCCCCACCCAAAAACAATGACCAACCCACATTCGCCCCTGGTGAAGTCCACGGATCTGACAAAACATACCCATTATATTTAGCCACTCCATTTATAGCTCGCTTAACTCGAACTACATCGGTTGGACCCTCCTGTAGTAACACTGATGTCCTTGTAGATAATAAAGCAGCATAACAATATCCACGCCATTTTTGGGGAAGCTGATGATACGCTCGTGTGCCACACACCCACACTGCAGCCGGAGCCGTCTCTAATGATGAGAATGGACAAAAAAATGTACAAATTTTCCATTCTTCTTCAAAATTGTACACTTTCTCGTATTGTTCCTTACAGTAATTTTAATATCACATTGTGAAAATCCCACATCATAATTACCATCCTCCGAACATATACAAACTTCAGCTTTTGTTGTCATAACCTCAAAACTTAGTTTCGAATACATGGGTTTATCAGTAGAACAATTTGTTTGAACTCTATCTGGTGTTAGATCATTTTTCATTACATCTGCTATCAAAGTAATTATAGCCATAGCTTTAGGAATTTTACATTGAATTTGGGTAACAAGATCAATAGTTATTTGCTCAGTGTGCCATTCCTGATTCATTTGTAAACATACCCAACAACTCTGTTTAATGTTCAAACTTTCATGTTGTAATAAGGCTAAGGCACATGCATGATTCCCCTCACACTTAATTTTTGCTATTTTAACTTGTTTAACCTCCTCCGGTAAATTTGTAGCCTCCATAATTACCACTTCATCCAATATATCAATGTCACTAATGATTTGTTCAGGGTTCGGTACTAGATCTATTAATTTTTCAGACACTGGGGGAGGGGCTGGCTTCACCAAGATGTTCACCATCATTTCGTATGAATCAGATGTGATC
Source organism: Danionella dracula (assembly GCA_900490495.1). Lineage (NCBI taxonomy): Eukaryota > Metazoa > Chordata > Actinopteri > Cypriniformes > Danionidae > Danionella > Danionella dracula. Next base: position 1,870,453 of record UELW01000021.1, read on the forward strand.
TGCTCCGTTGCACACCAGAACTTCCCTGCATCCTCTTCAGTTATCGGTGCAAGAAGGAATGTGACAGAGCTGCCATTTTTTCTCCAAGAACACCCCCCTTGCCTATGGCCAGGCAGCGAGGAAGATGTGCTGCACCAAACAGAGCTCAAAGGGTTTGATTCACAGGGGTATTTGCAGAGGTAATGGACCCAGGACTGCACATTTCCGTCATTACCATAACTGGTAATACACTCTATTTCCCCTTCAGAACCCTCTTGGAGATGATGATCCAGTAGGAACACGCCCACTATGAACCACAGGAAAACGAAGCTCCGGCAGATGTTTTCCATCCCTTCAGCTGATGATTATGCCTGCTGTGCGTTTCCTGGAACCCCCTCAACAGGCTGTGGAATTCTTCTGCAGTGGCTTGCGTGGATCCAAGTCGCTCTCTCTGCTACCTTAACTGCTGTCTGCGTAGTGAGAAGAACTTGGAATGGACCCTGCCAGCGCTTCGTCAGCCCCTTTTTCCTCTGCAAATTCTTCACCACCACCCAGTCTCCAGGTCTCAGATCATGAAGATACACTTGGGCCGGTTCCGGTAACGCATCCTTCACCCGCCTGTGAAGATCATGCAGAGCAGAAGAAAGGTTTGAACAATATGCCAACATATCATCATCACATTCACTTGTTAACTGTCTAGGAAGACCTGGAGGCCCAATACCAGTATTAGCTGGTCTCCCCATCAATATTTCAAATGGACTCAGCTGTGCTCTTCCCCTTACCCTCGTTCTCATATACATAAGAACTAGGGGAGAGCCGTGACCCAATTTAGTCCAGTTTCTTCACAACACTTTGCCAGTTTGGTTTTCAGGGTACCATTTTCCCTTTCAACTGCTCCTGCGCTAGCAGGATGATAAGCACAATGATGTTTCAAATCGATACCAAGATACTCACCCAGCATATGGAGAACGCTGTTTACAAAAGGTGTACTGTTATCACTGGAGATCCGGGTCGGAATTCCCCACCTGGGAATCACCTCAGTAAGCAAAGCTTTCGTCACCACACTGGAATTCTGTTTAGCCGCTGGAAAAGCTTCAATCCATTTTGAAAACATATCCACTATTATTAAACAAAATTTTTTTCCCCCACATGGAGGAAGCTCAATGAAGTCCATCTGCAAATGCTCAAAAGGTCCACTTGGAGGCGGATGAGCAGCACTCGCCATCTTGATTCCTCTTCCAACATTATTTGTTACACAAATAATACATCGTTCACAAAAGGTCTGCGAATAGCTAGCAAAACCTTTAGTGAACCAGTGTTGGTTTATGCTGTGTATCATTCCCAGCTTTGACACATGATCTTTACCATGAACTAATTTAGCATAAAAAGGAAACAACCTTTTTGGTAAACATGGTTTATCATTGGGATCCACCCAAACATCATTTACCACTGTACAACCTGCTTTCCTCCACACCCTCTTCTCCTCCTGTGGAACCCCACTCTGCAACTCCGATATGTCCACTGTGGGAGTACAGACCTTCGTCAGGACTGATACCTCAGCTACCACTCGTGTCGCCGCCCTCTTAGCTGCAGCGTCGGCCCTAGCATTCCCCTGTGAAACAAGATCTTTTCCACCAGTGTGAGCATCACATTTACAAACTGCTATCTCCTTAGGCTTCCCAGATGACGTAAGAAAACCTCTATGTTTCCACAAGGCCCCAAAGTCGTGACAAATTCCAAAAACATATCTAGAGTCAGTCTGGATTGTTACTCTTTTATCTTTAGCCAATTTACAAGCTTCCGTTACAGCTATCAACTCAGCAGCTTGTGCAGATAAATGAGAAGGTAAAGATTTAGCCACCAGTGTTTCATGTTGTGTTACAATAGCATATCCCACACAATTCAAACCTGTCTCCCCATTCCTGTAGGCCGACCCATCCACATAGATCACCAAATCAGGATTCTGCAACGGTACTTCTTTCAGATCAGGTCTAGGGGAACACACTTCATTAATTACTTCAACACAGCTGTGTGGCTCACCATCAAATTCTGTTGGCAGAAGAGTTGCAGGGTTAAGCACAGTACATCTTTTCACAGTGACGTTCGGCATGTCCAATAAAACAGTATTGTATCTCAACAATCTTGCAGCTGTCATATGAGCAGTTTTTTGTTCTAATAATAATTGTGAAACAGCATGAGGCACCAACAGAGTCAACTCACCATACCCCACAATATCTCGTGAAGCATTCACTGCTTTCTCCGCCGCTGCCACTGAACGTAAACATAAAGGAAGTCCAGCAGCCACTGGATCTAATTTTGCTGAAAAATAAGCCACTGGCCGTAGCTTACCTCCATGATCTTGTAACAACACAGAAGTCATGCATCCCTGCTTCTCATCCACTGTTTGGACAAACGGTCTAGTAGCATCAGGAATTCCAAGTGTCGGCGTGGTTTGCAAGCTTTAAGCTTTCTTCAACTTTTCAAAAGCCTGTTCCGCTTCCAATGTCCAAGAGAGGGCGCCATTGGCCCCAAGACCTTTCCCGTGGCAAATTTCGCTCAGAGGAGCTTCCAAACAAGAATAGTTTACGATGAACTGTCTACAATATGAACACATACCAAGAAATGATAATAACTGTTTCTTAGTCCTGGGCTTCGGAATGTCCTGTATGGCCTTGATTCTACTCACCTCCAGTCGTTTACCCTGTTTTGAAATCAAATGTCCCAAAAATTTCACTTCCCGTTGAACAAATTGCAGTTTAGACATACTTGCCTTGTGACCATCTTGAGCTAGATGTTTCAACAGTTTAATGGTGTCATTTTCACATTGCTCTTTGCTTGGACTGGCAAGCAAACAATCATCCATGTATTGCAATAGGACAGATCCCAACCTAACTCTAAACTCTCTAAGCTATTTCTAAGAGCCTCATTATAGATGGTTGGAGATTCACAGTATCCTTGACACAGCGCGTGTGAAGGTATAAGGCTTGCCGTTGAAAAGGAAAGCAAACCAAAACTGACTGTCAGGATGGACAGGCACACTGAAAAACGCATTAGCCAAATCCACCACTGAAAACCATTCACAATCCTGTGGAACCTGTGTGAGCAATGTATAGGGGTTAGGTACATTTGGCACTCTTGAAACAACTGCATCATTCACCGCCTTTAAATCCTGCACAAATCTCCATCGCTCAGGTTCACCTGGCATCTGGCATTTTTTAACCGGAAAAATTGGTGTCCTGACCGAAGAATCATAACAAGGCACAATTACCCCTGCTTTTAACAATGCATTGAAAACTGGAGTAATCCCTTTCACCCCTCAGCCTCAGCCTTTAAAGGATATTGGGTTTTACGAGGTCTGAAATCACCTTTAGCCGTGATTTGAACAGGCGGACAACTCTTAATTAGGCCTACATCATTTTTGTCTTTAGCCCACAAGCTCTGTGGAACCTCCTTCAACCTATCATCAGTTAAGACAAAATTTGTGCCCCCAATTGTTCAGTCAAAGTCTCCTCCCCTGGCATCAGTTCAATAATTCTCCTTGAATCAACAATGAAAGTCAATGGCACACAATATGCTTCTCTGTTACTGTTATATAATACAGATCGATCAGGGATAGCTTCCCAATTTTGATCTGACATTAAAGATATCATCCAAGAACCCAATGAATGCCATGAATCTGTCAAAGGTTTTTCAATGAGACATATGGAACTGTGCCCTCTAACAGGAAAAGATGTGGTGTTCCCCCTAAAACCTCTGTGTTTGAAGGTTTAACTTCTACACAACATCTAGTTTTATCCCAAAACATTCGTCTGAACATCAATTGTTCTATTTTTTCCCACCTCTCTCATCCATTCCACCCCAAAATTGTCATCATACCCTTCATGGGTATGTGCTATACAAAATAAATCCTCAGGGTGTACATTAGTCAGGTCAGTTTGGTTAGTCAACTCCATTGCCATGCTCATAAGTGTTCGGCTTACTGCCAATCCATCTGGATTATCAAACCGCCATCCATACACTAATTGTATTGAGTCAGAGTGTTTTAGACACTGTATTTCAGGCAATTGCACTGAAAGGCCACTAGGGGAACTCACAACAATTATTCCAAGATGGCACATCAAATCTCTACCCATTAGATTTAGAGGACAACAATTTGAAATCAAAAATGAAAATTTGAATGGTTTGACATTATCAATTTCACATTTTAATGGACTTGAAAATTGCTCCCTTATTTTTACTCCCGCTGCCCCAATGGATGTCAGAAACCTCCCACTCAATTTTGGCAATGGCTGCATTTCAGAAGCCCTAATCACTGATCTAGATGCACCAGAATCAACCAAAAATTCAATGGGCTTATTATTAACCATAAGAGTTAGGATAGGCAACCGCGTATAGGCCTCAGCAGAGTATTTCGCATAAGTTTCATTTACTTTTCCGCAATTCACTTTTCTCTCAACAAATTCAATCATTTTGTTCAAGTCAAAAATTCCCTCATTAATTGTTAGTGTTTTAGTATTTAAATAAGACTCACCCCTGGTCACTTCCTGGTCGACATGTCCGGTGTCGCTCCCCTCCTGCTCTCACAAACCACCATGCCCCCGGGCCCCGACAACGGCTTCGGATTCGAACAATCCTTGAGCTGATGTCCCAAGTCACCGCATCCAAAGCACTTGGTTTGCGGACAGTACCTTGTTAGGTGATCAGGTTGTTTGCAGAGACGACATCCTCCACCTGAGTATTTCTTCTTCCCCCGTCTTGCATCCCCTGTCGGGCGTCTTGGCACCTCGTGTGCTACCATTTGAAGAACTACTTTCTGGGCTGCATACGTTTCATTTCCCTTCTCTTGGTTTATGTATCTCCTCTGCATCTAGAAGCTTCTCCACATGTAGAGCATGCTTCTCCACAAGATGTAGCTTCCCTGAGTCCCACTCGATGCAGATGCTTTTCAGCCTCTTTGATATAGGTTCCTGCAGACCATTGATGAAGCTGTTCCTCAGATGTGCTTCATATGGCGTTATCCTAGCAGCACTCAAGTCGTCAGGCTTCTCTAATCCACTGTATAAATCATGGACTACAATTAATCTATTTAAATACTGTGTGACAGTCTCACCTTTTCCCTGTGTACACATAGCAATTTTTGTCATGTCCATCCTGGTCGGAAATGCAGACTTGCAGGCATCCCTCACTTGAGTAATGAGCTGGAAATACCCGGTTGGCTTTGTGTGACCACTCCGTGTGCCGCATCTGAAGCACCCCCTCTGGCCACTGAACTTTCAGCTTTGAAATGTCAAGTCCCAGCTTCACTCCCATGAGTTGGCCTGAACTCCCTACAGAACTGTTCAAACATTTGACCAAATCTCCCCCCTCCCGCTTCTACAGGATTGGGGAGCTGATGCACCACCTCCTGAATGTCAGCGTATGTCCATGGCCTACAAACCAAGACAGGAAAACCCTCCGGACCAGCCACCTCCACCATCGGTAGTTGAAAATCGGAGATGGAGTTATCAACACTTGCTGAATTATGAGGGGGAAGGGTAGTGTCAGGCATTTGTACATAGAAACTGTCAGACCTGTCTACCATCCAAAGCTCGCCCCCTGAGATGTTTGGAGTGTTCGCAGGGAATGGAGTGCTTGACTGGAGTAGACTATGTGGAGAAGACAATCCTTTTGAAACACTGGAAGATGGACATGTAGGTGTAGCAGGAACAGCAAACGTCAGCTTTCGCCTCGTCCGTTGACTTACAGGAGAATGGGGTTTTATTTCCAGTCTTTGAAGATCTTCGGCTACCCCCGAACAGGGGCCTGCTACTTGTCCCTGGCTATATGGCGGGGGATGGGCTTTTTGTTCTTTAGGAGACCCCTCCTCCACCGTTCAGGATGCCCGAGCACATGGTTTGGAGAACAAAGAAGAGAGCTCCGGCCAGCACATGTCTCCAGGTCGTCTGAAAACAGTTTCACAGATTGAGGGGTTAATTCTGTTTTATTCCTTTTCACTTCCTTTCCCTAAATATTGCTTCAGAATGCCACATCTCAAAAGCCTCCCAATCAATTTTAACTCTATTACGTTCATGTTGCAAAAGGGTGAATTTTAAATGTTCCAATTGCCTAATACTGAAACTGCCCCTATCAGGAAAACCACATTTGTCCACCCAAAACGCAAACTGAGTTAAAGAATCGTCCCCATAGTTGCACTGCATATATTTTACGTTTGGAATACAAAGATACCTTGCAAGCACCCTCTTAGCCTTAGTTGCTTTGCTGTGTTCTACACCCATAACGCTCGAGAGAAAGAGAACGAGAGAAAGAAAAACAAACAAAAATAAACAAACAAAAACGCCAAACTTCGATAAGGAAAGAGAAGAAAAAAAAAATATATATATATATTAATCGCTTCGTAAAACACACTGCACGACTGTGAGCATCAACTGCAATACCACACAAACACTGTCAGACACGCAAGGTCACGCAGGAATTTCGTCAAACTCCCCGTGGTACCTACATTTCGCAGCCAGAATCGAACCGGTTAATATCGCCGCTTCTATCCGTACCGCTACACTGTCGATACTAACATCCGGTCAACTATCACAGTACTGCGTTATTCAGGGCTTAAGATGATTCTCGCAGCGCTAACCGGATGCAGAAAATAATTTGTGCACTCCCCCCACGTTTCTCCTGGAACCTGCGCGGTTTGTACAGGGGAGTTAATCACAAACTATCCCCCCAATCGTGTTTCCCCAGTCATGAAAATAATTATAAGTCTCCCACTTGTTCTCCAAGACAACAAGCCGTACAAGAAGAACTTATCCCCTTTATTTTCAATAAAACACGACCTTCCCCCTACTGGTTCGCCACAAAGGCCACAACGCAACGTGCACGCGCGTACACGCACCAGTAAGCGTAAACACGTGGTAAAAGTATCTATCTAATATCACAGCATAAAAATGTTCACTCGCCTGAAAGCTCGTGCCGGAAATCCCGCGTCGAATCGCTGAATCGCTGAAATCACTCGACGAAAAGAGCGTCCCTCGACGAGAGAGCAAAAAAAATGGCTCTTTTGTGCCAACACGTGGATTCAACTGACGCGGCCAGTTACCTTTCTCGTCGCCAAAATGTCGTAGAATATTAAAATCTCTCTCGTAGAAAATCACTCCGGTGGCAGGATATAGAACAACAGCAACAGCGGCAACTTTATTTTATAACAAAACCTGAAACGGTGCTCTAAAGAAAGACTACGGAAAGCTACAGGTAAAGTCCAGAAGGAAGAAAGTTGGGGGAAAAAGAGGACGCGAAGTCTCCGCGCGCGCGAATTTAAGTGCTCCCTAGGGGACAGACCCATCGCTGCATGGAGACTCCACCCACTCACCCAGTCGCCTCCCTCCCAGGCTAAGACTGTTTACATACATTCAATATCATTTTAAAATGCCAAAATAGATAACTACCAACACCCATAACAGACATAATGAATGCAAATTTCTATTACACCTTCTATGTCCCAAATGAAATGTGGGATCTGCCTCAGGCCAAGTCCCATATATGGTCAGGAACTAGCCATTTCCGTTGCGTCGGAGGTGATGGTTCCGTGGGCATGGGTTTATCTACTGGGGAGGGACCCGTCGGCCTGCTCGGGAGTCGCGAGGTGTGCTGCTGAGGACTTGTCCTGTGCCACCCTACTGTTGAATGGCGGCACGGCAGTGCTGTGATAGTTTGCAAGGGTTTCGATGTGATTCTTATAAAATGCCAGCATTCTCCACCAGTATAGCGAGGTGAAGAATCACACGGAAGGGTTTTCAGTGCTAACACCCGGAGGATGGCTTAATTTACAGACAAACGGGTGAGGTGTGAAGACAGGGAGTCTGGTGCTCTGGTCTCAGGTGAGGTTTTGTGCAGGTGCTCTAGGAGCGACATCTTCTCGGCAATCCCCAGCTGATGGGGTGAGAGGATCAGGCGGTCCTAGCTCAGCTGCTCTCTGTTAGGGAGAGAAATAGGGAAATGGCGATTAGCGCACACACAGTTTTCATCCGAGTCGAGTCTCTCTTACTCTGTCCCTCTGGGCTCCTTTTATCCCCCGCTGCTGATTAGAGGCAGCTGTGCTTGGGCCACGCTGATTTCATCTCCCCGGTGTCCGTGGTTTGTGATAAGGAGAGCGCTGATTGGGATGAACACAGTCACAATATGATGTCGGTGCAGAAAGTGTCGTCACACATAGGACCCCAATCTGATGTTACGAACAACTGTGATGCACAAGACTCGCCTTATCCTCACAATTCAGAAACGAAAAGTAATTATGATCCCAAAAGCAAGCAAATTGTGTTTTTATCTGTTAATGAGAGTTTGAGGAAACTCCAAGTTAACTTTACATAAAGTTAGAACGGATGTTGCTTTTTAATATGTGGATATTGATGGATTTACCATTTATTTAGGAGTACCATTCACTTCACTAAAATCCAGCGGCCAATTTTGTGAATAGATTAATGGCATTAATGGCTCACCATTAGTAAATATCCAATAAAGTTAAAGGGATGGAGCTTCTCATGTTTCCCTGACTCATGTTTTACTCTAACTATGGCGAGTGAAGGAGATTTAGCGATATGAGGAGGTTCCCCATCAATCAGTCACTACGACTTACCGGTACCGACTATGGGAAGATCCACTAGGGACGCTCAACTCTCTCCACAAACTTTTTAAAGTCCCAATCAGTAGCTGCGCTGATGATCGTGTAATCACACCACCGCTGACAAAACATTGACTGTATATAACATGGACAGAGTGTTCGTGTTGTCAGCCATAGGGTTTTGGCAAAGTCAAATGAAGCTCAAAATGGGTGTAGACAGTACTCGAAAACGCATCCTCAGAGGCAGGACATGGCAGTAGTGAAGGTGTCTGATTGGCAGCAGGTTTGATTTTTATTTATTTTAAACAAACAAATGTAAAAATAATTAATTCCCCTCAGAGTGTTCATAACAAATTACCTGAAGTAAAAAACCTAATGGAGCCAGGTGTGAAACATGTTTTTTTCAGCCCCAAAATTTTAACATTGGAGGAAATGAGAAGTTGCTCTGTTTTGGAGTTAGCATCAAGCAAACTCCAAATGCACAGCAAACCAACTAGTCAACGTGTCAAAGAGCACGTACAAACCTGTGTGACAAGATACATGACTTCTGCATGAGTGATTTGGTGTAAAAAGTGGATTATTTATGTTCTAAAAGCTCTGAGAAAACCACATTTGTCATGCAGCTGCTGCCTTAAAAGTGCATTCAACATGTTTGCCAGTTAGACTTTAGAAGTTTTATAGGTTGAACTGTGTGATAGAACAAGAGTAACATTACCGTTATTAATATTAATATTGTTTGTGTTGATGGATTAACTTCTGCGAACATGTAATTTAATTACGTTTCTGATGTAACTAATATAATAATTTTTTTGATTAATTAATTTCAGTATATAAAGACTATAATACTTATTATATATGTTTTAAAACTTTATCATTTTAATCTGAAACTGTCAGTTTAAACAATAATTCCTGTCAATTATTAGGCCGATAGTAAATTTTGCATTCAGTGTGATCCAATTTAAACATTTGACATGTGTATGAAAGCTAGAGTTATTATTTATTTATTTAGAATCCCCCTGATTTGCTGGACTAATGAAACATGCACCAACAGTGTCAAGAAACCAAGTCAAAATAAAAAGTGTACACGTTTTTATACTTCATAAAAACAAATATTATTTAAATGAAAAAAATTACATTGGCATGTTTATGTTCAGGAAATTGAATCAAACTATAATTTCAGTTTAGCCTTTAAATTAGGTTAATGTGTAAAAAATTACCAGGTGAAAAATAGCTTACAGGTATGCTGTATTGATTACATCTGTATAAACCGCAGATTTTATCAGACGTTTAGTTGAGGAGAACGGCAACCGGTTGGAAAGCAAAAGCCAACTCTACTGTAATATAAGTTTATAAATTAAGATACACTGAAATTTAATTCAATTTTACACTAACTACATTTAAATAAAGCACACTTCAGTGATGTAAATAAACCAGCAATCAAAAGACGTCATTTCAATGTCTAGGCTAAGCATAGACCAGAATTAGACCGGCTATATGTAACCCAATTCTAGCCCAACTAACCTTATATTTCTTTTTATGTTGTTTTTGTCAAAATAACTCTTATGAAACTAAACAATATGTTATATTTTATGATGTGCACTGAGTCAGCAGTATTTGTCTTGTTTATTTATTTTTTAAAGGTTGATATGTGGGCTACACGCAGCCCTATTTTAGCTCGCCTTTCAATCGTCTACTTGTAGCCCACTTTTAGACTAATATTATTATTTTTTTTTTTGGACTCCCTTGACCATATCTCTTTATGTTTGCAATATGGATAATATATTTACGACATTTACGTGTCAATTTATTACATGGTCTTTATGTAGCTGCGATTTAGCTCCAAATAAGACGTGCAGCCGTATCCGCCATTTCACCGGAAAAAAATTGTCTATAAATAAACCAGAATTAGACCGGCAATATGTAAACGAAATCTAGTCCAAAAACCTTGCATTTTGTTTTTATGACATTTCTGTAAAATTTTTTACAAATAAACTAAATTCAGTAATATGTCTGTATTTAATCTGCAACGATTACAATGTGTCAATAAAGATTTAAGTTGAAAAACTGAAAGTGACTTTGAAAAGCGGTAGACAGAACATTTGGGCATTTTTCCTCTCTACTTTGCAGATCTGTAATGACAAGTTTCCCAGTGGAAGCTGATCTCAGGAAAGCAGTCAGCAACCTCTTCTTGCAAGCATGGAGAGCAGCTGTACAGTGGTTTTAATAGCAGCATTTAAACAAAGGTTTTTTTTTAAATAAAGACGTCTTTTTTAACTGCATGTATGTGTTTGAAATGTCTTATTGTACATAATTGCTATTAATTACATTTTTTGTATATTTGCATAGGTTAAAGTGTGTTGCATTCCAATCTAATTAAACCAAAATGTAAATTAATTACATTTCCGTGTATGTGTTACGTTAACTAATTATGATAACCATGTCAACTTAAAATTGTAATGTTACTTTGATTGTGTAGCCTAAACACAGATTTTATGTCTTTTAAACTTGTATATTCAGTTGTTTGTTAGAGATCTAAATTATGGCTAGGTTATTTTTGGTCTACAGTTAAACGTCTTTTAAACTTTCACTGACAGTCCAAAATTAGCCGTGAATTCGCCTAGACCAGGGGTTGGCAACCCGTGGCTCTGGAGCCGCATGCGGCTCTTTAGCGCTGCCCTAGTGGCTCCCTGGAGCTTTTTCAAAAATGAAAAAATAAAAGGAAAAAGGTAAATATGTTTTTTGTTTAATATGGTTTCTATAGGAGGACAAACATTCTTAACGTTTTCCAATGCTGTAAAAGAGTGTAGAATAAATATTTAATTTCAACATTTCTGTCAGCGACGATTTGCGTCATCACCCGCGACACACGCTTCTATCAGCAGGGGGCGGGATGCCAGGTAGGTGGCTGCTGTAAACAAACCAGCGGCTGTGTGGTGGGCCATGGATCCCAAAGAGAAAAAGAGAAACATAACTGAGGAGAACAGAGGATTCAACGTTTCTTGGACCGAATTACATTCAATGCCGATGCGGAAGGATTGCTTGAATGTTTGCTCTGTAGTGAGAAGTTGTCAAATAACAAGAAGAGTAATGTGGAAAGACATTTCCAGGGAATTTTTTGTGAATCCTCAAAATAAAAATGACATCAAAAATTCGATTTCTTTATTGCATTTCTCTAATTTCATCAAAGCAATGAAACATAATTCATTAATATTGTAATCGTGCAACAGAGTAGTCACGTGGTTCTCTACAGGATTCACTGCAGGGAAAATAAACATTTAATCATGAAGGCTCCTTATGTATTCGTAGCAAACTTAGTCATTTTTATAGTAGGCTAATATAGATACATAAAGCATGTGTTGCCTTCATTATAAGGCTTATACAAGGCTTTTAATTTTTTGCGGCTCCGGACCTATTTGTTTTTTTGGTCCAATATGGCTCTTTCAACATTTTGGGTTGCCGACCCCTGGCCTAGACCAAAAACCACCGTTTATTAAACGTTCACGTGTAGTCGTTTAATAGCAGTCTAAATGAGGGCTAGGTTAATTCTGGTTCATGTTTTAACGTCTTCTAAATTTTCACTGACCGCCCAAAATTAACCGTAATTTAGCCTAGAACAAAACCACCGTTTATTAAACGTTGAAGTGTAGTCATTTAATAGCCGTCAAAATGAGTGCTAGGCTAATTGTGGTCCATGATTAAACGTCTTTTGAGTTTTCAATGTCACCGTCTTTTGAACCAAAAAATGCCAGCCGGGTTGTATTTATAAGAGAATTTGACACAAAGTTAACTCAATAAAGTGTGTCCCGTTTGGCTCTCCGTAACCGCTGTTGGGTATTTCTGCACATGCGCAGTTGTTGAAGGAAAACGACTTCCAGGTGGCACTAAGTCGGCTCGGTTCTCACACGATGGCAACGGGTCTAAAACGGCCGAGGGTTGACGAGGAGCGGACCGAGGGGGGAAAGGAAACTTGCGACGCTGATTTTTGGCGCTGGAGCGTGGATGACACAGTCGCGTATCTAAGGCGGGAAGGATTTGTGGAGTGCGCGCCTGCTTTCAAAGGTATTTAACTTCACTTCCATCGCCCGAGAATCCACCACCAGCTAACGTTATTTGTTGAGTCAAAATATCAGTGAATACGACCCGCATTCTGTATTGTAGGAAAATCACCAATAATCCAACTTAACTTAAATAATAAAAACTTGCGGTGACATAAACGTTACAGATTGTGAAGTTAGGGATTTGGAGAGGTCGATCCCAAATCTTCGTATTCGTACAATTTAGTTAATAAATGGCACAGTTCAAATGTAAAAAATACATTTAATTAATTAAAAACAAAGTTCATACATTTTCAAGTGAAGCCAGAAAACCTTCTGTTCAATAAAAAGCGGTTCCTCGTGAAGAAGTGCGCGATTGGTTGAAATAGTCATGAATATTAATAGAACTTCGGTGGAGGGGGTGCGGCGTTTGTCCATGCGCTTCAGAAAGTCAACAGCGTGAAAAGTTGTTTCTACGAGCGAAATGTATTTCGAGTATTTAAAGGTAAAAAAAAAAAACATAGCTAGCGGCTATAGGCGTGCACAATATGGGGTTTAAATATTTGTTTTGTGATATGTGTTATCGTTTGTCTGTGTTAGGTTGTTGTTGTTGTGTCGCAAGCTGTAATGTGAGTGATCTAATGAACGAACATACTATTGTTGTTCCAATAAAACTTTTCCTTACGTTTTGGAGTGTTATGATGTACATTTTGATGGAAATCTATCTTCAGTCATGCTGAAAATAAAACCACGAGTTTTATTGCGCTAAATCAATAGCTTGTTTCAAGTGAATTTAGCATTACAGATAACGAACATCATCATTCCAGCTTAAAGCCGATCAAATGGGTCAATTTATTTAGTTTAGAATTGTTTTGCAAGATGAGCTTCTTGTTTTTAATGCATTTCTTCTATTAGATTTCACATGTAGAAAACAAGAAAATGACCTTTTTGTTACAAAATTACAAAAGGCCTAAAGTAAGCAACGTGTTTTCAAAAATTACAATTACGCAATCTTTGCTTGGGTTTGCTGTGCATAAACCACATATGAATGTGAATAAACCACACCCCATATTTGGCTCTGTCCCAAATGGAACACTCCTGACTTGTTGACTTCATTCGAGTCAATCAATCAAGTTTTTATATAGCGCTTCTTTAGCACTTGCTTTCAAAGCAGCTTCACAAAGTCCTCGTGAGTTTCAGGTAGAGTAGATAGGAGTTCTCTCTTTGAGGCCCCTGGGAGCCTCGCTGACTGAGGCAGGTGCTAGTCACCTCCCCAGCATAAAGAATATACAACCTTAAGATCCGTCGACGAACAGTTCACCTGACAGCACCTGAAAAAAACAAAACAGAAACTAACAAACGAAAAACAATGGTTAGAAAAATGTAACAGACAACAAACAGGAGATTAGCATCAGCTGCAGGATGAGAGAGAAATGGTGGGGATAGGTTAGATGGGCACATTGAACCACATTGTTTTTTCAGCAGTCTGTATGTTTATAGCACTCAGACATCATATCCGTTTGGACAAATAACAGGAGCCAATTATTTGAATGCTAGATTAAACAGATATGTTTAAACTGTGTGAACGTAGCTGAGCTCCGGACAACATCCAGGAGTTTATTCCAGAGCTTCGGGGCTCTATATGAGAACGCTCTTCCCCCTCTTGTGGATTTACTAACCTTCGGTATAATCAATAGTCCTGCTTCTTGTGATCGAAGAGAGCTAGCTGGAATATATCGTGATAGGAGACTGCTCAGGTATGCCGGAGCCAAGCCATTCAGTGCCTTAAAGGCAAAGACCAGTATCTAATATTCAATGCAATAATTTACAGGAAGCCAATGAAGAGAGCACAAAACCTGTGTAATGTGGTTTTATTTCTTTGTTCTTGTGAGAACTCTAGCTGCTGCGTTCTGGACTAACTGTCATTTTTGTAGCATTGCGGCTGAACAGCTGGCTAACAGAGCATTACAATAATCTATTCTGGAGGTCATGAAAGCATGCACTAATTTTTCTGCATCTACAATTGACAGCATGTTCCATACTTTAGCAATGTTCCTGAGGTGAAACAAGGTGGTCTTAGTAACATAACATAAGATAAGATTTGGTTCTTAAACGTCAGTTCACTATCTATAATAATGCCTGTAAATTTCTATAATAATAAGATTTTTAACTCTAGTGGACAACTTAACATTGTCCCCACCAGCTCCATATTTAAAACTGAGATATTGTGTAATTGCCTTTTAGAGCCAACAAGTGGTACTTCTGTTTTATCGGGATTTAGCATAAGGAAATTTTCATTCATCCAATCATTGATGAGAGAGAGAGAGAGAGAGAGAATTATTTATTATTATTATATATACTGTTATATATACTGTTCTGCTATATTTAAGACTTTATATATATTATATATATTATATATTAT
Source organism: Danionella dracula (assembly GCA_900490495.1). Taxonomy (NCBI): domain Eukaryota; kingdom Metazoa; phylum Chordata; class Actinopteri; order Cypriniformes; family Danionidae; genus Danionella; species Danionella dracula. Next base: position 1,885,499 of record UELW01000021.1, read on the forward strand.
ATATAGATCTATATATATATATATATATATTATAATATATATGTATATGTATATCGAGAAGGCTACACGATGGGCAGATTGTAAAGGGGCACCTCATGTGCCTGGCCACTCTGTCCCTGGAGGACATTGAGGATGTCTACTTATTTGGAGCTCTGACGACAGGGTTTCTGCTAATGGGATTATCTGGAGCCATGGGGTATCAGAGATTGTTAAAAGTGGTCAGTGAGACTCAAAACCCCACCAAGCTGACCAGCTGGATTGAAATGGCGGTAAGCAGAGCCACCAGTAATTAGACTGTGGAAATAAACCACAAGTTGGATGAGACCTGGATGATGTTTATGGGTATGCAAAGATGATGCAAGGGCCAGTGATGGACATTGATAAATATTAGAGGTCTGTGAAATTGGCAGATTTCGACCCAAATTCAATTAGAAATCCTTCTTCTTTCGGCTCCTTCCTACTTCTTCAGGACGGCCTTGGCCAAGGCTGTTGCTGGAGCCATAACAACTTCTCCAGGAGAACAAGATAACAATAAGCTCTGAACTTCTCCTCAAGGACACTACCGCCGTCTGTGCTTTTAACCCTAGTCTGAGTGGGTGGGTTCGTCGATTGCGCTTATCAGCTGCAGATCCAGATATCTGCTTGCTTGTGACATCCTGATGCGATGTTATGTCTATGTAAATGTGATGAATGTGCTTGTTTATCCCCCCTGATATCACACTACTCTAACTGAAGTACAGTTTGAGAGGGGCATGTCTGGGCCCCTGAAATGTGATGTTTATATTTTGGTCAGAGGGTCCAATTTCGCTGCATGTAACAGTGTAGTGACCAATAATTACCTTATTCAATTTTACTAATGAAAGGGAGATTTTATTTGGGCCTGTAGTTACTCAGTACAATATTATGCAAGTTAACCTTTTTCAGTTGTGGCTTTACCACTGCAGTTTTTAGGGATTTTGCTAAAGACTCAGAGCATAAAAAGGTGTTTAACTTCTAAGAGATCCTTTTTTAGAACCATTTTAAAAAGATCTTTGGTAGAGTGGCAAGACCACATTTTGATGGGGGGAAAGCACTAATGCCTTTTCTGATGTTACTGATTTTAATGATTAAAAATGAAGCAAACTCATTGCATTTATTCTTAGACCAAAACTCACTTGGAGTCTGGTTTGGTGGGTTTGTTAACCTCTCTACCGTTGCTAAGAGAGTTATTGTTGAGTTTGTTATTAATTACATTTGAGGAAAATCTCTTGCCTAGCTGTGATTTAATTCTAGTTAAAAGCACAAAGACTCTCTTTAGAAAGGTCGTAGTGGATGACAAGTCTTTTCATACTTTGAACTTTTGTTGAATTTCTCCAGGGTGTTTTTTTTTGTCTGCCAGGTTTCTTCTTGACAGTTATAGGTGCGATATTGTCTATAAAGGACCTGATTTTTAAAGTAAATGCATCAAGAAGAAAGTCAGCTCTGCCAGCAGTGATGCTTGGTGTTTGAGATATGGCATGCATAAACATCTTGCTGGTGTTATAGTTAATGTGTCTCTTTCTAACAAAAACTAAATTTAGCAATTTTGGCATGAGAGATTGATGCATCAACAAAAACAGAAGTGAATCAAAAAAAGAAGTGATCAGCTTGAGCAACATCTTGCGCAACGGTGGATAAAATATTTAAACTTTAAAATATTAAAGTTTAAAGCGGAATTTTCCCAGCTGTTCACAGACAGTGAGCCTTTTTTTGCCTTGAGTTCTGCTAGCAGTCTGTGTGTGCTTGCATCTTTACCCCTTGCTGTTTCTCGCTATTTCATCCAAGTGGGGAATTTTATAAGTTAGTATTTTTTTGATCAGAACCCAAATGAGAACATTGCAAGTAAAAAAAAAAATGAAAGTTGACTTTAAAATTTGTTCCATAAAGCAGATTGAAGTGTTCAGTTTTGCTTTATTTTGTTTGAGAGAACGCTATTGCTTATTTCTCTTTTCTAAAAATATGCATAAATATTTTCCTTTTGTTCTATATAATGGTAAAAGATTGCGTTATGTTGTTTTAGATGTCCTTATTTGAAGTTTCATAATGGAGGAGGTTTGTATTTGACATAGGTGGTATAAAACTGGACAACCGTTTAAATGTTCATGGCCTTCGGCACTCTTTCTGCTTTGTCTTGTACAATTTGGCGCTTGGACAAAAATATTTGGCGACCCATACGCCATAGCGGAGACTATTATGAGAAGGAAGTGGCCAGATTGGTGTAAAGGAAAGTTGCTGGTTACAAAATAATACTAATACAGAATAATAAACATTTATTAAAAATAATAATAGTTAATTTCCACATTTCCACTGCTGATAAAGTAATGCTTGTGCTTTGTGTATGATTTCTATGTGGTTTTTAGCCTCCACGTTGTGCATTTAAAACAGAATAATGCATTCTTAACCATACTATATCCAATTCACAAGCTATAGACCAGAAAGGATTTACTATGATTTGGCTATATATAGAAAATACAATTAATGTCAGAGCCTGATTTTTCTTCATTTTTTTGTAAATTTTTTGAATAAGGAGTTTATATAGTAGAAAACGAGAGTGTGTATATGTGAGAGCAATATATTGTATTCACATAATAATAGGAAATAATTGTTTCATTTTGTCTTTAAGAAGGAGGGAATCTTCTGTGTCCTGTTCTAAGACAATCTTGGTGAATGGAGAATGTTTCCTAAAGCTATTTTTACCTGATTCTACAGGACATTGTATTACCGGCCAAGGGCTTCCATATCTTACAGAGGAGCTGCTTGAGAAAATGGGAGTTGCGTAAGTGTTGATTCTTTTCATTGTCTAGCACTGCTTTAAATGATATACAACAATGAAGAGCTTCCTCTGGTTACACACAAGAAAGCTTGCTTATCATGTTGGGATTAAAAGTGTTTGTCATCAACATGGCTGAATTTCTGAATAAAGCCATTATATGTTTTTTTTTCTATCTATCCATCCATCTCTCTGCAATCGACTGACCTTGAAAAGGTGCCAGAACAAAATAACCGTTGTTAGTGTTATCATGAACTGATAGTAGTGTGTATTATTACTACAATGAATTCGGTAGCATCTGGTAGCTTGCGTTCATGCTCTTTGCCCTGCCTTGAGCTGGAACCATTTTACGGTAAATGTCTATGGTGACCACGTGTCCTCCTCCAGGCCATTGGGAGTACGTCTGCAGATCCTTCACTCTCTTCGGAAACTCTGTCACTTCTCTAACGAGTCTATGAAGGTGAGATGGCTATGGAAGCTTTCTGCTTTAGATTCCAGACTCATCATATAGATATGCTTGTGTGACAGATTTTCAATGACCCCATCCATGGCCACATCGAACTGCATCCACTGTTGCTGCAGATCATTGACACTCCACAGTTCCAGAGGCTGCGGCACATCAAACAACTGGGCGGAAGTTACCTTGTCTTCCCTGGGGCATCCCACAACCGGTTCGAGCACTCTATTGGGTGAGTGGGATTGACCGGATGGGAGATTGCAAACTAGGTGAATCTTATATTTCTGGCTTCTGCTATCTGGTCTTTTCTGTTACAGAGTGGGTTATCTGGCAGGATGTCTTGTCAAGGCTCTCAACGAGAGACAACCAGAGCTCTGTATAACGAAGCAGGACATTCTGTGCGTGCAGATCGCTGGCTTGTGCCATGACCTAGGTGAGACTCCTCACTGCAGGGCTTTAAGATATCTGTTGCTTATTTTCCCCCAGCATTTGCACAGTGCACCTAATATATTATCACATCTTGTTTCAAAACTTAAGCCTGTTATTGGTGTCGTTTACACCAGCTGCATTTCCATTGTGGAATGAGTGCATGTGTGTAACAGCTAGAAATTAAATTCTTGTGTTCACATTAGGGCTGACTGATGAACCGATTATATTGATTAACTTGTGTGTGTGTGTGTGTGGTTTACATCGATTTCCTTGACTAAATTAGTTAAATTGGTTATCTCTTAAATGTAAAATGCTAGATATAAAATGGGCTCAGCCCTTCTCATTCGCATTACATCACGAAAACTGTGCATGTTAATCATTGTTGTGACTGGTGATTGTGTGTGCTAGTGATACTGCCAGCAGACATTCATGGCAATTTGGATCAGTACTGTACTTTACCTGTGGCGAGATAGATCGTTAATAGGATGAGGAGATAAACAGCAGCACGAGAACTGATCCATATCACAACAAGAACATACAACGAGACAAACAGCTCTGCTCACAAGAGAGACAGCACAGCATATCTCTGTATAATCTTTTTTTTTTTTTTTAGGGCAAAACTAAGCTGTTTCATTGTATGTTGTTTTTTTTTCAGATCTCTGACCATCTTTTCTCGCTAGTCGAGCTCAGCCGTAGAAAACTTGATTTTATAGGACGAAGTCTCATTTGTATATAATTTTGTTTATAAGCAACCACATTAATTATACTATAATAGGGTTCTTGTTTTAATATAAAAGTAAACCAATAAATATTTTTAGAGACAATTACATTCATAGCTTGATTTATAGATTATGTTTTAGATAGATATTTTCGAAACTATAATGCTCTTGGTTTACACATTTAACTGAAACAATTCCACCATTCTTCATGAGAAACAAATGGACTCTATTAATGCTCTATGTTGTAGCATCTATCCTAAAAAAAAATAATTTGATTACATTTTGACTAGAATAGAAATCACAAAAAAATGTCCTACCTGCAAATGTTACCCTTGTTACGGAGTGAGAAAAACAAGTATTAGAGAGTAAAATTGCTTAGAATTGAAATATACAATTCTTAAAATATCAGTGTCATGAACTTCCAGAATCTGGAGGTTTCTTTTACCCTTAAAAATTAAGAATTATCAGAAGACCTGCTCTGTTTTAAACTTTAAATTGCACCAAACTAAAGCATTGAAGCTAAAAGTTCTGAGCATTTTTTCAGCATTTTCATTCTTCAGTAAAAGCCTAAATTCTTGCTGCTGACTACACTTTAGTCTTTTTTCATTTCTAGTTCTTAATAAGATGCCTGTAATCAGTGTGTTAGCTGGCAGAGATTTCTTTTCTGCTTGGAGGAGCAGCTAGCCCTAGATCTACAGGCACTGTCCATGGCCACAGAAACATCTTTAGGGAGAAAGTGAAGGTGATCAAAGCTAAATCGCTGTTTTCCTTCTTTCTGCTGTTAGGTCATGGGCCGTTTTCTCATATGTTCGATGGAATGTTCATTCCTAAAGTTCAACCTGGCAGAAAATGGAAGGTAGGTGATTGGAGAACCATGGCCTTGTTTTTATGTTTCTTGAAGTGAGCACGTATGGCTGAGTTGTGCCTTTTCATCCACAGCATGAGATGGCCTCTGTGCAGATGTTTGACCACCTGGTGAAAGAGAACACTCTGGCACCAGTCCTGCTGCAGCATGGCTTGAAGCTTCCAGATGATCTGATCTTCATCAAAGAGCAGATTGCTGGTCCACTGGAGAGCTCCGAATTCTTGGTGAGCAAGAATTTTAACTCCGAACCCTTGTGCACAACACCCGTTAAAAACTTTCAACACCTAGATATCTCTAGAGTCACTGGGAAGCTCTCTACAAGCTGAGAAGGCTCTGGTGAAGCAAAAAATGACTTTGATAAGCAATTCATCTAATTTACCAAGAAAGGGGTCCATTTCTTCACTTAAGTCAGATTATAAAGAGGATTTATTCTAAATTTCTTTGTTTCTATTCTATTCTTTGTTTCCAATTTAAAGCACTAAAAAAAACATAGGAAAATATTTTATTTGGGATGGACACAGTCTTGTTTCTAGTGCTATTCACTAACACTCATCACCCTTATCAATTGGAGGGATGATGTTGCAGATTCTATTGGTTCTGTGGTCAATCAACCCTGCCTTTGGACTCTCTTGATCAACAGTCTTTGCTTTGAATCATTGATCGTTTTTACTTGCTGCCTGACCTCTGCACATCTGTTTAATCATGCCAATCAATCTATTTATGGAATTTGTTTTGTGACCGTAAAATGAACACAAATTTAGCTGAACCGAACAAAAAAAACTTTGCCAAAACATGAAAAAAAAATGGTTTCATTTTCAGTCTGTTTCGCTTATCAAAATTTTTGTTGTTTACGTTTTCGTTTGTGATTCTGAAATGAACGTTCGTCTTTGGGGCATAAACCTCCCTTTGGGGCAGCGCTTACAGTTCTTCTTCTTATTAGGGCTTGAGAACCCTTTTTTTTAATTCTTAAAAATTCTTCTTCTTTTTTTATTATTATTCTTTACCGTGTTTGCAGAGATTTTTAGGGCCTTTGCACAACCCTCAGACCCCGTGAAAAATTTCGTAACATTTCAGTCTGAAAACTCATTATTTTAAAAAAAAAAAAGGCTCTTTAGCATCACCTAACGCGTTTTTGCAGCTGTTGTGCAACAATTACGATTACGATTTGAAAGAGGAATTACGATTTGAAAGAGGAAGTTGTTATAACATGGGCATAGTTTCTCCGATCCGGCTCAAGCTTGTCTCATTCTCATCGTAGTGCAAGTCTGAAAGTCACATGACAACGAACATCACCAGTCATAGTGCCACCTAGTGATGAGCATTGAAAGCCTTTTTTTTTATAGTTTTATGCTTCTTTTTCAGGCAATGTATTGCATACACACTTAAAACTTGTCAAGTGTGTAGGACCTTAAAAAAAGTCCAGTTTGTTTGAGTTAGGTCGAGTTTCGAAACTGGATGAAAAACCGGATATTTTAGGTTTTATGTAAAAAATAAAGACTTCATACTTTGACAAACTACTCCTAGGCGAAATGTCCTAGCCAGCTGAAAATTGGTGCGGTTACTCATAAGCCATGAGGGAAAAAAGTTATCAAAAGCTAAGAAGTATGTCAAATGGTCTTGGGGTGGCGCTCTATAATGAACTTTGGTACTCATTTGTAAATTACAAGCTGCAGCTTTTACTAATATAAACCCTGTTTCCAAAATTGACGGGAAGACGTATTTTGCAAAAACCTTTAAAAATGCTCATTTTATACTTTGCCGAACTCCTCCTAAGCGAAATGTCCAATCAAGCTTAAAATTGGTGTGGTTACTCAATGCATTAGGGAAAAAAAGGCATCAAAATCTAAGTATTGGGCTGGCGTCCCAGGAAATTTCACCCTTCAAAAATGTGCAAAAATATTAACATATTTTGGACTGCATCTTCGTTCAAGTTAATCAAATTTCAAACAAAAAAGCCTGGCATGATTATCCTTGTCAGGCTGAACAAAAGGGTTTGCATCACTGTGACTGCCCTCTAAAGCGCCCCCTTAAATGTGACCAAAATCTCTGGTTTAGCTGTTTTGACCCATGTTAGAAAGCCCACCAAAATGTGTTAGTTCATGTTCAATAAGTATAATAATATAACACTTTATTTTAAAAAAACTTGTCTTATGGAAATTTCCAGATCGAGATGAATTTTGGTCTGCTGACTTTTAAGGCATTAGGGACCAAAAGTTATAAAAAACTTAGAAGTTTGTCACACTGTCTTGCTGTTGCACCTTAACATATTTGATCTTTTTTAAACGTATAGGGCTAAATGGATTTTTTTACTGTAGCACTCACATACTTTATTCAAAAAGCATGAAAAAATTATGGAATTACGAGCCTAATATTGTGACCAAGTTGTTATGCTTAAATGATGATACACTTATAGCGCCATCTACTGCCCGTATATATTTGTGGCTGTTTCTTATTTCATCCAATGTACATGAAAAAAATGAAGCATGATGATCTTGTGATTCTGAACAGATTCATGTGCTAATGTTATGCTAAACTTATAACACCAACTCTTGTTTTTATACGAGTTGTTTGCATAACAAAATAGATCATCTTTACATTTAAACTTTGTATTGTTCAGTACTTTGTAAAGTGCCTTTGTAAAGAAAACTTGAAAGGTCAGGAGGTGATGCGTTTGCACCTGCGGACATATCGTGCGAGAGCCCTTCCATCGCTGCTTGCAGCATCAATTAGTGTTTGAGCACCAGTGGTGCAAGAACCCTATTGTAATTTTAAGATTTCTTTTTTTTTTCTTTCCGAAAATTCCCAGATTTTTGTTCACACTGTGATTGCGTTCTAAACGTTGGTTCTACAGCGCCCCCTTAAATGTGACAAAAATCTCAGTTTTAGCTGTTTTGACCCATTGAACATGTTAGAACGCCCACTAAAATTAGTTTGAAGGTCTTGTTCAATAAGTATAATAATCTAACACTGTCACTGAAATTGTACACTGGGCGACAGCTCTGCAGCGACCCCTTGAATGCAAAAAAAAAGCTTAACTCGCAATTTAACAAACGTAAGATCTCTTTATTCATGTTTGTTGGGTTTTTGTTTTTATTTGCTCATGCTGATTTGTTCACTATAAATACTTTGTAATAAAATCACTTTATTTGGCTTTTTCGTTGTGCTGTTTTTCTTTTGGTTTCTTATTCCTAAAACATTGGTTTAGTTTTTGTAAAACAAGTTGTTTACCATAAGAAAAGAATTGTAACATTCGTGAATTCTTAACTCCATATTACTATTTTAACTTATTTCTTGTAACTAGGCAAGGCAAGTTTATTTGTAAAGCACATTTTGTACACAGGGTAATTCAAAGTCCTTTACATTGGAAATAAACAGTAAAAAGAAAGTACATTTAATAAAATCAAACATAAAAAAGTAATTTAAAATCAAATTGCTTACATATTCTTATAACAACCGCGTGATTTTCTGTAGAATGGCTTACTCAAATTTAATCAAGTACAGGACACCTATTATGATTCTTCTCAAAAATTTAAATAACCAAAACAATGTACCTAAGAACTTCAGAGTTTAACATTTTTTTAATTGATCTCTGAATCAAAAGGTTGCAGGTTCTAAGACCAAGGCCTGTTTTTTATTTTTTAGCATACTTTGTGGGTCTTGGTCTTTATTGCTTCAATCAGATTTACTACCTAAAACTTTAATTTGAAGGGTTTTTTTTTATTTAAAAGTTTTTATTGCCTATAAAAGTAGTCTACACAAAATGTTTTGCCTGAAATATTGTCTGTGCCGCAGTCTCCATGTTGTTGCTCTGCAGAGAAAAAGATTGTGGGTTGAAACATGGAACCATGGTCAAATCTGCTTCTTAAAGGTTTTGATGGTTTAGAATTTGACTCATGACCCAGTGTTGATAGTCTGTGTATATAATTGTCAATGAAAATGAAGTTTGCCCTAAGTGGCTAGGGGTTTAATTCAGATTAATTCAGAATAACTCTGTTTTCCTTGACTGGTCAACAGAACCGGTCCCTGGGAATTGCTTACTTTCAAACAGCTTGATATTACCGCTTCCAGTTTGCTTCCATATTTTTGTTGTTGCAACAACACTCTATCTGCAAGAAATATGGATAAATGTATGCTTTTGTAAAGACCATACATACATACAATCACAAACAAATATATATTCATTTAAACAAATAAACTGAAACAACTGAGTATTAGCAAACTGAAAGCTAAATTACTTCAATGTGAGAATGTTATCTGAATTACTCAAATATCTCTTAATATGCTGATCAAATGGCACAATAGCTACATAAATGACTAACAGTACAATCTTGATGTAAAATTTATCAATCTAATTTGAGCAAATACATTTCATAAGTTATCTTAAGGTCCTGTATGAGTTGTGAAAAATAGTTGCTCAAATATATGCCTGTCTCACTGAAACAAACACCTTTAACAGAATCTTGGTTGAATTACATTATATCAATAATTAATATGAATATTCTTTTGAACAAAAAAAACTTATTTTCAAGACTCATGCTCACACACAACAAAGGATTTAATTGTATACAAATTTTTAGATAAGCGGTCTGAAAGGGTGCAATACCTTTAAGGGGAAATTTTAAAGGGCCCTCAACACGTGACCTGTTTTTACAGTAAAACTCTATAATCTTGATTTTCAAACGGCAGAATAATTACCTTGTGAGGGACTTTGGGAGTGAAGTACCTGCGATTTCATTGAAGAATTAGACAGATAACTAGACAGACAGGCAGAGATTGAGAAAGATATAGATAGACCAGAAGAAAGACATTAATGGATAGGTAGACAGACAGACAGATATAGACAGACTTAACATAGAGAGATTGTAATAGGGAGACAGACATTGGATGGATGGATGGATGGAGGACAGACAGACCGACCAGTCTCTTAAATAAGCCTGTCTTGGCTGATTTGGTTTTTCAATAAATCCTGCTTTGATTTGACTTAAAATATGACATTTTTTAATATAGTTAATAAATTAGTAAAGCATGTCACAACAGGCAGAGATGCACCCCAGACTGGACAGGTGTAGATTGCAGCTTTGATTAACTGTTTCTCTAAGCTAGATTCCTTTGGATATATTTTGATTCATACTAAAGTCATTTTAAAGAAAGATTACGTTTGATGGTTGCCTGCAGCAAACCATGAAGTGTAAACAATTCCAAGATCTAAGCCAAGATGTTCATCTGGGCAAGTGCATTGGTGTTGTGTGAAACAAGAGGCTACTCTGAGTGTGAAAAGTGATTGGCTCTATGTGGATATACTTTGCAGTGGCCGTACATTGGAAGGCCTGTGGAGAAGTCCTTCCTTTATGAGATTGTTGCCAATAAAAGGAATGGAATAGATGTGGACAAGTGGGATTATTTTGCAAGGTAAGTGAAGTTGTGCATCACTCTTCACCCTCGCTGATGTAACAATGGAATTTTTAACCTCTAGAGACTGTTACCATCTCGGAATCCAAAACAACTTTGACTACCAGCGGTTCCTGAAGTTTGCACGCGTGTGTGATGTGAAAGGAAAAAAACACATCTGCACAAGAGACAAGGTACATCTGCTTCATTGAAAGGTTTTCGTCAGGGAAGCGACATCTTCATAATGACACAAACTGACAGGTTTACAGCAATGCTAGTCTTTATTTTTTCAGGAAGTGGGTAATCTCTACGACATGTTTCACACTCGTAACTGTCTCCATCGCCGGGCCTACCAACACAAAGTGTGCAATATCATCGAAACCATGTATGTGTAAAGGCACAGTCATCGTTGACACCGTTCCAGGAACTTTGATCCCAGCTTCTTTTTGTTTTAGGATAACCGAAGCCTTTTTAAAGGCTGATCCTCACATACAGATCCAGGGCTCCGCTGGAAAGATCTTCACTTTGTCTTCGTCTATAGAAGACATGGAGGCCTACACTAAACTTACAGGTGACATGCTTTGTATAGGTTTCCCATAAAGTGCAATGTGGGTAGTTGTAAGTTGCCATGTACTTTTTGTTTGTTTTGGGCTGCATATGAACTACTAGAAACATAATAACGAAGGACCTTTCTCTCTTTACTGCAAACATTTACATGCTAAACATTTGGCAACACAGCTGTGATTATTCTTCAAGATTACAAAGATAAAACATTCATGTTGCTTCTGACTAAGAATATACAAATATAACATGGATACTGTTTAAATATCAGTAAGCTGTGCCTCAGACAATGTCCCTTTGGGGTGTTTCAGATCACGTCTTTCAGGAGATTCTGAATTCGTCTGCTCCAGAGCTGTCGGAAGCTCGGTGCATTCTGCACAACGTCGTCTGCAGGCGCTTGTACAAGTGTGTGGGCCAGACCACTGCAGAGACCTATTTGGAGACCTCAGAGGTCAGCCATAGGGGACTTCATAACTTTTTTTCTTCTACTAAATTATAGTCTTGAAATCTGATGATGCCATGATTTCTACATAAGGAACCATGGCAGAGAAAGAAATTCTATTTGAACTGATTTGCTTGCATTCTTTTTTGACAATTACCTGTTTTTTTAACTAGCACTGTTTACGAAATCTACAGGAAAAACACATTGTGTAAATCTTCCTTTACAGCCTTTTATATAATTATTTATAAAAGAAGGGAGAGAAAATGAGAATTGAACTATTACCCTCTATTTTTTACTTTGAATCTCTCAAGAGAGTGTTTTAACTGAAACCCCATCTTTGATTTCCTGAAGGAGAAGCTTGTGGAGTGGGCAGAGGAACTGGCTTGTTCCAAACCCCCTGGCACAGCATGCAACCTGATTGCTGAGGACTTTGTAGTCAGTGTATGTATTGAGCACAAAAAACTCATAACAAAGTTATGTTAGCCAATAAATGAAAATTGGTGTTGTCCCAAACCTGTTCCATCTGTCTGCATGTTCTTTTATAATATTTTATTCTGCAATCCTGGGAAATGGACATGCTGATGTTTTAGCCAACAAGCCATTAACACAAAGTTTTTTAATGGCCTGCTGAATGGGATTTGTTTGTTAATATTAAGCTGCCTTAGATCAAGCCTTTAGTTATCAGTAGAATGTTTTTAAATACAATTCAGGCACAATCAAGTTGTTTTATTAGATACAGACTTGGTCACTCTAGGCTTGTGTTTTTTTATGACCGTCAGACAATCATGTCAGTATTGTGGACTCCTTGGGCATTGCTAGACCTAAATAGAAATCAATAATTTTAAACATAACAGAACATTTACAAACAAATAATTTTTTAACGTTTAAACCATGTACTTGGCAGATGCTCTTCCCCACAGCAAATTATAGAGAAGAAAATAATGCAGTGCAATAAAAGAAGTTAACAACATATAAACAGTACATTTTCTTTTTTCTTTTTTTTTTCAGATTAACAGAACCCTAAAATTACTGAATAATTTTGATTCATCATAAATTACAACCAAATGAATGAGCTCTGGGAAAAAAACAACAATTAAAGAAATGCATTTGTCATATTGTATCTGTCCATGTACAGCAGTGTCATCACTTCTAAATACCTCAAAAAAAGGAACAGACACTGATTTTTATAGTCAACACCAAGTGGTCTCAAACACCAGCATGGCTTTGTATCATGTGGACCCGCTTTCATGCACCCTATTGTGCATGCTGCAACTATAAGCACTCAAATCACCCACAAAGAGGGTGATACTTTTTGTTGAATTGCTTTTATTTTGCTGGTGTTGTAGACATTTACAAGTCATAACTTTTGACTTGTGGAAGTAATTTAATTATAATCTGTGGGAATTTACTGGGGCACGTGCCCCTGTAGATGCCGTCTAGCTATGCCCATGGTAGACACCCACAATCAATAAAACACTTTCTTAATTGTAATGCCCTTCTCCTTATTAGAACTGACTTTAATAATCAAAAGACTTTAAAGATATTAAATCAAAGCATTTTTTCATTATTTTTTATTAAAGATACAATATTAACTAGTGTAATTTAAGTTTTATAACTTTGAATGTTTTTATAACTGTCTAACCAAACAAATAAAAACTGACACAACTACTCACTATGTTTTTACCGGCTGGTGTGTAGGGTTACGTTAACACTCTTGTCCAGAAAACAAACTCTTTGACAAAAGTCTATGTTTGGCTTTGCAGGTGATTCAAATGGATTATGGAATGAAAGAGAAGAATCCAATAAACAATGTCCACTTCTACTGCAAGAATGATCCCAGCAAGGCTATCAAGATCAGCAAAAAACAGGTGTGAAACAGTGTGAACAGAAGCAACCTTTCCTTCTTCTCAGTGTCTGGTGAAAAGATCTGAGTAAATGGGTTTGGATGATCAAGAAGATCGTATCTTCTGACTACTAGCCACAGAGATTAATCTCTTGTCATTTGTAGGTGTCCAAGCTTCTGCCTGAGCACTTTGCAGAGCAGCTGATCAGGGTTTACAGCAAGAAGACGGATGACGAGAGCCTAGAAGCTGCTAAGAAGTACTTTGTCCAGTGGTGCATGGACCGGAACTTCACTAAACCTCAGGTGAGATTCTGCGAAGCAGAGTGTAGGGTGTGTGTTTTGATTTTGTTTGGGGTTTTTTTCTTCAACTTTTTACATCATCTGGATTTATTATGCAATTTTGATACATGAGTCCACAAGTCTTTGGTGTTGTCAGGGTCATGAACATGTTTGCATATGTTGATTTCACATTATCGTTCATTTTTAATAACTCTGGCCTTATGTACATAATTATTTGCTTCAGGGTTTAATGGTTCTTTGGCGACGCCTACAGGTTATGAAGATAGAGGTTTTTTCACCAATACCAATAAAAACACTTAGTCGTCAACATTTGAAAACCTTTTTTTAAACATTTCTGTTTTTGTTTTTTTACATATTGAAACTTTTACCTTCCACATTACTATTGCTTTTTTTTTTTACTGAAATTATGATCGCTTTAACAGGTGTGGCAGTAGTAAACTAAAGCAGGATAGCTTTAAATTCTCAGCTGCATACCAGAATCATCTATAAGAAGTTGATTGGGTTAAAGCACTCCTCTGTCATAAAGATAGTTTAAGAGTTATACATTGTTATTTAACAACTACATTGTATTGTATTGAAGGAAAGGAGCTCCTCAGGAACAAACTGAATATTTTTGTCTCTAGAAGTCTCTAGAATACCAGGAGCTACAGAAAACTCCAGCAGTGCTCTATGTACACTGCTAGGATAACATGCAGGAGATGGTGATTTCTTGTGTATGTGTGCACTGTGCAGGATGGAGACATCATTGCTCCAGAGCTCACTCCTCTGAAGAGAGACTGGCATGAAGAGGACAGCGAGCTCGATGACTACTGTCCATTAAATCATGTCGAGTCCAAGAATGAAGTGACAAAAAACCCTTGTCACAGTGTGAAATTGAAGTTGTTTGAAAGCCCTAGAGCAAACGCACTCTGAAGAGCTTCTCAGGAACTAGATGGACGTATAAGCTTAGGTGTGGTACATAATCATGTTCTTCTGCAGGGTTTTAATACTCCACTGTCATATTTGCACGCCAAGCATATTCTTTAGGGCATTTTTTCTTTGTTTTTACTATTTATTTTAAAGAAGGGTTTGCTGTTACAGTTTTTGGCATAAAATCTTGTCTTTCCTTAAGTGCCAAAACCTACAACTGAGTTGTAGAAAAAAAATATATTACACAAAATTTTATTCTTTGGCCCAATTACAATTAAAAATAAATATATTGTGGAGATTATTTTGTGTGATCTATCATTTTCATAATGTATGGTAGTTTGTAAAACCTTTATTTCAACACCCAATAACCCATGAAAACATAAGAGCAAAAGATGGTAGTTTTTGCACATGTATCTCACAACACCTGTCCTGTGTTACTTCAAAGCAACCCCATGAGAAGGGAGGTGCTTCATATAAGTTGGTCAGTTTTGCTCTTTCCAGGGAAATGAGGATATGATATAGTGACTAATCCTCTGGACCGAACATCCCAGGTGTCGTGTCTAACCTGTGTCCCAAATGAAATGTGGCTTCTGCCTTAGGCCAGCCCCATAAATGGTCAGGAGCTACCCAGAGCCACCAAGGACGGCCAAGAGACCAGAAGGGGGTGGGGAGGGAGACCATTCCGGATGCGACAGGACCACAACCCGACCCCACACACATCCCAACCAGCAGCCCCCCCAACTCCACACAGACCCCTACCAGCAGCCCCCTTACCCACCAAATCAACCCCATCCAGTCATCCAACCGAACATTTTGGTTTTCAACGCATGTCATCGCCAAAGGCAATGCATGTTGCCAAAGGTAAAAAGCAGTTAAGGTTTTGAAACAATCTGTGAAAACAACAAAATTTACTTCAGTAGCTCAATTTTCAGCTTCATGCCATCTGGGGCCTTTACCATGAAGCCAGCTAAGTTTAGGATTAGTTTGCATTAATCCTGGTTTTTGGTACTATGAAAGGATCTAGGATTTAATCAATCTTGTCACCCCGGTTACTTACACCACACAGCTAACCTGCTCTTGAGCAGGTTATGTTCAGGACTAGAGATCGCAAGCTTACGTTTGTTCAATCAGCGGTTATAAAAGGAACTTTTAAGTGACGTAAAGAGTCAGTAACATAGGCTTCACCTTTTCTTCCCAATCCTGTGCATATTTCTATGCAAATTGACAAGCACGTAAATCAAAATGTGACACATAAAAGTTACGGCCTTGATATACCGCAGATAGTGTGTTATACGCCTAACCTGCTACAGAACTTCATTATTTACATTATTATTTATTCATTATCTACCGCCAAAATCGTTTTGTGTTGGGGTTACCAAAAAAGAAAACAATTATATAGATCTTTTTAAACTTAAATATACATTTAGTATGTAGAGAAATAAACATTTAATTTATTTCATAATACAAAGACCAACACGTTAACATTAAATAAAGAAAGAAAAACATTGAAATTAATACACCAAGAAGCTACCGTTTTTGTATGCAAATAATGCATTGTACTCAATTTTACATTAAACAGAATTTACTACTTTGGCATCGTATTCACAGAAACATCAATTTTCTGCCTACAATCTTGTCAGGCTTTGGCAACAGCCACAGAATTACTACGACAGAAAATGTATGTTTAAACTGCTGTCACAAATAACGCGTTAAGGCATGCAATTTATTTGAATTGTATAATGCGTGAAAAAATGTATGCGGTGTCAGTTTTTCCTGCTGTGGTGGATTTGCTTTAAACGAAGGATGAATAAAACGCATGCACTTTGTATGATGATGTGAAGGCACAGAGGATTGACCCGCTACAGCAGGCAACACACGTCTTGCCCACGGGGACTGCTGGGCTTCTGTGAGCAATCACAACTTCTGAGCCAACACAGTGCACTTGAAATTGCATTCATTTGGTCAAACTGTGTCTAAAACTGAGGAATGACAGTACGCGGAGGCATGTGTGGATCAAGAAGTGTCGAACTGGTGAGAAAATGAAAAAAGTAAGGACAAGTTGAAGCACACGTAGGTTGCTCGTAATATGCATGCTGCCATGATGCTAACATTCCTTTCATGTGAAAACCAGTCTTGCGTGGCGGACATGCTGCATCGAATTATCAGGTTTCCATTCATTGCAGCGATTTTGAAAGTGTGCTAGCTAAATGTTGCGAGATTGTTGGGCTTCTAAACCATAGTATTTGCAACGCTCACAAACTAATGGAACAGCAAGTTGCATATGGACAGGTGTTGGTCTAAAGAGACCACAAACTGACAGCCACCAAAGAAGTTTAAGATCATTGTATTTTCTAACTATAATCTCTTCTACACTGTAGAGAAATAAAATGATCTTGCTCTATCCATGTTTATTGTGCTAAGTTCACAGGCGTGGGCATGTTAAAGACTGACGTAGACACTGAATAACTAATCATAACTTCAGGATCAAAGCCTCACTCGACAAAGACATTTTATGAGCTGCTTCATGGTACCAATTAAGCCTAATTGAAAATATTAGGTTTTGTCAAATCGAAACCAATCCGGTAATTCTGAGTTTGTTCACCCACATTCATGGTACAGGCTCCTGGACAATTTACCAAAGGTGCTCTGCCCAGAATCTATATATTGCGATCATGCATTAGTATGCTTCTACTATAATTCAATCAATCAACAGTACTCCGTGTCTTTTACACACTGGTATTTTATAAATCAATCTCAATCAAAGAAATAACATTCACCGGAGAAGGAATTATCAAAACCCTCAAATTAAAAATAACTTGGTCCACTGGATGTTCCATCAATAACACCCTTAGAATAAAAATGCTAAATGTGGGTTACACAATCAAGACACAGGTGTGATTTAGGTAAAGAGTTCATTCAGTCACATTTTCTTTAAACTCGCAGGAAGATTGTTAAAGGCAAAACCTAACATGATTTTAGTCGTCAATGAGTTATATTATTACAATTTCCAAAAATAAGCATTTACTCGGTGCTTCAACTAAAAGATCTGCAAAAAAAGTCAGCAATGTATCTAAAATGTTACTAGCCAGTTAGTCAGGCTACTATCAATCAACTAAAAATAATTATCAAAGAAGACTTCCAACAACTGTACTCTAAACTTTTCACTAAACTCTTCACTAAACTTTACTAAAACAAAATTCCACAGAAAGCAACAAATGCTCTAAAATGCTCATTTGTAACATTCTAAACTTTGAATAGTCCAACATATTTGTGTTTACTCGTGTTACAAATCTACAGCATGTGACTTTACAATAAAGTGATTAAAAGAAAAACTATTAAAGAAGCACCAGGCTATTAGCTTAAATTTGAGCCACAACTCCGAGGTGTTGTTCCAGTGACTAGGCAGTAGTTAGTGCAAGAACAACAGATTACAAAGATCCCAGAAGTTAAATAGATTAATATAAAAATACATTTAAGTGGAACAGGATCAAAACTGTACAAATAAGGGACTTTCTAAAGCTGAATCTGACAACTACAATTTGATTAGATAGCTTATTTTGGTACTTTTTATTTATATGACATCATACATTTGAATAAAGCATATTATTTAACATGTAGAACAGAGAATTTTATGGAACTCATTCTATTATCGGCAGTGTTTTACAAGTCTGTCAATAACCTGTTTCAATAAATTTGTAAAACATATAACATTGTAATATTTAGTTTAGTCTACGACTAGCCGAATGAAAAATTTAGGGTTAATTCTCTTGAACTGTGATGGGAAGTGAATTTAATTGCAGTTCCCCGAGCGCCCTCTTGAGGGCAAAGAGAACAATTTCTCATTCACTCATGCATTAATATTTACACAAAAATTTTAAAAAGGAAACCAAGTTGTTAACCCTCATTTTGTTACGTTGTTTGAATATAAATAATATAATAATAAATTATGAAGTTTCCATTTTAAAAGTATGTTTTTTATTTAATTTTATTTTTAATTTAATTGCATTCTAAATCAGCTTTGAATACAGAAAAGAGGTTTGGTTTTAGTAACTTTACATCTATGGATGAAAAACTTAAATAGGACAATATCTATACATTTATGCATTTGGCAGACACTTTTGTTTAAAGCAGCTTACAGAAGGGGATCGACAATATGCAATTTGTTCCACAGTCAAAGTCTATCTCAGCTTCTCATAATAGAAGTTTTATCAACTGATCATTGAACCATAGCAGGAACAAAATAAATTATTATTTTTTATAGTAGGTGTTCCCTGAAGAGAAGAGTTTTCAGGTGCTTTTTGAGAGCTGTTAGTGCTGCTGCTTTCCTGACTGGATCAGGAGTTTGTTCCACCAGCCCGGGACAGTAAGAGAGAGAGAGAGATTTTCTGCCTTTGTGGGACGGAACCACTTCAGGACGGCCTTGGCCAAGGCTGTTGCTGGAGCCATAACAACTTCTCCAGGAGAACAAGATAACAATAAGCTCTGAAGTTCTCCTCAAGGACACTACCGCCGTCTGTGCTTTTAACCCTAGTCTGAGTGGGTGGGTTTGTCGATTGCGCTTATCAGCTGCAGATCCAGATATCTGCTTGCTTGTGACAGGAGGTACCTTCACTTCATCTGTTCCCATCCTGATGCGATGTTATGTCTATGTGAATGTGATGAATGTGCTTGTTGCTATGCTGTTTTTCCCCCATTCCTCTACTTGTTAATCACAGAATGTGCAAACTCTATTATACTGTACTCTACTGTACTGTACTTTACTGTACTATACTAATGCCAATATTTTCTTTATATAATCACCCATATGTAACATCATACATTCACTTGAAAAAATTTGACAAAATAACCAAAATTTACACCAACTTTAATTAAACATTAACATTCTGTATATATATATATATATATATATATATATAATCATTGCACTAAACCCTGTAATACATTTCAAAGAATATAAAACATAAACTGATAAAACAAACATTCTTATATAAACATGTTTAATGAAGGAAGAGCTCTAGAGCTCCCTTATCATCTAGTAATCTTGGAGTTAAAATGTAATGCCTTTAGAAAGATCAATTCCAAATTAAGTGTAGATAATAACTCCTTATTCTTGGTTCATATTTCATAAGTTGTATAATCTAATGCATTGTTTATACACATCAATGATAATAAATGTTTGAACCTTTATTAATTTATTAATTAATTTTTATAATTATTAATTAAAGGTCATTGATTGGGTTAAACTTAATATTATCATTAATAAGTAACATGCTAATTTTTTGGCTGTTACCAAGAATAATGGTAAAGATAAAACTTTTAAAATCAATTATTGAGTCATATAAACAAATTTATGTGCATTATTAAAAATCCTTAAGCACTGTTTCAAGACAGAACACGTGACACGTGAGCCTTCAGTCCCGACTGGTATCCATTTTTGGGCCAAGCACCAGAACCCCTACAAGAGCTCAGAGGAACCGTAATTCTCTCCTCAAGTACAAAACGGAATATAGGGTGAGTTACTAAACTGTTGTACCTTTACCCAAATTGTTAATGAAGCTACACCTGTTGAGCTCCTTTCAAGTTACCGAAATATAAGTCACTGCTATACAAAGCATAATTAAAACCCTGTACACATTAAATCACCATCTATTGAAAAATTATTAATGAATTACCTGGCATACAAACATTCACTCTGTTCATCGACACGAAAGTGAAAAATGTGTCTTTTCACTTCACTTTAGGGGGAAAAAAAAGTCTTACTCATGTTTTGTCTATTTTGTGGGAAACAATTTGACTTGTGGACAGTCTGTACAATGTTTACATGAACGAATGGAATTGTACACTGGGTAAACTTTAGCTTGAGGTCACTAAAAAGTAAATTGAGCAAAGCCGGGTTGTATATATTGGAATACCTTTCTGCGGACAATATAATCCCCGGTGTTCATTTGGAACTTCGTGGACCTGGAACCTGGTTGGCTACTCCACGATGTGGCAGGTGCTCAAACATAAATACAATCTGTGAGTAAAATGGGATCTTGTGATGAATTTGCTATGAGAGCATAATCAATGTGGAGATAAGAGTACCTAGGTTTATAAAAAGAACATATCAGTCCTTGGGACCAAGCTACATGTGGGACGCAGATGGCTGACAAATTCAAGACATTTGTTTTGGCTCTTTCCGGTTGCATTGATGGTTTTTCACATAAAATAGTGTGGCTGGAATTTGAACCAACAAATAATAACCAAGCAGTGATTGCTCACTATTTTCTGTCAAGTGTGTGAAATCTGAGTATAATTTCTAAGAGACAAAGCCTGATTGTGGCACAGTTTACCCTACCCCACCACCACAGTGACTGCTACTCTGGAGTGTCCAGCCATATGTTTGGCTCATCTGCAAAAACACAATCCTGGTGGTCAATATAAGAAAGGAAAGGTAAGTAGATTAATTAGCAAAAATGAAGCACAACCGTTAACACATGTTTCAAAAGTTTCTTCATTGTAATAACCATTGACTATAGTATAGATGCCAGTTCTGGATGGAGCCATTTGGAGATCTCAGAGATGGTGGATACTTCACTGGGAGTGATGAGCATTGGTGTCTTTAGAGATATTGCTTTGGTGATGTTTTGCAGCAGGATTTGGATGACTGTGTGACAATATGGAACAGTCAAAGGATTCTGCCATCCTGAACAGCATCATGTCCAGGAAGAGT
Source organism: Danionella dracula (assembly GCA_900490495.1). Lineage (NCBI taxonomy): Eukaryota > Metazoa > Chordata > Actinopteri > Cypriniformes > Danionidae > Danionella > Danionella dracula. The sequence continues at coordinate 1,906,912 of UELW01000021.1, forward strand.
GCCCAATGAACTATACAACTTACCAACCAGGTAATACATTTAATCATATTTTTATTTGTGTATTCTTAGTTAATTGTCAAATAAACGCAATTTGTCTTGTGTTTAACATAGGTTTAGCTCCAGAGGCTGTGGCTTTAATATTGAAGTTGATCTGGATGACTTTTCTGATGCTAAACTGTCAGTAATTCCATGTGGGGATCCAGTCATACAGGAAAACTGGAACTGGAAGTCTGCATCTGAACTGTATTTGAAGTCAAAAGAAATTGGCCAGCTATAACTTCAAAATGAAGAGGGGTTAAAATTTTCACCTTAGTTGGGGCAACTGGGTGGTTTAGAGCTGTTTGGCAAGTTGCTATTGAGTTCTGTGCTCAGCGGCATCCCCTTGTTCCATAGTTTAGGAGTGATATACTCATAGTTTTTGCGATAGAACTTCGAGGGTATTTATTTAAGCAATGTAACAACAGTAGCAAGGTGAAGCAGGTAAAGAGCATTGTGGGGGTGAGCGATCTCACACACAAACATTTCAGCTGATAAGTTCAGTACTTTGGTAAACACTTTGATGGATAAAACCAAAACATTAAGGTAATTACCATAATAAAAATACTAACACCAATAATAAGTTATTTGTAGAGAGAGAGAGAGATTTGACAGACTTCTGCACTTTTGATAACTTTTTTTACCTAATGCCTTACGACTAACCTCACCAATTTTCAAATGGATCGGAGATTTCGCCTAGGAGGAGTTCGTCAAAGAATGAAGTCTATATTTCTTACATAAAATCTAAAATATCTGGTTTTCTGTCCAGTTTCGACTCCACTCAATGGACTTTTTTGTAGGTCTTAAGGTCTTACACACATGACAAGAGTGTATGAAATACATTGCCTGAAATAGAATCGTAAAAAAAACAGACTCAATGCTCAAAAGACATGAATTACATTAGTTTAAAATCACAGAGCTTACCTTTCATTTTCAAGCAACAGCGAAACGTCATTCCGTTTTCATTGTTTGAAGTATTATTACATTTTATTTAGCATTACATGTTTGTTTAAAACGCCCTATATGTTAATTTAATGACATGAAACATGCATTCCTGCAATGGTTTTATGTTGGCATTGATAAAAACCCATTGGGGGCGTGGAAGGTACGTCACGCGGCATTATGCAATGTAGGCAATGACGTCGTTTAGTGACTTTTAGCGACTTTTCTTACTGAATGGTCGCAACAGTAGTTCGTTGACAAAAGAAGGTTTTTAGGGTTGGACTATGATGAGAATGTGACAATTTGAGCAGGCTCGGATATTTTATCCCCGTGTTATAACAACTTCCTGTTTCAAATAAAACATTTGTACATTCGACAACATACTTTTATGATAGCTAAAAAAGCTTAGCAATTGAACATGCCTTAAGATGAAAGTAAAAAAGTTTGGAAATGATTGGATAAAGTCTGTGGGAGGAGTTCGTCAAAGTAGAGAACAAATAATCGCACCGCTGGTGCTCGGGCTCAAACAAGTTTCTTTTAAGGACTTTTTTGCAGCTCAACTTCGACATTTAAATGACCCGAAGAAAATATGTCCTGTTTGGCTCTCCGTCACTACTGGTTCTCTTGCACATGCGCAGTTACTGGGGAACGTAAACTCCAATGGGGCACCCGTAAACTATGCTTGCAAGCTCCCAATAAACCACACCAGAATAAGAATGATGTTTATTCCGACTACACTTTGGCTTTGGGGCAGTTTAATTTAGTTTGCTTTTTGACGTTTTTCAAGGTTTGAGCGACATGCCTCAGAGGATGAGAGCAGTTTCATCTACACCGATAGAAACCCAGAGAGTAAGCGCTTTTTTTCAATCAAGCATAAACTCTGCTACAGAGGACATGTGTTCTCATTGCCATTCTTTTTCGTGAATATTTCGTGTATATTTGGGAGATACTCATTATAGGGTTTTTTTCTAAAGTGGAGCGGTTGCTGGGATTGCTACAATTTAGTGCTCATGTTTCTGACAAATGTTTTGTTTTTACCACCTCTTCGTAAAGGTGAACAAAAATAAGTACTTAATATCCAATAATTTGAGATGTAAGTTACATGTTTATCCGTTTAGGTTTATACCAGATGATGAAAGAACAATAAACCTCCCACAATGCTCTACTGAATGTTTAAAAGAGATGTAGGGCTTTCTGTTAGATAGATCTTTTTGAGTAAGATTGACATTTTTATGTGGCAAATGGAAATAATGAAAACATGCAGTTGTTTTTGGGTTGTATATTCATTTTTTTTCTTGTCCAGGAGAGATCGCAAACATTGCTGGATGAAGATGATGAGGGTGAAACTTCTAGCCAGATAACTTTATCACAGGCCCAGAAAGCCCGAAATAACTTCACCATGGAACAGACCAACCAGAAGGTACCTGTGATCTATTTAGGGAAATATGGTCTTCTGTAAGAAAACTCACGCCCAACCACATTGTTTATGCTTATTATTGACATTCCACTGAGACAATCTTGGGATATTGTGGACCTCAGATCAATTGATTTAATTAGTTTTAGCTTAGAAATCTCCTTTCAACTGCAATAATGGTGATGGACATTGGTACAGCGGTTTTTCGAGCGACCGACATATTTCAGTAAATTTCCATTTGTATCAGCTCATTGGGCTATTTCAGGAGATCCATGAAGGTCATTTTGGTGGTAGAATAAGAAAAAACTGTTGGCACCCTTAGCATTTGACTATACAGCCTAATGAAATGACTGATCCTGCATCTTGTTGAGACTAAAGTCTTGTTTGGCATATCATTCAAGGGGAAATCAGATGCCAATTTGGATAAAACCAATAAAAACTTTAAATCTGACTCCATTAATATTAATTAATTTATGGTCACGTTATTTTCTCCTTCTCTCATTATATTCGTTTCTTCAGTAAATTATATAACTTTAGGAAGACATAATGATTCTTAAAATGTGCCTCTTATCATTATTTGTTCATATTTTAAGGTTCTGAATACTGTCGCTTTCCAAAGGTCTCAATTTTTCATAAGCCTTCGACGATCAAGAGCTGTCTCAGAAGTGTATTTTAATCTTTCAAGGGATTCAGAAATATGCAGTCGCTTCTTGGGACTTCTCATTCCGGAGTTGAGTTCCCAGTAAGCAAGAGCCACACAAAAAGGAATTATGAATGTCTGACATGTACCTCCCTGGCCAATTCCCCTTCGGTCAGACCTTCTATCCCAGGGATGTCTGCACAAGCACCCGAGACTCTATCTCTGGAACTCTATGTCTGGTACCTTAGCTGCAGGGAACCCCAGGTTATGCAACGCCCATGGTCTATGTCCGTGTCAGAGGCTGGTTTGTCGACTGGTGTCACTCTCGCGAAGTAGACCTGAGCAGCTGCCCCGTTAAACTCGTGTTAACCCTTTTTCAAGAAGGTTCGAGGACTGCCTCCATCCACACTGAAGGTTACATCGTCGCGATTCTGCCTGTCACTTCCTATTGAAGGCAACATGCTGAGACAACACTAGTTAACAGTTAGATTCCTCAGAGGGGCCAGAAGGGGTCTGCCTCTAGGCCTTCCTTAGTTTCCTCCTGGGACCTTCTATTGTCCTGAGAGGACATCAAGGTCATCCATTCGAGCCACTTGACTCAGTAGAGTTTAAGTTCTGTCAACTAAGAATTGCTGCTGACTGCATAAATGATTGCAGAGGGTGGAAGATCTGCAGGCACTCTCTTTTGATGAGACCTGCTTACAGTTCAGGCCTGGAGTCACTCATATAATTATTAGCCCAATATGTGCCCAAGATTCTTAACATTCCTTTCAAAAACTTAGGTAGTGAACCTCTTAAGCCCTGCCCGATGAGGAGGCAACACCAACCCCTGGTCCCAATTTCCCAGTCCAAGCACCGATAATCTATGTAGCAAGGACCCAGAACCTTAGAAGTTCTGATCAGCTCTTGTGTGCTTAGGGGCACAGCATACGATAGAGAATGATTTGTCCAAGCAGAGGTTGGCCCACTGGCTAGTGGAGGCCATCTCTACCGCTTATAGAGAGTCCAATGTCCCTGCACCCTGCAGTTAAGAGCCTACTGTATCAGGGGTGTCGCAGCCTTGTGGGTGCTGGCAGAGGTCTTCAAGGCTGTGGGTTGGTCGACACCCAACACCTACACCAGGTATTAGCATTGAAGCCATCTCTTCATTTGTGCCAGATTGTGGCAGCACTGTCTGAACTGTACGAAGAGGTGTCCAGGTTGGCTTGCGGCATAACCCCCTATCCCCAAACAGAGAACGGAGACTTATGTCCCTCAGCCACAACCATAAGGTCGTGAGTAAGTCTAGTTGCCTAAGGGGTGAGGATAGATCCAGCTTCACAAACTGAGAGTGTCACCCTTGCATCAGCTTTCTATCAATCAATCAATCAATCAGTTTTATATAGCGCTTCTTTAGCAATTGCTTTCAAAGCAGCTTCACAAAGTCCTCGTGAGGATCAGGTAGAGTAAATAGGAGTTCCCTCTGTGAGGGGACTTTCGCTGACATAAAGAATATACAAACTTAATATCCATCGACGAACGGTTTGCCGAACAGGACCTTAAAAAACAAAACAAACAAAGACAAAACAGAAACTAACAAATGGAGAAACAACGGTTAGAAAACTGTAACACAGACAACGAACAATGTTTCTATGTGGGGTGTGGTCAAGTGACCATCGGGGAACGGGGGTTACGAAAGTAACGATTACGTTTTGACGTGACCTGAAACCAATCAGAACAAAAAGAAACTTGTAACACAACTGAGGAGGCACTGTTTGTTTCGGAACATCTTGGTTTTGAGGATTTCAAATCTCAACTGTTTTATGTGAGAAATCTCATACCTCTCGATTGCTTGCTGTAGATTTCCTTTTGTCTTATGATGTTCAATTCATTCTTTACACCTTAATTCTTTGTCGTTTTTATTCTCAGGTTTCTTTAAGTCGATTCTACGCTGTGATTAAGCATTTCATTTGCTTAACATTCGTTCAGAAGACTTTTTTTGTTGTCTGTTTTGTCTCACAACAATTTCTAAAGACATCGGATGACACACACACACACACACGCACACGCACACACACACACACACACACACACACACACAATAAATAATTTTGACAGTTGTTTTTGGATTTGCACATCCTTGGCTTATCACACCTTTTTAAGACCTACTTCATAAGATAATTAACCCTCGATCATGAGGACATGGTACCAAAAATTTCCCCCTAGTGTAATAGACATTTACCCTTGTGCCCTGCTTAGTCATTTGAAAAAAAAAACATGATTTAAATAAATAGGTAAGTGATGCTGGCATCAAGGTGATGTCGTTATGTTGCATGTGCCTTTTCTTAACAATATACGGGTTCTAAAACATGCAGGATTATACTTTGAATGGCAAATACATCTTTATTATATTGTGAATAAGAAAAAAAGCTTTAATATATCATCACAAGTAAACATACAGCTAATAACAAACAATTAGACATAATTACAATTATACAACTTGTATTATCTATAGACATGCATTTCATTTGGATTAATTTATCAAAGCCTTGATTAAAAACCAAAAATAAAGTTCTTGCTAGCTTTTTGTACATATTCAAATCAAGTTTAAATTTTCGTATTTTTGTTAGGTGGCAGAGGTGGTCCAGTTCATCTTGATTAAAGACCAAAAGAAGTTGCCCATTCGAAGAGCAGGTGCGTCGTCTTCTTCCAAATGGTGATGCTTGTTAGAAAGGGCTTGCTTCAGTTTAGGCTGTAATTGATTGTATTTGACTGCCTGTGTTCTCTGCAGACATCGGGAAGCATGTGATTAAGGAGTACAAACACATCTATGTTGAAGTGATGAGCAGAGTCAGTCTTATCTTTGAGCAGGTATTGAAGAGGCTTTTAAAGCTAGTTGCAAGTTCTTCGCATTCTAAAGAACTTAACTGCTGTGACTGTTCCAGGTTTTTGGATTAGAGCTAGTGGAGATTGCACCCAAACACGTCTACATCCTGCTCAACAAACTAGAGCCTCATCAAGCCCTGGGTAGCACGTAAGTAGCACAAGCTGCATGTGAAATCGAGAAGGGCTTCAGAGCCTTGGGATAGGTTACAGCTTCTCCACATGACCTGATTTTAATTTCTGCATAATATCATCTCATCAATACTTAGTTACATAGTTCCATAGGTGTTCATGCAAAATATATTTTTCAGGTTTCACAATTATTAAATAAAGAATTTTAAATAATTCTCTAACTTTTAACTTGACTAAAGCACCACACAAATTTTCAGTGTTAAAATATAGAAACAAAATAGTTTTAACAGATTTTATAATAACATAATTGCATGTTCTTGTTATAAAGCTAAAGCTTCATGTAGAATAAGTTACTACATTTATTTTTATTTACATTTCATAATTTGTATGTATTTATTCAAATGAGTAAGCCTAGGCAAGGCAAGACAAGTTTATTTGTATAGCACATTTCGTACACAGGGTAATTCAAAGTGCTTTACATTGCAAACAAAGAAAAAAAATAAAGTACATTTAATAAAATCAAGCATAAAAAGTCATATAAAATCATAGTGATTAAAAACGAAAAAAAAAAATTAAATAAAAAAAGAGTATTTACCCTATTTGGAATTTACCCAGGGTAGATCTAATTTATTTGATCTGAGGGATCTCCGCTCTCTGTTTGGTGTGTATTCACTGATCATGTCTGTTAAGTATTTAGGTGCTAAGTTATGTTTGGACTTGTATACGAGCAGCAGAACTTTAAAATCTATTCTGAAGGAGACTGGCAGCCAGTGTAGAGACTTAAGAACTGGAGAAATGTGTTCTAACTTTCTAGTTTTGGTTAGAATTCGAGCTGCTGCATCCTGAACGAGCTGGAGCTGTTTAATGGTCTTTTTAAGAAGACCGGTGAGAAGAGCGTTACAGTAGTCCAGCCTGCTGGAGATGAAAGCATGAATCAGTTTCTCTAAATCTTGTCTGGAAACAAAGCATCTGATTCTTGTAATGTTTCTAAGATGGTAATAAGCGGATTTTGTCATTGCTTTGACATGGCTATTGAAACTAAGATCAGAGTCCAGAATCACTCCAAGATTCCTGACCTGATTTGTAGTTGTTAGGCCCTTTGCATTGAGATACGTGTTAACCTTAACAACCTCGCGTTTGCCTCCAAATGCAATGGCTTCAGTTTTGTCCTTGTTTAATTGAAGAAAGTTGTTTTCCATCCCGTTTTTAATCTCATCAAGACATTGGCAGAGAGAGTTTATGGGGTTGTAGTCATTTGAGGAGATATCTTGATAAATTTGTGTATCATCAGCATAACTATGGTATGATATCTGGTTCCTTCTCATAATTTGGCCCAGTGGAAGCATTTACAGGTTAAATAGTAAAGGAGCAAGGATTGAACCTTGAGGGACTCCACACGACACGGCAGTCCACTTCAACATGTAATCACCTGTGTTTACAAAGAAGCCTCTTCCTTCTAAGTATGATCTGAACCATTTTATCACAGTTCCTGAAAGACCGACATAGTTTTCTAGTCTATCGAGAAGGATTTTGTGGTCAACTGTGTCGAAGGCAGCGCTCAGATCGAGTAGAACCAGGACAGTCACTTTTCCTGAATCGGTGTTTAACCAGATGTCATTGACTATCTTCAGTAGTGCTGTCTCTGTGCTGTGATGAGCTCTTAAACCCAACAGTTGGCAATCCAGGTGGTCATTTTGGGTCAGGAATTCAATCAGTTGTTTTGCCACAATCGTTTTCATAATTTTACTAATAAACGGGAGATTTGAGATGGGCCAGTAGTTGCTCAGTACAGTATTATCTAAGTTTGTCTTTTTCAGTAGTGGCTTTACAACTGCGGTTTTAAGGGATTTGGGTAAAAAGTCAGAGCAAAAGGAGGTGTTTATAACTTCTAAGAGGTCCTTTTCTAGACTCTTAAGAACCATTTTAAAAAAGACTGTTGGTAGAGTGTCAAGACTGCATGTTGATGTTCTAAGGCTCTGAACCGTTTCTATTAATGTTTTGCTATCGATTAGATTAAAGGTGCACATTGAGAGTGGAGGCTGAGGATGTCTATCCCCAGCCCTGCAGGGGGAGGCACTAATGCCTTTTCTGATGTTACTGATTTTATTGATGAAAAATTAAGCAAACTCATTGCATTTATCCTCAGACAGAAGCTTATTTCGGAGTCTGGTTTGGTGGGTTGGTTAACCTCTCTACCGTTGCAAGTACCGTACCGTTGAGGTTGTTATTAATAAAATTTGAGAAAAACTCTTGACTGGCTGTGATTAATTTTGAATTAAAAGCACGAAGACTCTCTTTATAAAGGTCGTAGTGGATGACCAGTTTGGAATTTCTCCACCTTCTTTCAGCCTTCCTGCAAATCTTTTCATACTTTGAACTTTTGTTGAATTTCTCCAGGGTGTTTTTTGTCTCCCAGGTTTCTTCTTGACAGCTATAGGTGAGATGTCATCTATAATGGACTTGATTTTTAAAGTAAATGCATCAAGAAGGAAGTCGGCTGTGTCAGCTGTGATGCTTGGTGTTTGAGATATGGCATGCATAAACATCTCGCTGGTGTTATCGTTTATGTGTCTTTTTCTAACAGAAATTGATTTTGCAATTTTGACGTGGGAGGTTGATGCATCAACAAAAACACAGAAATGATCAGACAGAGCAACATCTTGTACAATGGTAGATACAATATTTAAGCCCTTACCAATTACTAAGTCCAGTGTGGGACCATGGCAATGTGTGAGACCCTGAACGTGTTGAGTCACGTTGTTAAAATATTATTGAGTTCTTTGGCAGCATTATTATCGGGCTTGTCCATGTGAATATTAAAATCCCCAGTGATGATAAAAGAGTCAAACTCCGAAGAGATGGCTGAGAGCAGTTCAGTGAAATCATCGGTAAACCCTGTAGTGTACTTTGCAGGCTTGTATAAGGTGATGAGAAGTACCTGTTTGGTGCATTTTAAAGCTATACTCAAATATTCAAAAGATGTGTAATCCCCAAGATTGACCTGTTTGCATTCAAAAATTTTCTTGTACATACTTGAGACTCTGCCTCCTTTGTTATCAGAACAAGAGGCATGACTAAGAAGTTTTCTGGTGCAGTCTCGTTTAGTATGGTTGCACTACAGCTATCATCTAGCCATGTTTCAGTTAGCAACATAAAATCAAAGTTATGTGTTAGAAACAAGGCACACCTTGTAAATGATTTTATTTTAAGTGACCTAACTTTTAGATGTGCTATTTTTACCCTGTTTTCCGTGGGTTCAGATATGAAGCTTGCAGTAAATTTTAATCAGTCTGCATGATTTGTTTATTTCTAGCAGACCTTTTCTCCCACTTGTTTTTTCTATTAGTACATCTGCCTGTTCTGAAAACATTCCCCAAGGTCGCCGTCTTGCGGCAGAATGTGCAGAACTCGTTTTTCTCTAGGAGGGGGAGGTGCCCGCCTTTTTTGGGGCGATGGTCGGGGGCTTGCTGTGAACGCGTGAGATAGAAAAGGTTCCTGCGGAGACAAATTTTTCGAGTTGCGCTGGGAAACCGAGATGGGGATCCTGAAGATGTGGACGTTGTTGATGTGTCCTTCAGGGAGTTGTTCTGTTGACTCCGGTTGTTGTCCAGAGGGTTATCCTAGTCCTCATTCGGTGGTGGTGTAGTCTTTGAGATGGTATGGCTATCCTCATTCGGTGGTGGTGTGGCCACTGAGATGTCCTGGTGGCTTTGCATGTTATCCAAATGTTGATCCTAATCATGTCTAGCGGAGGTCAGATAATCCTCATTCAGTGGTGATGTCTGCAGGGTGGGTGACGAAGGCCTTGGTTGTGTTTCCACAGCTAATTTGATGGCTCTTGTGTCTTTTAGACTGATAGCGAAGGGAGAAATGTATATTGTCAATGAGCATTCGTGTTCAAGATCTTTTCAGCTGCCTCCCATCTGATGTGATAAAATCTGGCTGGATTATATAATCCCCAATAATCAGATTTTTTGGGTAGCATGCTGACTGTTCTTTTAAAGTGTTCCAAAGTTTTGATTTAACTGAGATTCATTTAGTTTCATTTGATTTGAAATAAAATTATTTTACCAAGGACCGAAAATAACACATTTTAGAGTTTCTACCATAATATCGCCGTACGATTGTACTTTTGCCTTTAAGGGGCATGTGCACATTGTGAAATTAACTGTTAATTGCCTTGAGCAAAACAAAGATTCTGCAGCAGGGTCTTTTTTATCTAATAAACTCAATATCATGGGCATAAAATAGGAAAACATTAGTTACTTGTATGCAGAAGCTCACATAATGTGCTACCAGCGTTCTTTTGTGTAATTACTTGTAGACACAACACTGAACACACTCTTGCGCTCCAGTTATCACGTGTATTGCTCGTGATTAAGTTTCCAATTAATTTAATTACTAAATTACTAATAAAATTCAAAGCCACTTTTCCATAAAATCTGAAAGAAAAGAAATATGGAACACACTATTAACTTTTTTAATGTAATTTTCTGGATGTATGTGTTGTTCGCAGTCTCTCTTTATGGAACCCCCCCCCCCCCAACCCCAAACAAATGTAAAAAAATTTAGGCCATGAAAAATAGTTGTTAATTGCAACTAACAATTAGTGTCTGAAACTAACAGCTTGATTCTACATAGATGTCCAGGAGATCCAAAGATGGGCCTGCTCTATGTCATTCTCTCTGTGGTCTTCATGAAGGCCGGCGTTGTCAAAGAGAGTGAGTGACTCTTCATTCCACACTGTTCTCTATCATGGTTAACTTCTGATGATAAGAGCTTTGAATTCTTTTGCAGATCTGATGTGGAGCACTCTCAAGAAGCTGCGGCTGGATGCAGGGTTTGTGATCTTCACGAGATTGGCCTCGTTTCACCTTCATTTCCACACTCACTTGCACACTTTACACTCATTTTCTCCTGTATCCTCAGGGAGACGCACGAGGAATTTGGGGATATAAAGAAAGTGGTCACGGAGGAGTTTGTAAGACAGAAGTAAAGTTATTTCTCATTATTTTGCTAAGTATCATTAGCTTCAGGACTTTGAACTTTGAAACTGTGTATTCAGTAGCTGTGAGTAGAGCTTAAGAGCCAAGACTTTATGAGAAGCATACTAATTACAGCTGAGCTCAGGACAGTATTGTAACTTAATGAGAGATGGTTTGGAGTTCCTCAGATGGTGATCTGGTTCTTTTGAGGACACTGAGCTGCTCTGAATACCTCTCAACATTGAGCAGGACTTGAAACTGACAAAAAAACTGAATTGGGTTGTTTAAGCATATCTTTCACTTTACAACCACCTGAGTTGCTGCCTTTATCATAAGTGTTGATGGATGTAGATATTTTTCTCCATTTCATCTAAGAATACAAGGTTTTCAAGAAAAATGGTGTGTTCAGAGCTGCTGTTCTGGAGGCCATGGACAGACGGTTTATACCACACCAGAGATCATAGAGGGTTGGAGTGTAAATGAGACTGAAATTTTTTTCTGGTCTTCTATGTTCAACTCTGGACAAATAAAGAGCTGAAAGATCTTCTTTTCAGATTCTTCTAGAAAGCCAATCATTTGGTGTTTTTTTTTTCTGTCGACTGTAGATATCTGGAGTATGGGAAGATCCCTCATACTGAACCAGTGGAGTATGAGTTCCGCTGGGGTCCTCGTGCAGAGAAGGAGGTTTCTAAACTCAAACTAATTGAGTTTGTGGGAGAGGTGAAAGCAATTTTTCATTCTTTTAAGAGGATCCAGAAGTGTACATTTTTATTGGCTAGCAGGTGTTGACCCAGGTCGGTTAGTTAACTCTTCTTATCGTTGAGCGACATTGGCCATAAACATTAGACATTCTTCTCGGTTCACTCAATGTGCCGGCTGGATCACAGTCTCCTCAACTTGGATTCTTTTAGCGACTGTATTATTTAGGTTGCATGGCAATTTTTTACACCAACCGTCATTTGTGGAGCTCCACTGAACTGAAACAACATTCAATTTTGAAGAGAGATGATGGAGGCTGCTTCATAGACTAATGGGCTGATTGCTAGTCTCCTTTTCCTTTATATCTTCACAATGAAGGAAACCAGGAGCTTCAAACTGGCATTCACCTGTTTTCATTCATGTTAATACCTTAACGTTACATTGAAAAGATTGTTATGAAGTAACAGTTATAACTTTGTTAGCTTACGTATTACAGCGAGGGCTTACTATGGGAACGGTGTCACCAGAAGTAACAATAAATGCCCTGTTTGCAGCGCAACTATTAATAATATCTTTAGTATGTGATTGTTGGCAAAAGATAATGGTGTAAACCGCATAATCCACACCAAACTTATGTATTGATTTTAACGCATTAATTATTTACAAGCATAAATAAGGTTTTGTGAATTGTAATAAAAATACCTGCAAAAAAACAGTTTGTTTGCAAAGTATGGGATTCATTGTAAAATGTATTTTACCATAGTGACATTTTTAAGTATAAAAAGCTCTGTCCTGCGCTGATCAACACTGATCAATATTGCTGTGATAAGAATGCCAACTGCTAGCAAACCAAAACACAACACAGATGCTAACGTTATTTACCTCAATATAAATCCTATAAATATACCTGCTTATGTACATCCGCTGCTGCTGTAGAAGCATTGTCTCTAAACTGATCAATATCACCAAATGGCCTATTGCCAAAGTTTTACTCCATTATCCAGCTTTTAACATGAGCCAAGAAAGAGTGAAAGTGCTTCCTCTGCTCCACTTCGTCAAATCACAGAGCTAACACTCTCCAAAGCCTTAACACTAAGTTAGAACATTTCAGAGGCACGTGTTGAGCTTCGCAGTGGGGTCAGCAAGAGAATACGCAAGTGTTCATAGGCTTGATGCAGAACAATAGATCAGGCTTCACAGTGATCCCGACCCTCTCTTGAGGCACTCTATCACATTGATGAAGCTCCTGTGGGATTAGTTGATGTTACTTTGTGTATTAAAGCTTGTCTACTTTTCCTTTCAGCTGTTTAGTCAGGATCCTCAGAGCTGGACGCAGCAGTTCAGAGAGGCCAGTGAGATTGGGACCAATAGCCAGAGAACTTGAACATGCACAGCTCTAAATAAACAAAAGGACCATGTTAAATTTGTAAAATTGAATTCTGTATTTGGTTGTTAAATAAACTCATTTAAGTTTTCTTGGCTTGGTGTGAGCTGATGTATTTCTGACAATAGTTTATAGGGGACCTCTACAGATCACCAATGTGCCTTTTATGATTACAGAATGAGAACAGTATCAGAAAAAGCTTGTTTGAATTACTTTATTTTTAAGTGCTAAAGCTTTTGATTTGGAGAGCATGGGTCTGACATTTAATGCATACTAGGTTGCATAATATTGCTATTACCATTGCTGCGCACTCAATATTACTGCCATTGCATGCTGCGGGGTCAGGTGTTGCCCGTGTTAACACTAGAAGTCCCAAAACTTTTCTAGGCCTCTTCTAGCCAACGTGGCAGCTAATCTAGCTAACTTTTAGCATCTTTTCACATGTAAATTTGGTAATTACCTAAGGACTCTGCAGGGGAGTAGGTGCGAAAGAATTGTTTTTTTTGTTTTTTTTTTACGCTGACTGTGTAGGTGAGGATATTTCATGTAAAGCAAGCAGAGATTTTGATTGACCAGATCTCATATTGGCACTGACTTGACTGATACAGATACGTTTACACCATTTAATTTAAGGTAATTTAAAGTAGCATTATTTAGCTAATCACTATTTCTCATGAGGCGATTGTGCAAAGTTGTGCTAGCGAGTTGCAAGTGAACTACTGTGAAGAACAGTGCGGGTCCTTTCGGTTATAGTAAAGTCTTTGCTTGACACTTGCAGAAATTTCCAAAAATTGGTGTGACAGCTCTTTGTTATCTGTGTAACATAGTCAAGACATTTCTGCAATCTCTGAAGAAGGATTATTTCTGCTCAAACAGCTTCGCATCTTGTTGAATTTGTGGGTCAGTGAAGTAAAGTTACAGTTTTCTAGTTCACTGCTGGGAGTCACGCTAGCCTTTTTTTTTTTTTGGCATAAACAACATACATCGTACACAATACTTTTTGGAAATTCCTGCAGAGAGCGAGTGCAAAACAAAGCTGCAGCCATTGCCTTTGCTATAACCGGAAGGACCTGACAGAACGCAGAAGTAGTTGTGCAAGTAGCCCATCAATAGTGAAATTATTCCACGCTTTGGAAGATTTTTCCACACTTTTTCCTGAAGACGAAGCTTCCTCCGTTGCGGTGTGTATCTATGTTTGATCTCTTCGTCTTGGTGTCACGAATCTCCGCAAACTAATTGATCAGGTCAACTAATCGATAACGGCATTCGTTGGCAACAAATTTATTATCAATTTTATTGATTAATTGTTGCAGCCCTAGTGTTGATCTTTCCCTAAGATGACAACGTGAAACACAATATATCTAGAAGTGCCTCAAATATTTTAGATTTTTTTTATTTTGGTGAAAAAGAAATAGTTTTGAATAGATGTGAAATGTCCATAATAAATAAATATTAATGTCCATCAGAGCGAATTGGAATCTTGTGTTCTATAGCTCTTAAAAGTTGCATGTGTTCTCTTCAGAAAGACGGTTCTTGTGCATCAAGCATGCTGCAATGGCGAGTCGAGACTCTTACCGGATAAAATGACTGTATAAACGTTCTGGGTGGCTTCTCGCAGCTGATGCATTGCTTTTGATTAGCAAACAACGCTTGTTGATTATACAATGGCGTTTCATTGCCAGAGCGTCACAGTGGCGCAGTGGGTATCACGGTCGTCTCACAGCAAGAAGTTCGCTGGTTCGAGCCTCGGCTGGGTTGGTTGGCATTTCTGTGTGGATTTTGCATGTTCTCCCCGTGATCGCGTGGGTTTTCCCCACAAGTCCAAAGGCGGTATAAGTAAATTGAGAGAAAAACAATTGTCCATAGTGTTTGAGTGTGAATGAGTGTGTTTGAATGTTTCCCAGAGATGGGTTGCGGCTGGAAGGGCATCCGCCGCATAAAACATATGCCAGAAGAGTTGGCGGTTCATTCCGCTGTGGCGACCCCGAAAGGGAAGAAAGCCGACATGAAGATGGATGGGTTTCATTGCCATGGACCATTTATTGTGTGACAGATATCTGAAACAAACTTTACTTCGGTCTTATAATGTTCACAAAAAAAAGCATAACTTAATCAATCAAGTGTTAAACGTGTGGAACGCCATATGTCCTTACAAACAATCGCCAGCATTACGCTTTCCTACGTCAAGTCTGTCTGCATATAATGTTTATATAAAGGCAGTTGGGGTAACAGATGCAATGACTGCATGGAGAAGCTTCTCCATGTTACCTGAACATGTTACCACAATCAATCACCTGCTTCAATAGTAATGTCAAGTGATTTAGAATACATCTTAAAGATAAATCAGCTCCCGTTGAAATACTGTTATACTGTCAAAGATCACGGTTTGTTTTAAATTGGCTTATTTTCAGTAACAAAGGACCTTTTTACACATTACATTTGTAAGCGTGCTTAAATTCTTGTGTAGAAAGAATAAAGTAAAAGTAAAAATTCACCAACCTGAGGTAATTGTTGACAACATGATGTGGTGCAGGTGAAAATTTTATTTTGGAAAAATGCTCCACTTCTGTCAGCTCTTCCTCTTTCTGCCTTTCCTCCCCCCGCCCCATCAACAACCAATCAGGATACAGAGAAGTTACCCTGTAGAATTGCTTTTTTGCTGTTATTTTTTTTTAAGTTGCTATATTTAGATAATAAAAATATATTTACATGTATTGACATCTCACTGCTCTATAGGCTTCTGATTAGTAGTTTCAGTCCTATTCACTGTATAAAGTTGCTTTTTTCCCTCTAAAGTTGAAGAAATTATATATTTAATATAATATATAAGTATAACGTGTCTTTCAAATACTGTTTATTGTTTAATAAAGTTTTTGAAATTTATAGTGAGAGATCTTGTTTGATTAATTTGTTTAAATTTGATGACAAAATCATCTATTCACAAAGATTAGTTACATTTTCATCTCAAATCTGTTTGGAGACATGAATAAACCTGGTGTGGACAATAAAATACATCACACAGCGGTAAAAAAAAAAAACTTGTATTAATTACTAATTGTATTTTCACATATATACAACATTGTGGAAGGAGATGTTTAATTCAAGATTGTAAAGAAACGATCTGAAGTGGCCAGAATTTCATGAACGTTGAGTGTTATTTCGTATAATGACCACTAGATGTCGCATTGTTTGCAAGCCTCGAACCAAAACGGCTCATTTGATTCATCAGCTTCGGAGTTTAACAAAGCTTTGGTTTGCCCATCACTACTCAGTAATCTACTACTCAGAACTTTTGATCATTTATTTCATATGAAGATATTACTTCCTGTTTAGTCACATCATGGTTTTTTTATTAGAGCAGTGAGACAGAGATAGTGTGCTCTCTTACAATCCATCTCATCCATGGACATTAAGGCTGTCTTAAGTTCATTGATTGACATTAGACATGTTAAAGATCATATATTGGAGAAGATTTTGTTCAAATAAGGAGGATTGGGAACTTGTTAGAAACAGTTGTTTACTATTGTGTACATGCTTTCAGCGACGCTAAAAGTCAATGTAAAAGCCTAAAACAGTGAAAACAGTAATTAATGTTTAGTTCAAGTCATTTTATGAGTGTTAATTAAGAAGGTGAATTCTGAATATTTTCACATTGTTTGTTTACAGTTTTCAACACGAAAGTTAATGAGGAAGAGTGACAGTAAATGATCAACCTTGCTAGACTGTCTTCATTGGTGTTTAATCAGAGTTTCAACACAGTGCACAAGAACACTATAGTGAAAAGATAACAATTGATGCTTTGAAGTTATTAAGATGGCCACAAGTCAAGAAAGCAGCAAGTCATCGATCTGCAGCACAAGAAGTGGCAAGAGCTGAAGCCACAAAAGTGAGAGCACCATATGTCTGCCAAGAGGCTAAACGGAAAATAGAAAAGGCTGCTAGAGAAGCTCAAAGTCAGATGGAAAACATACGAATGGATACTGAGTTGGAAATGTTAAAGCTACAATGGGATGCAGATGCAGCTGCTGTAGAGGCACAAGTATTAGAGATGCTGAATTAGCAGCGAATGCTGAAGCTGAACGAGGAGGATCTGAATCAGACAAAAAAGAAAATTTACTGCACCAGTGAATATATCAATTCTCAAATCAACTTACAGCATTGTTCAACCCTGCCTGCTGCTACTTCAGTACATACTGAACCCAATACCACTTTCATAACATGGAGTCCAGGTGCAGAAGACATTTCACATGCACACTCTATTACAAACAAAGCAATTTCTGAGAAAGCTAATAGTATACACTTATCTGCTAGAAACCTATCTGATCTATTTACAGGTGTGATTAAGTATGAAGTTGGGAGGACCAGCCCCATCATAAATGCAACTGCCAGGCCTTATGCTGCTTATTACATTCCTCTAGCTAGCTCAGCACATCAGGTAGAGCCTTTAGCGCAGTATTTAGCGAGACGATGTCTTGTTATTTCAGGGCAATTGTTGTGTCAATTTGACTGTATCGATAAGCCTGAAAATGATCAGTCATGGCATTCTTTTTACACCAGTGCTGCTCATGAAGTTCACCTCACAATAGCACAGGAAATGGACCACATGACTAAATAGCTGGGAAAAGAATCTGGCCAAATGCTGAAGCAGATCCACTCAGTGCATGTCGGTAACTCCAATCTTGCTCTACACAAAGTATGGCAAATACTGCACGATTGCTATGCTGCACCAAAAATCATTGAAAGGTCATTTTTTCTGCACTTCCTCTGGATTTCAGCTAAGATTAATGTCAAGTTATGTAAAATTGGAGATTTGCTAATGGAAATCTGACATGACTGGCTCAAGTCCTGACAAATAAATGGAGGACAGCGTGGTTTGGGAAGAATACAACTTAAGTTTATTAACAATAAATGAACTTAAAGAATAATAATGAATTAAACTCACAAAACCCCTAGACTACCCAAGATTGGCACTCAAACAAAGATAACAAAAAAATAAGGGCAAAGCCAAACAGGACTGGTGAGCAGAGAGATCCAGTCCGAAGGTGAGGTGCCACTTATAAAGGGAGAAAGGCAGGTGTCACTCGTTCTCCTGATTAGCCTGCGACCACACCCCCATCTCCACTCTCATCAGGATGAGCAGGCAGACTCGTCACAAATCCAAGGTGCTAAAGAAGATGGATATCTCACAGGACTGGCATACCTTGACCATCTCTCATGGCATTTGACCAATCGATAAGCGTCCATATGGGCTTCAGGAAAAATGGGTGACTTCTGGGTCATGGTATAAAGAACAAAAAAAAAGACCCTAGCTTTACACAACTAAGCAACGCTCCAATAACAGTGAAACCAGACAGATCTGCCGTGAAGAGTTTTCAAACCAATAAAACCATCTCGGTTCACAAAACTGACTTCAGTGCAGCCAATGATGACCCCAGCAAAGTATGTTTATTGCAAAATAAACCACACCCCTTAAAGAAATGTAAAACGTTCAGAAACAAACTTCTTGCAGAAAAAAAGACCTTCCTCAAGGAGAAAGGAATATGTTTCAAATGCTGTTCTTCGGTTTGTAACAGTGGAATGCAATGCTCCGAATGCGATAACACAAATCATGATGTGGCCATGCACCCTGGCACATTTCCACAAGTAATAAAGGCTCTTTCAACACCACAAGAGGATGGTTGGGAGAGAGACGATTATTCTAATATAGTTGTCCTCAGTATATTTGAGTAAGCCATTCTACAGAATTTGAGTAAGCCATTCTACAGATCACGCGGTTGTGATAAGAAATTGTAAGAAAATTGGTTATCCTGTGAGAGTGGTGTCCTGTACTTGATTAAATTTTGAGTTAACCATCCTACAGAAGATCACACGTAATAATAAGGGTATTATACGTTGCTGATAAAAGCGGAAGAAAATTAGATAATCGCATTTAAAGGGAAATTCGCCGGTGAATCCTTGTAATGGTTTTAATTTTCAGTTTTTAATCAATTTTATATGACTTTTTTTACGCTTAATTTTGTTAAATGTACTTTCTCTTTACTCTTTATTTCCAATGTAAAGCACTTTGAATTACCCTGTGTACAAAATGTGCTTTACAAATAAACTTGCCTTGCCTTGCCTATATGCTGTACAGATGTTTGCGGTTCGTCTCGTTGCAGTCTCATGCTCAAAAATCTGCCTTGCAAAGCTGTTCCCAGAGGGTGTCAAAGACAGGGCCATCAAACCCTATGTAATCTTGGAGACGCAGAGCAACTGCTCATTGGCCAGGCCAGAATTATTAAGTGAAGAGATCAAACAGTTCTCATCATCTCAAAACTTGACTGGAACTATAGAAACTTCCAGTAAAAAAAAGCAGAAGAATTCCAGATCCAATCACTGGATGAAAGGGTTCACATCGTTCTTCCACCGCTCGTTGAGCATCAAGAGATCATGAACAATCGCTCTGAGACTCCAATGCCAAGTGCAGTTCTTGACCAGCCTTATCTTCGAAACATTGCCAATCTCATTCCAGAAATAGAACCAGATGCAATAATACTTTTACTTATCGGAAGAGATGTTATTAGAGAACAAGGTCAGGCAGCAAGTCAAAGAACTAAACGATGCCTTCTTTGCCAAACGACTGGACCTGGGTTTGGTAGTAGTTGGAGAGATGTGTCTAGGTAACGCGCATAGACCAGCAATCAATTCGTTCAAGACCAGTGTGCTAGAAAGTGACCGATATTCATTTTTTCAACCATATATAAGCTTTATGCAGGTCAAGGAGAAACAGCAATGTGGTACCACTTTGTCCAAGCGTCTTCTCGGTTGCTTTGGTAAAACAACAAACATGCTCCATCCATGGAAAACAAAACTTTCCTAAGAATAGACACAAACATTCAAAGAAAGGATGCCATCAACTAGGTAGCTCCTCTACCCTTTAGAGAACCATGCCAGCATTTGCCAAACAATAAGGAGCAAGTTGCTAATTGATTTATGTGCCTGCAGGGTTCCTTGAAGAGAAACCCTGAGATAAAGCAACAGTATGTAGCATTTATGGAAAAAATCTTTACCAACGGACATGCTGAAATAGCACCACCACTGAAAAAAGGAAAAGAATGTTTGTATCTTCCTACATTTGGGGTTTACCATCCGCAAACACCCAATCAGATCAGCGTGGTCTTTGATTTAAGTGCTCTTATTCTGGCATCTCTCTCAATGATGTGCTCCTTACAGGCCCTGACCTCAACAACTCCTTTGTCGGTGTCCTGTTACGCTTTTGTAAAGAAAGGGTTGCGATTGTAGCGAATATTTGTCATATGTTCCATTGTTTCTTAGTGTGTGACGATCCGATTTCCTCCAATTTCTATGGCACAGGGACAATGACGTCAAAAAGGAAATTATTGAGCACCATGGCGATTCGTGGGCTGCTGAGAGCCATCAAAGAAGGTCCACAGGAGCATGGGGCTGATAGTCAAACTTGTGGAAAAGAATTTCTATATGGATGATGGTTTTGTTTCTGTACCATCTGAATTGCCTATCGATTTACTCCAATGAACACCAGCCTCACTAGCTGAGTCAAACCTCCGTTTGCACAAGTTTGCTTCAAATTCTCAGAGTGTCCTGGAGGCTTTTCTGTGAGATTGTGCTCCTGTGATCAAGGACCTAGATCTGAGTGGAAAAACTTTACTCACACAAAGGAGTTTAGGTCGGCTATGGGAGAACACTACCGATACGTTCACCTACCACACATACACAAACACCAAGCCATTTACTCAATGGGGAGTCCTCTCCACTGTCAATAGTGTTTTCAATCCTCTGGTCTATTGGCACCTCCAGGGAGAGCCCTTCTAAGAGAACTTACCTCTGAAAAGTCAGACTGGGACACAGTTCTCCCAGAAGGCAATTGAGTGTATATGCAGCAGAGTTTTATTGGTTTTAGTAATCCTATTGATTCCAAAACCATTTAATTTTTTTAGTTTAATGATATAAAAACACCTAATCTTGTAGCCATTTCCCTTTTTCCTAGCTCCGAAGCCTTAATGACTCTGAACCATTCTGAGAAACTTCAGGAGTTTGTTGATGTCTTTCTGTCAAACAAGTGAAGTGAAACGCTTCACATTCGGACAGTTCGATTGTCTTTGCCTCAGATCTAACCTGTCTCCTCTCCGTTTCCCCTTTTTCTTTCCCACTCCTCATTGCTGGATCCTCGGGAATGATTCACACAAAATAATTGTAACTCCCCCATCAACCTTATATTTTTGTTTCATTTCACCAATGTTTTAACACCAAAATTCCTCTATCTAACTAACTAACCCTCCTAGTGAAGAAAACCACAAATTTCAATTAAAAACATCAACTTATCTTTTACAAATTATTTTTTTGTAAGAGAATTACAGTTCCCAAATTAATTGTTATGAATTTTAAATTGGCAAGATATTTCTCTTCCATATCTTTTCGGATTTTTCCTTTTATGTCCTTTTATATCAATTTCATTCACCTCTAAAACAGTAAACGCAATTATATTTATTTTCCTTTTAAGACTTTTTTTCTCTTTTAAGTCTTAACAATTACATTTCCCCAATTTGTGGAAGTATTTCCATTAATTATTTTAGCCATAATTGTCTATCCTAATTTAATTAAAAATGTTTTATTTTATTTTAATCTTATTGTCTCCCTAAATTATATTCCTTATAAATTAGTAACCAAAATATTTTGTTTGCATGCTTATTGTTAGTAGTATATATTGTTATATTATTATAAAAAATCAATTCCCACTGCTTTCAAACACACTCATCATGCTTACCATTCAACATTCATTGCACATCTGGGCTTCTTCTTATATAGAAGAATATATATATATGTGTACTTTAACCAAGTTTTCTCTTTCAATTTAAGATTTTGCAATTTGTTCAGCCAATTTCATGTTTCTATTAACTCTCTTAACTCTCTTTTAAGTCATGTCAACTGTGTTCAGATCTCATGCTACCAGAGTAAGTGGCCTAATTTGATGTAGAAGAGATATCACATTTTTACACAGAAATCTAATGGTGAACATTACCTGTAATATATTACTAACTCTTTTCCTACACCGGTTAGCAAGCGAACTTCGTCAAATCAACATGTGCCTCATTTAATGTTACTATCATAATAAACCCAAATTCTCTCCCATACTAAACAGATAGGAACACATTATGTAACCTATCCCTCTGGAACATCAGGGCTATAGTTAGTCAACTACAGGCACATACACAATTAGAAAAAATTCTCAGGCTGCCTCTAAAGAGTAACGATTCATATCAATAGTCTCATAATTAATTCTTAGGATACCTTGAATTTCTAGACTCCTCACTGCCATCGTGTTAGATCACAGTCAATGCATCAGACACATGCTCCCAAGCGTCATCATGAAGGTGCTTCAACTGTGTATAAGAAAAGAAATGTATTTCTCCACCAGTTTCCTTCAGAACTTGCGTGTTTGTACCAGAAAATCAACACAAAAAGAAGAATTTATGTCTTCCCTCTTATGAAAATACTATGAGTCCCTCACTTGTGCATAGAAACTGTCAAGTTGTACCAGAAAGACTTACATAACAGTTATTTTCAATGGACCTGTGACAATGTTCACAGGCTCATTGTCCTGTTAGACTTGTTTTTTTTTACCATGCAGTCAATAAACTAAACCCACTCAAAGAACTTTATTAATGGGTGACGCAGCAGAAGCTCCATGCTGTACTGATGTGTGTCATCCTGATTGGCTGATGCTGGAAGGTTCCAACCTGAAAGAAAGAAGACGGGAAGCTTAATTTATTATTCTATTAGATACCCTATTGTAATTGTATTATTCTTAAAACACTTACTTGCTGAATTGGTATGCTGGCTGTACATGTTATTATGTTTGAACTATGTTGTGTATTGTCCTGTCCATTACAAGTTCTTTTAAGTAAATGTAATGTGTTATCTTACCTGTGTTTGATTTGGCTCTGATTGGCATGCTGGGAAACCAGTCATATTGAAGGGCCTGGTTTCGGTGCTCAGGGGAGGAGCACCCTGAGCAAAGAGGAGAGATGTTGCTGGCTTCCTGCATTTTGACTCTGCCTTGTGCAAAATTACTTTTGAGAGAAAGAACCCCAACTGACTGCATCTAGTTGGTTTATTCTGGAGTCCTCACAGTCTAATTTATGTAGGTTTTGCTGTTCAGCATTTGTTTATTTATGGTTTGGAGCTCAAGTGTTTTGTTTGTAGACCTTTCTGTTTTTTTAGTTTTATGTTGGTTTTGCTTTGTTGATCACTGGTGGCACAATAAAAGAACGATTTTGGGATGAAAACCTTGTATACTGGCCTCTCTTTATATAGATTAAACGCTTGAAAAACCACATTTACGGCAGAACCATAATTCTCACACTTCGCTGATGCAGCATTCCAGGGCGTGTTTCAGCTAACGTCACACACATAATAAGAAAATATTTTACCTAATATCACAACTAAGAATGTTCACTTGCCTGCTCTGTCGTGTTCCATCATGAAACAACGTAGTTGATCATCGTGGTTTTTCTGATTCAATGGTTTCATTGTTATTAGCACCACGCCATTTTTTACCAGTGTATTTCCACCCCATCATCTCACGCTCCGCCATCTTTATCAATGCAAGAGCCCAGTAAACACCCAGGTCTAAATCAAGTTAACTGAGACGCATCTGCCATTTTAATCAAGGCAAAACATCATAAAGCCTAGGTCTGCAACAAGCTAAGTGTATACAAGGTTACTTTTAGTGTGCCATGCTAATGCTGGACTGCACGTTCATTTTACTAATCTTATTGTTAGGCCCAGCATTCGTTACCAATATTGTGAAGGAAAACAATACACATAAACATGATTACAGATACAGTTGCAGGGTTTACTAAAGAAGCTTAATAGGTAATAGATACGTTTACATTGTGCATGTGATTCCAGTCGTGCAATCACGCATGCACGCTGCCCATAGAATGGCCAAGAGAGGAAAAAACAGAAGTGATCAAAGAGCGAGCAGAAACCAGAAGAAGGAACTTCCTCTTGGCCCGCTAGCGTTAACCTCAGCCCATCAAGGTGGGCCTATTAAGTCAGTTCAGTGTGTGTGGTGTCTCTCTCTCTCCATCTCGGTCTCCTAACATAATCAACACCTGTAACTTATTATGTTAATATTTCTATTATAGTAATTATCTTAATTTTATACATCACAGTCAAGTTGTTCTTCGTCTCTGTTTAGTGTCATTTAATGGATGCAAGATTGTGTATTGTGCGCCACCCAGCTGCTTTTTTATGTCCCATTTAAGAGTCAGCTTTTATTGGTCATTCTCCTTGTGAAAAACCAAGCCGATATGGCAGAACCACTTATTTCTTCCCTTTCACTTTCGGCCAGAAGTGTGTTGTGTCAAAGAAACGTCTTTCACAGAGGAGTGCTTTGAATATAAAACGAAACCTTTTTCTTCCCATATCTGAGAGGATAAAGTCTCTATATCAGTAGAGCTAGACCTCATTACACACGTAACCTTGTTACGTTTTTGAAATAATAAAACTCTTAATAATTAGAATACAAAAAGCTAAAAAGTGCATTTGAGTGTGCATTAATTTCTCCATCCGCTCGTGCTTCGTTCCTGCTTCTATCTGATCTGCTCTTCAATTTTCTATTTGTGGAATGGTGGGTTATACAAGTAAACATTATGTTTGGATTGTAAATAGTAATTTCAATAAAGGAGGAATGCAATCTGAATCTAGGAATCACTTTCTACCACGTACCTGACTGTTTTACTTCAGAGGAATGCATAATTACCAAAATAATTCATCATGAAAACATGGGTCAAGGAAAGGGACGCACGGTTCAAAAACAATCACATTTTAACATGGTTTTGATTTCATTTGTGGATTTTATTACGTCTTGAACTTTCACAATTATCTCATCAATGCATTACAGTATGAGAAAATATATCAGCAACATTGTAGATACTCTAAGAGCTGGCATTCTTTTGAGCTCCTTCTGCTTCCTTATTTGAGCAGACATTTTTAATCTGCACAAATACAGTTTACAAACACTATTCTGCTCAAATGTTTTTGATCAAAAAGGTTTTTGAGCCTGTGTATCTTGAGATTGGATTGCTGCACAGGTTCATGTGTGGTCAGATCTTCAGGGATACTATCCTTCACCAGAAATTCACAGCTTTATTCTTCACACATCAGCAAATCAGTTCACAATCACTTACAAAATAATCAGTTGGCTCAATCACTTTGAGATCAGGTGACTGGTTTCAGAAGCAAGCCCTAGCTGTGTTCTGGTACTGTAAATAAAGCATCCTCTGGGTCCCGATCCACATTCACATTCTGAAACATCACAGCAGAATCATCTATGAGTGTTGGCTGGGCTTACTTGAGCTGAAGAAAAGGTTCAAAGGAATTTGCAAATCACATATCTCACCTAGACTACTGCAATGCTTTAAAGTTTATTCATGTTTAATTTGTATAGCATTAATTGTTTTTTGAGAGCATATACTAAAATATTTGCTCAAATAGAGATGTACTCTTTTTTTGTAAGATACTTTAAATATAGTTTCTAAATAAGACTGCGTTGATATTGAAATGTATACTCAACAATTTTTTTTATTAGCTTAAGGCATCTCTCTGATACAGACTAACACAACATTCACTGAATGTACTTTTTAATAAAGTCAACATCAGCCACTGAGAATGTAAACTCATTAAGAATATATACATTCAGTAACGGTGGAAAGAAATGTGCGCCGTTACCATGGGTCTTTCTCTGTGTGTGTTTACAGCTTCGATATTCAGGTAAACAGATTCCACTCTGCAGCCTACAAACACACAAAAGCAAAATGCTGAATTTATTTGGGATCTTGCAGGCAAATAAGCTGGTTGAAAGTGAGAGAGAGAGTCTAACCGTAGGCAACAGGGGTGAGCTTCATCACTGTGTGTAAAGGACACTTCAGATACGGCAGCTCATCTAAAGAAAGCAGCAGAGAGCACACTATAAGACTAAAATCAGTTCCCTCTCAAACAGAGCAATTTAAAGGCACTCCACTTTCTGGTACTGCTTCACCTCTCTCTATAATGCATTTCAGGTTTTCCTTCAGATTTTTTAGACCGCTCCAGTGATATGTCCTCAATGATTTATGAACTGAGTTTAAGCTTATTATCCTGCTGCAACAGCCATATACCCTGCGTTCACCCACTGAGCCTGAACAATCTCAATTCACCACTGAACCTGCTCCATATTATTCTTTTTTTTTTTTTGGTTATTATTCGTTTTGGGTTATCCTTTTGCTTTTCTGTAAACAGCAGATGGGAATGCTCATTTAATTTGCCCACAAGATCTTCTTCTAGAAGCTTTAGAACTAAAGTTCTATAACTATAAACTTAATACAGCAGCGGGTATATACAGATACACCAACAAAACTCTGGAGAACAGTTTAATCCTACAACAGTAAATAATAGACATGCTTTTAAGATATCTGCAGCAGGGTTTTGATTACAGTAGAGTGAGCAGTTTCCCTTCAGTCGGTCACTCGACATATGTAGAAGTTCTGATCAGCTCTTTGTATGCTTTGGAAGACAACAGACAATATGGAAGCCTGTCTCCAAACAGAGATTGGCCGACTGGCTAGTGGAGGCCATCTCTACTGCATACAGAGCATCCAATGTCCCTTGCCCCCTGCAGTTAGGAGCCCACTCTGTTAGGGGACTTGTGGCCTCATGGGCATTGGCAAGAGGTACTCCGCTAGCAGATTTCTGCAAGTCTTTCTCCAGCTTTTTGGTTCCTTTTCTCCTAACAGGTCTAGTAGATTAAGCAGATTTGTCCTTTGTACTGTCCACATGCGAGCCCTCCATGAGGGATTACTGCTTCTCCTACCCATCTGTTTATGACCCCAGACACAGGTTTGCCATGCAGTTCCCCGAAAGGCTTCCTTTCATAAACTATAGCTCTGACTAGTTTTATCTACAATATCTACCCTCATCTCCCTTCGAGATCAGGGCTCGATGCACACTCTCCTCTGGTATAGTTGGTGAGGGAGGTATATATAATGACCGACAGCCCATAATTTTTTTTTTCAATTCTTTATTTTGTTGAATTTTTGGAATTGTGTGAAGTGAATGTTCACACTCCAGTGGAGTTCCCATAATTGATTATTGGCATACATTTCCTTCTCTATCAGAGGAATGGGAGCTATGCAAATAACCATGGATGTTTCTTACCCTTGTTATGCTGTTGAGCTCTTAGGGACTTTGATGTATACAACTGAAAAAGACTGCACTTGTGATATGATATGCTGGTCACATGCTTAAATTAGTGTCATAATTTTATATCATAAGTGCAGTCTTTTTCAGTCTTTTTATTTTATATTATTATATTTTATTTTACAAGTTGATAAAAACAAGTAGTTCATTTAAAGACAAATATGTGAATTGTGTATATATATATGATGTTGGTACAGCAAGTGTTGTCCCACACAGGACCCCTAACAGATGTTACTAACAGCTGAGATGGACGAGACTCGCCTCATTCTCAAAATTCAGAAACAAAAAGGAATTTTGATCCCAAAACATTTTTTATAAAGGCTTGTTAGCCAAGGACAGAGCTTGGGATCGAGTCAGATAAACCAAGCCGCACCCTAACCACTATCTCCTACAGAGCACATCCACACTGAGAGTGATCATAACACACCACCGGAACTTTAACCTTTAAACCTTTAATTACAAGCACTGTTCGTTTACATCCTTCCTTAATTCATTAAAACCCCCCTCGGGTTTGTTCATTTGTATTTCCGTTGTTGCTGTTTATTCTGCGCTATAATACCAATAAATAATAGAACAAAATCATGTCTTTCTATTAACGTATAGTCCGAACAAACGACTCTTGTGAACTACTTTGATTTAGTGAATCAGACATTTAGCGCAACCAGCGAGATCACACATATATGAATATATGACTAGGGTTGGGTATCATTTGGGGTTGTTCCGATAACATTGCCTGAACCTATACTTTACAAAAGCAGAAAAATTATGGTACATGACACAAGAATACATTTTATTTAACAAAAATGTAAAGGCTTAAAATTGAACAATGTATTAAAAGTTTAAAGTTTATATGAATATATAAGTATTTAGAAAATACTGCAGAAATTGGGATTGATCCGATACCAATAGGCTCAGTATCACCCATACCAATACTTATACCAATCCTTTAAAAAAAATCTTTAATTTAATTAAGGTTAATAACAATTAATCACTTCAGTAATACACAAACACAGAAATCCTTTATTTACATGAAAATATAAATTATATTGTATTTTTTGCTCTCAGGCTTGTACTTAATATATATATTAATATATATATTAATATATATATATATATATATATATATATATATATATATATATATATATATATATATATATATATTTTTTTTTTTTTTTAAGTAAAAAAAACATATAACTGCATAATTTTAATGGCAGATATAAAAACTGATAACTAAACTGTATTTTATTGATGAGGGTTGTTACTTTGCTTTTAAATACAGATATTTGATAAATACATTCCACATTTAAATGGTTCAATTGTAGCCAACTTTTGTTAGAACTCCTAAATATGTAAATATGAATTGATGTTTACATGGATATTCACTGCCTCTCAAACACTCAATCATCTCAAAGACTCATTGCTGATAACACAGGTCAATCCTCCTGTCAATATAGGTCTCCTCCTCGCTCCATTTCTTTTGAAATTCAGGGTTCTCTCCCAAGTTTCCCAAATGTTCATACAAACGTGTGGAGTTTCCTCAGTAAAAGATACAAATATCACAGCTTGTTGTGTTTTTGTCTACTGCTTTAAAACAGATTGTGCTTGATCATGCACTGTTGAGTCACTTGATTACAAGACCCTGCACAGTAGCAACACAGAAGAGGTGTGTGTTAGATTAGACCAGACGAGTCAATTTTGAACAAAATAGCATAAATATCGATCTTGGTAGGCTAGTATTGATCCGTTTTCTGATACCAACATCAGCATTGATATTATCGGATTGATCTGCCTACCCCTAATCCACAGCGATAGCACCAGCTTTTGCCCGCAAGCTGATGAACACGGTGCATCCCTTTGATTAAAAAGTTTACTTTGTGCGCCCTCAAATGTTTCATTAAAAGTGATGCGATTCCTCCTTTCCTTGTCCCTACTATGAAACATTTGCAGCACGTCGCTGTGTCAAAATCCTTTTGTGCGCAATAAAGCCATACTTTTGACCATTTCATTTAGTTTAACGCAAGTTATTATTAACAATAGCCCCCTGCTTACATGTGCAGTCAGAGCAAGTGTAACGTAGTGGTTACTTTCGTAACAAACTTTCCCCGAATAGGGAATGGAGACTTAAGTCGGCGATGACTATGGGAACTCCGCTAGGGTTGTTGCAGGCATGGCACTTTTTCTGTTTTTGAAGCTGGAGCCATAATTACCCCTCGAGTTTCCATAGTCATCACCGACATAAGTCGGACTGATGTACTGATGGAGAACATATGTTCATGCATTCGCATGCTTCACAGAGGCTCTTATCTGCTAATTTATTACAAGGGAGAAATGAGGCCAGAGGGAGAGAGTGAGTTGCTCCATGTTCTTGATATTAGACTGACGAATTGAAAGAGGATGTTTAGCACGGCTCCACTTGCTCTGGCACCGAAACAAGGAACTGGTTATCACGTTCTGTTTCGGTCCGGTCCAAACCAGTTCTAGAGGTGGTGGTTCCGTGTTGGAACTGGGTTTTGGTAACCAACCCAGCTATGTAACAAAAGAAGCAATGAGCAATGAAAAAGCTGTTTCTTTTTCAAATAATTATTTCATGTTTGAAAATATTTAATTGTATATAATCGTGACAGTAAAAAAGATATTTTTTCATGAATCACGGAGCGAAGGCACCGCCTCCCGCCCTTTCGGGTTTTTTCACTCGTCATCTTCGAGAGCTCGAAACAAGGTGAAAAGTCACTTTACTAAGTATCCAATGTTACAAATCTTTAAACGTGAAGACGATCCTTATTGTTACACAAACAACATGTATAAAAACAAGAGTCAGTGTCATAAGATTAGCATAACATTAGCATATAAATCTGTTCAGAATCACAAGATTTTCACGCTTCATTTTTTTCACATATGTTGGATGAAGAATGTGGGAGAAACAGCCACAAATATACACAGGCAGTAGGTGGCGCTATAAGCGTATCGTCACTTAAGCATAGCAACTTGGTCAGAAAGGTAGGCTCGTAATTCAATAATTTTTCATGCTTTTTGGATAAAGTATGCGAGTGCTACAGTAACAAATCCATTTAGCCCTACACGTTTAAAAAACGTCAAGTTCTTTAAGGTGCCACAGCAAGACCGTGCGACAAACTTCTAAGTTTTTGATAACTTTTGGTCCCTAATGTCTTAAGAGTCACCAGACTAAAAATCAACTCGATATGAAAATTTTCCTAGAGTTCGTTAAATTGCGTGTTAAATATTTTTCGCACTCAAGGGGGTGCTGCAGAGCTGTCGTCCAAGGTACGATTTCAGTGACAATGTTAAATTAGTTTACTTATTGAACATGACCTTCGAACAAATTTTGGTGGGCTTTCTAACATGTTCAATGGGTCAAAAGAGCTAAAAAGAAGATTTTGGTCACATTTAAGGGGGCAGTAATGAGGCGTTGTAGAGACAATTTTTGGAGCACAGTCACAGTGATGCATATCCTTTTCTTCAGCATGACAAGGCTAACCATGCCAGGATGTTTTTGTTGAAATACAGTCCAAAATATGTAAAAAAAAAATTGCTAATTTTTGTAGGGTAAATTTTGCTGGGGCGCCACCCATGACCATTGGATGTACTGTTTAGCTTTTCATAACTTTTTTTTCCTAATGCGTTATGAGTAACTACATCAATTTTCAGCTTGATCGGACATTTCGCCTAGGAGGAGTTCGTTAAAGTATTAAACGAGCGAAAACGCACACTTTTAGAGGTTTTTGAGAAATATCTGTTGCCCCGTCGATTTTGGAAACAGGATTTATATTAGTAAAAGTTGTCGCTGGGTCACTTACATATGTGTACCATATTTCATTCGCCTACAACAAACTGGTTGTGTAACAGCTACAAAACTACATTAGGTGGCGCAATAGAGCGCCACCCCAGGGCCATTTGATGTACTTCTTTTGATAACTTTTTTTCCCTAATGCCTTACGACTAACTAAAGCAATTTTCAGCTGGATCGGACATTTCGCCTAGGAGGCCAAAAAAAAAATCTGTTTTTCCGTCCAGGTTGGAAACTTGGCCCAAATGACTTTTTTCTACACACATGCAACAAGTTTTAAGTGTGTATTCAATACACTGCCTGAAATAGAAGTGTAAAACTATAAAAAAAAAAAACAGGCTTTCAATGCTCGCCACTAGGTGGCACTATGACAGATGATGTTTGTTGTTGTATGCCTGTTCTCAGGCTTGGACTACAATGAGAATGAGACAAGTTTGAGCCGAATCAGATATTCTATGCCCGAGTTCTAACAACTTCCTGTTTCAAGTCAAAATTTGGACATTGGCCCGCCGCAACAACCACATATTTTATGATAGTCAAAAATGCTTCCCAATATCACATGCCGTATGCCTTATGATTATATTTAAGAAGTTTGGAGATGTTTGGATAAAATCTGTGGGAGGAGTTTGTCAAAGTGTAGAACGAGCAAAAACACCCATTTTTAGAGGTTTTTTGCGAAATATCCGACTTCCTGACGATTTTGGAAACATGGTTTATATGAGCAAAAGTTACACCTTGGTACTTTACACATGGACACATGGGTACCAAATTTCATCTGCCTATGACAAATTGGTTGCGCAACAGCTGAAAAAAACATGTTAGGTGGCGTTATAGAGCCATTTTTAAAATAAATCAAACGTAAATTTTCACCAGGTCTGAGGCATGTGAAAAAATCTGTGACTTTTCGTTAATGTTCAGGTACCCCAAAATCCCTGGAAAGACAATAAAGAATAATAATAAAAAATAAATAAATAAATAAGAATTTTTCGAAAAACAATAGGGTTCTTGCACTTTAGGTGCTCGACCCCTAATTAACTATGCATCTTGTATAATTAAATTTCAAAGATCAAGAGAGAGAGAGAGAGAGAGAGAGAGGTAGTATGTCTATAAGTGCAGAAAGAGAGAGAAATTCAATTCAAACTCAAAATACATTGCACCAAACTCACAGTTAATACATGATAAAATAGAGAATACATTGTAATGAATTTATACATTTTAGATGAACCTAAAATCCTCAAAATGGAAGTACTTTTAGTTAATTTAAAGACAAAGATGTGAATTATATATATATATATATATATATATATATATATATATATATATATATATATATATATATAATTAGTTCTGTCTGTCGATTTAAAAAATATGAACTAATTAATCGCATACAATTTTTAAAATAAATCGCGATTATTCACAATTACAAGACTGAAATGTAAAATGTCAATAATTAATGTAAACTAAAGCTATTTAAAACAATTTAAATTCAAAATATGATTGTTTATTGATTTTTTTGGTGCGTGTAAAAAACATACTTGCAATAAACGATCAATAACCTCCAAATTAATTTTTTGCTTCTTTTCTTTGGTGGCTGTTAGTTTGTGGTCTCTTTAGACTCTTGTTTTCCAGGACTCTTAACAGCTTGTTTAGTGAAGCCTCATTCCTTTCATATTTGAGAAGAAACTTTAGGTCTTTAAACCTTGAAACAATTGCAGTAGTAATCTTCAGCTGTGTGAGATTAGTGCTGTTCTTCCTTTTAGATTTCCTATTCCCTATTCCTATTTAGAAATCATGTCTGAATTTAACGATAGGCTGATCATCCTCTGTTGACTCCATAATTTTGCAAGTGGCACAAGGTTGGCAATACCACTAAATGTATTTTATTACATTGCATTGTTCAACACCATTTATTATTCAATATGTATAGTTAATAAAATTTATCAATTTATTGCATTTATGTTGAATAAAATTTATTAAAATTAAGTGAAATTACATTTGTATGAATTTTAATGAATACACATGCATTTATATTTTATTTTTTGCTTTTTGTCATCTCTGCATGAAGATACACTTTATTTGTTACGCAGAATCTTATAATAAACATGAATATAAGCATTAAAATAGTAGTAAATTTACTTTCAAGTAAGTAAAGGTGTAGGTACAGGTGTACTTTCCTTTGTTTAATCCAGAAAATATCTGGCAGCAGCTCAGACTGTGTCTACCAGTAGTTTTGTCTTTGCAAAAAGAACTTTGCAGTTCTAGAAAGCGCACAAGCTCTTTGCCGCGTGATAGCCATCGCACCTCCGTGTGCAGCAGGAGAGTATGGTTGAAGTTATGCGCTTCAATCTCACACCGTTGCATACATAATCTCTGGTAGGTAGGACGAGCTTTATTAAAGTTTAAATCTTTACAACTGTTTCCAGTGTGTCACTGAGGTCTCTGGACAGTTTTTACTGACGGGTTCTTGGCGATGGATCATACAGTTGAACATCACACAGTGTGGGCTATGCGCGGGAATGAGGTTATTCTTGCGAGAGCAAACAAGATGTCTGTGCACACGCACAAAGCTTACTCTCAAATGAGATTTTTGCTCGTTCAAGCATTCATATGTTTGACACGGCCACAAAAGGAAACAGAAAAAACTGCGACCTCGTTAACTGCAATAATTTTTTTTTTACGTGTTATGCATGTCAAATTAATCACATGCGTTAACGCATATATTTTGACAGTACCAACAGCTGCGATGAACGAGATTCGCTTTTTTTGGGCAAAATTGTTTATTTTGCACTGCCATCAGTCTTTAATCAATAAATGTATTAAGAAGTGCATTTTACACATTGTTGGTTACTCTGTTGATGCATGGGCTGAAAACGTGGCCTTTGTGAACGAAAACACTGCACACTCCATAAAAGCGTTCACATAATATGGGAGGAACATTTGTCTGAAGCCCTGGAGGCTGCATTCTCAGGACCGCACTTAATAGACCACACTTCTGTTCCTTTGTGTTCTTTGTGTCTGTCGTTCAGAGAAAACTTGGGACGATCACTTTTGCTTATGAGCAGCACTTCACTTACACTTCTGCTTTGCTGCGGTGCCTGTCTGTCTGTCACTCACTGTTTTCACGACCCAGCCCCAGTCCCCGGGCCTACTCTTCTCCATTGACAGTATATAACTGCTCCCCTCCCGGCACAAGTGCTGATGTCATAATCACATTCACTAGACGCTTCTTCTTGTTTTTTTTTTGGCAGTTTGCACCTATTAGTATAGTGTATTAGCGCCTCCTACTTCTCCGCAGTGTGGATCAATGCTTAAATTGTATTTATTAAATCTGCTTTTTTCAAAAACTCAAAGAGTACTTTATTTACCTTTCTTGGTAATGTCATTACTGTTTTCGTTTTGAAATTCTTTATGTTTTGCCTAACAAATCCTTCTCTTATTTGCACCCTTTCCCAACTATATTTTGGACATTCCATTATCATATGAATTATGTAATTTTTAAATGTTCTTAATTTATACCCTCCAACTGTTCCCTGTTCTGGTGTATAAGCATTCAGTTTTGAATGCCCTAATCTTATTCTGTTGTAAATGACCTCCTCGCTTCTTGTTCTTCCTATGTTTCTATATATTGTTTTAACATTTCTTTTAAACTGATAATGAATCTACCCTTTGTTTCACCCTGTCACTGCTTTACTCCAAATAATTCTCAAAAGAATAGTAGCCTATGCCTGTGTGAGCTTTTCCTCCCTCACACCACATCCTGCATCATCACATACAATAAAAAGTAACCCAACCTTTTGACACTATAAAAATATCTTTTAGATGTTGATTTCTAGGCATCACGGTGGCGCAGTGGGTAGCACGGTCGTCTCACAGCAAGAAGGTCGCTGGTTCTAGGCTCGGCTGGCTATATATATATATATATGTGTATATATATATTAGTGTGTTACACACTAATCTTTTAATGGGCTCTCAGTTTAGTTCTGAGGGCTACACACCCATGCAGCTAAAACAATTACGAATGACACCTTGCACAAGGATGACAACACAAAAGGTCTTTACAAAAGAGACTGGCTGTTCACAGAGGTCTGTCTCACTATCAGAGAGATGAAGGGAAGGTAAAGATGTGGTG
This sequence comes from Danionella dracula, assembly GCA_900490495.1. Classification (NCBI taxonomy): domain Eukaryota; kingdom Metazoa; phylum Chordata; class Actinopteri; order Cypriniformes; family Danionidae; genus Danionella; species Danionella dracula. Next base: position 1,942,202 of record UELW01000021.1, read on the forward strand.
AAAAAAGTATATAAGCCATGTGTAAGTGTCTCACATGGTTTGGGGTGCCATGTCATCTGCTGGTGTTAGGCCACTGTGTTTTCTGCAGCCCAATGACATTACAGTGGTCTAGCAGTTTTAAACCAAACCTTAACCCCAGAGAAAATCTGATGTATTTTGGAAGAGGAAGATACTATAAGCCAGACTCAGCCATGCAGAAGAGCTTAAGGCCACTATGAGGGCAACCTGGAAACACATAACACCTGAGCATTTCGACAGCCTGATTGTATTTGAGTTCTGAGGACTGTACATGCACATCATTTTCATGTTCATAATTTTAATTGATCCACATTTAAAGAGCTTTCTCTGTATTGGTCTTAAGTGACATTCAAATTTTTCAGAGATACTGTTGAATTGGTCGTCAGTTATAATTATTGAAATGATAGAAAATAATAATTTCAAATACATCAATATGTGTTGACTGAATGAAAATAAAATACAAGTTTCACTTTTCATAGAAAATTACTGAAATTAACCAACTTTTTAATTATATATATATATATTTATCATTATATAAATCTATTGAGATGTCTAGGGCCTTTATGTATCACTGCCGCAGGTTGTAGAGATGAGTTCTACCTGCACTTTTGTCCAGAAAGTAGGCCAAAAGACAGCGCATGACAGCCTGGTGACAGATGACTAGAACATTCTCCTGCCGCTCCAGCTCCATGATTACTGGCTCCAAACGCTGAACTAGATCTTCATAGGACTGAACACACATATACCGTACACACAGTCATGAAGCTTTTCATAGGAAGGAATAATCTTGTGTGAAATGGAAGTAAAGTAGTCTGTTATACACTATAACCACTATAATATAACAGTTTACAATCTTTTGTTGCATTGCTACGCTGATAATATTCAAATAAATTTATCTTAAACAATGTAAATTATAAAACAATGGTAAAAAAAACAACAACACCTGAGGTTTAATGAAAAAACTGAGTTTCTTGTATTTGGACTCTCCTACTTTTTCTTTCAGTTCTAGGTGGGTGCCTTTCTACGAACATTTAAACCTGAACTTACATCTGTTATGTGTGTTCTAAGCCCCCCTGAGAATAGTTAGTTTATTCTACCTCTGCTTGTTCATCGAGAGTTAACGTGCGCAAATTGAGCATTGAGTTATATACGACATTGTTGAATGGATTGCTGAACTAATGATTTCTCATGGAAACCCCAGGTTTATCTGTTAATTCACAGAAGTAGAGTTGGAGGTATAGATGCTGACTTACGAAGATATGAAGCGAATCATAATAAAAAACAGTAATTGCATGGGAGAAAATTATTAACCTAGTAAATGGGTAAGTTTAAAACAATAATAATCTCATTTTTGTTATAATAAACCATTCATCATTTTACATTATAGTAGATTATATGGTGCGTTTTCAGTTAGTCATTTTGGGGCATTGCATTAAGGTGAGAACTGTATTTGTTGCGAATCAGATAAGATAAATAATTTAATTTATCTTTTTTTATGAACTGTTTGGATACAAATAAACGGTCATATGCTACTGTCTGAATGGATCTACATACAGTTGCCTTTCCAATATGCTCTGCATTTCTACATAAACTAGTTAAGTTTTCTTGAATTTTAACATGCAACTTGTTGCATTGTTTTAGTACAATTAGAAGTAGAATGTATTTAATTAACACTATTAGTAATGATGATGAGACAACTGTATTGAATCAGTAGCACCATCAACTGTTTAACAAAAAGATGAGACCCATCTCATTATAGATGAATAGTGAAATATTTCCATCGCTGAACTTTTCACACAATGACCTTAATCATACACATTTTTATCATACACATTGAATATTTAAAACTTTTTCATGACTGGGATAAGTGTTGCATTTTAATAGTAGAGATTGGCTAATGTTTTGTTTATCAAAATTAATGTAACACCTCTATTTTATGACAGAAAATCTGCAAATGTATAATATATATATATATTTTTTTTTTAGCAAAAGCTGTACAAATTCTAAAACATATATCTAAATATATTTTCTTATCAACGTACATTTATATTAACTGGCATAGTGTAGAAACTACTGCGTCTAGGAAGCTTGTCAAGAGAGAGTGAAGAGAGTCCTCTAGTTGAGCATGTATGTAACATCAAGTCCTCCTCACATGCAACAAAAGATCCACATTCATTGGCAGAGCGCTGAGCTAGGCCGGTTGTCAAATTAAACTTTTCAAGTAAGTTGAACAAGGTTTCTCTTTTACGTTAAGCAACATAGCTCATTTAAGTTTAGCCAAATTAAAATATTAGTTATAAATTTCACAAGATTACAATGCATTGTGGGTAAGCAGCAAGTTTTTGTTAAAAAGCTATTTATGTGCTATTTATCATGAATTATCAATGTAGAAATAGTTACAACAGTGTTATAAATTGTGTTTCTGATGTTTGATCGTTCATTGTGGTGCTTTTTGTTTATGATGATGTTAGTCATCGAGGAAATGGCAAGTTTTGGGGCAATGGCTCTCAAGCGAAATGTGCATCAAATTAGATGTGTTGATAATGGGTTTAAAAATGGGTTTGCCCCATTCAGAGTGGTGGAACGAGGTTTTGATTAACATAGTAGTTAGGATTTCTAATGTAATAATTTATGACTAGGGTGACGTAATAATTGTAGTTGTGTACAATTAAACTATTTAAGTTAGTTTCTATGAAAATTAACAAGTTTTGCTGGTCTGTATTTACAGTTAAAACAAATATTTTTTAAGTACAATTAACTTAAAAAACAATATTTCTGCATAAACAAAATGAAAACCATCATTACTCAAAATATTTTATTTTGTTTACAATGTAATAATGTGCAGTGTAATTCAGGTCCAGTAATAGTCATTTTTAAAAGTAACTTCCAGTTTTATCTCTTTTTTAACTTTGAAGCATGAATCTTATACACTTTTCAGTGAAGAAAAGCATAAGGCCCCTTCTTGAACATAAAGATGTTGCCTGCTGTGATTTGAGAGTTCTTAGTAAAATGACCACAGTGGATTCTGCTCATAGAAAGTAGCCAGCGAGTTCAGCTCTTCTGCAGCTTCAGAAGAGCACTATCTACAGAGATACTCACCTCACCTTTTGGATATCGATAGCGGTATTTGTCCTGGTCTCTCAGCGCAAACTCCTCTGGAAAGTGTTCTTGAATCTCTTCATAAGTCATCTCCTCACAAACACCCTGCAAAGGAAGAAAGTGAGGACACTAAAAAATCTGGTCCAATGGGTAGTGGGGCAAAGATAATCAGAGAAGACTCACAGCATCTATCTCATTCAGTGCTTTCCATTGTTCGTATGACACTCCAATGGCTTCTGCGGTCTGGATAGTTCTCCTCATGTGGCTGGTCCAGATCTTTAGGTCCAGGACACACTGGCCCCTGATGTATGATCCTAGAGCTGCAGCAAACTGATACAAACTAGACTTTAACCATGGTTTAGCCCCTGATAAGAATCGTGGATTATTGGTTGTCATAAAATGCAGAGAAATATGAAATGAAAGATTAAACCTTTCCAATCATAATAATAACACATTATGAAGGAGATCTGCATTTGATTCAAAGACATGATAACTAGCGTGTGGGTTTCTGCAACAAAGTGACTCTTATAGTAACTAATCACATCATTTTCCTACAAGTATCTACTGAGAGAGCTACACTCTGCTAAAGCAAGAACCAAATAAAGTTTGAGGCCATTAGTGGAGTTTTCAGGAAGCTAGGTGAGAGCTTCTTCAGATGTCCTCTTGCCTCAAACATATAACCTATGGACACATGGCCTTTACAACAGCAGTTAATACCTCTAGGGTTGCTCCATATAAGACCACTCCAGGCGAGGCTTAAACTTCCATTGTGAGCAAAGCACACAATGACACCTCGTTGCCTAGTAACAAGATGTAACAAGAAACGTTCTATTGTTACGTGACCACGATGACCACAGACCCATATACAGACTTTTCTGGTACATTGCATGACACATTGCAACAACAGTCCAGTAACATCCTCACAATGTGTTAATAAAGTCATGATGAAGTGCTAGGTAGGTCATGGACATGTGCTCCTCACATTCAAACAACGTTATACCGCTACATCCCCACCACAACCTTGGGAATCACAAATGTCCATCACAGCTACATGTTACAGTACATCCCAACAACAAAAATGGTCTGGTCAAACAATGTTGTCATAACATAACTACGTTAGCTCAGGTACCTTGCGGGTAGTTTGTAAGTGAGAAGATGAATTACACCGGTTTTATACGGCTTCTATCTGCATTGCGTATGCGGTGCATTTTCTTCGGCATGCATCTTAACTGAATAAAGCTTTCTCACAGAGTACGCATGTGGCACAGCAGTGTGTCCGATATGCATTGCAATTTGACAGTCATATTTTTTGCTTAGCTTGGGCAAATAAAAAAGTTGCATTTTAAAATGGTTAGGCTAGAGTGTATAAGCTAATTTTTGGTGTACCTAAAAATCCTCACAATGAAAACAAGTACTTTTAGGTCATATAAAGACAAAGACGTAGAATATATATATATATATATATATATATATATATATATATATATATATATATATATATATATATATATATATATATATATATATATATATAGTGGTATGCAATAGTTTGGGCACCCCAGTACACTTTTGTCAGGAGAATTATATTCATTTAATTTATCATTATGTTATAAACTTCATGTATCTCAATTAATCCCTGTATTCTATTTGATGAAGCTAAGTGAGTGTTTCTGTGAGATGTTTCATAGTGTTCTAACAGCCACTGTTATTACTTGCATATTGTAAACAACCTCATACTGGCCGGACTGTGTGATACGACAGAACGTCTTGTATACGCTCAAAAACAAGTAAACTTGTTTGTGTCAAGCTTATGTAAATGCATTCCTTATCTATTCTGAAATTTTGAATAAAAAGAGCAAGGCAGGACAGTATAAGTTAGGGAAATATGGGAACAGCTCTTTGCTCAGATTTAGTGTGTGAGTTCTGATCCTGCCCTCAAAGAACAAAAAATGTTTCACCTTTGTCTCTGGTTTACCTTTTATGATGTGTTTTACATGTGTTTAAGGCATGGGTTCTCAAATAGTGGCGCGAGGCTCCATCAAGGGGGGCGCGTTTGACCTTGGGGAACATGCTTTTTAATTTTTTTTTTACTGTTTTAGAATAAAGAGCAATACCACTCCACTACATTAGGGGGCAGTGGCGCTCTCATTGGCAGAGTATGAAGTCTGGATACAAAGTGTAGAAGACAGGCAGAGAGAGAAAGAAATAAAGAGACAAACGAAAGTCTCCGAAAGCTAAAATGAGGAAATATGACGATGCGTTTGTAGCGCTTGGCTTCACTGTGACTCCGGTGGGAGACGAGGAGAGACAGGTGTACTTACTGAGTCTAAAAATGTTGGCAGCGGACAGCATGAAGCTAAATAAATTAAGGCGTCACTTTTTACCCCAAAGACATTTACCCCAATCATGATGATAAGCTCCTTGAGTTTTTTCAGAGAAAACGGCCCGAATATTTCCAGCAATCATGGTCAATCAAACAACGTTTATAGTTTTATTAAGGATTTAATGTTTTTTTCAGATGCACCTTAAATCATTTTTGCTACTGTTAATAAAGCTATTCTTTGTTCTAAGTTGGTCCATATTTCCTTTTTTTTCTCTTATACTTTAATAAGGATACAGTGTGATGCAGAGCTGTACTTAAAACAAATTTAAAGAAAAATAATACTATTTATTGTTGCGAAGGTTGTATGTATTAAATATATCGTACAGTGATATTTGAGATAAAGTTTATATGATTTATGGAAAGTGCAAAATTTGGTGGGTCAGAGCAGGTGAGGGATGTCAGACTGTGGGTTTCAAATCAGCTGTTCAGCTTGCTCATCAAAGTTTGATTGCCCATGGAGGAGGGGGAGGTGTCCTGTAGTTGGTGAGGGTCTTAAGATGTCAAGGTCGTTAGATGAGAACTGGTTTTCCAGATTCCTTTTAGCAGCTCTGATATCCTTATTCAGTGTGTTCCTGGCTTGATTGTCTGAACACGATCTCCACTCCTGAAAGCATGGCGAAGCTGTTTGTCATTGCCATGGTTTGTCATTGTTGAATGTTAAAATAGTCAAAGTGGGAATGCAAGTGTCCTCACAGAAACTGCAACAAAGAAATTTTTCTTAGAGTTCTATCTGATACTTTAAAGTTCCTCATAATTAAAACTGATGAAGTTGGCGAAACAGAAAACCATACAAAAAAACAAAAACACCAAAAACAACAACAGAGAACATCGGACCGTGGCTGCGATTCTCTGCACCATCTTGAAGAAAAAAAACAGCTGGAGAACGTTCTGGGACTGTGGTTGAATAGTTCAAGTCATACTTGGAAAGGAAGACGTTTAGAGTATAGGTAATCATATGTCAAACAACATCAGTTTTATGTGGGGTCCCTCCAGGCTCAATTCTTGCACCTCTTTTCTTCTGCCTATACATGCTACCACTGGGTGAAGTTCTGAGAAGATATCAGAATGCCCATCATAAATATGCCGATGAATCTCATTTACTTAGCCCTTTGTCCAAATGACTACAGCCCATGGGTGTTGCTATAGCCATTTTACGGAGGCAAGTTCACATTAAGACTCATCAGTTCCCCAATAAGTTTACAATTTACTTTACCCCTGTAGTCAATATTAATTAATTAATTAATGTAGTTAACAGTAATCGACTAAAACAAAATATGAACAAAATAAAAAAAATCTTAATCTTAATAAAATCTTAATCTTAAAAAAAATCTTAATATGATATGCCTGTTAAGTACAGTGTAAGTGAAATGCATATGCCTGTTCTACGCCTCTGAGTGCCCGTTACCAGTGGCAGTCAAGTTAGTTCACATGAGAGGAGCAGGCTTAACACTGCACAGATTCTGAACAGAACTAGAAAGTGGGAGCACATGATGGAAGTCCTCAGGTCTCCACACTGGCTGCTAGTGACATTCAGAATAGATTTTTAGATCCATTTATAAGTCCAAACTACATAACATATATGCTTACTGTGTATAAGATAAACAGAGCTCTTGGATCATTTGGTCCAAATCAGTTAAAATTACCACGGGCTCGCTCCAGACAGGGATAGTTTACTTTCAGTTACTATGCTGCCTGCAGTTTCCAGAAGAGATTGGAGGAGCTAAAATTTTAGTCACATATAAATCCAAACTATAAACGCATCTATTTGAATGTGGGTTTGCTGACTGAGCTCTGCTGTCTGAACAGTGCTACACTTATTATTCACTTTGAATTCCCACTGTGTAAGAAAATTTGCTATATTAATAAAACGGTATTTCCTTTTATTTGCAAATGCAAAACTATTATCACCCTGATAAAGTCCCTAAAACTCATTTTAAAGTTTGTAATAGGTATTGTGATCGGGAGAACAAAAAATGTAATAGTTAAAGACTCTGGTCAGTGCCTAATCATGCTTACAATGGAAACCAATGACATGTCAATGTTTGCTAAAGAAATTATTTGTTAGCAAGGATACAAAGGCAAAAAGAATTGCAAACCTTCATTCCCCCAGAGGAAAGACCTGAATCCCCCCCGATTCGTCCAGTTAGGTTGAGTTCACTCTCTCCATGACGACAGAGATAGATGGAGCGAGGTGTGACGTGAATATTCATCAGGTAGTAAACGATTCTACTCTGAATGTGATCCTGAACTTGATTTACCAGATACCTGCTGCCAACATCAAAGATCCTGATGTAAGACAAGCCCCTGTGAAGACAAAACATACAGGTCTGGACTGCAGTGATGGAAAAAAAGTAAAACATCTGGGTCACAGTAGACAGGTTAGTGTACAGTATAAAATTAAATTATATTCAATTAAATAATCTGAATGTAGATTTTGAATAAACTCCAACTTACAGGATGTTGATTTTTAATGCCATGAAGTGGAGTTGAACTAATTGCAATAAAAAAATTATTCTTTTTACATTGCCCAAATGGAGCAATTGTAAAATGACATAATTGATATTAGCAATATTTACATTTGCAAGCAATCATCTGAAACTTGAAATAAACTGCTTTAATTTGTGGTAAAGTTCTTACTTTTATGAAGTCTTATTTTGTAAGTAATAACAATAATAATTGTGTTAAATACTTTTTTTTATATCACATGTTATCTATTCTGTCAGATTCACTGTGAAATACATTTTCATTGAAGCTCATTTTGCATAAACAGACATTTTTTTCTGTTTTTAATTTAAAGTCTAGATATCTTTTAGACCTCTGGTACTTAAGTTTCTTGACATAACTTAATGGATACTTTTGTAACCCCCGTCCAATGACTACACATACTATGGAAAAGGCCAATAGGCGTCTACACATGTTTGTTACGAAATTTGCTCAATCCAACTATAAAAGACGAAGCGAATGTAACATAACTTCACGCTATACTTCTGAAGCTGACAGTCACCCTTGTAGGCAACTTACTGAAAACATTATGATTGGGACAATGAGAGAAGGACATCTCCTTTGCCGATTCGGAGAAAGGGGGTTATGAAAGTAATCATTACATTCCCCTTCAGTCATTCAGGGAAACATGCATTGAAGTAAATGACTGAAGGGGAAATCTAATGTTGTTTCATTCTGCTGGTGTAGACGTTTACCTGTCCCTTTCATCGTCTAAAGGAACATAAGTGAGCTTGTAGCAATCGATTCTCTTTAAAAAGTCCGAAACTGCTTCTTCCTGATCACAGTTCACATAGTCAGGGCTGCTCAGCTTCACCTGCTGCAGATGGACATAGAGAGTATGAACCTCAATGATAAATTCTAAATAAACTGTATTCTGGAATATAATATTTATGACAGAAAAGCTAGAGGCCCTGTCCTCCTGAGATCCTTACAGAGGTTTGATATGTGCAGATTCCCATTGAGAAAAATGGAAATCTATTTATTTACCTTTATGTTTTCTGCAATGATATCTGGGTCATCACAAAGGGATTCTACAAAAAATACCTGTAGAACAAAAATAAGTTTAATCTGTGAAGACATTTCTCAAGAGCTACTTTTGTGGTGCATCACTCACTTTATAGCCATTCTCTTTAGCAAAAGACAGAATTACTTCTCTTCGCTCACGTGTTGTGTTGGTGGCATCAAACACCTGCAGTTTCAGTCAAGTTTAGTATGATCTGAGGTCAATGACTTTGTGATCTTTCCAAAATTCCAGAATGTAACATCAAAAAGAGTAGGGTTTACCCCGGCAACACTGATCAAATTTGCAGTCCTAATAATCCCTGTATTCTAATTGGCTACGTTACTCTGATTGGCTACCCATGTCTCCTGTTCACCATTGGTCAGTGTCGCACAGAATGTTACCCCCTCAAAAATGCTTCAAGTGTCTAGAAAAGGGCAATATAAAGGATCGGAAGAATATTTATTTTATAGGAATGGCCTAATATTGATAATTGTTACTACATTTTTACTGAGCCCTCAACTGCAGACAGTTTCCTAATTTGAGACATGGTGGTCTGTTTAAGCAGCTTTGTTCTTAATTTTCTAATGAAGCGTTCACTCAGTACTTATTTCTTAGGTTTACTTTTATAAAAACGGTTCTCTCCGTATCAGCAGGAAAAAATAAGGATCTGTATCATCAAGGATCTGTCTGTGAATGTGAGGGCAGTAAGTGTGTGCATGTGAGCGGTACTCACTGCCACCTGACCATGGACCAGTGAGAAGTAAGAGCAGACATCCTGCAGAGCTGCAAGAGCACACGTCCTAATCACACATGACAACAAACAAACAAGAGAAATTCTTGGTATTATGTCACATAGGCAGATGATTTTACAAAGGAAAGGAAAAACATCTTTTGTCAAGTGAAATAAAACGTGGCTTATTGGGATGTGTTCACAGCCCTCTGTAATGATTTATCACAGTGGTTCTCAAACTGTGGTACACATACCACTGATGGTACTTGGAAACCCCCTGGAGGTACACGAACCCCTGTTAGAAGTTCATGGAAGTTAATTCTTCTTGTCTAAATTCCTGGCTAAACCAGTGTTTTTTGAATAAATATTTTTTCGTTTTAGTCACATTTTAGTCATTTCAAAATGTAATAGATTTGTCACGTTTTAGTCTAGTTTTAGTCACTTAAAAATAAAAAATTTTAGTCAATGAAGACCAAAAGTTTGGACACACCTTCTCATTCAAAAAGTTTTCTTGATTGAAAATGGTAGATTGACATTGAAAGCATCAAAACTATGAATGAACAAAGATGTTTCTATACCAGGTACCACCTATACAGAGGCTATGTGGAACTATAAGATGATTGTGGACAAAAGTGCCACTCTCTGAGATGCAATGTGGGACCTTAGGCTTTTCGTGGAGTACGAGTTTCCACTATTCCAGTTACTACATAAATGATAGTCTGTTCGTAGGAGAGCCTCGTCCCACCCAAGATCCAACTCCATGACACCCATTCACTTGTATAGGGGTGGCAAGATGGTCGCCGCCTTGTGGATATGACTGGTATATAAGGAAAAAGCTCATATTTTCAAGAGCCCCCAGCGAAACTCAAAACGTTGTCGTTTCACGCATCAGATCAGACCTCCGGTGATTGATTAGGCCAATAAGGTGCAATGGTTAGGACCTCTGCCTTGTCCTCCCTGGTCTTGCACAGGAGGGGTACAAGGAGGCTCACTGGGGAAAACGCAAATAAACGTTTCTTCCTGGACCAGCAATGGGCCAGCGCATCTATCCTGAAAGCAGTCTGGAACAAAGCGTAGAACAGCCAGCATTGAGCTATACAAAGCATTACCAGATCTGCTGGACTGCCAGGGAATGGAGTCGCCATTCTTCTGACTGGGGTATTTATTGAGACAGTGTATCTGCCAAACGTTCAACCTGCCCGCAGTATGGACTGCGACTAGGGACTGTATTATAAATGTTATTATAAATAGTGAACTGATGTTTAAGAACCAAGCGTCATGGTGGTGCAGTGGGTAGCACGATCATCTCACAGCAAGAAGGTCGCTGGTTCGAGCCTTGGTTGGGACGGTTGGCATTTCTGTGTGGAGTTGGCATGTTCTCCCCGTGATCACGTGGGTTTTCCCACAAGTCCAAAGACATGCGGTATAAGTGAATTGAGTAAGAATGTCCATAGTGTGAATGAGTGTTTGTGTGTGTGTGAATGTTTCCCAGCGATGGGTTGCGGCTGGAAGGTCATCTGCTGTGTAAAACATATGCCAGAGAGTTGGCGGTTCATTCCGCTGTGGTGACCCCGAAAGGGAAAAAAGCCGACATGAAGATGAATGAATGTTTAAGAACCATATCTCTTATGTTAATAATTGATACTGTTGTGGAGAAATGAACAGTGTATCCCCCACCTCCGTATTTAAAACAGAGAAATTCTGTAATTGCTTTTTAGAGCCAATAAGTAATATTTCTGTTTCATTTTCAAAGGGAAATTTTCATTAATCCAATCATTGATATCAACAGCACATTCTGAGATCTTATTTAGCTTTGAAAGGTTGTTAGGGTTTTGCTGAGATATAGAGATGTCGTCTACATAGCAATGGAAACTAACCTCATGCCTTCTAATAATTTTCCCAGAACAGATCCTTCAGGAACTCCATGCTCTACTGCTATTGTGTCTGATGAGTCTCCATTTACATAAAAAAACTAACTCCGGTCAGAGAGGTAAGAGTTATATCATATTAGGGTATGGCCCATTGATGCCTGCATCGTTCTATAGCCTCTTGAGGAGAATCCTGTGATCTATCGTATCAAAGCCTGCACTGAGACCTAGCAGAACTAGAAGAGAGAAATTCCCTTTTTTCTCATTCAATTAGGCAAGGCAAGGCAAGTTTATTTGTATAGCACATTGCGTACATAGGGTAATTATAAGTGCTTTACATTGGAAACAAAGAATAAAAAAAGAACGTACATTTAATAAAATCGAGCTTAAAAAAGTAATATAAAAGCATAATGATTAAAAACTGAAAATTAAGACAAATTAAGATGGTGAAGAGCAAAGATAAAATAGTTGTTCGGACATTGGTGCTCAGTTGACAAAAGCTCAACTAAACAGGTGTGTCTTTACCTGGTTTATCACCCTTGATCTCCATTCGTTGAACGCATGACAACTAAAGGAGTATTCACCCTGTTTGGAATTAACCCATGTTAGATCTAATTTATTTGATCTAAGCGATCTCAGTCCCCTTTTTGGTGTGTATTCACTGATCATGTCTGTTATGTAATAAGATGCTATTTAGGTATCTGTTATGTATTTTAGTTATGTTTGGACTTATATACGAGCAGCAGAACTTTATAATCTATTCTGAAGGAGACCGGCAGCCAGTGTAGAGAGTTAAGAACTGGAGAAATGTGTTCTGACTTCCAAGTTTTGGTTAGAATTGGAGCCGCTGCATTCTGAACGAGCTGGAGCTGTTTAATGGTCTTTTTAGGAAGAGCATTACAGTAGTACAGCCTGCTGGAGATGAAAGCATGACTCAGTTTCTCTAAATCTTTTCTGGAAACAAAGCATCTGATTCTTGTAATGTTTCTAAGATGGTAATAGAATCATGCCTAGAGTCGTGAAAATCAGAAACATCTATACAGAAAAAACAAGTGGCTCAATCCATTTAGAATATTAAAGAAATGTGAGCTTGTTTTAACACATTCGGTTTTAATGCGTGAAGAAAACATTTGTTTCCGCTTCTTGGACTAGCACAGCAGACAGCATGGAGCAGATGCGACGACAGCGGACATCACCAAGAAATCCAAAGACATTTCTTTGTAACACATTTCCCAATTTTCCTCAATTGTAGTCACATAGCAAAATGGAATGGTATGAGTTGCTCACTTGCGAATATTCATGGCCTCTTCATTGTCTGGTCTGAAGAACTCATAGCTCTGATAAGAGCGAACAGCATCCCTGCGGTACTGTCCAACGTTAAACACTGTGAAAAAAGTTTCATTTGCAATAACTGTCAGATCTACATTTGCATGATTTTTTTCTTTTGTCAGTGTGTTGTGTAAATAATTTTTTTTTTCTGATATTTTCAAAACCTGTATAAAAGATCACAAGATGAAAATCTTTTCGAAATTAAAATCTTTTTTTCGTCATGCAGATGAAAAACAAACACTTGGCAGTTTTAGTACAATATCTCATGGACATTAGTCAAGTGAAGATCCAACCTAAAGAGGTGACTAGGGAAATTTAAACTTGGCTGACGCTTTCGCCCAAAGCGATTTAACAATAGAGGGAGTTACTAGTTCTTGTAAAGACACAGTTTATCTGAGATGCTCCTAATTGATGTCTCACTCCATCTACGCAAATGTTTTATGCAGATTAGTGATGTTCAGTTTGCGATGAATCGTTCAATTGAACCAGATCTTCTTGCTCAACCAGTTCACCAAATCGAACTGAATCGTTTGAAGCATCTTCAGTAAGTACTTTTAATAAAATTATAAGTCTTTACTTATTAACATCACTGACACTCCCTCTGAGTCTAGATAAATCTATAGCCTTAGTAATTCAGTTACTCCAAACTTTGAATGACAGTGAAAATAAAGCCGATGATGTACATGTGTGCCTTGTGCACATTGTCTGTATATAACATGGACATTCTTCAAGAACAATCTTTAAGAAGATCAAGGATCAGACAATTGTTGTTATGAATTAATCTATTTTTAATAAACCCTGACAGTGTTTCAATAATAATTTCAGAAAATCTTGACATTTCTTCTAATTTTGATTGTAAAATTATTTTTGGTTTGTTTTTCATTATCAGATAAGAGAGGTTTATTAAACAGCATTGGTTGATTTCCTGAATAAGATGGATCTCCTCCTCATTTCTGGTTCTCACCAATTGTTGCTGAAGGATATTGAAAATGTTCTGCTTTGATATTTGAGAAACTCCCATTTTGAACTATAAGATGAAATATCATGATTGCTATTGACATCCTCAATAATCTTCATAATTCCTTAACAAACTAAAATGTTAGGTTAGATAGGTTAGAATTAAATTTCCAATATTACGAAAGGATGCAGCAGGTGAACTTAAATCGGGTGATTGAGCAGTAATCTGTTAAAGATCTCTCCCCTCTAGGAGATTGTGCTCTCCACCTCTAAGAGATTGTGCTGTTGAGGACTGATGACCCTGCCGTAGGAAGAGATGTGGCAGATCCCTTTCTAATTCAGATACCCCACCACCTGGTCGATGCTGGAGAAAACCTCATCAGTCCTCCTCAGATCATCAGCCCCCACGCAGCAGACAGCAACTGAGAGCTGCTGCAAGTAATCAGCAGCTTGCCAGAGCTACCTCTAAAAGGGGCTGTTATGCCGGAAAGTGGGGTCAGTTCGTCGACTGATTCAGATTCTTCAGAGTGGCCAGGAAGTTTAGATCCTCTAGGCCATCCTTAGTTTGCTTCTGGGACCTTTCCAGTACCTGAGATGACTTCAATGTCATCAAATTGAGCCGCTTCAAGTAGAGCTTCAATGTCATTCAATTAAGACAGCGCTCCTTGTCACTTTAGCCTCGATCAAGAGGGTGGGGAATCTGCAGGGACTCCATTGACAAGACTTGCTTACAGTTTGGGCCTGCTTATACTGATGTTACTCTTTAGCAAAGGCCTGGATATGTGCCCAAGTTTCTTACCATCACCTTCAAAACTCAGGTAGTGAACCTCCAAGCTCTGCCCAGAGAGGAGACAGCACCAAATTCTGGTCCCAATTGCCCAATACGAGCACTGGGAAACTATGTTGAAAGGACCCTGAACCTTAGAATTTCTGATCAGCTCTTTGTATGCTTTAGAGCACAGAAGATGAAAGGGAAGCCTGTCTCCAAACAGAGGTTGGACCACTGGGTAGTGGAGGCCACATATAGAGCATCCTATATCCCTTGCTAACTTTCATAAACTGTTGCTCTAGCTTGTTTCCTCTATGCTATCTTGCCTCTAATGACATTGTCCCGTTTGGCTCAAGGCATACTATCTGTTGGTATCTCGCACATCGCTTCGAGATCAGGGATTGATGCTCTCTCCTCTGATACGAGTCGGTGTGCCCATTAGAAATAAAGCTTGCCTGGCCATCGGCAGATGCAGAAAGATTTAGGTTATGGCGTTTTGGAAGGGTGTTTCCATAGACAAGTGACCGACTGAAGGGAAAAGTTATGGTTACTTTCGTAACTCTTGTTCCCCAAATAGGGAATGGAGAAGTATGTCCTCTGGCCACAACTGTAAGTTTGTGAGTAAGCGTGGTTGCTTAGGAGTTTTCCTCCCGTAAAATGGGTCTAGCGATGCCCATAGAATGACCAATCAGATGATTGTTGGGAGGAGCTCACTCAGGTCCGAGACATGACAGGGAACAAAGCTCTGAAGTGACTCCTAAACATTTATCAGAGAAATTATCTACTGATATATTATTTAACTATTTAAACAGTCATGTTGACAACATGTGATTATACAGTCCTAAACAGCAAAATGTATCCACATTTTTAAGTAGTTATTGGTGTTAATTCTCTGTGTGTTAATAATGAATAAACAACAACAAAAAAGTCAGTCGAAAAATACAACCTCAGAGCACCCTCATGGACTTAAATCAAGAGCCCCTTCTGGCCTTAATGGCATCACCAGAGTGTGGACTCAAGTGAAGGCCACCACTCCAGAGTGTTCCATTATGGACAGGGCAATAAAAAAATCTCCTGCTATGACTGACTCACGATTAACTGATAACAAAGGGAACTGGTTATAACATATAAGTCTTTATGGATTGTGCATGCACATCGTAAGCTGCTCGTGTTTCTGATTAGAATTTATCTTATAATTAATTATATCAAGACTTGTAAAACTTACTCATATGATACCTGCATGTAAATGTACATGATTGCTTAGATACAAAAGTTAATAGCCAGAAACTTGTCAGAACAAAATTAAGTTTTGAAGTTATTAGCTAAAGACTTTATTTGAAAGTTGACCAAATACTGGAGCGCCAGCCCAGGTGGGACGATAGTAATTATTTAAATGATGCCATCACATTACAGTGTAAAAGAACATGTGATCCGTTCCTTTAAACCTGTCCTTTGAAATTAACTGTCATAAAGAACTAGTTTATAGAAAATATCCAAACTTCCCATCACTAATGTAGAAAGGAATTGTTAGTTTTCTATGCAGATGAAATGGGCATCATTACCCTTTGTTGGTACACCAATCCAGTTGAGGTAGCGTGTAAGTTTCTTGGAGATGTAAGTCTTTCCGCGGGCTGGGAGACCAACCATTACAATCATGGTGGGGGAGTTGGTGAATTGCGGTATTGACGCTAAAACAAACAGACAAATCACCTCTGATTAGAGTCATTACCGGTAAATTGGTAAATTAGGACCATTCATCTAGGCTAATTTACAAAATAAAAAACAAGATGAGTGATCATAAAGCTGAGGAACGATTGCGTCAAACTCAATGTGAAAGTGTCCTCATGGATCTTTCTCATATTTACTCAGTGCTTTCATCAGAGCAGAGAGCACTTCTGCATCCTGTCTCTGAGCTGCCATGAGAGAAGAGGCCACTGAACTTGAAGACTGGGAGGTGAAGAGCCACGAGGACATCAACATTGTGTGCCTCTAGAACACATGTAATTAACTCTTAACAAATGTTCAAACTCTTACACCTATGGTGGGCATGTTACATTATTACTTTTTCATAGATAATAATCAATTTAAACGTCAGGGTATGCTTACACTCTAGACTAGAATCTTGGAATTTGAGGCAATATTAGTACAGCATGACAAGGAAGACTAGCTGTAGTAGCCCATATGAAAGCCACAGCACTGTAATAACCAGACAATCTACTGAAAATTCAAAGTAGACTTCCAACCCTTGTCTAAAAATGCTTAGCTTTCAGCAGACAGAACTACAAATAATCTGGTACAACCCACAGTAGTTCTGTAAGTAATTTAGAAGATATCTTGGCTTGTAACCACTAAGTCACTGAACTAGAGATATTTTAACTCCACCCAAGCAGACTTACAGCCTCTCCTCTGTTTCAGCCTGCTGCTCATCCAGGGTACCCAGATCTTCTCCAGTGGATTTTGTGTGAGCTCCATCTGTTCACTGCTGTAGAAGTCTCTAACTGTGGAAGCTTTGCACTTTGAGAGAAATGTTTGTTTAAAGCCCTCTCAACCCTTCAGTTGGAAAGAGAACAGTCTGGATGAGTCATGCCTGTTTCAAAGTCTACTAACTTTTTGGCATGAATTAGCATATTATTAACAGCAACCCTTGCTCAATGTGTAAACAAAGGAATTCAAACAATCTACTACAAAAACAATGATATGGTCAAGTATATATTTGATTTTGGATTTAATAATAAACTATAGCCTTGTTTACACGGCAGGCCTTGATACAAAATTTTGTTTTGATGCTTATATCAATTTTTCACATTGAGTTTATACTAATTGTGACCCATATCCTATACCTGTGCACAGGTGGATGGTGTTGTGTGAAGTAGTAAAAAATAGAAGAATTACATTTGTAAGAAACGGAATTATGCCTTTCAGTGATCTGCTTGAGAAGTCCTGGCCATTTGCTTTGAACACAGGAACCAACAGATGGCCACCTTTTCAGATGCATCTTATGCAGAAAGCACAAATTGTGTTGAGATGCTGCTCTCATGATTATGTACACTAAGTAATGAGCTGTTCTTTTGTAACAGAACCGAGAGTGATCGCACAGATAGACGCACATCGACGATAGACAACTCGCTATAGAGGTTTGTGAGGGTGGGAGAAGGGTCCTGTAATCCAATAATGAACTTGTCCTTCATTAATTACTGCAGTCCGTGAGTTTATAACTGTTTTGACTAAGCGTTAAGCTTACACTCATTCTATTACTTTCCTGCCAAACGAGTTTGCTCTTCATGTAAATCACGTTACTGAAAACAACCCGTTACTTGAGTCTCTTAGAACATAAATTTTTTGTGTAAACCAGCCCTTGGTATTTACTGCTGCTAAAAGACCAATCATCTCGATCCACAGTAACAAAGTTCCTGCCTCTTGGTTTAGATCACATGTTGACAGCTGTCCATCTTCTTTTTGTGTTTTAGATGTTCATTATCCCAAGCTGTGAGTCTCAGTCAGGGATTTCTGCAGACTGTTGTGTAAGAACTTCCACGGATGGAATCATCCTCGGGTCAGCAACTGTGTGGGTATTGTCAAGTGAATGCATCCCATAAAATTTAATCTTGTAAGCAATTTAGTTTCTTTTGATCAAATAAATTAAATAATTGTTGTGAAAATGAAATTATATTGCATTGTATCAAAATGTATAAATGTTATATTGTTGTTTTTTAAAATTGTTATGGAATTATTTGTGTATATTCTATTTTGTTAATAATAAATCTTCACCTTTTGATCATTCATGTCTAATTAGTGTTAATATGATTTTGAATAGGATCATTATTGTTATTATTGAAACTATTTTCTAACTGATATAACACTTCTGAATAATAAATTGTAAAAAAAAATCTTAATAACTCAGCATGGTGGGTCAAAAAATGTAACTCAAGGTGCAAGAAAATGTAAAAAAGGACTTTTCAAAAAAATAAATAAATGAAAATAATTATTTTATTTTAATGCTACAGTAAAATATTCTGAAACTTGGTGGCAATGTAGACCAATGTGTACCATGATAGCTGGAATTAAAATAATAAATGCATCCATAAGAAATTATTATAAAACAATAAAGAAAAGTGTGAAAAGTTAATTTTCAAAAAATAATAATTAAATTAAAAATGTATCTTTAACGCTAGAGTAAAACGTTCTGAAACTTGGTGACAAGATAGAGTAGACAAACAGGGGTTGCCCCTTGGGCTCACAACCCCCCCCCCGCCCCCGTTTATTGCAACCTCTCGATACACTTACATAAGAGACATTCAAAGGCAAAACTTCAACAATATTACATAAGTACATCGTTTTTGATTTAACGAACTAGAATGACAGTACAGACAGAATCAGTAGATAACATTCAGAATTTAAAAACCAAATGAATTATAAAATAGTAAAAAAAAAATTTAAAAAGAATTACTAGGGAGTTTAGCTATATTGCTTAATTATGTGTTTACATTTTTGTGCTTGGGCTTTTTAAAAATGTCTAAGCCCCTTGCTTCTCCATTGGCCTGCTCTCGGTTAGATTGTATTCTCGCGAGACTACAGGGATGTATTTTTTCCCGTCTCGCGATATTTACTCTGTTATGTGTTTTTACGCGCGACATTTGGCCTATTTCCGCTGTTTGTAGTTTTGCAATAATAAAAACGTTACTTATGCAATCGAAGATTTGTTTTATACTTACTCGTTAGATAAGCGTAGTAACATGTTTTATGTTTTAATTAATTAGATTTCCTTTTGGGTTCATATTAGCGCGCTGCTTTTATGCTTAAGTGCTAACTAGTTAGCGAAAAACGTTAGTCGTTTTAAGCACATTCACTGTAATACTTTTTTTTTGATAATGGGCTATCTGAAGTTAATAGAGATAGAAAACTTTAAGTCGTACAAAGGTAGACAGATAATTGGACCTTTTCACAAGTTTACTGCCATTATAGGACCGAATGGATCAGGTGAGTTAATTTTTACATCAAGCTCAAAACATTTGCTTTGAGTAACGAGATCTAAGAGACGAGTCTCTACAGAAAGGCTGGATCTCTAACATTTGATTTTTTCCTTACTTGGTTAATTTCAGATTTAATTGTAGAATGGTAAATTTACTTTTTAAAAAGATGTATTCGGGTGAAACTCAAATAATATGTAACTTTATAATATGTCTGTTTTCCCCGTTGTATGTTAGTTTACCTTTTTACTTCTATTTTAAACCTTCTTTTTGTTCAACTATTTTACGCTCTCATCAATTTATAACGTTACGTTATTTATAACGTTGCGATACAGTTGTGTATCATAAACGGATGCATGTTTAGATTTTTAAAACCCTCATTATTTATAGTTTGTTGGTGGTGCAGGAGAGGTTTTTTATGAAATCGGAACGAAAACGAAGGGTAGAAACACCTAGCAGTATATTTTGCATTATGCATCATAAAGGACTACACGCCTATCAGCCTTCTGGGTGCATTGGCTACAAGGATTTACTGCATGCATTTAATTTCCATTTTTAGATCAGAGATAAGAGAGAAAAGCATTATTTCGCTATGGTTACCGGAGGCCCAAATTGGACAGATTGAAATTGAAAAGTACATTGTAGTCTTTGATTGGTCAAGTAGCCGACAGCAATTATCATTAACCCATGATACATTGATTCTATCAGTAATTACCATTTAATTGGACATTTAATTTACAATCTGTCAGTCTGATTGCATGGGTTCCCCTTTTCTTCATGGGAGGTGGGTTCTCCAATTAGAGGGCACCGCAACCCTGCTATTGACTGGCAGGGAAACACTTGAAAAGCTTTTGCCTTTATTATTTAACAAATTACATGTATTACGTTTACCACTTTTTACTTGATGTCTTGGCTTAAGCTGCACTGTTTTTTTATTTATTTTTTTATTGTTTTAATATTTAAAAAATTTATATTTTGCATCAGCACAATACAGTACAGACATTTGCACATATATGCAGTTGCTGCTTGCAGATTCTATTTAGAAAAACAAGAATTGTGGGGAAATGCAGTAAACATATTAAATATGTTGTGAATGCCATATTTGGCTCTTGTGTGGCCAGGGACAGTTGCCCAGCTCTAGTTCGAAAAATGTTTGGGATCCTTGAGAATTAACTATTTGCTATTTGTTTTTTTTTAATGTCTTAAATTTTTCATGTAATGAGATCTAGTTTTGAGTCTTTGGATGGTGAAAACATAATAATAAAATAAATAGTGTACATTGTTAAAAGTGTTTCATTAGCTTTCTTTAGATTTCACTTCATTTTAATCTTAACTATTGAAGGAAGAAACGAATGAAACGTTAAAATAAATTAAACTAAATGAAACACACACTTTAAGTTCGATTACTGTGTGTACTACAGAAGTGTTTTTTTTTTGTCTTCTTAGGAAAATCCAATCTCATGGATGCTATCAGCTTTGTTCTGGCCGAGAAAACTAGCAATCTACGTGTTAAAACATTGAAGGACTTAATTCATGGAGCTCCAGTGGGAAAACCTGCAGCCAACCGAGCGTTTGTGACCATGGTATACCAGCAGGACAATGGACAAGAACTTTCCTTTTCCAGAATAATCATAGGTACTGCATACATGCTGGAAACCCACAAGAGTTCAGTGCTTTTGTTCAGAATAGATTAGAGAGTTACAGTGTGCTTGAAGCCTTTACCAGTCAGTTTAGCTTCTGAATCTTGGATGCTGCCCTATTTGAAAGATATCATCATCAATAGGTTTGACTCAATAGCTCACTAATTGCATTTTTCTTTGTTGATTGTGCAAGAATTATAACTTACATGGATTTGTGATTTGTATCAATTGTTTGGAAGAACTTGGTGGTTGTGGTCTGGTGGATAAGGAGATTGAGTTACAATCAGGTCGCCAGTTTTGGAGAAAAGGGTGAAGCTATAACCTCTTTAAACAAATTAAGTGATAGTCTGGGGTCATCATCCAAGAGTTTATGTTATGCCTACTCATGGAGAAAGAAGCCATGGAAGATGTTTTACTAGAAGGAGAAGTGGCACAAATAGGAGTAAGGCAGTTTTGCAAACCAAAGACAGGATATGCTGCTTATATATATATATATATATATATATATATATATACATAAACACACATCATACATAACAGCTTGGCTGTTAATTTACACAATTTTACTATTACTTTTTCACAATTTATTTATAAATAGGATTTGAAATTGTTGACATTTTTGCATAATAACCTTGTTGAGGCAATAACTTCCTGATACTGAGAGACTGCAGATGTTGTGAAGTGATGTGGTGTTATGATTTTACAACTCACCTTGTGCATTTTACCTGCAGGTTCCTCATCAGAGTACCGCATTAATAGTAAAGTGGTTGGTCTGTCTGAATATAGTGAGGAACTGGAGAAACTGGGGATCCTCATCAAGGCCAGAAATTTCCTCGTCTTTCAGGTCATTGGAGCTGCTCTAATATCTTAACAGATTATTTTTCATTAATGTTTTTCATTAGTGTTTTGGTGACACACATATCCATTTCCAGAGTGTGCAGCTGCGTGCATTCATTTATTTTTTAATGTTTAAGTACGAGTTTAATTTGACAACCTAATAGGTTTATGTCCCATTACACTTTTTGTCATCATTGTATGATATAGGGCATGTTTTTTTTGTGGTAGACTTTCATCTTAAAATCTCATTGATTTGTCAAAACTTTATTTAATAAGGCCAATTCCTCAACTGCTGCTTTAGGGAGAGAATCACCTAATCATCAGGTTTACTCATTTGAACAGAAATGATTGGCTCAAAGTTCTGTTAGATTGTTTTTAACGAGGCACTTTGTTGGCCAAAAACGATCGATGAAGATTGTAACACAGGTTATGTCTTTGACTGTTCTGTGCTACTAAGGGTTCTGCTTTCTCATTACAGGGTGCAGTTGAGTCCATAGCTATGAAGAACCCCAAAGAAAGAACAGCCCTATTTGAAGAAATCTCTCGCTCTGGAGAACTGTCCCAAGAATATGAGCGATGTAAAAAAGAAATGGTTAAGGCTGAAGAGGACACGCAGTTCAACTACCATCGCAAGAAGAACATTGCTGCAGAACGTAAAGAAGCCAAGCAGGAGAAAGAGGAGGTACAATTCTGGTCTTAATTAAAAAGAAAAGAAATTTAAAAACGACCAATTTTAGCTTTCGGGTATTCTACTGAAAATTAACACGTAATCGAATAAAGCATATGTGATGCCACACGCTGCTTCCGGGCCATTGACATTCAATGGTAGAAAGCCTTCTAAAATCCACCACCAGCTTCTTGGTCTTATTGATGATGAGTGAGAGGTGATTTTCCTGACACCAGTGTGTCAGAGCACTCACCTCCGCTCTGTAGGCTGTCTCATCATTATCGGTGATCAGGCCTACCACCATTGTGTCATCAGCAAGTTTAACGATGACATTGGAGCTGTGTTTAGCTGTACAGTCGTGCGTGTACAGGAGAGGACTAAGAACGTACCTGTGGATCACCAGTGTTGAGGGTCAGCGGAGATGAGGTGATGTTACCTAGTCCGACCACCGGGCGTCTGCCTGTCAGGAAGTCCAAGATCCGGCTGCACGATAAGGTGTTTAAACCCAGAGACTGGAGCTTCGAGATTAGCTTGGCAGGGACTATGGTGTTTAATGCAGAGCTGTAATAAACAAATAGCATTCTCACATACGTGTTGTTATTGTCCAGGTGGGAGAGAGCAGTGTGGAGGGTGAAGGTGATCCCATCATCAGTAGAGCAGTTGCTCCTGTATGCAAATTGCAGAGGGTCGAGTGAACCAGGCAGATGAGAGGAGATGTGTTCCTTAATCAGCTTCTCCAGGCATTTACTGAAGATTGGTGTCAGTGCAACAGGACGCCAGTCATTTAAGCACTTTTCTTTGACTGATTTTAGTATTGACACAACGGTTGATGCTTTAAAGCATGATGGGACCATGGCCAGGAGAGGGAGAGATTAAAGATGTCTGTCAAAACTACCGCTAGCTGGTGTGCACATACCTTTAAGAATGCGACCTGAAATGCCGTCTGGACCCGTAGCTTTACGAATGTTCACTCGCTGAAAGGACCGAGTTACTTTCGTTACAGTGACCGAGAGTGTACTGATCTGTGTCTCTGTGTCGGCCACGGGACAGCGTTCTGTGTGTGGGCTGTTGTGGGTCTCAAAACGGGCATAAAAGTTGTTCAAGTCGTCCGTAAGAGAGGCGGCAATGTTTGCAGTGGCTGCTTTGTTTCTTTTCAAGTCCGTGATGTTAATAGATACCCTTCCACACGCCTCTTGCATTGTTAGTGCTAAACTAGGTTGTAGCTGGTGTGTTCTTGCTCTTCTGCATTTCCAGACTTAAAAACGGAGGCTCGCGCTGTTATTGCTGTGCGCACATCGCCGCTTAACCATGGTTTCTCGTTTGGGTGAATCCGTACTGTTTTGGTCGGTACCACTTCATCAACACACTTCCTGATGAAACATGTCACGGCATCTGAGTAGGCTTCGATGTCATCATCAGATGCGGCCCGAAACATATCCCAGTCCACATGATCAAAACAATCCTGAAGGATGTAATCTGATTGATCTGACCAGCTTTGGAATGTCCTGAGGGTGGGTGCTTCCTGTTTAATTTTCTGCCTGTAAGCGGGCAGAAGTAGAATGGAAGAGTGATCTGATTTGCTGAACGGTGGACGGGTGAGGGACTTGTTTTTGTTTGTTTTTTACTTGTTTCTGCTCTGTTTTTTGTAGTGGAGGTAAACTCAAAGTTTTGTCGGAGCTCGCAACACGGCAGCCATCCTCTGCAACATCTCACGATCTTTCAACGAAAACTTAAAAACAAAAGCAACTTTGATGTCAAGATTTTCTTGATATCTTTCTCCACTATTTACAAGTGTTTTGGCACTGAAATCTAACATCAAGTGTGCCAAAAAACGGTGGAAGAAGCGAGGAACAAAAGAAGAAAAGACACACGTTAGCACAAATGCGGCAGAATCATGGACACGACAGAATCACGAAAGCAAACATGGTATAAAAACAGTATAATCTAACGCGAATAATGCCTATACTATTATATACAATAAAAATATAAAATTTAAAATTAATCGCCTCTAATCTGTTGAATTTTTTTTCGAAAATGCGAAAATAACCAGAGCTACAGTAGTTTGAAGTGTGCAGGTCACTATTCCTCAGCCCTTCAGTCAACAATCAAAGCACACACACATTTCAGAAAACAGGGGGTCAAGAAACAAGCAACATCCAACTCATGTGTCAGTGGAGCCGAAGACTCTGATTTTTGGGGATTATACAATCCAGAATCTACGGAGCAAAACTATGGCGACATACTGTCTCCCTCATGCCACTGTGTTAGATATCAACAAAACGATAAGAGATGTTCTGAGCAAGCACAAGACAAAACAACTCATCATTCATGTGGGGAAAAATGATGTAAAGAAAGGACAATCAGAGCTGCTTAAGAAAGACTTTATGGAACTATTTGACACACTTGAAAGTCTCAAAATACAGTGTTTCATAAGTGGTCCGCTTCCAGCAAACGGCACAAATATGTTTTCTCGTTTGCTTGGGCTCAACACATGGCTAGAACACGCCACTTTATCAAGACGTTTCCAATATATTCATAATTTTAATGTGTTCTGGAATCAGCCAGATTATATCTCATCAGATGGGAGGCAGCTGAACAAATCTGGAGCAAGAATGCTCATGGACAATATACTTTTCTCCCTCCAATATCAGTCTGAAAGACACAAGAGCCATCAAATTAACTGTGGAAACACACCATCAAGGCCTATGTCGTCCACTCTGCAGACGTCACCACCGAATGAGGATTATCTGACCTCCGCTAGACATGATGAGGATCAACACTTGCATAACATGCAAAGCCACCAGGACATCGACGGGCCCACGCCACCACTGAATGAGGATAGCCACACCATCTCAAAGACTACACCACCACCGAATGAGGATGAGGATAACCCCCTGGACAACAACCGGAGTCAACAGAACAACTCCCTGGAGGACACATCAACAATGTCCACATCTTCAGGATCCCCCCATCTCAGTTTCCCAGCGCAGCTTGAAAAACTAGTCTCTGCAGGAACCAAGCTGTCCCACTCGTTTACGGCAAGCCCCCGACCATCGCCCCAAAAAAGGCGGGCACCTCTTCCTCCTATAGCAGAAAGAGTTCTGCGATCAAACCGGTTGGGGCAAAATCACCCCCAACCCACCCTTACTCCACAAAACCAGCAGTGAGATAAACAGGACATTCTGCCTCAAGATGGCGACCTTGGGGAATGTTTTCAGAACATGCAGATGTGTACAGCCCCTTTAGCTCTTACTTTATTAGCGATACAGATAAGGCCTGCTAGAAATAGACAAAACAAGTGGAAGAAAAGGTCTGCTAGAAATCAGAAATCAAGCAGACCAAACCTGATTAAAATAAACTGTAAGCCAGAGACCATCATACCTGAACCCATAGAAAACAGGGTAAAAATAGCACTTCTAAATGGTAGGTCACTTAGAAACAAGGCACACCTCGTAAATGATTTTATTTTAACACATGACTTAGATTTTATGTTGCTAACTGAAACATGGCTAGATGATAGCTGTAGTGCAACCATATTAAACGAGGCTGCACCAGTAAACTTCTTATATAGACACGCCTCTCATTCTGATAAAAAAGGAGGCGGAATCGCAAGTATGTACAAGAACATTTTTGAATGCAAACAGGTCAATCTTGGGGATTACACATCTTTTGAATATTTGAGTATAGCTTTAAAAAGCACCAAACGGGTTCTTCTCACCACCTTATACAGGCCTCCAAAATACACTACAGGGTTTAGCGATGATTTCACTGAACTGCTCTCAGCCATCTCTTCAGAGTTTGACTCTTTTATCATCACTGGGGATTTAAATATTCACATGGACAAGCCCGATAATAATGCTGCCAAAGAACTCAACAATATTTTAAACACGTTCGACGTGACTCAACACGTTCAGGGTGTCACACATTGTCACGGTCACACACTGGACTTAGTAATTAGTAAGGGCTTAAATATTTTATCCACCGTTGTGCAAGATGTTGCTCTGTCTGATCACTTCTGTGTTTTTGTTGATGCGGCAATCTCCCACGTCAAAATTGCAAAATCAATTTCTGTTAGAAAAAGACACATAAATGATGACACCAGCGAGATGTTTATGCATGCCATATCTCAAACACCAAGCATCACAGCTGGCACAGCAGACTTCCTTCTTGATGCATTTACTTTAAAAATCAAGTCCGTTAAAGATGACATCGCACCTATAACTGTCAAGAAGAAACCTGGGAGACAAAAAACACCCTGGAGAAATTCAACAAAAGTTCAAAGTATGAAAAGACTTTGCAGGAAGGCTGAAAGAAGGTGGAGAAAATCCAAACTTGTCATCCACTACGACCTTTATAAAGAGAGTCTTCATGCTTTTAATTCAGAATTAATCACAGCTAGGCAAGAGTATTTCTCAAACTTAATTAATAACAACTTCAACAATACATGAACTCTCTTTGAAACAGTAAAGAGGTTAACCAACCCACCAAACCAGACTCCAAATGAGCTTCTGTCTGAGGATAAATGCAATGAGTTTGCTTCATTTTTTATCAATAAAATCATTAACATCAGAAAAGGCATTAGTGCCTCCCCCTGCAGGGCTTGGTATAGACATCCTCAGCCTCCACTCTCAATGTGCACCTTTAATCTAATCGATAGCAAAACATTAATAGAAACGGTTCAGAGCCTTAGAACATCAACATGCAGTCTTGACACTCTACCAACAGTCTTTTTAAAAATGGTTCTTAAGAGTCTAGAAAAGGACCTCTTAGAAAGTATAAACACCTCCTTGTGCTCCGGGTTTTTCCCCAAATCCCTTAAAACCGCAGTTGTAAAGCCACTACTGAAAAAGACAAACTTAGATAATACTGTACTGAGCAACTACAGGCCCATCTCAAATCTCCCTTTTATTAGTAAAATTATGGAATAGATTGTGGCAAAACAACTGATTGAATTCCTGACCCAAAATGAATACATGGATTGTTATCAGTCTGGTTTCAGAGCTCATCACAGCACAGAGACAGCTCTACTGAAGATAGTCAATGACATCCGGTTAAACACCGATTCAGGAAAAGTGACTGTCCTGGTTCTACTTGATCTGAGCGCTGCCTTCGACACTGTTGATCACAAAAGCCTTCTTGATAGACTAGAAAACTATGTTGGTCTTTCAGGAACTGTGATAAAATGGTTCAGATCATACTTAGAAGGAAGAGGCTTCTTTGTAAACATAGGTGATTACATGTCGAAGTGGACTGCCGTGTCGTGTGGTGTCCCTCAAGGTTCAATCCTTGCTCCTTTACTATTTAACCTGTACATGCTTCCACTGGGCCAAATTATGAGAAGGAACCAGATATCATACCATAGTTATGCTGATGATACACATATTTATCTAGCTATCTCCCCAAATGATTACAACCCCATAAACTCTCTCTGCCAATGTCTTGATGAGATTAAAAACTGGATGGAAAACAACTTTCTTCAATTAAACAAGGAAAAAACTGAAGTCATTGCATTCGGAAGCAAAAGCGAGGTTGTTAAGGTTAACACGTATCTCAATCTCAATCTTGGAGTGATTCTGGACTCTGATCTTAGTTTCAATAGCCACGTAAAATCAATGACAAAATCCGCTTATTACCATCTTAGAAACATCACAAGAATCAGATGCTTTGTTTCCAGACGAGATTTAGAGAAACTGATTCATGCTTTCATCTCCAGCAGGCTGGACTACTGTAACGGCCTCTTAACCGGTCTTCCCAAAAAGACCATTAAACAGCTCCAGCTCGTTCAGAATGCAGCGGCTCGAATTCTAACCAGAACTAGAAAGTCAGAACACATTTCTCCAGTTCTTAAGTCTCTACACTGGCTGCCGGTCTCCTTCAGAATAGATTTTAAAGTTCTGCTGCTCGTATATAAGTCCAAACATAACTTAGCACCAAAATACTTAACAGACATGATCAGTGAATACACACCAAACAGAGAGCTGAGATCCCACAGATCTAATAAATTAGATCTACCCCGGGTAAATTCCAAACAGGGAAAATACTCCTTTAGTTACCATGTGGCCCACAGATGGAACCAACTTCCAGAGGAGATCAATGGTGCCAACACTTTAGTCACGTTTAAATCCAGGCTAAAAACTCTCCTGTTTAGTTGCGCTTTTGTTGACTGAGCACCAGCGTCCGAACAACTATTTTACCTCTGCACTTCAAATCTTAATCTTTGTTTTAATCGATGTTTTAAATTTCAGTGTCTTTTTTATGCTTGATTTTAATGTATGCACTTTCTTTTTACTCTTTATTTCCAATGTAAAGCACTTTGAATTACCCTGTGTACGAAATGTGCTATACAAATAAACTTGCCTTGCCTTGCCTATTGTGTCGCTGGCAACACATTCGGTGCTAAAGGTTTACTTAGCAATTTTTTTACACAAGGTTGTGTACTCCTGTGACCAGTTGCAAATTCAGATTCAACAATTAATAGATTCTGTAGAGAAGGAGGTCTTTAGGTTCACCTTCTTGAAGTTTTAAAAAAATGATGATGGCTTACTTGAGTGCACTATGGTGCAATTTCAAGTTTTTATTCTAACAGAGAAAATAAATCCAGAGTGCTCATATATTTATGGTGAATAATGTCCAAAAATACAAAAATATACAAATACATAAAGAGGGACAACTTAGTCCCTTGAAACCAACAAATTCATGCTATTTAAAAATCCACAATATGCTTGCAAGGGCTTTGTGTGCTCTACTGCAGCTCACTCAGCTGATTGCCTACCAAGACCCCCCTTAGAGACTGGAGGGAAATGTATCTTATGGGTGTGTCTGTGTGTGACCAGCGTCATTCAGCCCACAGCGACAGGTCTCCTCTCCACAGATACCGTTATATCATGCAGTTCAGAAATGGTTGATGGCTCAAAAATTTCCCTTAAACACATGTAAAACACATCATGAAAAACACACCAGAGATAAGACTGAAATAGGATCAGCACTTATACAAAGCTAACTCTGAGCAAACAGCCGCTCGTGTTTTTCCCTCTCTTGTACTGACCTCCCTCTTTTTATTCGAAATTTCAGAAGAGATAAGGAGTACATTTGCGTAAGCAGAACACAATCGTGTTTACTTGTTTTTGAGTCCATACAAGATATTCTGTTTACATCACCCAATGAACACTCGTGTTCTCAGCGGCTGTTAGAACACAAAGAAGGATTTCACAGAAACACTATTTAACTTCATAAAATAGAATACAGGGATTAATTGAGATACATGAGGTTTATAACACAATGCTAAATTTTAATTAATACAATACTTCTGACCGTTTATAACTCTACTTTTTTATTCTTTGTTATATTTTTAAAATTGTATGAATTATGGATGTCTAAATTGTGGCTGTTATTTGTGCAAATAAATTGTATGTGTGGTATTTTTATTTATTTTTGGTGACCTGTCTGGCAGTTTACAAAATGACTATGTAAACTTTGTAGTCCATCAAACAGGCACTACTAAAGTTTTGGTTGCCTGAATTGATGCAAAGTAGCCCTCAAAATGGAATGGGTACTACCAGTGCATGAAAATCTTTATATAGAATGGATGAAATAGCTTTCTTTGACAATGCATTACTTCGTGTTGTCTGTGTGTGTGCAGATAAGTGTTGTATTATAAGATCCACGTTTTCTTCTCTTGTGTGCAGGCAGAGCGGTACCAGCGACTGAAGGATGAGGTGGTGCGAGCTCACGTACAGATGCAGCTCTTCAAACTCTACCACAATGAATCAGAGATTGAGAAGCTGAACCGCGAACTAAGTCACCGTAACAAAGAGATTGATAAAGACAGGAAGAGAATGGACCGTGTGGAGGATGAACTGAAAGATAAGAAAAAAGAGTTGGGAAGAATGATGAGAGACCAACAAACGATTGAGAAGGAGATCAAGTGAGTGCCTAGCTTTCTGTGTTCATTCGTCCCAAACATTAAGCATTTTTGAAGTAGGTCTGGGCAAGAATTCTGACACTTCCAGGTTTTTCGTGCTGGATTTTTTTTTCTGCGTTCAGAGTGGTGTGAGGTAACAAATGCGCACTTCTTCATTTGCACACTTATCTTTTTTTCTCCACAAACAAAAGCAAAGTTCTGTCCATTTGGTGTTTTTCCGCATCATGATTTGGTCGACTGGAAGACCAATCAGTAGCTGGACTTTGCCAGAAATCATAGCAACTTTTGCTTCTGATTGGTTTAGCTCATTGACTGGCATCTTTCTTAACCTATGGAGACTCATGCTCACACTAATTGCGAACAGAGCAGTGCAGAGTGAGGTCCGCTCCTTAGTTTATTTAAAGTCGAAACATGAGTAACTTTACCACAGCTTCTCATTTTCTTGAGCTTAGATTCAGTTAATTCAGATAATGTTGATGCTGGAAACAAAATATAATGAATTGATTGTCATTTAAGCTAAAAGTGGAAAACTTTAATAAACAAAAGCTTAGTTCGATATGTTTTGAGTTTTATGAATCTCATGAACTCATTTTATGAGCACATATATAATTGGTATAAAAATGACTTACTAACACGATATCTGATATTTTAGGTTATTAATACATTTTTAATATTCATTTGTAATAATTGTAATTATTCAATAATATTACCTTAAACTGTTCATGTACAGAAAATGTTTTGACAATAAAAATAAGTTGAAAACCTTAATGATCAGGTTTGTACTACTTTCACTCCAGTGCAAAAGCCTGCTTTATTGTGAACATTATAGATATCAACTTATATAAAAAAAATATTGTGGTATAAAGCTGTACTGCCTAGCCCTAGTTTAAATTTTAGGGGCATTTTTCACATCTGCACTGTATAATCACACAATGAAAGAAACCATCTGGCTATCCTAGCTTTGTTAATAATGCTTATTGTGACACCTAGCCTGCTTTATTCTCAGAATCTGCTTCTTAATGGTTCACAAGCGAGAAGACACTCACACACAGAAAACACAGATGAGTGCACAGGGAATGGAGCTGCCAGAGATCAAAAATCAGAATCCGCTAAAGCCTTGACAAAAATCACATGTGTTTCTCAAACCACAAAATAGTTTCATCTAAACAGAACAAAAATAGAAATAAGTCATACCTTTGGTTCTATCCTTTTGAAATCACTTTTTTTTTTTTTCTTCAATTTTTAGATCCTCTTTTGTGCAAAAAAAAGTATTTATTTAGTTTCATTGTGGCAAGACGACTCACTACTACAGTTTAGGACTGAACAGTTAATTGCGTTTGCAATTAAATTACAATTTCACAAAATTTGAGTACTAAATCACAGAGACTGCAATTATGATTGGTCACCAGAACTCGCTCGGTCATGTGACATGAATTGGAGAGTTTCACAAATGGAAGAAGAAATCTGTCTGTTAATCCACATCTTTGTACGTTAAAGGCATTTTAATTTCTATAGTACCTGATGTTGGCTGGAAATACTTTGGTGCCAAAGAGGAGCAGTACATCCCTGTATGGAATTATTTAAATTACTTGTTTAGAATTATGAGGATACTGTGCAGCACAAGTTGCTAACGTTACCTCACAGGGTAATAAAACGAAATTTATCTAGCATATATAAAATACCACAATGTGCTGTATGACGCATTCATGAAAAACATTTATACCCCTAATAGAAGTGTCAAATAAGCCACTAAGAACCATACAGCAGGAAGACAGTGGCTAGCATTGCTATATTTATTTTGTAGTTTGTAGAAAAACATGGGTTTTCATAAGATCCAAGACTTTAAATAAATAACACATAAAAAAAAGATATTTTTAAAGTCTGGACCATGATTTAACAAGTGTAATACACATTTTGAAAATTTCAGTCATCCTTATCTTGTTTTGTATTCTACACTCAAGTTTGAGTGATTTTTTTTTTACTAACTTTATCAGGGCAGCAACAACTAATCGATATAGAATCTATAATGAAATTTGTTGTCAACGAATGCCGTTATCGATTAGTTGGCCTGATCACTTGATGTCCTGAAGGTGCGTGACACCAAGATGCACAGATCAAACATAGATACACAGCTGCCGGCGCAATAGAGGAAGCGTTGTCTTCAGGAAAAAGCATGCGCACAAAATTTTACAAAGTGTTGAATCATTTCTCATTACACGCTCCTTAGAAGACAAGGGCCTGCATGCTATGTCGGCCAAGCTTTCATGACATGTAAGCACAACGTTAATGCACGAGCGCCTTAAATGAAAACATATTGGTATTTCGGATGCAGAAACATCAGTAGGGTAATTAAAAATGATCACTTCATCGTGTAATATTTGTATTGTTTAAGTTGTTCGTTTAAACTGTTTGCTAACTTCAGGACAGGCGCTCTAGAGTCTATAGGCTACTTGCACAACTACTTCCATGTTCTGTCTAGTACAGCACAGGCCCTTCCGGTTATAACAAAGGCAATGACTGCGACAATGTTCGTCGTTTAATATTCAGTAAAGTTGTACACTGATTCACAGATTTGCTTTTCCTGCTCGACTGTCTCCTCTCAACTGCTCGTACATTGACAGCAATACATTTCTGCAATCTGTAAAGAAGAATTTTTTCTGCTCAAACAGCTTTGTAGCCTGTTGGCTTTGTTACACAGATAAAAGAGCTGTCACACCAATGTCGGAAATTCTTTCAGAGAGCGAGTTTAAAGCAAAGTTTTAAAGCAAATTGCCTTTGTGATAACCAGAAGGACCTGCACTGTTCTAGACAGAACACAGAAGTAATTGCGTAAGTAGTTTATTATCTTCAGTACTTCACTTGCAACTCGCTAGCATTACTCTGCGCATTCGCCTCATGAGAAATAGTGAGTAGTTAAATGGTGCTACTTTTAAATTAGCTTAAATTAAACAGTAGACTATTACATTTAGTAATTCTTGTGGGTTTCAGTGAATGCAAGTAACAGTTAATTTGTACACCAGAACAAATTATTCTTTCCTATATAAGACTATTAGTTTGTATCCATTTTTTGTCCACAACAAAGTTAACTTCTTAACTACCAAATCCGTTTTCAAAATTAATTGTTAATTGTCTTGCTCTTTATTTATTTATTTACTTATATTTTTAGAAGTTTTACAGTTCAAGAACAAACTTTGTTTTTTCATTTAAGATTTTATCCAATTAATCGAAACAATAATCTGCCAAATAAACGTTGCTGCCCTAGACTGTATTAATGTTCTCTGCAAGGTTATGAAGTTTAGTTTTATTGTAAAATTTCCAAGTACATTGGAAGGCCATTGCTAGTTCAACAAATTAGTTGATTGTAGTTGTTAAAAACTAATATAGTTTAGTTTTTTTTTTACATTTCGTTACAATTTTTATTTACACCAGTATAATGTAAATATATTTTTTCATGCTTAAGTGATTTATTACTCCTCAATGCTGAAAAATACAGAGGAGTAAAAGATTTTTTCGAAAAGTGCATCATATATTGCAATTGAAATGTTTGTTGGGATTGCTTTCCAAGCAATTGCTCAGCCTAGTGTTATTTCTAACCAAAAAATGTTAGTGTGGTTTGTTTTGGTTTATTTGTTCATGGTTTATTTGTTCATGTTCCTTAAGCCAAAAATTACAAGTCTTAAACTTTTTCATCTTTATCATCTTATGGATAAATAATAGCTGAATAACTTCAACATGCGTCTAAAATATGGTTCTCTGAAGTCTAAACATTATTTTTGTATGTTTGCCACCACAGCCCAATCTATTGACATCAGATACTGTTCTGTAAAGAAAAGTGACAGCTGTATCTTGGAGAGAGTGAAGTTAATCTAGAAGCAGAAACATATCAACTTTGATAAACAATGGCGTATTTCAAAACATGTTTAAATGCATGATTTTCATGAACCTCATTAGCATTGTTTGAGTGCAAGTCTGAATGTGAAACTTGAAACAGTATTGATCAATGTTTGATACCTGTGCTGCTTGTCTTGCACCTCATAAACATGGGAATTCCCCTCATTAAAAAAAAAAAATAAACAAAACTCAGGCCCTGATTATATACATTTTGTAGGTTTTAGTTTTTATGTAAATATGTTTTTACACATAATTGTATTTAATACAAAATGTAATTAATATATAATTGAGCATGTTTCAAAGGTTTTTCCCTCTGACTTGCCAATAAAAGTAGTTAAAAACTACAATTGATTGTCTGGTTTGTTCAACTTGTAAAAGCAAGTAAAAAATTTTTTTTATTTGTAGCAGAAATGTATTGCTGTAATCTTTTATATCCGCTGATATGGAAAAAAAAGAATTGCGACTTATTTCTGGGCCATATTGCTCAGCCCTATTTTTTCCTATATGAAACCAAAAGGTTTAAAGTGGTTTAGCCCTCTTCGCAGTAAAAAGTAAATTACTGTTCATAAGCTTGAAGCTGCTTTGGTCACTTTAATGATTTGTGTTAAACCTTCTCAGGGAAAAGGATGCTGATTTGAACCAGAAAAGACCCCTATACATTAAAGCCAAGGAGAACACTGCTCACAAGATAAAAAAACTGGAGGCAGCTCGTAAATCACTGCAGAATGCACAGAAATGCTATAAGAAACGCAAGGGAGACATGGATGAGCTTGACCGGGAGCAAGGGGCAGTGGAGATGGCTAGACAGGAGTTTGAAGACCGCATGGAAGAGGAGGCTCAAAGTCAGGGGCAAGATCTACAGCTGGAAGAAAACCAGGTAACTCAAAATAGCTTTCTTAAGATACTCATTATGTTTACTGAACTATACAAGTCCCTCATGATAAGAAGGCATAACTAAAACTAAAGTAAATAGCTCAAATTATGTATTCAATTTTGTGCAAAAATGTATCATACACAAGCTTTTCACATTTCTCAAAGTCTTCTTTTACTTTTCATGATCCATGCGATGTATAGATTATGTTTTTTGCGTTCAGGTGAAAGCCTATCACCGTCTGAAAGAAGAGGCAAGTAAGAGGGCAGCCACACTAGCCCAAGAGCTAGAAAAATTCAACAGGGACCAAAAAGCTGACCAAGACCGTCTGGACCTGGAAGAGAGGAAGAAAATTGAGACTGAGGTGCAAACTAATTTTTTGCCCCTATATTATGTTTTGGGGTTACATCTCATTAATTAAATTTCCAAATGTATTGTATGAAATATAGTTCTAATTGAGAAGCATTTAGGCTTCATGCAAGAGTTGCTCAATAAAAATGAAGCAATACTTAGAAATCCTCACAAAGACTACACATGTTTGAAAAATTTTACACATTTTCAAAGAATACAATTTGCATCATGGTTGTCACTAAGAACATCTCAAATTCTGAATGCTTGCTGTGTCTATTTACAATGTTTATTAGCAAGAATCTGGAGATACCATATTCATCATGATACACGTCTCACAATATGATATCTGCCCATGTATCCCAATATGGCAGTGCTTCTCAAATAGTGGGGTTGCAAGGCTCCGTCAAGGGGGGGCGCGTTTGACCTCGGGGAACATGCTTTTTTTTATTTTTCTATTTTGTTTTATTTACTGTTCTAGCATTTGGTGCAATACCACTCCACTACATTAGGGGGCAGAAATCTAACACCATAGTATGCCAAAAAATGGCAGAAGAATGCGTGGAATATAAGAAGAAAAGACGCTCTTCAGTGCAAATGCAACAATCACGGGTGCGACAGAATCATGGACGCAAAAACACTGTAAAAAAAACACAAGTAAACAATCACTCTTTTGTCATCACTCTCTTACGCTCCACAAACTTCCTGCCCCTGGAACACAAACAATGTTGTCCTTACCGTAATAAATGTAATATTAGTCAAAAGAACAGTTTATCAGATTTCAGAATACTTTGAAATGTATTTTTAAATTTTATTTTATAAAATAACCAGAGCCACGGTTATTTGAAGTGCCCAAGTCCCTATTCTCTCGCTGGCGACAGCTCCGGTGTTTTAAGGGTTAATATAATAAAACATAACCATTACCTTCATCTGTGTAACTCTTTACCCATAAATTAATGGTTATATATTTTCCATCCATCTTCATCCGCTTATCCGGGGCCGGGTCGCGGGCGCAGCATTCTAAGCAAATATGCCCAGATCTCCTTCACTGAGGACACTTCCTCCAGTTCTACCGGTTCCCATCCCCCATCCCAATCTGGAGACATATTCTTTCTATCGAGTCCTGAGTCTTTCCAGGGGCCTTCCCCAGCAGGACGTGTCCGAATCACCTTCTTTGGGAGGCGTTCAGGAGGCGTCCGGAACAGATGCTCGAGCCACCTCAACTGACTTGATGTGGAGGAGCAACTGCTCTACTTCAAGCTCCTTTGAGTGACGGAGCTCCTCAGCCTCTCTCTAAGGGAGCGCCCCATCACCCTATGGAGGAAGCTAATTTCGGCTGTTTGTATCCGAGATCTTATTCTTTCAGGCATGACCCAGAGCTCATGACCATAGGTGAGAGTTGGAACGTTGCGTGAGCGATAAATGATGTTGCTTGAGCGAGATGATGATGTCGTTGTTGAGAAGATCCTCAAAGTATTCCTCAACTTGTGCTTCGTTAAATGTTTCAATCAGAATAAACCCCGAAAGTTTCTTCAGTATTGAACAGATACTACCACGTTATGTACCCTCACATTCTGGAAGATCAAAACTAGTTAAAAAAAACATTTAATTACGAGACTCCAGCCACCTCTAAAGGGTAAAAACTGCTATGACTAGTCTCAAAATGAATTTTTGGGATATCCAGAACCTCCGGATTCCTCACGAGCAATGCAACCAATGCAGGCTCAGTACCATGCATAAAAAAGGAATTGTATTTCTCAAACAATGTTATAAACAATGTTCACTCGCCTGTTCTTTCGCATTTAACAGTCAAACAAAGTATCTGATAGGCCACACCATTGCAAAACCAAGTTAAGAACCCATGCTAAGCTTGCTAGTTTCTTTGTTGTTGGCATTCATTCTATGCTTAGTCTGCGTGCTGCCATTTTAATCAGGAATTGCTAAAAATTATAGGATCCCCCATCTTAAAGTTGACTTAACTCACGCTAACATCTTGCTCTACAACCAGTCCTTCAGCTTAGTGCATTTCGCTAATTAATTTCCGTGCATTCAGTGCATTTCGCTAATTCACACTGTAAAGCCCTAAGCATTGATGTGGCCACCATCTTAGAATTACCACGCGTTCGTTCGTTTGTTCATTCGTTCGTTCTTAGTCTTAATGCTAAGGTCATCCTCAGTTGCCAAATTGTCATGGAAATAAATGCTCAAGAGACATGAAATATGGATCATAGTTGCAGCTTTACTAAGGAAACTTGGAATCATACATACACTGTATTGATTTTCGGTCAAGGTCAACATTTGTTCCGCTCAAAATATTTTTTTTGCTTAGTGTTTTTTTTATATATATATTTGCAACATTGATTTTCAGCAACATTTGATAGTCATACTTCAATAAGTAAATATTCAAAAAGTTCAGATACATTAGTTTTTTTCCTCACCTGGGTTGTCCTTGTGTGTCCTAAAACTTTTCAGCTACTTTACCAATTCAGTTCAATATTTTAACTAATCTGTTTTATTGATGTACCTGAGATTTATAAAAAAGAAAGACTTGCTCTACTTATTCATTGTTTTACAATATGTTGCATGATTCACTGAAAATAATTAGTTTAAATAAATTGCTATGGAATTAGTGCTTTTAACACGAGTAATGCTTTTATTACTGCAACCTAATTGCATCATAATTATTTGTAGATTAAGTATTTGTTCTTATTGTTCTTTCCAGGCTAAGATCAAGCAAAAGATCAGAGAGATTGAGGAGAACCAAAAGCGGATTGAGAAGCTGGAGGACTATATTAGCACCAGCAGGTAGAGAGATGTCATCCAAACCTTGTGATGTGATCCAGCCATCTGCTTCTGATGCAGTATAAGAACTCTTCTTTTTTCTTCTTCTGCAGGCAGTCTCTTGATGAGCAGAAAAGGATGGAGGAAGAGCTTACTGAGGAAGTGGAACAGGCCAAACGCAGAATCGATGAGATCAACATGGAACTAAATAACGTAATTTTCAGTTAAACAAAACATCTTTCTCTCAATGCATTTTATGAAAAAAGTTGGGTTTCCCATCACTGCTTTACTGGCAAACAGAAGGAGAATACATAGACATGTCTAGTAAATTAAAAGCAATAGTAGACAGTAAAGATGCGAGTGGATTCTTAGTCTTGTACTATTTTTCTCTAAAGCTTTTAAAATGCAAGTAAAAAATGTATGTCTCACTAAAACATGCTTCGAGTTCTGGTGGTATTTCAAACTAGAACTACTTCGATGATGGGCAAATGACTATTGTATTATCAATGGTTTTGTATTTTATATTGCCCTTTAGCCAGCTGTGTCATTCGTTTTGCATCTTGTTATTTTTGTTACTAGCTTGCTGCAGATCTACATTGTGTAATGGTACAGATCTGTAGGATGTGGGTCACTTTAATTGCGTGAAAAAATATCAACACATAATTTTTTTTCTGTGATTAATTCATCTAATTAACACGTTAATTTCTCAGCCCTGTTAGAAACATTTACTCATTAGTAGTTTAATGTCCTCAATTAACGTCATATTAACAGTGGCATATCCAGAGGGGTGAAGAGTTAAAGCGGTGCATAACGCCTGTGCAGAGTGAGAGAGATAAGTGAGAATAAGAAAGAGGACCTTGTGGATTATCAGATACCATATCATAAAACAGCCATAATAACGAGTAAAAACATACAACAACTTTCAATCACATTTAAGATTAAACATTTGTCCTTTGACTTTGACTTTGTACAGTCTCCTTTTTTTCCATGTTACCTGTAAATCATCATGAAACATTCACAAAACAAATCAGATGTTGAATTAATACGCACTGCTCCCGCTCTCGGTAATTTTGTCAGAATTGTGAATAACATTTTTACTTTCCTGTATCATATTTTTGTTACTTGTAGTCAACTTACGTAAGCAGCAATTTCCTTTTGGAACATTTTTATTATTGTCCATTATCTGATCTAATTGTTGATAAATAAGTCACAGCTTGCAACTTATCCACTTACTTTACAACACAATATCATGTATCTATGTTTTCTTCCCCATTCCAGTTTACATCTTGTTAGATGCATGTGTCCTCATTTTAATTCTATTCTCCATGATTTATTGTGATTGTTCTGTAACAAAACTCAACCAAGATCTAACTAAACTATCTCTGAAAGCATCATTTCTATATTAAGAAGATTCCTAACAAACTTGACAAAGGTGTGTAAAAGCGTAAAAAATCTCAAAAATCTGTATTCATCAGCACATGCAATTGGCTGATGCATACTGATGCATACTTTTTTAGGTGTACCTAAAACTTATAAATGGCTTACATTCTTCTTTAATCGTTAAAATTGCAACATGTTTTTTATTTGCCCAAACTAAGTAAAAAAAATCACTTTGACAATTCATCAGAAATTTTTGCAGTGCATCAAAAATACAGCCAGTGCCTAACCATTCGACACACCCGGAAAAAACCCATCTGTGGACACACTGCTGCATTGCACGCTCACTCTGTGGGAAAGCTTTAATGTGTTAATATGCTTGCTGGGAAAAAATGCATTGCACGCGCAGATGGAAGTGTGTAAACCGGCGTAACTAATATTCTCACTTACAAACCACTTACAAGGCGAACTATCATGGGCAATACATGATTAGTAAGCCGCAAAAGACAAGAAGATGTTAGAGGTGAGGTTTGTAGCACTGACAGGGAAGTTCACTCCTTCACTTTAGGATGGCTGCGTTATGTAATTTTAAATGATATCATTTAATTTAATAGTTCATCACAACCTCCTTTGTAGGCCTATAGTTCACAATTCATGTTTAACTGAATAAACAGTTAGAAAATACAAGTACATTCTATTGAACATAATTTATTTTCATCACCAATTATGATAGAAAAGCAGTTTATTGTGCATTTGGAAATAGGAGTCCCTGGTCTAAAGCACCTTCTTGCTTGAGAAACTCGTTCTCAAATACCTACTTTTAGTCATTATTTAGCGTAGCACATATATTCTGAATGCTTTTGGCAGAATGCAAATGAGACATTTTTTATCCAGATTCATTTCAATATTCTAGTGAGCTAAATCTAGATAAAAAATAATATATGTCTACCCCTAAGGTTTTACTACATTTATTGTTTATGAAGATATTTACTTTTTTATTGAAATAGTTATTGGGCTTTGTTTTATATAAAACTTTTAGTTTTATATAGATATCTATTACCAAAATAAAGGCCTTACTGTACGTATATTTGACTGGAAATTATTTTATTTATACAAATGTGGAAAAAGGCGTTAAAATACATTCAGACTGTCCGAAACTTTTACTTGGAAGACACGTGTGGGAAAATTAAGAACTATAGCACCGGGAAGCAGTGTTCATCTCTGTATCACTGAGGTAATCAAACCGGTTTTGGATGGGGAGCTCAGTGCCAGCATGCCAGCTCTTGTTCTACTCTGACACTGATGTACTGGGTGCAGGTGATGGAGCAGCTAGGAGATGCCCGTATTGACCGTCAGGAGAACAGCAGACAGCAGCGCAAGGCTGAAATTCTAGAGAGCATCAAAAGACTGTATCCTGGATCAGTGGTGAGAAATGGCCCCTATCCTTTTATTTCCAGTGTCCTGCGCTTGAATCAATCTATCTGCTCATGTCTGTTCCTAATTTCTTCCAGTATGGCAGACTGATCGACCTCTGCCAGCCCACACAGAAGAAGTACCAAATTGCTGTCACTAAGGTGCTAGGTAAAAACATGGATGCCATTATTGTGGACTCAGAAAAGACAGGACGTGACTGTATTCAGTACATCAAAGAGCAACGTGGCGAGCCAGAGACTTTCCTGCCACTAGACTACCTGGAGGTGATGCTGCTGGAGTTGACACTTAGCTATTGTGTTGTGTTACAGGATGTTTACTCATATACTGTGTGATTTTGCTGGTGAGCAGGTCAAACCCACAGATGAGAAACTCCGTGAGTTGCGTGGAGCTAAGCTGGTCATCGATGTCATTCGCTATGAGCCACTGCAGATTAAGAAAGCGCTGCAGTATGCCTGTGGGAATGCTCTGGTCTGTGAGAATGTGGAGGATGCTCG
This sequence comes from Danionella dracula, assembly GCA_900490495.1. Classification (NCBI taxonomy): domain Eukaryota; kingdom Metazoa; phylum Chordata; class Actinopteri; order Cypriniformes; family Danionidae; genus Danionella; species Danionella dracula. Next base: position 1,984,088 of record UELW01000021.1, read on the forward strand.
TAGGATTGCATTTGGAGGACCATACAGACACAAGGTATAACATAGTATTTCACTAACATTAACCACAAAGCAATGATTATGATTGGCTGGCAGATATGATCTACTTTATAAAAGAAAAGTATTAAGCTGTGTGTAATTTATTGCAAGTGTCATTTTATTTTAACACACTTAATAATATACTTAACTATACTAATATATGTTGGAAGTTGAAAATTGAAGTATTAAATGCAACAAATATCCAAAGATATAACATTAACCACAAAGCAATGATTATGATTGGCTGGCAGATATGATCTACTTTATAAAAGAAAAGTATTAAGCTGTGTTGTTAACTACAATAATGTAAGATTACTCTTGATTACTGAAAAAGCAATGAGCCTACAACTGAGTTAATGTACACAACTATGAATTTTCTACTAGAGTATGTAGAATGCGGACTTAAACTTGCTTGTCATGAAAAAAAATTGATTTAAAAAAGAATCCATGCACATATCTCAGAGAAAAGTACATAAAACACTGATCTCTTGGATGTGTACTTACGAAATAAGTTTTACGGATTAAATTATTAAAATAAGCTTACATGGTCAGACAGTAGAAGATGTTTCCACTAGACATTACCACTTACAAAGTTCACATTTTTTACTTTCCCTTTTCATTAGTAATCATTATTTATATATGACGATACATATGATTTCATTGATAAACTTGTTTGTAAAGGCCAGACTGTAGTTGTTAAGACTACAAATTATCCTCTGCAAAGTCTGTTCACTTGGAGAATTAAGCACAAAAAATTGAGACAAAGTTTCTACACCCACTTTCTACACAAAGTTTAGATTTTATTAAAACACACTCCGTTTTATCAGAAATGCCCTGTTCGGAAAATGTGATTAAGCTGATGTGAATGTGTTGTGCAGACGGTGGCTCTCGATGGAACCTTATTCCAAAAGTCAGGTGTGATATCTGGGGGGGCTAGTGATTTGAAGGCCAAAGCCCGTCGCTGGGATGAGAAAGCAGTCGACAAGCTGAAGGACAGGAAGGAAAAACTCACTGACGAGCTAAAAGTGAGTTGAGCACACCATACCTCATATCCATAGATGTGTGTTTAGTATGTCTAAATTATTTTGCTTGGTCTTTGTGTCAACAACAGGAACAAATGAAGGCCAAAAGAAAAGAGGCAGAGCTGCGTCAGGTTCAGTCTCAAGCTCATGGTCTGCAGATGAGACTAAAATACTCCCAGAGTGACTTGGAGCAAACCAAGACCAGACACCTATCCCTCAACATGCAGGTACTCATCTCCAGTCTTCAAGATTCCTGTAAACTCTGCTACCACAACAGGTTCAAGGAGTCAAAAATAAAAAAGCTAAAGCTGTTTTGTTAAAAGACCATTATTTCACAAATCAGCAAATAGCCATGCAAAGAGGACCATTTCCATTAGTCTGTTTTTTTTTCTTATCAAAGTGAATGCCGGTATTGTATTGTGCCATGATATTAATTTTGCAATAACGTGGATACTGTTACACATTTATACAGTTAATCAATTCACCTTGATGTTTCGCTTGCACATGCTCAATTTATTTGATGTTTAGACTAGGAAATGTATCGCTTCCTGCCCACTGCAGGAGCTGATGTGATGTGACATCAGCAATTGTTCCGAGAGGAGAGGGGGAAGCTAGTCAGGTACAGAGATTGTGTCAGTTGCTGATCCATCTGAAATCTAGTCAGCCAGAACGAACTACGTTGCTAAAAGTTGCCAGGAACAGCAGAAAATCTTGCTAGATTTGTCACTATTTGTTGGATTACAAAAAAAGTCACAACACTGTCTGAAGAGTTGTTAACCCTGCGACAGACTCTCTAAATTAGCAACACTTGACAGGCAGTCGCCTCAGCGCCCTGTCATTCTCTCTCGCTCAACTCTCTCTCTCTCTCTCTCTCTCTCTCTCTCTCTCTCTCTCTCTCGACTCAAGACTCGAATTATTGATAAAAATGTAAATAAATACGTTCATTCTGTATTGCAAATATTCGGGTCCAGTTCAAGCAAACTGAGAGAGCGAGAAATAAAGTACAAAACAGCCTGGAAGGGTAAGTAAAAACTACATGAAGGAAACATGTTTAAAACATGACGAAGAAAGTGTTAAGCCACAAATGCAGTTAAGTATAAACACTTACTGTTCCTGTCATATAATGATATAATACAGATACTGTCTGGACAGTGCAAAATATTGTGAAAGGAATTTTAACCCTATCGCCCACCCCTAATCTGAAATTCTGAAGTCTTTCAAGACCAGAATTAATTTTGCCAAGACAATTTACAATCTTTTCCCAGTGATGGGTTGCGGCAGGGAAGGGCATCCGCTGTGTAAAACATATGCCAGAGAGTTGGCGGTTCATTCCGCTGTGGCGACCCCGAAAGGGAATAAAAAAGCCGACATGAAGATGAATGAATGAATGAATGAATGAATTTACAATCTCTATAGAAAGGAAAAGGCGGACTGTGTGAACATGTCGGATCTCAGTAACAGATGCAAAACTAATTTCATTGACTAACAAAGGACACACTATCATGTGATACTGAATACTTGTAGTATCTGTCTTTTTTCTGTTATAATTAATGTATGTTTTTTTTATTGGTGATTGCCGTGAGATGGCTTTGTAATTTATTGCAAGTGTCATTTTATTTTAACACACTTAATAATATACTTAACTATACTAATATATGTTGGAAGTTGAAAATTGAAGTATTAAATGCAACAAATATCCAAAGATTAAAAATATTGTTATTATTTCAGGAAAAATCAAAGCTTGAGAGTGAACTTGCCAACTTTAGCCCCCGGATTAATGACATCAAGAGAATCATCCAATCACGAGAGAGGGACATGAAGGAATTGAAAGATCGTATGAACCTGGTAGGACTTGATTCAGAATGTGTGCTTTTTAAGCATTTTACGCTGGTTTATTTATCTAGCCTTGTTCGGATTCTTACCAGGTGGAGGATGAGGTGTTTTTGGATTTCTGTAAAGAGATTGGAGTTCGCAATATTCGTGAATTCGAAGAAGAAAAGGTCAAAAGACAGAATGAGATTGCAAAGAAAAGGTGAGAACAGTTTCATTTAAGTACCAAATTGGACTTGTATTGGAATAAATAAAGAAGAATAATCCAACCAAGAAAATTCAGCTGATTATTTTCTTTAAGTTCAGCATGTGTTTCATTTCTCTTTCATTCGTCACTCATCTTAATCCACTTAATAATTCAAGTAAGGGTTGTTGGTCAGTGTTTGCTGTTAGGCCAAGATCTCTAATTGGATCTCAACAATTGTATTAATAAGTTATTATGAATACTTACTCAGAAACAAGAATTTATCAGGAAAATAATAATTTCATAGACTTGTGAAAGCGAATAAAAAAAACACTAAGGGTAAATAATAATTAATATAGCATTTGAAATATAGCTGAAACTTAACTGCTTAAACAAAAAAAAAATTTATTTCAATTGTATAACCAATGATTGTTTGCTCCTAAGGCTGGAGTTTGAGACTCAGAAGACTCGTCTTGCTATCCAACATGACTATGAGAAGAACCAGCTGAAGGAAGATCAGGAGAAGGTGCTCATGTGGGAACAGACAGTCAAGAAGGATGAAAATGAGATAGAGAAACTGAAAAAGGTATGAAGCTTTTTTTGTTTTACTTGGTTAAAATATTGTCCTTGAGTTTATCTCCAGTATCCCCACAGGAAGAACAAAGGAACATGAAGATCATCGATGAGACTATGGCTCAACTACAGGACCTGAAAAACCAGCATCTGGCCAAGAAATCTGAGGTCAATGACAAGAACAATGACATGGAGGAGATCCGAAAGAAACTGGGTGGAGCAAACAAGTGAGTTTTCTATTAGAAATGTTAAAATTTTTCGAAGATGAAAAATCTAATATAATATTATATGTGACTAGGGAGCTGACACAGCTGCAGAAAGAAGTCACTGCCATCGAGACCAAGTTGGAGCAGAAACGCAGTGATCGACATAATCTGCTGCAGGCTTGTAAGATGCAGGATATCAAGCTGCCTCTCCGATCCGGAACCATGGATGATATTAGCCAGGAAGAGGCAAGGGCTTGCTTTTATTAAAATTTGCTTAATCTAGTAGGTAGCATTAATGTGACTAAATAATTTCCTTTTACCTAAGAGACTAATCATTTCAATTTAACTAAGTGATCCATAATTTTCTAGTTTTACGAAGAGACATGTAATTTTATAGTTTAACCAAGAGACCTTTCATTTCCTAGCTTTGCAAACGAAGCATAATTTCCAAGTGGCCCATTGTTTAAATGGGTTGCCTAGATAACTATTATCTCCTTATTTATCTGAGACCCGTAATTTTTTAGTGTTATTAAGATACCCGTCTCGTCCTAGTTTTTGCCAAGAAGAAACTCATCATTTTCAATATAAGAAACATTTCTTAGTTTTGCAAAACAGACATATAATTTCCATATTTAGTCGCAAGATAAATAGTTTGGCTAGAGATATTCTTGTTTTACCAATAGACGACCTGTAATTTCTTTGTTTTCCAAGAGACTACCCATTATTCCCTTTATTTACAAAGAAATTATGAATAATTTTCTTGTTTTACCAAGTCATAGGTCATTTCCTTGTTTTGCCATGAAACAGGCCATACATTCCTTATTTTACCAAGAGATGTCCCAACAATGTCCCATCATTTTCATGTTTTATTGGGACCGATCAGTTTTTAGCATTACATGAAGATGGGACTTATTCTAGTTTTACTCAAAACCATAATTTCCAAGTTTTACCCAAAAAATACTTTAGCAATGTTTAATTTTGACTCGATCATGTCTGGTGTTTTACAGGGAGGTTCTCAGGCAGAGGAGAGTCTGAGCAGTAGTCAGAAGACATCAAGCACAGTTCTGGCTAAAGAAGCTCTTATTGAGATTGACTACAGCAGCTTGTCTGAGGACTTAAAAGTACCTCACTATTCCCTTTTATTGTTTGTGAAGTCAATCTGGTCTGATGATATGAAGGATATTTTTGTTTGATGTGGTGTATGTTTCTTATAGGACACTCTGTCAGATGAGGAAATAAAAGGGGAGATGAACGCGCTGCAGCAGAGGCTCAGTGAGCAGCAGAGCATCTTGCAGAGGATCAGCGCTCCTAACATGAAGGCCATGGAGAAACTGGAGAGTGTTAGGGATAAATTCCAAGAGACTAGTGATGGTCAGACATTCACAATCAAAGCTGTTCAATTTGAAAGTGTTTTCCCTGTCTTTTTTTAACTATGTTGTTTGGTTGGAACTGTTTCTCAGAGTTTGAAGCTGCCAGGAAGAGGGCAAAGAAAGCCAAGCAGGCCTTTGAACAAATCAAGAAGGAGCGATTTGACCGTTTCAACGCTTGTTTTGAGTCTGTAGCTACCAACATCGACGAGATATATAAATCTCTCTCACGCAACAGCAGTGCCCAGGTAAGCAACCCAGTGAATTTGAACCAAACTAAATGCTTGTTTGTCAGATAGAGAAGATCAGTGAAAATGTAAGCTTAAATGTTAATGTGCTGTTAAATGCTGAACCGGTGTAAATAGGGCATACATTTGTCTTTGAAAGTTTTTTTACTCTGTTGTTTAGTCCAAATAGTTCTTTTTTTTATTAAACGAGAACTGAAAACTTTTACGTTTTTAAGTTTTTTTAAGAGAACCCTGTGGAATTACGAGCATAAAAAGTCATTTGGTTATGGCAGATATAAAAGTTATTAAAAAATATTAAACATTATCAAAGATCACAAAAAATGTATGATTTTTCACACAATAATCCTAGCTTTAAATGACTACTTCATGATCACCATCATGTGGCATGCTGGTATTAAAACTCCAGTAATTCACTCTTGTGAATAGTGAGACCATTTACATGGACTTTAATAAATGGGTTATGCTCAATATGCTGATTACTCAATAATTTGTGTATTTACATGAAGCCCATAAACTGGTGCCACAGAGGCAACCATGTCTTTAGACATATATTAAACCAGGAGTGAGTTTTTTAGTTGTCCACTGTTGGCAACTGCTGATAGCATGTGTTTGATTTTATTCATTGTCAAAAGATCAGGTTTACCGAAACCAAGCCCTCTTGGAAACACTGATGTAAGTCATTATTTCCTTAATGCAGGTTTAGGTTTTATTGCCTGATTTGGATCGCAAGAGTTAATCAAATTATTTGATTGCAATAATGAACAATTAAAATCCTTGAATTTAAAGCTTCGTTTTATACCATTTCCGGTTTGAATAATCTACTTCCAGGGCATCCTGTTTGACTGTAATGGTCACGCTTGTTTTCAAGCACATTTAAAGAGACGCACAATAGTTTGAGGGCTTTCAAAAACATTAGAGTGAGGGTTAAAGCATTATTCCCAGGTAAATGCTAGAAGTTATTCCAAGTGTGAAATAATTAAACCTTAAAGAACATGGAAAGAGTGATTACTGCCATAACGTCACACTGCTGGATGAGTTTACATTCACAACAAAATGGAAGTGTAAAGCACTTCAGATTGAGCGACATGGTCCACAAAATGTGTTTGAAATTCAAATTTAATCACATTGAGTAACACTGATGTTCATTCTGTAGTTTTGGCTAAACAAGCATGCAAGGTTTTCAGTGAAGGCTAACATTTCCTCTGTGTCTAGGGTGTAAAGGTAAAATTCTGAAAGGCTTGTTTTGTTTGTTTTTTTTATTCTGTGATTTGTAGTGTGGCGTTGCTAAACTAAGTCTTACTTTAACGCTAGACATCCTGTATAGGCGTGTACAACATATATTATTTTATATTGTATACAGAACAGAATACATGATATAAAGACACCTTATTCTCAAACCTTCGCATATTGATTGTTTTATTTATTTGTTGTAATAAATTAATGAATAGTTTAATTTTACTGCCAGTAACCCTTTTGATGGTTCAGATTGGCTGAATTGACATTAGGATCAACAATACATAGCAAGCTGTTGGACTGACATGCTCTCGAAAACTTTGTTACTAGGCATTTCTAGGGCCTGAGAATCCAGAAGAGCCATACCTTGATGGGATCAATTATAACTGTGTGGCTCCAGGAAAGCGTTTCAGGCCCATGGATAATCTGTCTGGAGGAGAAAAGACTGTGGCAGCTCTGGCACTGTTGTTTGCTATTCACAGGCATGTGGACACTAATGTCTCCCAGCTCAATACTTTCACAATTCTGTACAGTCAAATGATACTTTTTCTTCTCCACAGCTACAAGCCTGCTCCCTTCTTTGTGCTGGATGAAATCGATGCTGCATTGGACAATACCAATATTGGAAAGGTCTATCCCGTTTCCTGATAGACATTTGTGAAAGAACTCTCAGTAATTGGTCTGACACACGGTTGTCCTGTTCTTATTTGTTGACCAGGTGGCTAACTACATCAAGGACCAGTCAATGGAGAACTTTCAGGCTATCGTCATCTCTCTGAAAGAAGAATTTTACACCAAAGCTGACTCTCTGATTGGAGTGTATCCAGAGGTCAGTGTTTAAATCCTTTTTTTTCCCATATACAACCTTTGATATCACAGTAATGCGTAATGTTTTACTTGTCTTGACATTATTAAGATTAGTATCTTTTTTGCATGTGAATAATGCCAATTAAGAAAAACGATTGATTCATCAGATTTAGACCCCACATACATGGTTTAGGTTGACACGTGTCAGGTTATTTTTAAACCATACTCTTTTGCTGATCTTCTTAACAAGATCTTTCAGCCAGGCTTAACAGTTCTTACAATCTGCTTTTAATATTGTCCTTCTTCATTTATTCAAATTAGGTTTAAATGTGGAAATGACCAGGTAATAAGCAGTGTTGAAAGCACGATTAAGAATGTTAAAATTATAGATATCTAGGACTTTATCTTGATTGGATTGAAATAAAATTATATTTGAGTTGTTTTTATGTAATATTTATTGCTTCTCACTGGCTGGCAGGGGGCATTTGGTAACAGCAACATTTTACCCTCTGATTGAATATGGTCATATCAGTTATGACTTCCTCATCTGTTTGTCTTCAATCAGTGAACACAGAGTGCCACAATGCTCTTCGTTTTATAACGGGCTGTGAGTGTCTCACTCATCACTGCAAACTTTATCAGAAAGCTGACTGTCTTTCTCTAAACTCTCAAAAGTATCTACACTCGACGGTTTAATCTATAAGGCTCTTCTTGGCCAGATGTTATTTTATTTGTGTTCTCTTTTGTCAAGACCTCAAAACCAGTACAATCTGATGCTAACAAACCTATAACAACAAAAACAATGCCAATATTATTATATACAATAAAACTGTAATATTTACAATTAAATCTCTGCTAAAACGCAGCTAAAGTATTGTTAAGTCAATTAAAAGTAATGAATCACTCTCCTATCTGTCACTACTCTCCTATGCTGCACAAACTTCCCATCCCTGGCACACAAGCAATGTTGTTGTCATTAGCGTAATGAATGTTTCCTCGTGTTTACTCTTGACCAGTGACATTTATATTATGATTTTTTTTTATATTACAAATGCTTGGTATATTTGATTTTTACAAATTACACATGTTGTATAGACCTCTTGACCAGATCACCCATAAAAATTAGATCTTGATCTCAATAGTATTTGATTCAGTTATTCTGTTTCAGCTCCTATAACCCCACCTGTAACAAAATAAACCTGGTTACACCATCTACTCTGAAAAAACAATTGTAGCATTTAAAAAAAAAATCACTTTGGCTGGTCTTTTCATGAATGTTCCACCGTGTACTTATGGATGAATAGCTTAAAGGTCTTTACACGCCTATTTACACGCATCTGCTGCAAGCAGGGGTTTCATGCAGTGGATCCTCGGGCACATACAAGGATCGATCTTTATATTATGAAGTACGGCCATGATGCAGCAGCCATACAGCATGAAACCCTCACTCTATACTTTTTGGCCAAATAATTTTGGTTCGTGAACATTTGGTGTGCATCCCTATCTTAAGTATTTCCAGTGCAAAACTGCCTTTTAGAAAATTAGTAATAATCATATTCCTATTCTGATTGTGTGCAGAATTGTTATGATAGAATAAAAATAAAGAATGTTTGGAAAATGCTAATTGCCTGGGCTTACTATGTGAACATTTTTGTTTTTCTGTTTACACAGCAAGGAGACTGCATCATCAGCAAAGTCCTGACCTTTGATCTTTCCCTATATGCTGATGCCAACCCCAATCCAAATGAGTAACCATATTCACGTTTTTTTTCTATGTTATTTCCAAGTTTAGGTTTTAGTCATATTTTTTTGCTTCTTAGATGGCTTGTTGGTATATCGTGACTTAAAGACCGCATAAACCAACCACAATGTGTAAGTGCTGTGTTTCGAGTGGTATAGTAAAAATCATGTTTGTCATTTCTTTCTTTTAAAGCCTTTCATAGTGTCTGTGTTAGGTTTTAATATCATGATATCTTTTAGGAAATAAAGTCTGTTTTCAAACGGCATTTGTTTTGTTTTTTGTGTGTGAGCTCATTCCTGGGCATCTGAAAGCAACAAAATCTGCCGGCCAGGTGTTCCACTTTGTTGATTTGCAAAACTTCATTGGCAACTAACCAAAAGCTGCAAATCCATCTTGGGAGCTGTGTAAATAGAGATTGTGAAATGAAGCTCTGAAGATTTCACCTGACAGTTCCGTGAACGATTTTCAAATCTTTGTTAGTATTGATAACTCTGCCATCTAGTGGTTAAAAGCACTAAGTAGCAACTATTTACCATCCCTTACTGAGACCGGTGAAGCTTTAAAATAATGCCTTTTTGTGCATATTTTGCATAGTTTCCTCCATCAGAGACTTTACAAAGAAGAGGGTTATCTTAAAGGTCTTCCTTCATCCAATAGGCTGCTAGAAATTGAATGTCTCTATGTATGTATGTATGTATGTATGCATGTATAAATATACAACATGGACATATTGTCAGTGACATATGTTTCTGGCAATGTTAAAAGAGGCTCAGTATGGACATAGTCAATTAATGAAAATTAGGGACATAACCTTAGTAAAGGTGTTTGAGTGGTTGAAGGTTTACATTTTAACCTTTGTTAGTCTGTGTTACTTAAATATGTGTCTGAAAGTTTCTTCCTTCAGAGCCATTTAAGCTTAGAATTTAAGTAGCACAGGCAGCTTTTTTCCGGCATTTTTAATGTTTATCCAAAAAAAGAAACAGTTAATCTTTGGCAAAAGTTTAAGTTTAAGGGCTAAGAAACACAATCAAACTAATCTTTTTAAAAATTACATTTAAATGATCAACGAAAAAGAGTTATTAAAGTAATTTGTCTATTAAGTAATTACTACATAAAGTTGCCTATCCCTGTTTGACACCCAAATCAAAGAATGACCCATGTGCAGAGGGAATGGTCTTTAAAAATTCACGAGGTTCTTTTAAATAGTTTATATTTTTATTGTCAACATCCAGAAATACAATGTACAAACATCAAGACATCCAAAAAGAACTAATAATAAAATAACCTACAGAAGATACAAAAAAAAAACTAAACAAAGCAAAAGGAATACAACTTTGAGTTTACACTTTGCATATTAGTATAAATTCAATTCTTTGGCATACAATAAAGTATTTTACATTTTTCACTCTCACCAAACTGTAAGGATTGCGAGTATAATTTAAAATCACACAAAAACGTCTTCAAACAAGGTTTGGAGTTTACAATTATACATTTATGAATAAGAAATTTTCCAAATAAAACTAGTACGCTTAAAAAATACCCAAATGATACACTCTTAGATAAAAAAATACACCACAATATTCTTAGCTGATAAATCACAGCTATAAGTAGTTTTAAATTGACGAGGTTCGTGACCTAGGATTTACCCAACTGCATCATGAGCTGCTTAATATTTATGAGAGGAGCATTACACTACAGCTGATTGGCCACGTCTTGCAGCGACGCTCGCCTCGTCTTGCGTCGCGATCAGAGCGTCAGCGCTGCAGTGATTCCGTGCTCATCTTTACCGGAGAGAGAAACGCTTCCGCCTGACAGAGCGAGACAGCGGTTTCGGGACCAGTAGATGATCCTCCGAGAGAACTAGCTGCAGGATCCATACGCTGTGACGTGGCTCTGAGACGACCGAGACACGAATAACGGTGAGTGGAACCTGAGGAGCCTCCGGTGTTCGGTCCAGGCCGAGCGAATGATGGGTTGCTGTGAAAAACCTCTCGCGCACGTCCTTCTGAATCTTTCGCTAATGACACTTGCGTCCTGCTGCAATCTTTCTGGCGTAGTGGCTTGATATACCTTTGTATACATGCGCGGGCCTATCCTTTTACAGGCGAGCGTCATTACGCGCCTCAGGAGTCAGATCATCTTGTGCCCTTGACAGCGCGGAAACACCGCTTAATGACGTAGCATCGGTCCATCATCACCCTGGTGTTGCTTTTAATAATGATGTACCTCTACAATATGTTTGGTTCTATTGATGGTGAGGACGAGGATCATTCTCCTCCTCTAAAGCTCTTTTTCTCGTGGGAAGCAATCAGTGTGCAGTGAATTTCAGAGAGGATGTTTTTGGGGGTCCCATCTTCCTTATCATTAGGGGACATTTGGTAGACACGTTCTCGAGAGCACACATACACGCTCAGTAAAACCTTCGGTATTTTGATGCAGTAGACAGTGTCCTACCTAAAAGGCTGGCCTACACAAAGGCTGTCCATCTCAACATGATTACATCACCACAATGTGATGAAACTGTCTCAGATAAGAACACATTTTGAAAAGAGCTTAATTGTGCATTCACACCACCATTGACCAACAGGGTACCATTTTCAGTGGACTTCTGCCAACCACAGTAATAGTACCTAATTGTTGGTTATTTTATATGGGACATGCATTAGCAGAATGAGGTCTTGCTTTTGTGATTTCTCAGGTTTGTTTGGTTGTCTGCTTCTATGTATTCCTGGTTATTGCTATGCAAGGGGAACAGCCACTGGATTCAAACATTGATAGTCACTTTCAGTGCACATGTAACAACAATAATGCCTTCAGTTTATATAGCGCTCGTCCAGACACTCAAAGACACTTCTCAATTTTCAGGGCATTATTCATTCACCTGGGTAGCCCTCAGCTGCCCTAGGGCAGGACATGGTTGCCATTTTGCGCATATGGCCTCCTGCCCACCACCAAACACACCCCACCTGTCACACACACATCTGTATAGGGCAGTGGTTCTCAAATACCACCCCACTACATTAGGGGACAGTGGCGCTCTCATTGGCAGAGTATGAAGTGTAGACACACGAAGTGTAGAAGACAGGTGGAGAGAGAACGAGATAAAGAGACAAACAAAAGTCTCCCAAATTTAAAGACAAATAATACTATTTTTAGTAGCGCGGGGGGGCAAGAATTTTTTTCTTCTTCCTAGGGGGGGGCGCGACAGAAAAGAATTGAGAAACACTGGTATAGGGCAATGTTGGTGAAGAGGCTTGCCCAGGGCCACTACGGCAGACTGGACCTGGTGGGGATCGAACTGCCAACCTTCCGGTCACGGGAACGATCAACACCATCACTGCGCCACCTTTCCGCAAATGACGCTTTAAAGCCATACTCCTACTATTGCTATGGAAGCTCCCATGATTATTTATAAGATGCGCTATGGGACATACGATGATTACTGAGTCACAGCTTTACAGTCATATGTTTAGTCAATTTTCTTTTCTTTTTTTTCTCGTTGTTGGTGCATTAGCAAACTCACTGCAGCTAATTGTTTTACATAAGTAGCCAAGTGTATGAAGTGTATGTTAAACATTTTAGTATTTACCATTCATTGTTTTTTATCTTTCTGGTTGAAATTCATTCATTGCTATTTCAAACTATACATTTACTAAAATCTGATGTCAAAATAGGTTGTTTACTGTTGTAATTGTATAAATAAATATTAGTTTTTACCCCTGTAAGATGGACTGTGTGTTAGATGAGGCTGTGTTTATATGTATTCATCTGTTTTTTTATCTTTGAGTGTTGATCTGTTGAGTCAGCATTCACATTCTACATGTGGTATAAACTCATGCTGTCAAAGGCTGGTGAGATTTAGGTGTAAATTTAGGGCTAGTCCCATGGGCTTTTTTGATACTCAAATACACTCATATGCAGATTCAGTAAACACTGGGGGGCACATATTACTCTGACACCCTGAACTGGTTTTTGGCTCTATGCTTTGTCATTCTAATCTGCTGCTTTTCCCAGATATGCCTGTGAAAAGATAGCAGTCCTTGCTGATTCTTGTGCTTAGTTTGGTCTTCTCAAGCAGACCACACAAAGGCACAATTCAGTTTCTTACACAGTACATTAATACAATCAATATACAACTTATGAAATATGAACCAAGAGTAAAGAGTTGTCTATACTTGATTTGGAATTGTCCATTCAAAACAAAAGGCATTAAAGGTTAACTCCACGATTACTACATGATAGAGAAGAGCTCTAGAGCTCTTCGTCTCATAAGCCAATTCAAAGACAAAAAGACCTCGAGATCTGGCTGTTCTCAGCCTTTAAAAACGTTTTCAGACCAATCTGCTCCCAGAGAAGAGTGACAACCAGGAATCCCAATCAGAGAGCATCAGCCAAAGCTTGTGAGAGTTCGAGATGTAAGTTGTACTTGATTGGCTTTCTGAGAGAAAAAGGTGTAAACAATTTTCAGTTATATTATTGGCTCTTTGACAGTTCTGACTATCTGTTGTAGGTGTGAAAGAAGGCTTTTTGGTTTGTCTTGTGGGCATTTGTTAATCAAATAGATGCATATGCAGATTCAGTAAAAACAGTGGGGTACATATAATTCTGACACTCAACAGGTCTCTCGGCTCTATGCTTTTGTTTTCCAAATATCTGAGCTGAGTTGTGACACCCTTCTCTCTCAAAATGACATCATGAATATAGTTCACATAACCATTTCATAAACATTTTGGTCATTCTGCACATTTGGACCAGGATGCATGTGCCAAGTTGAAGGTCCTGTTGTTTCCTGTGATGAATACAAATAGCTAGGTCTTTCTCGAGCAGGTCTCAACTTAGTTCCTTAAATATATTTCACTTGCCTAGTGTGTTTAACAGAGAATTTACCCTAAAAAGTGTATGTCACGTGACATGCTTCCTGAGCCCTCTGCCACGCTTTTGTTATGGAGAGAAGCAATCAGGACACACAGCCAAAAGAATGAAAAGTAGTCAAACTCAATAATCAAACACAACTTCAAATAACAATCAACACAAACACAAGTAGAAAAGCAACAGAAGATCAATACTTGTACAAAACTTCCACAAAGTGTCACAATGTTTAACCAAATGTTCCTCTTCCAAAGCTACGTTCTGTTGTGTTTTTTATATTCCACCCTCCTCTTCAGATTCAGATGCAGCAGAGCATGCATCAACAGTTTTTCTTAAAGATGATTGTTGTTCAAGTTTTCTGTTATCAGACCAATCCGCATCAGAGAACAGAAACACATATACAGAAGCAGAAAGCGGCTGCACACTTTCACAAAGCATAACATCGATGATCAAGTCTTTATACCAAAGTCCTAGTCAACCAATAGTATCCAGCTGCATACTCCACACAGGTGGCAGCATGGTAAGGTGTAGTCAGAGGGCACATGAGTTATATCAGGACCTACAATTACTGTTGATTTGTGTTTTACTGGGAATGTTACTGACTTGGGTGTAAGGGGAGGTTGAATTAGTTAGAGTTGGGGAATAATGTTGTTGAATACAATTATTTATAATGGTGACATTACTCTGCCCCCACCCCTCTATAGCTGGTGATCTGAAAATACTGGTTACAGTTAGATATATCTCTAATCAACCAAAAGGTGTCTCGAGTTTGGATTTTAATTCTACTGCACTGGTTGGCAAGTTTTTTAGCCGCAAATGTAAAAGCTCAAGCCAATATCTAAGTACAATATGTTTCAATAAATTCTTCCATATCAATCTTCAATTTCCTTCCTCTCCAGGATTCTCCACCCCTCTAGACTCCACCTCCTTTTCATCACCACCTCCAAACGGTAATCATGGGTAACCGGGGTATGGAGGACCTGATTCCTCTGGTCAATCGCCTGCAGGACGCCTTCAGCTCCATTGGCCAGAGCTGCAACTTAGACCTGCCGCAGATCGCTGTGGTGGGCGGCCAGAGTGCTGGCAAGAGCTCTGTACTGGAGAACTTTGTTGGCCGGTGAGTTTACACTAACGGTAGCACTAGTGCCAATCATAACTTATGTATGAGATCTTTTAATAATTTATGTTTTAAATCCCCTAAGTAAACACCCCTAGATCGATAGCATCTATATACACATACAGATGGTAACCAGTGAAAATGACCACCTCTGTACCGCTAATCATCACAGTGACACCTAAGCAAATTTGTCATATTGCTTCTTAGCCATTGGGTGGCGCCTTCACCCCATAAATGAGTAAAATGTCACCTGGGTTGGTTATGTTCGAAAAAGTCTATCAAAATGTAACATTGCTACTTTCTTTGTCTCAAGTTAGCTAATCAACATTGTGTTTATTCATCTGTGTTTTTTCATTACTTAAATATCTCTGAACTTAAGTTGAGTTGTTGATGCCATTAGCTATAAAGAATAGGATGTTACTCAATGAGGTCACTTAGTGTGGTGGCATTTGAGGTAACGAGGTTGACTCATGTGGGAGACCTGGGTTTGAGACGCTGTAAGAATATTTTGTTTATTCTTTTTTTTTAAGAATAAATAATAAGCAGAATATGAACAATAAATGGCCAATCGCCTATTTAGCTGATTCACAGACAGTGAAGAAATTGCTCACTTTTTTTCATAAGTTCTTTATGCTCTTGGTGTTTCAGTTTCAGTCACATGACGTGCTTCAGATGCGCCTTGGAAACCAAGGACCGACACCTGTAAGCTTCGGGTGATCAGGCGCCGGTCAGATAAACCAAGCCGTACCCTAAAGCCGTAGCTAATAAAGATCAAGCGCTCCAGGGCACTGTCTCATCCAGGTTATAGTCTGTAAACTTTACAGCTGAGCACATCCACACTAAGTGAGCACAACACACCACTGGAACTTCACAAATCATTAATTACACGCACTGTTTGTTTACATCTTTCATTTGTTCAATAAAACCCCCTCTAGGGTTTGTTCACCTGTATTTCTGGTGTTGCTGTTTATTCTCCAATATAATACCCTTAATTAATAGAACAAAATCTCTTTCTATTAAAGCCATTGATGGTATATAACATGGACAGAGTGTTCGTGACGTCACCCATAGGTTTCTGGCAAAGTGAAATGAAGCTCAAAATGGGCAAAGCCAGAACTCGAAAAAAGGTCCTCAGAGGCAGGACAATGTAGTGAAAGTGTCTAATTGACTGAATTTTTAAATTTTATATATCTTAAACATTATAATCACAGGATATAACTTAAACATTAACATCACAGGAAGCCTGTCCAGAAAGCTTTATAGAGATTGTACACCACGAACATCAGCCAGCAGACACGTCGGATAGGTAGAAAGACTTTCCCCACTCCCCTTTTATTGTGTAGTTGGTTTAGTACAGTCATAAGTGTATCTATTAGTCCGTAACAGTGTTTGAAATCATTACAGAATACGTTGTAGCTTATTTAAAGGTAAAGGTTTAAAGTTTACAGCCGAGCCAAGCTTCGGTGTCGATTGACATACTCTGGGCCCTTTGCATGATTTCAGAGTGATTTAGACAGGTTTTGGTCTAGTGTGTTTGGGGACAAGTTAGTAACGAGAGCGATTAAGGAGAAAAGTATATGTAGTCAATAATTTCAGTCATTCTCTGAGAGTTTTGCAACGAGTAAACATAATGGGAAGTCTGTCCAGAAAGCTCTACAGAAATTGTACATCACAAATATCAACCAGCAGAGACGTCAGATAGGTAGAAAAACTTTTACCACAACCCTTTCGTTGTGTAGATGGTTTAGTACAGTCATAAGTGTATCTATTAGTACGTGACAGTGTTTGAAAGCGCTACATAAGATGTTGTACCTTATTTACAGGTAAAGGTTTAAAGTTTGCTATCTCTGGGCTGTTAGCGCGATTTTCAGAGTGATTTAGACAGGTTTTGGTCTAGTGTGTGCGGGGACAAGCTTGTAGCGATCGCTGTGCTGCTGCAGCCAACCTATTGTCAGGGCCACATAAAAGTAGTGTTGTGTTGCTGTCACGGAAGTGTTCATCCTCCTCGTGTGAAGGCTAGTCATGAAAAGACAATTGACTCTATATGCGCGGCTCCACTGAGCAACGCAACAGAGTCGACACCCAGTAAGCTATATTCTTGTATCTATTTCTCTTTTATTCTTTTCTTTTGTCCTTTGTTTCCCCTGCTACTTTCTGAACACATCCCCATAGAACACACTCCAACCCTTCAAACCTTCGCTCACTTCCTTTCGCATAACCAGGATTTTTCTCCCTCTGTGGGACTTTTGAACTGTCAGTCTGCTGTCAACAAGGCCAACTTTGTCCCTGCTTTTGCTCTCCATTCTTACTGGACATCGTTAGTCTGACTGAGACATGGATCCATACAGACGACACCGCAACGCCTGCAGCCCTCCAATAATTTTCTCCTCTCCCACACTTTTCCGTGAGGTGGGACGAGGTGGGGGTGCTGGACTTCTCATCTCTCAGACCTTCAGATTCTCTTCCTTCACATCTTTTGGTAAGACATGCTTATTTGAATATCATGCTGCCACTATCACTTCCCCTTTTGTAATGCTCATCCTCACTCTATACCGCCCACCTGGAGACCAACTCTCGACATCTCTGTTGGAGCTTGACTGTCTGCTCTCCTCTTTTCCTGAAGATGATTTCAGCCCACTCACTTTGTTTGGAACCTTCAATATACATCTTCATAAACCATATGCTACTGACTTCCACTCACTCATGTCCTCCTTTGACATGACTCTTTTTCCCACCACAGCCACACACACAAATCAGGAAATCAGGTAGATCTCATTTACACACGGAGCTGCTTTCCTCATCATCTCACAGTTACTCATCTGCACAAATCTGATCACTTCATGACTCGCACTCCTACCTGCTCACACTCCACACCACCTCCTGTCACCTTCCGGAGTAACCTTAAGTCCCTTGATCCCTCTCTCTTATCTTCAGCTGTGTCCTCTTCTCACCTGGAAACCTTTCCTCTTTAAACATTTATGATGCAACTAATAATTCCTGCACCACACTCGCTACATGCCTTGATCGAATATGCCCTTTCTCTTCCAGACCTGTCAGAACAATGCCATCAAACCACTGGCTATCGCATGCTCTCCGGGAACAGAGGTCCCCCCTCAGATCAGCAGAACGGAATTGAAAGAAATCAAAGAGCATGGCAGACCTCGAAGCGTACCAAACTGCACTCTCAACTTTCTCAAGCAAGGTACAAGATGCTAAAACAACATACTACCACGACAAGATCGAACATGCCAAGGTCAGGCGAAAGCTCTTCAGGACTTTCAACTCTCTTCTCTGCTCACCCCAATCTCCCCCAGTGACCTCTCACACAGCAGATGACTTCGCTGATCACCTCACAGACAAAACCCTCACCATCAGCAGATGCACCACCCTGCACCCAAATTCATCCACATGCTTCGACACCTTGCATGTCCTCAGTCACTCTACTCACAGAAGATCCAAACTTCTTCACTCAGCTCATCCAACCACCTGCCCCCTCGATCCCAGCCCCTCTCGATCCCAGCCCATCTCACCTTCAACAAACCTTCTCACCTACCATCACACCTGCCCTCACTCACATCAACTCCTCAATCACTACCGGCATTTTCCCTAACACCTTCAAGGTGGTCAGAGTCACCCCGCTTCTCATGAAACCTACACTCAACTTATCACTGGTGGACAATTACTGACCTGTCTCTCTGCTGCCCTACACTGCCAAACTCATCGAGCGGGTCGTCTTTAATCAACTCCCTTCCTGACTGAGAACAACAAGCTCGATGACAACTAATCAGGCTTCAAGTATGGACACTCAACAGAGAGGGCTTTGTTGTCTGTGACAGAAATGTTGCAAGGGCTAACTACATATCATCTGTCCCCATCCTACTTGACCTCTCTGCTGCGTTTAACACAGTCAATCATCAGACCCTTGTCTCCAATTTCTCTGCGATGGGCATCACTGGCACTGTACGCAATTGGCTTGAGTCCTATCTCACTGGTAGATCTTTCAGTGTCGGGTGGATGGATGAGGTCTCCAACACTCATAGACTACTTACTGGGGTTACCCGGGGTTCAGTCCTTGGTCCCCTTCTGGCGTACAAAACTATCTCCAAATCAGCCCCTGTTTGCCTCCACAAGCTCATAAACTCCTACAGAAGCCTGCGCTCAGAATAGGAACAGCAACTCGTTGTTCCGTCCCACAAAGGCAGAAAATCTCGTAGCAAAACCTTCCCTCTCACTGTCCCTGGCTGGTTGATCAAACTCCCTGATCCAGTCAGGAAAGCAACTATAATAACAGCTTTCAAAAAGCAACTGAAAACTCTTCTCTTGAGGGAACACCTACTATTCAAATTATTGTTTTCATTTTCTTCCTCCTGCTATGGTTTATTGATCAGTTGATACATCTTCTATTATGAGCGAGCTGAGAAAGACTCTGTAACAAATTGCATATTGTCTCTATTCTTCTGTAAGTCATTTTGGACAAAAGCGTCTGCAAAATGCATAAATGTAAATGTAAACAAACTAATTTTAATACAGTCTGCTTCCGGAAAATGGCACAAATATGTTCTCTCAGTTGCTTGGGCTCAATACATGGCTAGAACAAGTCTGTTTGTCAAAAGTATATTGATCATTTTAATGTTTTCTGGAATAAGCCAGATTTGATCACTTAGTCATTAGTAAGGGTTTAAATATTCTATAAACTGTTGTGCAAGATGTTACTCTGTCTGATCATTTCTGTGTTTTTGTTGATGCGTCAATATCCCATGTCAAAATTGCAAAATGAATTTCTGTTAGAAAGAGACCCATTACCAATAACTCCAGCGAGATGCTTATGCAAACCATATCTCAACCACCAAGCATCACTGCTGGCAAAGCTGACATTCTTCTTGATGCATTTACTTTTAAAATCAAGTCCCTCATAGACAATATCGCACCTATAACAGTCAAGAAGAAACCTGGCAGACAAAAAACACCCTGGAGAAATTAAACAAAAGTATGAAAAGAATTTGCAGGAAGGATGAAATAAGGTGGAGAAAATCAAAACTTTACAAAATATACTATGACCTTTTATAAAGAGAGTCTCTGTGCTTTTAATTCAGAATTAATCAAAGGTAGGCAGCTAGAGAGGTTAACCAACCCATCAAACCAGACTCCAGTGCTTCTTTTTTCATCAATAAAATCAATAACATCAGAAAAGCCATTAGTGCTTCCCCCTGCAGGGCTGGGGATAAACATCCTCAGCTTCCACTCTCAATGTGAATCTAATTCCCAAAATCCCTCAAAAACTCAGTGGTAATGCCCCTACTGAAAAAGAATGGTTCAGATCATACTTAGAAGGAAGAGGTTTATATGTAAACATAGGTGATGTCGAAGTGGACTGGTTGCATCGATTATAGCTGCTTACAGTTCGGGCCTGGTGACAGGCATGCTATCCTTAAGCCCCAACCAGGATATGTGTCCAAGGTTCTTACCATCC
Source organism: Danionella dracula (assembly GCA_900490495.1). Classification (NCBI taxonomy): domain Eukaryota; kingdom Metazoa; phylum Chordata; class Actinopteri; order Cypriniformes; family Danionidae; genus Danionella; species Danionella dracula. The sequence goes on from UELW01000021.1 coordinate 2,004,791, forward strand.
CCTTCAAAACTCAGGCAGCGGATTCTAGTGTAGTGGGTTTCCTGGTTTTAGTTACCCAGTTCAAGCACTGAGGATCTATGTAGAGAGGACCCAGAACCTTAGAAGTTCTCATCAGGTCTTTGTATGCTTTGGAGGAAAGCAGACGATAGGGAAGGCTGTCTCCAAACAGAGGTTAACCCACTGGCTAGCGGAGCCCATCTCTATCGCATACACAGCCTTCGATGTCCCTTGCCTCCTGTAGTTAGTCCCTTATAACCAGCGTTTGCAAGAAGTACTCTGCTGGCAGAGAGTTGGTGAACACCCAACACCCAGGTGCTATAATCTGCACATTAAAACCGTCTTCAGCTGTGGTGGCAATGCCAACACAAACTGTATGAAGGCGATTTCTGCTTGGCTTGCAGGATTCCCTAGTGATCAGTGTTCCATTTGCCCCAGAATACACGAAAGTCTTTCTCCAGCTGTTTGGCTCCTCTCACCCCAACAAGCGTATATTAGCGGTGTATATCTCTTCACTGAAGCCGTATGTGTATTAACCTGCTGGAAGTTCTAAACCCAGCAATCAAGGTCGTAAGTATTTGAGAGATGGAGTAGATGTACTCCCTCCTCTTGTATGGGTTACTAAGGGAATTATATATAATGACTGACTGCCCATTAAAAATTAAGTCTTGTATCTTAAGACCAGGGCAGAGGAAGATCCGCCTGTTGCTAGACTAGTGATAAGCCTGGCTTGCCTAGCCATCGGCCATACAGACTGACCTAGGTTGTACTGTTTTAGAGGGTGTTCCCATTGTCAATCTTCGACATGCATCTATGGTTACTTATGTAACCCCCATTCCCCTAATAGGGAATGGCAATGTATGTCCCCTAGCCACAACCGTAAGGTCATGAGTAAGTCTCTGGTTTCCTATAGGGTGCGTATAGGTCCAAAGCATCACAAACTGTTACGATGCATTGACTTCTGCTTTGTAGTTTGTGTATGTGATAACCTAACCAATTAGCATCATTACGCTCTTGTCATTATGATAAAGGTGGTAACCATAAACGTTTGAAAACTTTAACTTTGCTGCTTGCTTTCCTCAGATAAGTGCTCTAATTTGCATGTTTCAGAGTTTAAAGGCAGTGTTGAGTGCTAAATGAGATATCCCTACTGACCTTAGCATTGAAGGCTAACTGGAAGCTAAATTAAAATGCAACTATAACCTCAGGGCTAACACGGAGCCTATATGTGCTAACATGTTGTGTGTGGGTGTGTGTGTGCAGGGATTTTCTTCCTCGTGGATCTGGAATTGTGACTCGACGTCCTCTGGTTCTTCAGCTCATTAACGCCAACACAGGTGACTAACACATGCTCACAAACACTTCACATGTGAAGGACATGCTCTCTCATATAGTCAACCACTGTTGTGGTCAGAAATAGGCTAGAAAAGGGGTGGGCAAACTACGGCCCATGGGCCATGTAGTAAAGCCTTTATTTATTTAACTTTATTTGAGCGAGGGAACTTCACCATCGTCAGTTTACTCATTTTCTTGAAAAAAAATGATGCTGATCACACAGACTCTGGTTGAGATTGGGAAAAGTATGTTGACGTGTGTAGGATCGCAAACAAGAAATTATTTGAGAATACTGACAATTTTCCTGAAAGACACAGATTGGCTTTGTGATTTAGCTTTTACTGTGGACACACTGACACACATGAATGAGCTAAATGTGAAGTTGAAAGGGAAAAAAACAGTTTGTGCATGAAATGCAAGCAATCGTCAGAGCCTTCAAAACGAAGCTGGTTTTATTTTCAAAGCAAGAAGTCAGACAAGAAGTCATTTGCTCATTTCCCCACACTGGCTATGTTAAAAGAGGCCCGCAACATGTGAAAAACGTAGGGAAAATATATAGGAAATCACTGCATGAGGATGACCTGAATGAGGAATTTTGTCGGTTTTGTGATTTTGGAAAAATTGACAGGGCACTTCAGCTGGAGTCCCTTCTCACAAGACCTGGAAACGGTGCCACAGGAGTTGCAGTTGCAACTGATTGATCGCCAATGTAACATGGTGTTCCATAAGTTCAACTCCCTGAAACTGGATTAGTTTTATGCTTCATTAAGTCCCGCCAAATTTTCAAACATTCTGAAAGATGGCGCAGAGGATGCTTGTGTTGTTTGGCTCTACATATGTGTGTGAACAGGCTTTTAGTGTGATGAACACCAATAAAGTGTTCCAGTTGAGTGATGAACACCTCAGATCTGTTCTAACAATTGCCACAACAGAATTACAACCAGACTTCGATGCACTTGCTGAAATGGGTGATCAACAACACTGTTCTCATTGTATCTCATTGTTTAATGCTTAATGCTTTTTCTATTTATGTTTGACATGTTGATACTGTTAACAAACACAGTTTTCTATAAGTATCGTATCTTATGCTGTCCTGGCCCGTCTGTGAAATGTAAAAAATCAATGTGGCCCCAGAGCCAAAAAGTTTGCCCACACCCCTGGGCTAGAACCAGGCCATGGTAATTACTTTCACCAGGGACTAATATCTGAAAGACCTTTTCTTGGCATTTTAGATTCAGAAAACACCCATCAAAGGTTTTGAAAGCAAATGTAAAATCACTCTGCATGTTTAACATTCCTATAAATAAATAAAATATCTGATTATTCTGGCTAAAATCTACACAAACTAATGTTTTTTGGGAAGTATGGAGTTATTTTGAAGACTGTATTTTGGCTTAAAAAATCTAATAAAAGGATAAGGCATTGAAAAACTTCAAAATGCATGAAAAACATTTGAGTTTATTTAATCTTTAAAATTCAGTGACAATCTTTTCATTTAAAAAGATTCATATTTTCTGTCAAAACCATTTTTTCGATGCGGTCATGCATATTTATAGCCAACATGACTAAATATGAAAAGGATCTCTTGTCTACACCTACATTTTGTAACATTATATATATATATATATATATATATATATATATATATATATATATATATATATATATATATATATATATATATATATATATATATATATATACATTTTTAAATGTATATATTTATTTTTTTTGGTATGGTAATACACATGGTCCTCTATCTTTTCTCCCAGAATGGGCAGAGTTTCTCCACTGCAAAGGAAAGAAGTTCACAGACTTTGATGAGGTGCGGCTTGAGATCGAGGCAGAGACAGACAGAGTCACGGGGGCAAATAAGGGAATCTCCCCTGTGCCCATCAACCTTCGTGTCTTCTCTCCAAATGGTAAGGGTCTTTTTTCTTGATGATAAGGAATTGACAATATGAACAGGTGCACTGCTCAATTCATCATGAATCATAAAAGGCAACAAACATTAGGCTGTGCAATTAATACATTTTTTACATATATTATTACATATACATATACATTTAATACATACATTTCGAGCCTTAATGATCATAAAACTATATTATAGAGAAAAAAATTGCATTTATTATGTAAGTTATCACTGCACATCCACATTTAGTCACTGCCAAAGCTTATTCACTATGGAAGCATAGGAGTTGCGAAATTCTATTTGAAATGTAAACTGCAATATGGGAATATAATATGTAAAATGAAAAACCATTTCTGTAATTACTTAAGCATTTTCCCATTTAATTTGTGCTAAGTTTTTTGCCAAATTCAAATGAAAATTCAGATATAATGTACATTTGCCATTTACAACTGTAGTTGTCATTTAAATTACATAAAGGTTTTAATGCTTTTAAAGTTTCAAAATTAAATTGAAAATGCATTGCCCGATTTGATGCATTACTCAATTTGTAACATGTACATGCAGAAATATTAACAAAATTAGTTTTAAAATGCTGTTTCTCCTGAATGCATGTAGACTGTCTGTTAGGAAACGCAGGATTGCATTTTCATCATGAGACCATGAGTTACAAAACATTCTAAGCTCTGCCAGGTGTGGCTCTTTAAAAAAGAAAATAGTTTCCCAGATCTTCTTTTAGCTAAAAAATCAGGACCTTGGTTCCAGAAGCGGACCTGGACCATTAATGACACAAATGGAAAAAGATATAATTTCCTTGTTAAAACAATCATATGATATTTACCTGAATTTTACTTTGTTGTGTTCTATACTTTAAGGTGCAATGTGTGTGTTTTATGTTCATGATATTGATCAAATAAAGTTATTGAACATTTTGTCATCCAAAATATAGTTTCAAATTGTTATCGCCTTCATTATTTAAAATGTAAAAACTTAAGGTTCATATCGACAGAGGTGTGGACTCAAGTTATGAATTTGGTGAGAGAGATAGATAATCAGAAAGAGATCTGAACCAAAGAAAGATAATCATAGCAGAGTGCATAGCGATGATGGCAAAAACCATGAAGCAAAACTAAGGGGGAACCTACTGCCTTCCTTCATAATGGAAAGTGACTGAACTGCAGTTCCCCGAGCGACCTCTTGAGGCTGACTCCAAAAGGGAGCAAGTGTGTTTCATAAGTGGTCCGCTTTCAGCAAATGGAACAAATATGTTCTCTCGGTTGCTTGGGCTCAATACTTTGCTAGAACAAGCCTGTTGTTCAAAAGGTATAGTGTTTTTGATTGTTTTAACATCTTCTGGAATCAGCCAGATTTTATCACACCAAATGGGAACCAGCCTCCTGGAAAACAACCGGAGTCAACAGAACAACACCCTGGAGGACACATCAACAATATCCAAATCTTCAGAATCCCCCCATCTTGGTTTCCCAGCACAGCTTGAGAAACTAGTCTCTGCTGGAATCAAGCTGTCCCACTCTTTCATAGCAAGCCCTAGACATCACTCAAAAAAGCGGGCACCTCCCCGTCCTACAGCAAAAACAGTTCTGCGAATCAAACCACCTGGGGCAAAATCCCTCCAACCCACCCTTTCTCCACCAAACCAGCAGTGAGATAAACAGGACATTCTCCCTCAAGACGGTGACCTCGAAGAATGTTTTCAGAACATGGAGATGTTCTCAGCCCCTTAGATCTTTCTTTATCAGTGATGCAGATAAGGCCTGCTAGAAATAGAATAAACAAGTGTGAGAAAAGGACTGCTAGAAATAAAAAATCATGCAGCGAAAATTGGGTGATTCAGGAAAAGTGACTCTTCTGGTTCTACTTGATCTGAGGGCTTCCTTAGACCAGAAAACTATGTTGGTCTTTCAGGTATTTGTGATTAAATAATTCAAATCGTATTTAAAAGGAAGAGGTTTCTATGTAAATATAGGTGATTACATGTCGAAGTAGACTGCAGTGCCATCTGTAGTCCTCAAGCTCAATATTTTCTCCTCTACTATTTAACCTGTACATACTTCAACTTTGTGAAATTATGATATGGAACCAAATATCATACCATAGTTATGCTAAATAATACACACATTTATCTAGCTATCTCCCCGAATGACTACAACCCCATAACTTTCTCTGCCAATGTTTTTATGAGATAAAAAAAAACTGGATGCAAAACAACTTTCTTCAATTAAACAAGGAAAAAACATTGCATTCTGAAGAGGTTGTTAAGGTTAACACGTATCTCTCTGCCAAGAGCCTAATAACTACAAATCAGGTCAGGAATCTTGGGGTGATTCTGGACTCTGATCTTAGTTTCAATAGCCACGTCAAAGCAATGACCAAATCAGCTTATTACCGTCTTAGAAACATTGCAAGAATCAGATGCTTTTTTTTAAGACAAGATTTAGAGAAACTGGTTTATGGTTTCATCTCCAGCAGGCTGTAATACTGTAAGGTTCTTCTCACCGGTCTTCCCAAAAAGACCATTAAACAGCTCCAGCTCGTTCAGAATGCAGCAGTTTTGTTTGAATAGGGCTTTCAGTGTCCGTTTCACAAGTTGTTTTATTTACATATGTACAGGTTTTTTTTTGTGTCCATAATGCTTCGGCCTCTGCCACAGAATCATCTCCACCCCTCAGGAGGATTCCCCTTCATCAGAATATTTACATTTACATTTATGCATTTGGCAGACGCTTTTGTCCAAAGCGACTTACATTAGGGAGAGACAATATGCAATTTGTTACACCGTCAAAGTCTATCTCAACTTCTCACAATAGAAATTGTATCAACTGATCAAAAAACCAAAGCAGTAGGGGAAGAAGGTAAAGACAGAGGAGGGAAAAAGAAGGTAGTAGTTTTTTTGTTTTTGTTTTTTTTATAGTAGGTGTTCTCTGAAGAGAAGAGTTTTCAGTTGCTTTTTGAAAGCTGTTAGTGTTGCTGCTTTCCTGACTGGATCAGGGAGTTTGTTCCACCATCCAGGGACAGTGAAAGAGAAGGTTCTGCTGAGAGATCTTCTGCCCTTGTGGGAAGGAACCACAAGACGCTGTTCCTTCTCTGAGCGCAGGCTTCTGGAGGGCATGTAGGAGCGTATGAGCTCATGGAGGTAGACAGGGGCTGATCTCCTCTATAAATATGAAGACATTACATAAGATTGGATAATATTTGTCAAAATAACTTTTGTTTCTACATAAAAATTAGCAAAAGATAAAATAATATATAATGATTAGATAAAATACAAATAATGAATGAAGCAAAATTTTGAATTTTAGAGCATGAAAAGTAATAAAGCAATTATATAATGTCAATTAGTAAAATTACAGTATATATTGGAAAACATTATTGTTATAAAACTGTGAATAAACCTTATGTATTAAAGCTTTATCACATACTGTGGTTAAGATTGAGGTCGCTGCCTGCTGCTTCTGTCTGTTCTCTTCCACAAATCTCCCAGAGGCTCTCCTCACGATCTTTCAACAAAAACTTACAAACAAAAACAACTTTGATGTAAAGATCTTCTTGACATTTTTCTCCACTATTTGCAAATTTTTTGGCACTGAAATCTAACACCAAGTGTGCTAGAAAACGGTGGAAGAAGGTGAGGAATAAATAAAGAAAAGACATGCGTTAGCGCGAATGCGGCAGAGACATGCACACGACAGAATCACGAATGCAAACACAGTAAAAATGCAGTGCCAATACTAATATATATATATAATAAAAGTATATTACTGAAAATTAAATCGCCTCTAAAACACAACTAATGTATTGCTAAAGTCATTCACAAGTAAACAGTCACTGATCTGTCACCGCTCTCCTACACTCCACAAACTTCCCGTCCCTGGAACACAAACAATGTTGTCATTACCGTAATGAGCCATTTCTCAGCTATCAGAATCTGTTGAGATTTTAGATTTTAGTGCGAAATTAACCAGCGCTACGGTAATTTGAAGTGCGCAAGTCACTATTGTGTCGCCGGCGACACATGGTGTTAAAGGGTTAAATGTAAGGATAATTATTGATTCTGATTTTTCAGTTAACTCTTGTTGTTTCAAAAAGACAAAACAACTCGGTGTCTGTTTCTAACCTGTAATCTAAATTAAATGTAATCTATTATTGTTTTTTAATTGTAGCTGACTTGAAACTGAAAATTGGGAGACTTTTGACTTGACTTGACTTGGAATGTAGTGACTTGGTCCACCCACTGCATATCGCACACCTCTAATAAAGACTAATTCTAAAGTTCTTATCCTAATTGCACGAGTAAGAAGGTGCATTTTTAATCATAATCTATTTAATTATTTAAACTGTATTAAATGGCTTGCCATGATGCCAGTAATGTTATTGACTTGACGACCCGGGCTCTGTATAAACAGTTATAAGGACTTGCAGTGTAAAACTTAACTCTTGAAATGAATGAAATCACAGATTGTTGAATAAGATCTTCATCATTCAAAAACAGTTTAGTAAATCCGTATGCTTCTCAATCAGTCAGCCCTGAGAGTTAACATTAAGCACAGATAAACACCATCTTTGATCATAAACTTTGCCCTCAAAAACAAAATTTGAGTTTTGACCGCAACCTTTTTTCTTTCACTAGTAAGGAGGGAAATAAATCCTGAAACATATCAGCTGTGATGATATGGAAGATTGTTTTATTTTTGCGCGTAAACAATGGCTGGCATTATGTGAATTGTCAAAAGGACTGGTGGTCAAAAACTATTGGTGATGAGGATTTTATGCCATAAACAGCTCACATGTCAATACTGGTCTGAAAACAACTCAGATTTTGATACCATTTCTCAGTCATGTTGTCACTCTGTTTAGCACAAATAAAAGCTCAAACACCTTACAAAAGTTAACTTTTGATAATAGGTGCCTTTTAATTGTGTAACTTTTACTTTTTTAGTGTTCAACTGAAACCTAATGGCGTTTCCTCTTTTTTTTTCAGTATTGAACCTGACTTTGATCGACTTGCCGGGGATCACCAAGGTTCCAGTTGGGGATCAACCTGCTGACATTGAACAGCAAATTCGAGAAATGATCATGCAGTTCATCACCAGAGAGAGCTGCCTAATCTTAGCTGTCACTCCAGCTAATACTGACCTAGCTAATTCTGATGCTCTAAAGTTAGCAAAGGATGTTGACCCTCAAGGTAATTGTTTTCATCATTACTGTTGACATTACTAAGTGTCAGGTACTGTTTCCAGCAATTAACTGTTGTCCTTATCTGTATTTCCTGTAGTTAGTTGTAAGATGAGATCTTTAATTGAATATAATGAGTAATATTATTGTGAATATACATTTTCGTGATAAGAGAATATAGGGAGGTCGATATAGAGCTTAATAACTGACTGTCCAGCGCGTTTCTAACACCACTTCCAGGTTTTGCTCCCAGGATTGTTTTTCTGTGTGTATGAGGGATTTTATATTTGTATTTATCACAGTCCCTTCAAAGTTGCTGTAAAGCAGAAGATGGCACTTCTGTGTTATGTTCAAAGCACTCATTCACTGTAAACATTTACATTTACGCATTTAGCAGACTCTTTTGTCCAGAGCAACTTATAGTAGGGGAGAGACAACATGCAATTTGTCACAGAGTCAAACTTTGTAGAAGTTGTATCAACTGATCGATTAACCATAGCAGGAAGAAAAAAAGAGAGACAAGGAAAAAAATCTATTTTTTGTTTATAGTAAGTGTTCCCTGAAGAGAAGAGTTTCGATTCAGTTCCTTGAAAATATGACAAGCTGCAGACTTCTGGATCATCTGCAGAGGTTTGAGGGCGCTTGCTGGAAGTCCTGCTAGGAGAACGTTGCGCTAGTCCAGACGTGAGTGCACCAGAGCCTGAACCAGGAGGCTCGAGTTGCATGCTCAGTTAAGAAGGGCCTGATCTTTCGGTTGTTGTGCAGTGCAAATCTACACGCTTGAGTTGACTTGGTAATGTGGTCTTTGAAGGACAGCTTTTAATCAAAATTCACTCAGACATTCCTGACTGAAGGAGAAGGGGTGATTGTAGAGGATTCCAACTGTATAGTGAGGTTGTGATGCACAGAGGGATGAGCTGGGATTACCAGAAGTTCTGTCATGGCCATGTTAAGTTATTGGTGATGGTTCTACATCCAATTAGATATGTTGTTCAGGTAGTCAGATATGCGGGTAGTTATCTGGGGGGAACAACAGGTAGAGTTGAGTGTCATCAGCATAGCAGTGGTTCGTAAATCCATGTCTGTGGATGATAGAGGCCAGGGAGGTGGTGTAGATGGAAAAGAGAAGCGGACCAAGGACTGAATTCTGCGGAAACCCAGTGAGCAGTCTATGAGTGTTGGAGACCTCACCTCTGCACCTGACACTGAAAGAACTACCAGTGAGATAGGACTCAAGCCAGTCAAGTACAGTGCCAGTGAAGCATAAACAACATTTCTTTATCATTTAATGAAACACAAACCATGCAAAACCAGAATGGTGAACTGTGTTTCAGAGGTTATTCTGGTTATTTTCAGACTGCAGCCCAAAATGACTCAAATCCGATTTTTTTTTTTACCCAAATGTGATTTGTATCTGATATTTTCAGCTCAATTTAGATTTTTTTTTTAAAAAAAAAAATCTGATCCAGGTCGCTTTTGTACAAATATAAGATCTATGACTTTACTTTGTATCTCTTTTATATTGCAATCACTTTTATCACTATTGTATTGATGTAGACCCTTTGGTGACACCCCCCACTGAGACTCATGCTCCTTGTGGTCTGGGGACATCTTGATAAGTACCTTCTCATGCTATGTAAGGCTGTCCTTTTGTTGACTTTGTGGCTATCTGAGGCTGGGCTCCTCCTTGGGAGTGCATCCTAACAGTGTTAAAACCCAATGTAACACATTGCTTATTTAGGTTCTTTACCCCAACGATCTCCCGGTCTTCAATTATGAGTTTCCTAAACATATCCGATTTTTTTTACCATGCAACCTCATTCTGAACAGCCAGGTCACATTTTTCTAGGTTTTGCATCATAGATCTTTATTATACACATCTTTATTTTAGTTTCTCACAGATACGAGTCGTTTGAGAATATGAATATATTCTTGAGCTGAAATAGTTACAAGAAGAGTCCAAAGACACATTTGAAGTTTAATGAAGTCGCGATTGTTATTCGGGTACTTTTAACTCTGCATCCAGGAATATATAGTAATATTTGTTCTTTTCCATCTCAGTCTTTTTCTTAGTATTGTTTAATACTAATAAAGTTGGCTTTGAATTAGATATTTATGCCCATAAAGCATCAGACATTCCAAAGAACAGGCGCTTCAATGTTTACGACACTTACATTTATGCATTAGGCAGATGCTTTGTCCAACGTGACTAACAGAAGGGGAGAGACAATATGCAGTTTGTTACACATTCAAAGTCTAACTCAAGTTGCTATTTTTAGAGATTGTATCAGCTAATCAGTCAACCATAGCAGGAAGGAAATAAAGTGAAAAGAGGAAATGTAATTTTTTTTCATAGTATGTGTTACCCGAAGAGACGAGTTTTCAACGCATGCGTGTCACATTGGAGCTGCACATCGTTCACACAGAAATCTGATAGCAAGTTATTTGTAGAGGCAACGACTCTGCCAAAAAAATCAATAAAAAAATCTGAATTGGGCTTTAAGACCTGCAGTCTGTTGCGGCTGGAAGGGCATCTGCCGCATAAAACATGTGCCAGAGGAGTTGGCGGTTCATTCCGCTGTGGCGACCTCGAAAGGGAAAAAGCAGACATGAAAATGGATGGATGGATGGGCCTGCAGTCTGAAAGTAGCCTCTGTCTGTCAGTGATCGGTCCCTCCCTTCACTAACAAGCAGAGGATGCACTTCTTGTCTTTTTTCCTGTCTGTTGTCCTCTTAAGAGAGCATTGTGCAGTTATCACCATCAAGTGGAAACGTCAGTCATGTGAACAAAGAAACGTAATGGTTACTTTCGTAACCCCCGTGCCCAGAACAGAAAAGGGAGACTTATGTCGGTGACAACTATTTTGAAGCTCTGCTAGGAGCACTGTACTCTCTCCATACTTTTTCAAAATGCCACGTGATCACCTTCCTGTTGTGAAGCTGGAGCCATACTCACCCCCCAGGCAACCCGACTTAGTCATGACCTTACAGTTGTGGCTGGGGGACATAAGTCCCTAATCTGGGAACGGGGGATACGAAAGCAACCATTAAGTTCCCCATCAGTTGGTTACTACGACTTATGTTGGTGACGACTATGGGAACACCCTGCAAAACACCACAACCTAGGTCCTTCCGCATGGGCCGATGGCCAGGCAAGCTGAGCACATCAGTAGTCCGGCATCGAGCGGGCCCTCCTCTGCCCTGGCCTTAAGTTTAGACTTAATTTTTAATGGCCATTGGGCAATAATTCTCTTATCCTGACTCATTACAGAGGAGGGAGCATCAATCCCAGAGCTGAAGGCAGACATGCGGAGGCCGTACTTTCCATCTCGAAGGCTGGACTTAGAACTTCCGGAAGTTTAATACATGTATGGTTTCATTGAGGGACCTACGGAAAATGCACCTTGAATCATTAGGGAAAGGTCTTTTTAGAGGGAAGATAGCATAAATGGAACTAGCTAGAGCAATAGTTTTTGAGAGTTAGCCCTGCAGGGAACTGCTCATCCCTCCTGTGCCCGGGGTCATAAAAGATTCAGCCGTTAGTCCCTCATAGAGGACACAGACGTGGACAGAACATAGGAATACTCTCCTTACTCTACTACGCCTGTTGAGGCGAGAGGAGCCAAAAAGCTGGTGGTTAGCTCCAAGGGCAAAAACGCATATATCACTAAGAATGACACAACCCAAGCTGGACACCCCTTCATACATTTCAGACAATTCTACCACCACCTAGCATTGGCAGAAGAGACAGACAGATTTATTGCTCAGGTTATAGTACCTGGTGAAGGTTTTGGGTGTCGACAAACCCGCAACCTTGCAGATCTCGGCCTGTATTAACGGTACTAAAGTCGCTTCAATCACCTTTGTGAATGTGTACACTCGACCTTTGAGACCAAACCAAAAAAAGGGTCTGTGCCGAGGGAGTATACTCATATATGAAAATACGCATCCTTCAAATCTGATGTAGCGAACCAATCCCCTGGATGAACTTAGTGCACCATGCGTCTGAGAGATATCATCCTGAATGGAAGTCATGAAGATGAATGTTCAGACGATGCAGGTCGAGGATTGGATGCAACCCACCAGTGCGTTTGGAAACTAGAAATTATAGGCTGTAAAACCCTGTTTCCCTGTCAGCATGAGGGACCGGCTTGATTGCACCTTTGCGTAGAAGGGAATCAATCTCCTCGCGCAGGACCAGGACCTCTGTGGGTGAGACAGAGGTCCTTAGAACCCCGTTGAACCAAGGTGGCTTGGCAGCAAACTGCAGTCGATAGCCATGCAGGCTGGTCCGTACGAGCCAAGGGAAAATATTGGGAAGCTCCCACCAGGCTTCCTGAAGCTCCACTAATGGTGCCATACACACTTCGCCTATAGTTTCCATAGCGGGGCCATGAACTAGTGGACTTAGCGTGGGGTCCGAAGGGAGCCTAGGTGGAGACCTACCTGGACGATCAGGCGCGACCTCAAAGCAGCATCCGGTTCCAGCCGAGGAGGTCTCACACAGAAGCTGAGAGCACTCCGGACTGCACTACATCAGACGCTATGCCCTGGAATGTGTCTCTGAAATGAGAACTGCATTCGGATCTGCAATACAAGCCTCCTGGTTGTGCACATAACCCAGGGAGTTACATTTTTGCATGTTTAATGAAAAACTGAGATCTGACCTGTGGGTCCGCTCCCTGATGGTGGTGGCACCCCCTCCCTCCAAGGTATGTTGAGGAAATGCTTCCAATCGTGTGGGAGCATCTCAGCCTGGGTCGACCAAAGATGGCGGCTGTGGACTACTAATGTAGACATCGTGTGGCCAAGCGAGCTAGCTGCAACTTTGGTAATTTTGAGCGCAAAGTCGTTAGCCGCTCTCAGACCTGGGCCACAACTCTCCTCTTACATATCTTTCAGGGCCTTGGCCTGGAACACCTGAAAGGCAGCCATGGCATGCTGGGCAGTGGCAGCCTGAGCCCCAGCAGCCTAAGCCCTCAAAGTCAGGTCCAATGACAGGCTTAGCTGGCGGGATGGAGGCCTCGGCTGTTCACGCCAGGCGGCAGAGTTACCCGGGCATTAGTGCACCACCACCGCCTGCTCTACCTGGGGAATCAATTCGTACCCCATAGCTACCGCACCGTCAAGGGGAGTGAGAGAGGGAAGACTGACCAACCTCGCTTTAAGAGTTGTCTTCCAAGTTTGGCTCAGTTCCCGATGCATTTGCGGGAAGAACGGGATAGGAGGCAGCTGCAGGTATCCTCCCAGCGCCCTAATAAAAAAAGGAGTCTTACTTGTTTGTGAAAGGCAGTGAAAAACTTGAGGTCTTGGGCATTCAGCGAAAAATCTCGCTGGTTGGCATTGACTCACCAGATCTCCAACTAATCTAAACCAGGAATAATCCAACTGTTCTCTGTGGTTGTCTCTCACTGAGTCTCTCGCGTGTCGAGAGTAGGCTTCAGCGAAAAACATGAAGAACGTCATGCATGCGTCCGCTTTGTGTGGGACGATGGGATCACGTGACCATCAGCATGTTTGCTGATTGGCATTTTGAAAAAGTATGGAGAGAGTAGAGCGTTCCTAGCAGAGCTTCCCATAGTTGTCGACATAAGTCGTAGTAACCGACTGATGAAGAACCATTCATAGCAGTTTGATGCACTGTTCAAATTCAAATCTACTTTCTTCAAAAGTTGATGGACAGACACACTGGGTTTTTTCCAGGTTGTGTGTAAGCTCACGTTATTTCTCTAGTAGTTCTTAAGAGATGCTTAAGTGTGTAAGGACCCTTAGATGGCTTTATGTCTAAATCCACTCAGAGAGGAGCTTTAGCCTAAATATCAATTGTAGCCACAAGCTGTGTATGTATGTGTGTGTGTGTGTGTGTGTGTGTGCGTGCGTGTTTGCAGGAATGAGAACAATTGGGGTGATCACTAAACTGGATCTAATGGATGAAGGAACAGACGCTCGTGATGTACTGGAAAACAAGCTTTTGCCTCTGCGCCGAGGTGAGACCTCTATATATTAACATGGATCTCATTTATCCATTAAAGAGTTAATTGGGATCCAATTAGAGAGATATGTATTTTTATGCCACTTGTCATTTTGGATAAGTTTATGCAACTCTAAACTGTACTTCCATTGTTCTGAAAGAGCGGGAATATGAAATAGTCACAAGTTTGTCCAAAATCATCTAATAGTCAGTGAGATAAAAAATGAAAACCCTATTTTTTTTTCAAAGCAAGAATGTGAAGTTCAAGGCACAAGAGGCTTTCTATAGTCCTGGAGGGACCATTACACAGCTCTTTCTTCAGCTTTGGAGAGAAATGTGCTAAAGGCTTTCTGTAACGCTGGAGATAGCAGCCCCTTATTTTGTGGCCTCGGAAGGGGCACACTAAAGGCTTTATCTAGCCCAGGAGTGAGTGTCGCTAGAGGCTTCCTGTAGTCCGAGAGTTGAATGACACAATAGGTTTTCTGTAGCCCCGAAGGGAGTTGAGCATGGGGCTTTCACTAGCCATGGAGGAAGTGTCATGTGAGGCTTTCTAGAGTGAAGAATTGTAGCATGTAATGGTTTAATTTACACAAACTTTTTAGGTTACATTGGTGTGGTGAACCGCAGCCAGAAGGACATTGAGGGTAAGAAGGACATCAAAGCAGCCCTGGCAGCCGAGAGGAAGTTCTTCCTCTCTCACCCTTCATACAGGCACTTTGCTGACAGTATGGGGACACCTCACCTGCAGAAAGCACTCAACCAGGTAAGAATTATATAGTCATGATAAAACTAAACATGAATTAACACAGTTTTTTACTGTAATATTAATCATTATTCATACAAGTTTGTTAAACATTTGTTATATTTTTATCCAGCAATTGACAAATCATATTCGAGATACCCTGCCAGCCTTTCGAAGCAAACTACAGTCACAGCTGCTATCACTAGACAGAGAAGCAGAGGAATACAGACACTACAGACCAGATGACCCTTCCAGAAAAACTAAAGCCCTGCTACAGTCAGTAAATACATAGACATTAATTTCATTTCTTTACTTTTCCTAGGTTTCATAAGTTCTTGGTGGAATCAGTGAAAAGGCTGAGAGCACTGTCTATATGGGTTTGTGTGTTTAGGATGGTTCAACAGTTCTCTGTGGACTTTGAGAAGCGTATTGAAGGCTCTGGGGATCAAGTGGATACTGTGGAGCTCTCGGGTGGAGCGAAGATCAATAGAATCTTCCACGAGCGTTTTCCATTTGAGCTTGTCAAGGTCAGAAGTTAATTCATGCAGCATTTTATCTTTAATTTCTGACTGATTCTTAATCAAGTAATGTCTATTGTAACTTTTATAGCACCTTTTAGCTGTCAAGATGTTTTAGTTTTAGGACTCTCAACATGAAGCAAATGAACTGCCCTGTGTTTCCCAAAAGCATATTAAGCTTAAAATGTTAGTAATATGATCTTACCACTAGGGTTGCAGATCTTTCAGGGATACACGATTCAATTTTCATCTAGATACACAGGTTCAAACATTCAACATTCGATTAAAAAACTATATCCTTTTGTTATATATCGATTTGATTAAAACAGATTGTATTCAAAAGTAATTTGAATAATTGTTAGATTAATTATTATTCATCAGATAAATAGTTTCAAAATAAGCTCATTCTATGATCGTTTCCTTTTAAAGTTTTGTTCTTATAAAATTTCAAAATATCACATTCCCAAACAGAGGCTTTTTGGCAAAATAAATAAAAAACTTGAGCCAGTATAGATACAGAGGTGTACTTTTGTGTCTCCAGGGGCAACTTTAACTCAAATGTATCCAGTAGGCATGGTGTACAGTTCAGACAGTGCTGCCACCACCCAGCTTGAAGAAGCGGACTCAATGCGCAGGTTATGTTACCTGGCAAAGTTGTTGGGTGTCGACCAACCCTTAGCTTTGCAGATATCTCGCAGCATTGTACTTCTTGCCTGCACCCAGGAGGCTTCGGCTCATTTAATAGAGTAAGCCTTTAACTGCAGGGAGCAAGGGACCCCACACACAGTGTATGTGGTAAAGTTGGCATCCACTTACCAGTGGGCCAACCTCTGCACACAGAAGCAGATCAGAACTTCTAAGGTTCCGGATTCTCTCAACAAAGATCCTTAATGCTTTGATGGGGAAATTAGAACCAGGAGTCGGACTTGCCTCCTCTGGAACAGTGCTTGAAGGTTCACTACCTGAGTTTTAAAGAGGTTGAAAAGAACCTTGGCCACATATCAAAGCCTGGGCGTAAAGACAGTATGAGAGTCACTAGGCCTGAACTGTAAGCAGGTCCCTGATCCTAATGATTGAGCAAACGTGACCAAAAGCACTGTCCTAAAAGAGAAAACTTTCACCCTGGCTGACTTCACTCTAACTTTTCGAAGGCCCAAGAGGTTACCTGGTGGTCCTGCAAAATTTAAAGCTATTTTATTAAATTAAAAACCATGCTCAGAATTATATATTGACTACTAATATGTAGCCCAGTTTAAGGTCAGAATGTTTTTAGTGAATGTTGGTGTTTTTAATTGTTAAACAAAACTTTTACAAAAAAATACCCTGATCTTAAATCCAAGCCTTCAGTGTGATTTGATCAGAACAATAGAATTTTAGAGCAGAGATTTTTAGTCTCTGAGGCTCTCTTCTGTTACCAGACAGCAATTCAGACTGGGAACAGTCACTTCCCCTTCCAGATCCTCACAGAGGCCCATTCCTTCGCCATGTAACGTAAACTCTAGAGCTGTAAGATAAACTGCTCATGCAGACTACTCGACAACTGAATTTGTTGTTGGTGAATTCTATAGTCAACTAATTCAATAAATAGTTACAGCCCTAGGGGGCTGATGATAATATGTATAATAGAACTACTTTTAAATTTGTAGTTTGTAAGATTGAAAACAAGTTTTTGATCTTTTCTTGATTAAGAATTGATTAAACTTTTTACCTTTACTAATCTTCTGTATGATAACAAATCTGTTTAGCAAAGGCAAAATAAAAAGTATTTGAGCTAAATGGCACATGATCAACAGCTAGGGCTGAAATAGTTATTAATTTCAGTCGATTACAAAAAGTGGGATTCAAAGCTTAATTTAATTTTAAAAAATACAAATTCTGAAATACTTCCACACAAATGACATGTTTGGAAAGAAGAAACCCCCATTTGATAGAGCGTTATTGCAGAATATAACTGATTTTTTTTTTTAATTAAATTGGATCAAATTAGGTCTTCCTAATACAGATTTTCTCTGTATTGTGGGTACAGGTATCATGCTTTTTTTCAGGATGATAGGATGATGTGTTATGAATTGTTATTGGTTGTATTAATTTTGTTTTATCTATATTTATTCTCCTAAATTATAATTCCACTGTGAACCTTGTTCTTTATAGATGGAGTGTGACGAGAAGGAGATGCGTCGAGAAATCAGCTATGCTATCAAGAACATACATGGCATCAGGTTAATAAACTCTTTTGAACTTTTAACGTTAAGAAAAATAACCATTTAAGAGACATTATTACTAACACAACTACAGCATTTACCAAAGGAACTTAATAAGTCATACATACGTTACATTGTGCATGTGATGCCAATTGCCTGCACATGTGCAGTGCCCATAGAATGGACAGATCCAAAGAAGACATACATAGATAAGTTACTAATACACATTCATAAACAGCAACAACAACTAAACATTCCTTATTCACCCTCTCTTTTTCTCAGACCAGCACCAGAAAGTCAGCCGTTCGACAGCAGGCTAAATCTTTTAACCAGTAAAAACATGTGAAATACCCCATACCTTTAACTGTCCCTCATCTATTTGCTGCATGTGGCGTTTGTAATTTGTACAAATTTTCAAGAACATTCAAAAACTAAACTAAAAACATACAAAAATTAAAAAACAAGTCTTTAATCCAAAAATTCCTTTGAAACTGATTCCTGGAAAAAAAGTTTCTCTGTTATCGATTTCCTTGTTAAATATTTTACATACTCCCTCCTTTTGCTGAAAAATATCCAATGTTAAATTCCCTTTAATGATTAAATTTCTAATGTTGTCATTTTAGTAGTTAATAAGTCCTAACCGAAGGTACTTGACTCACCACTTGATGGTGCTAACGGCCCATAAAACCCTCATTAGATGTCATCCATTCTCTGCCAGTCTGGTGCAGTCTATATATCAGGAGCTTTTTGCACAGTGTAAAAAACAGAATGTCTACAGAACAAATTATGCTTTATTTGTTATATAAAGGATTGAATAAATAAATAAACAAATAAATAACTAAACAAATGTGCATTCGAGTTTGTATTTTCTGGGGTTATATTTACAGACAAGTTCATTCTTCTTTTTTTATAACTGAACCTCACACACAACCTTGGGTGCAGCTGCGCCACTGTGTGGCCTGAGTTTACTTGCATTTTACCTGGGTTTTTTTTATCATTATTTATTTTTTTTAACCTGTCCTGTCCTACTTCAAAGCAGCCCCATGAGAAGGGAGGTGCTTCGTATGAGTTGGTCAGAGAATTGAAGATATTATATATTGATTATTCCTCTGGATAGAAGCTTTTAATTTATTTCATTCGCATTCATCACAATAATTACATTAATCAATCATATAAACATACATCAGGACAGGACGGTGTTAATTAAAAAAAAGGGGAAAGAGGAGGAAGTAATTGAGGGGGAGACAGAGGTAGAGAGGTTTTGGAGGGGGAAAGAAGGTGAGAGGTAATTGTGGGGGAAGGAGTCAAGATTGAGTTGAAAATGAGAATAGTAAAATAAATAATATTAGATACCTACCTTAGTAAATCCAAGTAGTTCGCATCTTTCTACAGATATGCATACAATATAAATATACATACATACATACATGCAGATAAACAGGCAGAAGAAGAGTAAGAAGAAGAAGACAAAAGAGAAGTAGGAAGCAGATAGGAGAAGAGATGAGTAGAGAGAGAGAGAGAGAGAGAGAGAGAGAGAGAGAGATAGAGAGATCCGACCTTAGACAGGACAGAGAGACACACAGACAGACAGAGAAAGACACACACAGATAGAGATATATATAGAGATAGAGAGACAGAGATATACATACATATATATATATAGAGATAATATATATATATATAGATATATATATATATATATATATATATATATATATATATATATACATATATATATATATATATACATACGCATATATACATATACACACATACATACATATACATACATACACATATATATATATATATACACATACACATAAGTAATTGAGTGTTACAGGACAGGTGACCTAAACCTCAAGCATCTAGCAGCGACCAAACATCCCAGGTGTCGTGACT
Organism: Danionella dracula; assembly: GCA_900490495.1. NCBI lineage: Eukaryota > Metazoa > Chordata > Actinopteri > Cypriniformes > Danionidae > Danionella > Danionella dracula. The sequence continues at coordinate 2,024,562 of UELW01000021.1, forward strand.
AACCTTCTATGTCCCAAATGAAATGTGGGATCTGCCTCAGGCCAAGTCCCATATATGGTCAGGAACTACCCAGATATCCAGCCCACCCCCCACAGAACGACAAGTTTTGGGGCCTGGGACCCGGAGCCGGACCCGCCCCACCTCCCCTGGTAAAGTCAGCAACCCCAGAGAGCAATGCCCGGGGCCCCAGTGGGCCCGCTGCAGCAGGAGGTCGACCAGCCCAAAGCTAGGTGGGAATGCAGCCCCTGACAGTGCGGGCAGAGACTGGGAGGCCCCACCCACAAGCACCGCCATGCCCACATCCCCCCGCGGTAGGCCCCCAGTCCCGGGCACCTCCGTGGACCCGCCAGGAAAAAGGGAGGACGGCCAAGGGACCAGAAGGGGGCGGGTAGGGACACCACTCCAGATGCGGCAGGACCACCCCCCGGCCACACCCCGACCCCATGCACACATCAACCAGCAGTCCACCAACACACACTCACCCCTACCAGCAGCCCCCCAAACCTAACCCCACGCACACCCCTACCAGCAACCCCCCCCCCCCACCCACTAAATCAACCCCATCCAGTCATCCAATCATCCATCCATCCATCTACCCACTCATTCAGTCTTCCTGTCCTGGGAAGTAGCCAGTCACTCACCTGCAGCCCGCACCCACCCCCGCAGCCACCCACACCCCCGCGATAGTGGGCCCTTACCCCCCAAGAGGGAAGACGGGGGCAGTCGTCCACCCATTCCCCAACATCTGCTCCCAGTTGTCATGTAATGCAGGTATATGTGGGTGTGTTGGAGAGATAAAATGCAATAAAAGAGGGGATGGTGTCCTGGAGTGTCACCGTCGTTTGGCGGATGATGTCCAGGCACCACCCCCCGCCCTACATATCTAATGTGTATTTAAAATGAGGGTAGCCTTCTCCGTCGTATATTGTGGGAGGTGCCACAGATCTGCAGCCTCCTCCCACCAAGATTTAGACAGCGAGACTAGCCCTCCAGGCCTAAATGTAGTGTGTCCTTGCAAGTGTTGTAAGGGGCCCAGGGGTTGCCCAACCCCGGAAGCGAGGCAGTGGCAGGTGAGATTGGCTTACTGTCCGCTCCAGGAGGAAGGCCCACCTGGTGCCCTGGAGATGTTCAGTTTTTTAGCGAGGGCTTTACAAATTATTTTTACGTCTACATTTATAAGAGAGATTGGTCTGTAGCTTGAAGGCATTGTTGGGTCTTTTGCTGGTTTGAGGAGCAGACTTATAAATGCTGAGTTCATGTTTGATGGCATTTTACCTTCAGATTTAATTTCATCCACCATTCTGCAGAAGGTGGGTGCTAGCACATTCCAGAACTCTCTGTAAAGCTCAGTTGGATAACCATCTGGCCCTGGAGCTTTTTTATTTGGAATTTGCTCTAGAGCCTCGTGAAGATCAGCAGAAGATAATGGCGATTTTACCGCATTTTACCGAGAGCACCATCTAGTTTTCAGGAGAAGGTCTGTGCACTCATTTTTTACCTCAGGAGCAGATAAGTAGGCAGATGAGGGGTGCAGCCCCTACTTGTAACAACAAGCAGTCTGCTACTCAGGTGTGTGTGAAGACCTTATGTCAACCCATTAATGAATATAGTACCACTGTTATTCTCCCTCTTTGAATTTAAAGACCACCCCACATTTGTTATCAGTGAATCAATGAGTCTAGTTGAAAATAACCATTACTTTTACCTGTGTAACTTGTTTACTCATGAATTAATAGTTAAACCTTTTTGATGTTCCCAGTCGATAATAAGACAGCATTAATCACCTTCACCACCTCTGAGGAAGATGATATTTGCTTCTCAAATCATACTGCTGCTGGAGCTGTATCTAATAATGGAAATAGAAGTTAAAGGTCCTATGTTATGCCGTTGTTATAGCACTTAGAATCAATATTTGAGCCCTATATACTAGAGCGGCACTGTTAATAGTGTTCAAAATGCAATATTTTCATAAACAACGTCTTTGAATTACCTCGTATTTCTGGTCCTGCAAAAACGCGCTGTTTACACCGGTCCCTCCCACACACGGGGTTTCGGCATCCCCTACTGACCAGCTGACTTCTGAGGGTGATTGATGCTGTCTCTCAAGAGCGTCCAGTTTGAACAAACACAGCAACAATTAGTGACACATTAAACATGTGTTATTGTTTTAAAACATTATAATCGACAGACAACGGCTATACAGGATGTAAAAGCACCTTGAACTGTGTTATGCACACACTGTGTGAACTGACACGGAGTTTGAGTCCACAGAATGAAACAGAAACCGGAGGAAAAGGGCTCCTCGGCAGCATGTTTAAAGGATTTTGCTGTACTGTTTTATTAATTTTTCATTTTGTTATTGGTGTACTTGTGTAAAATGCTAATACAAGATCTGGTTGCGATCTTTATTTTTTGATGTGCAAGCTTTGCACAATAGAGAGTAATGTTGGATTACATGAGAGAGAGACTGGCTGGATCACATGGTTTTAATGAATCTGATGCCTTTTGCCCCATCACAGATTAGAACTTCCCAGGAATCTCCTTGTTGTGCTCTGCTAGAAGGAATTGGTGAAGCTTCCCATTTGCTTCATGAACATCCTCTTTTGCCAAAAGAAAAAAAAGGCACTGCTCCTAATAGATTTCCCCTGTACCTCTTTGACATGGCTCAGAAACACAAGGCTTCAAAATCTTTTCCAAGCCTTGCTTTCAGCTTGGTTTAGAGCCCACCTGTAGTTGCCCCATGTCTGCAAGCGGACCTCCTCATCAGCTTAAAACGACCTCTGCGTCATTAGGAAACATTGAATTAGACCTTTCCAGTGGATAGACATTCAGGTTCTCCTTTAGGAATCCTTCAACGCTCTCAGTATTCCACAACTGGTCAGTTCTGATACCATCTGTCTCATTATTCAACTTTCTAAGAGAACAAACCGTATGAGAGCAAATCCAAACTATTTTTTTCCGTATTAGTCTCACACACACAAAAAAATTCACCAAGCAAACGATAGAAAGCAAACCCCATAGAAACAAAAATTAATGTACAACAGTGTTAGTTTCAATCTAATAATAGTAGTTTCAATTTAACTCTAGTAATAACAACAAACAATAAAATTAAACCTTACATACAAAATTAAACATTTGAACAAACATTTGAATAATACAAGATTAGCATGTCTCTTTCCCATGTCCATGTTACCTGAAAATCATCAGAAAACATTTACAAAACAAATCAGTTATTGGTTTAATACACGCTGCGCTTACTGTCTACAATAAAAACATTTTTTTTTGTTAGAAAAAATGTTACTAACATCTACACCACTTTCCTGTGCCGGATTTTATTACCTTTTTTAACTTACCGTAAACCTCTTGGTGTTTTTGAGAATTGTCTTTGAAAAATTTTCCTGTCATCAACTGTTATTTTGTCTAATTGCTGATAGATAAGTCACCCCTTTATCATATATCCATGTGTTCTTCCCTAGTTTTAAACAGAAATATAATTGAATGAAAAAATTCTCGTAATGTTTATTGTATTTTTTCACTGTATTCATCCATTCAATGGTGCATTATTGATCACAATCATTACTTCAGTTTGTCTTTAACACTGTAAGTTATTTATTTTAAAAAATTTCAAATTTCCTCTTGTATAAATTTGTAGTTTAAGACATACTTACCCAGTATACATCTTGTTTAGATGTATGTTTCCTTATTTCAGTTCACTTCTTCATATGATTAATTGGGTTTCTTCTGTAATAGACCTCAACCAAGACCTAACTAGACTATTCTAAAATATCTCTGATGAAGAAGATTCACGACAGACTTGACACAGGGGTGTACAGGTGTTCTTCTTCGAGCAACAAAGACGAATCAAAATCTCAAAAATGAGTTCGCATGAGCATACTCAAAAATCATTGACCAGATTTCCACAAAATGATTTTGCTCTTATAAATAATCTCTGTGGAAGTAATGTACATAGGTTAGGTTAGAGACATTTATCATTCAGTCCCATTCATCACAGACGATCATCTCTGCAGATATTAGCTAAGTATTATGTCTTCTCATTCTTCTTTTTTCCCCAATTATTTTAATAGGTTTAATAACTTATTATTATAATCAATTTGCCTCTGGATAAAGAATAATGTATATATATATTTTTTAGCAGTTTTATCAACCCACATCAGTTTTCTTTCTCCATTAGCATTTTTAGTAATCTTCCAAATTTTAGTCTGTAATCTGTCAAAGTTCTTCATTTTTTATTATTCATTCTTTAGTAAGGTTTCCTTGCAACTGCTCTCAATGAATAAACATTAATATACAATGGTATAAAATGTGTTCCTTTATTACTGTTATAACTCTCAATAATCAGAAAAGAAACCTTCCAAAAACCAGTAAATGCCATGGACTTTAATTTTTACCCAAAGAGACAAATTAAATAGATTCTTCGACATAACTGATAAACCTCTCGTTACTGATAGTCGTCTTTCACCTAACCCCTAAGTCATCCCAAACCCATTTGTTTCCAAATGAATTGCTCTCATTTATAAGAATTTCCCATTTTCACTCATTTTTTTCAGATGTTCTTCATGTCCTTCATGGATGTGTCATAAGCAATGGAATTCTTCAAACTTCATATGAGTCATTTTAGTTTATTAGTAATTGAGGTTCCCTTTATGTATATAGGAGTTGTTGGTTACTGTCAGTCCATTTCAATATCAATTTGTTACATTGAAACACATTGTAAAGAGTCAGCATATTCCAAAGGCTGCATTTCTGGTAAATGCACTAGCAGGCCACTTGGAAAACTCATTATAATAATGTTGAGATGAATTTGTACCCACTACAATTAGAGGATAACTTTTTAAATTTAGGAGCGGAAATATAAATGTATCTGTATTATGTTGTCTTCCCATTTCACATTTCAATTAGAATAGTTTCTTTCAATGAATTAAAATTTTAGTTTCAAATTTGAATCAGCCTAAAATCTTTATGTTCATCAGAAACTAACATTATTGCCAGATAAATGTATATGCTCAGCAGAGTTTTATAGGTTTCAGTGATCCTATTGATTTCAAATTAATTTCATTTTTGTTAGTTTGTTGGTAAAACAATATCTAATGTTGCAACAATTTCCCTTTTCTTCGGCTCTGAAACTTCATGACTCTGAACCATTCTTTGATAGATCAGGAGTTGGTTGGTGTAGGCCTTTTTTGATGTCTTTCTGTCAGACAAGTGAAGCACTTCACATTCTGACAGTTTGTTTGTCTTTGGCTTAGACCCAACCCTTTTCCTCAGAACATTTTCAGAACATCCTCAGTCCTGTCCATTTAGATGGTTCATGGGCCTACAGGATTAGAAAATGAAGTCTCTTAAGCCATATCCTGGATGTCAGTGCCAGTTCACAGTCTTGCTCCACCCCTCATGGGTTAATGGCTGTTTTAAAGGGAAAAGTTTTTGGCAGGGTGTGTACGTGTGGGTGGAGAGAAAAGTAGAAGGGTACTTGCATAAGATGATGTGTTTGCATTCTCGGACAAGTCTGTATACTGTATAGTCCTGAGACAGATCTGAACAAGGCCACAAATAATTCAGGTGGTTTGAAGAGCTTCTCCATCTTCACTCTCAGAATGTCCATTGTCATACTTCAAGCTTGGGATTGACCAATATAAATTAAAAATATATAAAATAAAACAAAAAATCAGTTAGTTGTGTTCAACTTTATTTCTGCTCTAATTTAGGTCCACACATAATAATAGTAATGTCCACCAATCATCCTTAGTTCTTAATTTCCTTTTGATTAAGGGTGCCTTGTCCTACCTTCACATCCAAACACTCCTTGGTTACATCTGGTGTCCCCCAGGGTTCTGTGCTGGGGCCTTTGCTTTTCATTATTTACATTCTTCCCCTTTGTGAGATTTTTAGAAAGCATGGTGTTCGTTTCCATTACTATGGAGATGACACACAGCTTTATGTATACACCAAGCCATCCACCATTAACTTCCCTCCTGCTGCTCTCTACCTGTTTAAGTCACCTGAACACCCCAAACAGTAGCAAATGATCAGTAGCAAAACTGAAATAACAACAATTGGATCTAAGAACTCTGTATTTAAAGCAAATATCTCCTCAGTATGCATTGACTAAGATTTGTTTCCTGTCTTGAAGCAGGTTAAAAGTCTAGGTGTAATCTTCGACCAGACTCTCTCCTTCCAACCTCACATTAATGCTGTCATCCATGATGTATTAACAGGATTCGGTCATCACAAACCGTAGCCTTTGCCTCAACTCTTATCCACGCATTAGTGACGAGTAGATTGGACTATTGCAATTCACTCTATTCTGGTCTAGCTAATAAAAGTATTCACCAGCTACAATTAGCACAGAATGCCGCTGTTAGGGTTGTCACCTGCGTGGCCAAATTAGTCACATCACCCCAGTTTTACAAGAGCTCCACTGGCTACCCATGGAGCAAATTATCCTTTTTAAAGTCTTGCTTTTAGCCTATAAAGCACTTAATGGCCACTCCCCCTCATACCAGTCAAACCCGATTAATGTACACACACCATCACGTGCGTTTCAGTCTGCTTGCACCACATGGCTCGACCTCCCCCCCCCCCTCTGTCTAAAATGGCTTTGGGCTTTTTTTATACAAGTGTTTTACTTTAATGTGACTGTACATGTATATGTTATATCTTGACTTGTATTGTACATATTTAACTTAAGGTTAAATATGTAACCTTAAAGTTGTATGGTGACCTTGAGTGTCCAAAAAGGTACCTCAAATAAAATGTATTATTACTATTATTATTATCATCATTGTTGTTGTTTTAAAACAAAAAAATCCTTTATCTAAATAAGCCTCCTTAAAGAAAACCACCCCTTTCAATTAAAAAAATATAAACTACGTCAAAAGATCTTATGCAAAAGGTAAGTCACTTCAAGGGGTCAAATTAACGTTCCCAATTTAAATATTATACTTATTGTTATTAAGTTAAGTTCTTAAACTTAATGTTTCAATTGCCAAGATATTTCTATTTTACATCTTTTGATCTTGTTTATGCTTAATTTCATTCACCTCTAAAACAGTAAAAATGTGGCCTGTTTCAAGAAACAGGCAAACTGGTCCTCGAGAAAAGATAGTAAGAGATAGATCAAAAGAAAATATAAGGATCAATAATCATATTCAACTAACATATTATTAGAAGGTCCTTTATAACTTGTAAATGGACAAACTGTATTCCCTGCAGACCTATGTGTGTGAGCTATGCACCTTTGTGTATTTAGGACAGGACTGTTCACACCTGACATGGCTTTTGAGGCGATTGTGAAGAAGCAGGTGGTCCGGATCAAAGAACCATGCATTAAATGCATTGACCTGGTGGTTCAGGAGCTGATCAACACTGTACGACAGTGCTCTAACAAGGTACACAATCATGTCAAACACATGTCAACGCACAAGGGTTTACACTGGGTGTGTCTCACTTGATTGGCTGTTGGAGTGTTTCACTGCAGTATAAGTATTAAACTCAAACTCAAACATGTCTTTGATTTTTAACTAATATCTTTATAAAGTACTACGTTAATTAGAATAGTTTTACTTCTAATGTTAATTTCAGCTGGTTGCTAGTTTTCTGTGGTACAATGGAGCAGTCAGTGTAAGCAACATAAGTACAGAAGAATAAGTAAACTGCACCACGACTAACAAAACAATTAACATACTCTATGAGGTAGAATATTCTAAAGCAGTGGTCCCCAACGTTTTTTGTGCCACGGACCGGTTTAATGTCTGACAGTGTTTTCAGGGACCGGTCTTTGAGGTGTGGAGAATAAATATAACAAAATAATATAATATGACCTGCATGAAAACTGTGGTATCTTCTAAACATAATAATAAACGTAAATCCACTCTACCTGTTTGCTACTACAGCATCCTCTTAAAATCACCACATTATGTGGCGAAGCAGTGGGAATCTCCTGTCGAGATAAATGCGTATTTTAAGTAGGACTCTTGATATTATCTGTTAAATGCAGCTTTCTTTTTCTTGGAAGTTGTAGGCTCTTCCTCTGTCTCTTCTAGATGCAGTTAACGAAGTGGGGTGGTGGGGGGCTACAAGTTCAGCAGTCAGATAGCTTGGGGAAAAAAGCTCTGTTTGTGCCGTACAGTCCTGGTGTTAGTGCCTTTGAAGCGGTGGCCGGAGGGCAAGAGCTTAAAAAGGTGGTGGCCGGGATGAGCAGGGTACACTCTGGCAGTGTACAGGTCCTGGAGGCAGAGTGGGGTAGTGACGAGGATCTTCTCAGCCATGCGAACTGTTTTCTGAATCCTAAGTTTGTCTGCTTTAGTGGTTGAGCTAAACCAGACAATGATGGAGGTGGAGAAAACAGACTTGATGACCGCTTAGTAAAACTGGGTTAACAGTAACAAAATTTCAGTATTCGGTACCGATACCAGTGAAAATCCACTGTTCTTGGTGCCAATTTCGGTACTAAAGAAAAACATGAAAACATGAATTGAGCAAAATACTTTTATTAAAATAGCTGAATAATAACAAACATGATTGAATAACTCACTCTTTCTTTATAAGTGTAAACCTTTTTATAAATTATTATTAATTAAACAAAATATGCCATAAGTGAACTTTATTATTATTATTATTATTAAAAGCATAGCATTGTAATAAATATTTGTTATAACTTTCCAGTAAATAACAAACCTCAACTTTTATAATAAATATATATAATATTTATTATATTAAGTGTGTATATGATGTCACTGTTACAAAGATGGAAAAACTGTAGTATTTTAAACACTTTACAAAAAGAAACAATTGTTAGATACCATGACTTAAAAAAGGTTCTTGTAATCATTATTTAATTCACTTACTGTAACTTGATGCAAGATAATACATGATGAATTCATGTTAATGAATGGTATCTAATTGATATCAATTAGCAATCATGCTTCATAGCCAAAAACTGTTTTTTTAATGAGTTAATGTGAGGGACATAAACTTTAACCATACATTAAATCCATTATATAACAATGATATTTTGAACACACTAACTACTAACTAAGCAAATGGTGATGTTTATGTTCAGTGCGTTTGTGATGCCTGTAGTCAAACACAGGTTGGACCAATTCAACAGAATTCTGAATGACATCACTGTTTGCTGCTATATTCAGTGAGTGAGTGAGGGGGAACTTGAGTATCGAACATGCTTGCTTATCGAACGTGGAGATTAGCCCTTTCCTAATCAAACCTGCTCATCAAGGTCTTGCAATGTCGAGCTCTAATGAGATCAACAACCAAATTAAGCTGAAACACCTACAAGTTCAAGTCCATGAAAAAAAAATTTTTTTGATTCAGTCTTGACAGGTTACTCCACTGGTGCCACAGTGCTGTTCATGATGGTAAGGGGAGGATGTGCGGGGGTCTTCTCCTGAAGTCCACTACCATCTCCACTGTTTTGAGGATGTTGAACTCCAGGTTGTAAAGACTATACCAGTGAGCCAGCTGCTCCACTTCCTGTCTGTACCGTCCTGGATGAGACCAATGATAGTGGTGTCGTCAGCAAAATTGATGAATTTCACAGAGGAGTCGTGCGAGGTGAACGCCCATGAGGGGTGCAAGTGCTGGTGGTACGGGTACATTGTTAATGCTCTCATCCTCATGAGCTGTTGTTTGTCAGAAAGCTTGTTATTTACTAACAGATGGAGTCAGGGACGGAGAAGTGGGAGAGTTTGTTCCGAAGGAGTGATGGGACGATGGTGTTAAATGCTGAGCTGATGTCCACAAATAGGACCCTCTCTGGCTTATCCAGATATTGCAGGTTGTATTGCAGCCCATGTTGACTGCATCCTTCACAGACTGGTTAGATCAGTAAGCAAACTGCAGGGGGTCCAGTAGGGGTCTAATGATGCTCTTCAAGTGGCCCAGTACCAGTCTTTCAAAGAACTTAATGACAACAGATGGCAGGGCCACTGGATTGTAGTCATTGAGATCTGTTATTTTAGGCTTCTTTGGGATGGTGACAATGGTGGAGCGTTTGAAGCATGCAGGGACTTCATATTGCTCCAGCGATCTGTTGAAGATCAGAGAGAAGATGGGAGCTTGTTGGTTAGCTGTAGGTGAGACCCCAGCAGGACCTGGTAATTTCTTCCGTTTCCTGGAGAGCTGACAAACATCACCCTTGCTGATCTGTAGAGCATAAGTGAGAGAATGGTGTGTGCTGAAGGATGATCTTGGAGGTGTGTGCTAGAGGTGTTAACGGCTACTCAAGGAGACAATCTGAGGGTGTCTCAAATCTGCAGTCAAACTCATTCAGCTCATTCACCAAGTTTCAGTTGCCCATTGATGTAGATACTGGCATTTTGTAGTTTGTGATTGTCTTTAGGCCTGACCATACCGAAGCAGGATCGTTGGTAGCAAACTGGTTTTGCAGCTTTGTTTGTATGTTGTCTTGGCGTCTCTGGTCTCCTTGTTCATATGTTTCTGGCCTATTTGTACAAAGAGCAGTCTCCACTTCTGTAGCCATCACCCTGGGCTTGACGAAGCTGTTTTCCAGAGAACCATGGTTTGTCTATGTTTTCTGTCACATAGGTCCAGGGGGATGCACATCTCTTCACAGAAACCGATGAAAGATATAATAGAGTCTGTGAGATCATCCACCTCTGTGGCAGAGTCCTCGAAAATGCTCCAATCAGTACATTCAAAGCAGCCTTGAAGGATCTGCTCTTGATCAATGTTTTTTACAGTACTCACAAAAAGTTTAGCAACTGTGAGTTTTGGCCTGTAAGATGGGATGAGATGTACCAGACAGTGATCAGGTACCCCAAGGCAGCTCTGGGGACAAAGTGATATGCATTTGTCATTGTGGTGTAACAATGGTCCAGAATATTCCCCTCTCTGGTGGGACCCTTAAAATGCTTCTATAGTTTCGGCAGTTCTTTTCTCAAATTAGCTTTGTTGAAGTCCCCAAGAATAACAAAGACAGAGTCCAGATACTGCTGCTTCTTGTTAGTGATCTCATCAGCCAGCTGTTACAGAACTTTGCTCATACGCGCATACAGGGGATGTAAACACTGACAAGAACATATGATGAAAACTCAGAGGGAGTAGAAGGGGTTACAGTTAACTGTTAAAAAGCGCTTCCAGATCAGGAGAGCAGAACTTCATCACAGTTACATCTGTACATCACCTTGTGTTGATGTAAAAACATGTCCCGAGGTTTTGTGGTCTGCTCTGAACAGCATGAACACGAGGGGGGGGAATTAGTTTTGATTTCTGAATTTGCGTTTATGGGCATGCTCAGAATTCTTACTGAAGTGATAAATTAAGTTGTTTTTTTGTGCACCAGCTTGACTCTTTTCCTCGACTGCGTGAAGAAACTGAACGAATCGTCACAAGCCACATCCGCGATCGCGAGAGTCAAGCAAAAGAACAGGTGACAAACACTCCTGCATACACACTTGTAGTTAGGTCGAGTTGCAGCTGGATTACATCAGTGTGTGTTTGTGCAGGTGTTGCTGTCCATCGATATCCAGCTGGCCTACATTAACACAAATCATGAGGACTTTATTGGCTTTGCAAAGTATGTACATCACCTAGAATACATGTGTCCAACTAAATATCTGGAGTGCCAAACCCTATAAGAGAGAATTTTTGACTGTTTATGTCAAAATCTCATGAGTGTTTTATGAGTCCAGCCACATGTTCAGTTCATGACCGTACGTGTCTGATCTGTGACCCTATGACATCAACAGCCTATACTCATTTTACCCCTCCCATCAGGGAAAGAGAAGTGATGTCACTTTAGGGATGTGTATATAATTGGTGTAGTGTATAGAATTATGTTTTATTTTAATGTGTGAATGTGTTTTTGTGAAAAACTGTTCAGAGAGTTGGCAAAGACGAACTCAGCAAAACCTCACATGCAGCTGCTGTTGAGGAATGGAATAATGAGACTCTATGTGTTCTCAGGGGCGTAGAGTTTGTACTTCTGCTCAGAGTTTACAACTTGGGCCCTGATGGTGGGATGCAGGCTCACAGCGTGGGGTGGTCTGTTCAGAGGGGTTTCGTAAATCAAATGAACTAGTTTGACGCAATGTCTGATTGGCTTAGACCAACAATGTTAAAACCAGCCCCCAACCAGTCAAAGCCCTCATTCGGTGGGTTAAATCACAGAAGGATTATCAGCTCTTTACCAGTAAAACTAGTCAGTGATGTTTTCAGTCAGAGAAGATATTTTTGGTAAATTATTAGTTTTAGGATAAAACTATTGGCAATGCATCCATTTTTAAAAACATTATAAAATAAAAATTGTATTTTTGTTTTGACTTTACTTTTTTTAATGAATATTTAGGCAACACATTTGACATATGGATGCTTTTGGAGATGGTAAATGCAGAATAACATTTGCTTTTAATAGAGATCTTTTTCACTCACACTTAAAACTACATCCCTCCCTTTCAGAGATCGCTGAGACTGTGTGTGCATGCACTTTAGCTTCTGTTGTTGAGGAGAATGACTGTCTGTTTGCATACACACCTAATTTTTAACTCAGAAACAGAATGCTCATTCACAAATTGAAGCAAAGAGGTTTTTTTCTCACATGTGTAAAATACAGCAGTCACACAAAGTTTTCCATCACTGAAACAACTATTTGTGAAAATTACATATTTTAGTTTTCCATGTCACATAAATTAATTGTTTACTAGTCTAAAATCTTCACAAGTGTGCGATGATCAGAATTGTAGATCTTTTATTCACAAATATCTTGTTCGGATACCCACAACTTTGTACATACATTCAGCTTTAACCATGATAACTCCTAACACTGAAAAAACCCCATAATGTTATATGTTTTTTCCTGAATAACAAACTTCTTGTATTACAAAAGAAACGATCAACATTTTGTGAAAAATGCTTGTTGTTTATTATTATTAACAGTATTTTAGTTTTTACATATTTAATATGGTCTAAATGTGGGATAAATCATTTAACATGTTTAAACAAAATTTTATATAAACATACTTTTAAACGATTAAAAAGAGATGTTTACTAAAACACTTGACAAGATTACTAAAACTCTGTAAAATTTCTGTAACCGCTTTTAATCTTTATTATGTTGATGGTAAAATCTACAAAACATGAGCAGTATTTTAGTACAGATTTAATATAAAAAGCTAATGTTGTTATGAAGCAATCCTAAATGACATCTATATTAGAAAAAGTTTAACAGATTCTTTAAAGTGAAATCATTCAGCGTCTGTAAGAAACGATGAATATACACCACAATTAATCTCCCTCTTCCGTTCTATTATTACAGATCAAATGTCGGATGTTTTGCAAATTGGGAGTAAACGACAGGGGTTTATCATTTAACCGCCATACAATACAAAGTCAAACCAAATGGTACCCCTATGTCTGTATGTGTGATGAGGAGTGATTCTGTGCAGCACTATCTCCTAACCGTAGTAAACCAAAATAGGTATTCATAAAATGTGTATAAGCGTTGAGTCGTAAAACATCTTCCTACCCCCAAACCCATCAAGATTTTACCCAAAAATTGCTCAAGCCGTCAAACAGTATCACCTCTCAGCTGATCAACAAGATTCCCACAAGATTGAACAAACCGTTAAATTTGCACTCATCATTTTAAAATATTCTACATTAGACTAGTAATATCCTAAACAGATATGTGTGTGTGTGTGGTATTTAATAGACATCACCAGTTACTTGTCTTATCTATACCCTAATCGAATACAATACATTCAGGATGAGATGGGGAACAAAGTGTAAACTAAAAGAGTTTTATACAACTTGAGGTAAACACAATTTAAACTTTGAACAAGAATAGTTGTTTATAAAACACATCAAACTCTCAAGAAGACATTATTAACTCGCCGACCTACACCAGACTGCTACATTTGTCTAACTAAACATAGCACAGTCGCAAAATGTAAAAAACAAAACAAATAATCATAAAAAAAAATGTTTCAGCAACAAACATTTCTGTAAACCTTTTATGATGTTGTTTGGATGCATCTTTTAATGTTTATGAATAAAATGTAAGCTTTTTTTTACAAAGATATGAAATCTAGAACTTTTTCTAAATAAATTAAATTTATTTTTCATTCATTTACTATCTTAAAGATCTTTTATATTTTAACAACAATAACAAATATTTCATTTTCCAACATAAACATCAGTAAACAAAGAATTATCTAAACCTTTTACCAACTACTCAAGCAGTGATTGGAGAGATACATCTCCTAGAACAAGGAAACGTCAGACAGGTTTTTTGTAAACATAGGGGAGACAATAATTTCATCCTCATGTTTTTTCACATGAAACAAAGTATTTTCTATACAAAATAATTTTTCTTATCACCACTGTTTTAGTTTTACATATGTCACATTATAATCTCTACATGCATGTGTGTGTTTGTTGATAAATGGTTTTTACTTTTTACCCCTCTATGTTAGCACATTTCACAAATATTTTGTTTGGACACTGTCCATTTGTACAAACCTTTAGTTTCAAAATGAAAGCGACTAACACTCCTTTTTGCAAACAACAGTGTTTTAGCTTTACATATACCACATGAAAACTTTGTTTTATTGAGTGTGTGATGATAAACATTGTTTGAGCTTACTCCACTACGTAAACACACATATTTTGTTCAGATACCTTAAATTTGTACATATATTCAGCTTTACCAATGATAAGCACTAATACTCCTCACAATCACAAACACGATCGTGTTTTAGTTTTACATTTCACATAAAAATTTTTGACTTCGTACACACTACACTTTCACAAAAGGTTTGGTCTGATGCTTTCTTCAGGTTAATGTCGTCTTCAATTTTATACATACGTTTAACTTTGACAGGGATTTTTTTCTCAAAGTTGTTGGTCTAAGCCAATCAGACATTGCGTCAAACTAGTTCATTTGATTTACGAAACCCCTCTGAACAGACCACCCCACGCTGTGAGCCTGCATCCCACCATCAGGGCCCAAGTTGTAAACTCTGAGCAGAAGTACAAACTCTACGCCCCTGAGAACACATAGAGTCTCATTATTCCATTCCTCAACAGCAGCTGCATGTGAGGTTTTGCTAAAATATGAACATCTTTGCCATCTTGCTGAACAGTTTTTCACAAAAACACATTCACACATTGAAATAAAACACCATTCTATACACTACACCAATTATGCACACATTCCTAAAGTGACACCATTTCTTTTTACCTGATTGGAGGGGTAAAAGGAGTACAGGCTGTTGATGTAATGGGGTCATGGATTGGACACAAACGGTCATGAAGCACTCATCAGATTTCTCTCTCCTATACATTTTCACTACATCCTTAATGAAACCTGATCACCCCAATTAAAACTTGATTGAAACTTAAGTTATATCTGTTGAAGCACATTGGAACCAAAATGCCCAGGACTTTGGTTATCCACGGACCCTGGTTGGCACCTTTGCCCTAGACTATGAGAAACTGATTGTTGAAAAGAAAAAGAAGTTCCACCATTAATTCATCTCCCTCATGTTGTTAATCTTCAAAACACCTGATTGGAGGATTCTCTTCACTTGCTCGCGATGATGCAAGATGTTGTAGAATTTCCTGTCTCCACACCTATAAAGCAGTCAGATCTATTCATCTAAGTATCGCATTATGTAACACAGCTACAACCAGATGTTTGGAAAAATTAAAACTTAAGAATACTGATATATTTTTGTAAAGCAAGAGCTTCAGTGTAGATTAATATAGATTATAGTGAACCCTGTTGTTGTCATCATGATTTTTACATATTTATAAAATACTGCGCATTCACATAAACCTGTGCCGCTATAACTTATCCTTTGCTAGCATCTGTGTTGTACTTTGGTAAACTAATAGTTAAGATTTTTATCATACCAGTTTTTATCAGTGCATAGAATGTGCAAGATAGAGCACATAACTATAAATGCTTTTGCTGACAAATGAGTGCACACGGAGCCTTTGCAGAAAGCATTTTGTAGGCTTGACACACACCTATAAATTGGGTTTTAGAAATAGAGCAAGAGCAAAGAAGGTGGAGACAGCGGCAAACAGAGTACCAGCAGTTGTTCTGCTGACTACGTGATGACCAGCACACTTTCTATTTCAGCGTGTATCCACTAGAGCAGTGGTTCTCAAACTGTGGTATGCGTACCACTGGTGGTACTTGGACACCCCCTAGTGGTACGTCTGTTAGAGGTACGTGGAGGTCAATTCTGTTTGTGTCCAGTCTATACTACTTAATAGTATAATAGTATATAGTAGTAAATAGTATATTTACTCATTAAGATACAAATACCAGTGTGTGTGTGTAGAAATATATTATTGGAATAAAACCTGTTAATCTTGTGCCGCTGGTGTGTGTAAAGCGTTGACTGTTTATAACAGTTACAAAGCGTGCGTAACTACGTGCAGCGCGCAGAGCGATCGTATTTCAGCAACGGCTGAAAGAGAAACTAAATGAAATGAAACTAAATAAGAAGTTTCATATCGCGTGAGCCTTTGCGTTGCCAAAGCGGGTAAGCCCCACATTCTTCTGAAAAGCTCTGTTTACATTTAGCCAAGTCATGGTGCACATTATATGTGGCTAAAAGCAGCAAGAGGGAAACTTATGAAGCTTTAAAACACTGTCACTGAGTGTTGACATGAAGTGTTGACGTGACGACGGACATTAAAAATACGCTGATTGAGTGCATTTTAAACACATGTGAAATAAAAGACTGAAACAACAGCTTTAAAAGGCGCTGTTTCTCTCTGAGTGTGTGCATGTATTTTAGTGTCAGACGCAGATGCACCTTACAATCCCACGCACTCATTTCTGATGCAGATGGAGCAACATCAGATTTTGAATAAACTATGAATGCAGCTGCTACTTTAATATTTTACCTAAAATGCCTTTACCTCAACTTTACTTACTCCTACTAGCAGAATAATAAATCCCTCCAGAGCAGAAGTCATATGTAAAAAAGGGAGAAAGACAGCAAAAGGGATGTTGCAAAAAAATTATATAGTTAGTCTATGGTAACCCATTAATATTGTGTCTGGATTCAAGGGCTGAAAATGCGTCTTACTTCAGACCCGGTAAATGATTAATGTTTAGGATGTACAGTGTTAAGCATTGCTAAAATGAACAACTATATAAATATTATAAATATAATATTGAACTGCATTTGACTATAACTTAACAGTAAAGCCTATACGATGTTGCTATACTGTACATTTATTTTGATGTTGCTTATTATGGTGGTATTTGGAGCGGTAATTTTTTTTCAGGTGGTACTTGGTGAAAAAAGTTTGAGAACCACTGCACTGGAGAAACATTCTTCCCTAGATTCCAAGCTCTGGTCCTAGAGTTTAGTGAACTCTGTGATACTGGGAAGAGTGTTATATAGATCTATATTAAAGCTTTTACAACACTTAGTTACGTCATGATTTTTTTTTTATTTTATAGTTACTAATATATGCATTGCCTTGATTGTAGGTACAGTCATAGACATAAATGCAATTGTGTGTTTCAGATTTCAGCATTGTTTTTAATTTTGTCCTATTTTTCCAAATGAAAAATATGAACATTTGCACGCTCTCTCTCTCTCTCTCTCTCTCTCTCTCTCTCTCTCTCTCTCTCTCTCTCTCTCTCTCTCTCTCTCTCTCTCTCTCTCTGAATATATAAATCTTTCCATATATACTAGTGCTCAGCAGAGAAGCAGCCAAACAAACAAGAAGACCTTGGCTGGAAACCAGGTCAGACACTTTGTTGTTTTCACACACTGATCCATTACCATAGACTCTTTAAATCTGACTGATTGTGATCTCATGAGCCTTTTGTGTGTGTTTTATGTAATTTTTCTCTGATGTGATCTTTGGCATGACTTCATCTGATGCTTCATGGCCTCAGGAGCTCCAGGTAAGAGCATCTATGACTGGGGAGGGCCACCAACATTGCTGGTTTTAATTGCTTTCTTTTTTTTTAAACTCACTAGCATCTTCAAACAAGGGAAAGTTGACTCAATTAATGAGAGCAGGTGTGTATTGAGAACATAATAGCTAAATTGTTGTTGGTCCTATAGCAATTGTGAAAGTGAGCAAGACCGAGAGGGATTGAAAAGGGTTCGGAGAACTACATAAGCTTTGTTTAGCAGATACATTTGTTAGGATGATCAACAGTGGTACAGACATTCAAGAGTAAGAACTGGCTATCTTCTAGTCTCTAGAATTCTAGTAATCTGAAGGAGCTTAGGGACAGAGAACCGGGTTTGAGGCATGATCTCAGGCTGACTTGAAGATAGCACAGTGACATGATAGTTAGTGTAAAATTAAATTATGTCGCCACGAAACCCTTCTGCTATTAATAATGTTGTTTGATGGTTTAATAGTCCAGCAAAGTGTGCAGTGATAATGGTACTCCGTACCTGATTTCTCTCCGTTAAACATTTTTATATTATAGACTCTCAGGACCAACATCAATTTTAGAGCTCAGCAGCAAGAACGGTGGAGAGGGAGTCAGTGAGGAGCGCCTTTACTGTTATTCAAGAGTGACATCCTAGATAAGATAAGTTTATAAGTTTAGATTCAAGTGCCAGACAGATCTAACACCCAGAGATTGGTTTCAAATACTGGTTATAATTGGAACCTGGGACAATAATGATATTTTCAGAATGTTATGATGTTTGTGTGTGTGTGTGTGTGTGCGTGTGCGTGCGTGTGTGTGTGTGTGTGCGCGCACGCGTGTGTGTTGCAGGTGATCCGCAAGGGCTGGCTGACCATCAACAACATTAGCATCATGAAGGGAGGAGCCAAGGAATACTGGTTTATCCTTACTGCAGAAAGCCTATCCTGGTTCAAAGATGATGAGGTCTCATACTCACACCCTCCACTATTGATCAGCTGCTACTCTTTTATGAATCTATCACATACAACAGTGGCCATTTATACACTCTATATCAGTGATCAGCGAATAGCGGCCCACGTGCTAGATCCGGTCCGCAAAGGGGTCCTGACTGGCCCTCACATGGTCTGTACTGGAGACTGCAGAACTCAACATGTTATGTTTAATGATGTCAATTTCACCTCACATAAAAGTCTGAAAGTGCCATGCTCTTTCTCCTTGACAACGTATGGCGTGAGACTGATACTGTTAATTTTACAATGACAAAGACATCTGTCAACAAGCATGTTCTGCCATTGTTGGCCTCACTGTTTCAGTGCAATTTTTCGCAAATGGCGTATATTTGAAGAGTATAGTTCGATCACAACAACTCAAATGAGAACATGGTTAGCTAAAAAAATAAAATTGACCTTCAAAACACGGAAGACAACACTGTTGTAACTTTCACTCATTTGATGTCTTGCCCTGGGATAATCTACCATGATTGGAAGTTTCTTTCAGCTCTGCACTGTAAAGTGCCGTTGTGCCAATTGATCTCGCACCCCTCTGGAATTCACATTCCCCGGTAATGTGCATGTGCAGACTAGCACGACTTGAGTTACGAATAGCCAAACAAGACATATTTCCTTTTGGTTTATTCAAATGTCGATGATGAGCTGCAAAAAAAGTCCTTATAAGAAACTTGTTTTTATTGTTATTAATTTTCACTATTGTTGTAACAATCTCATAATTTTTGGCTGGGGTGCCAGACTGAGGTTTACTCAATAATTTTTATTTTCAAATTTTGACCAGAGAGGTTATCAGGATGTATTCCCTACGTCTCATCATAAGTAGGTCATACACCCTATTTTTGTTGTAGAAAAGAAATCCCTCATAAAAAAAGACCAAAAATGCTGAATCAACCATCATATATTATATTATTTGCACAAATTTGATGAAAACATGATCTCAAGTGTCATTTCCAATCTAGCCACAGGGGTTTCAAGCCAGTGACTTCTGTGCCGGTCCCAAGCCCGGATAAATAGAGAGGGTTGCGTCAGGAAGGGCATCCGGCGTAAAACATGCCAAAACCAAATATGCAAGTCATCAATTCAATTTCCATACCGGATCGGTCGAGGCCCGGGTTAACAACGACCGCCACCGGTGCTGTTGACCTACAGGGTGCCGGTGGAAATTGGACTACTGTTGGTCAAAGAAGGAGAGGAGTGAGAAGGATTCGTAGGCATAGAGAGAAGAGGAAAGGCAAGAGTACAGGTCTGAGAATAGGGACTTTCAACGTTGGTACAATGACCGGGAAAGGTAGAGAGCTGGCGGACATGATGGAGAGAAGGAAGGTAGATATTCTGTGTGTGCAGGAGACCAGGTGGAAGGGTAGCAAAGCGCGCAGTATTGGAGGGGGATACCAACTGTTTTACTATGGTGAGGATAGGAAGAGAAATGGGGTAGGAGTGATCCTGAAGGAGGAGTTTGTGAGGAATGTTTTAAAGGTGAACAGAGTGTCTGACAGGGTGATCAGTTTGAAGTTAGAGATTGAAGGGGTGGTGTTGAATGTAGTGAGTGGTTATGCTCCACAAGTAGGCTGTAAGCTGGAAGAAAAGGAGAGATTCTGGAGTGAGTTAGATGAGGCGATGGAGAGTATTCCCAGAGGGGAGAGAGTAGTGGTGGGAGCAGACTTCAACGGTCATGTGGGCGAGGGCAGCAGAGGTGATGAGGAAGTGATGGGCAGGTTTGGTGTTAAGGAAAGGAATCCAGAAGGACAGATGGTGGTGGACTTTGCCAAGAGGATGGAAATGGCTGTAGTTAACACTTATTTCCAGAAGAGGGAGGAACATAGAGTTACCTACAAGAGTGGTGGTAGGAGTACGCAAGTGGACTACATCCTAAGTAGACGAGCCAATCTGAGAGAGATCACTGACTGCAAAGTAGTGGTAGGAGAGAGTGTAGCCAGACAGCATCAGATGGTGATGTGTAGGATGTTTCTGGTGGTCAGGAAGAAGAGGGGAGGAAAGATGGAAAAGAAGACCAAGTGGTGGAAGTTGAAAAAGGAAGACGGTTGTGAGGAATTCAGACAGAAGCTGAGACAGGCTTTGGGTGGCCAGGAAGAGCTCCCAGAGGACTGGGAAACTACAGCAGAAGTGATCAGGGAGACAGGTAGGAAGGTTATAGGTGTGTCAGCAGGAAGAAGGAAAGAAGATAAGGAAACATGGTGGTGGAATGAGGAAGTACAGGACATCATCCAGAGGAAGAGGCTAGCTAAAAAGAAGTGGGACATCGAAAGGACTGAAGAAAGTAGACAGGACTACAAGTAATCACAGCGCAGGGTGAAGAGGGAGGTGGCAAAGGCCAAACAGAAGGCATATGATGAGTTGTATGCCAGGTTAGACACGAGGGAAGGTGAGAAGGAATTGTATAGATTAGCGAGACAGAGAGACAGAGATGGGAAGGATGTGCAACAGATAAGGGTGATTAAAGATAAAGATGGAAGGGTTCTAACGAGTGAGGAGAGTGTGCAGAGAAGATGGAAGGAGTATTTTGAGGAGTTGATGAATGAGGAGAATGAGAGAGAAAGAATGGGGGGAAGAGGTGAAGATTGTAGAGCAGGAAGTTGAAAAGATTAGAAAGGATGAGGTGAGGAAGGCTCTGAGGAGAATGAAGAGTGGAAAGGCTGTTGGTCCAGATGACATCACTGTGGAGGTGTGGAAGTGTCTAGGAGAGACAGGAGTGGAGTTCCTATCTAGGTTATTCAATAGGATTCTAGAGAGTGAGAAGATGCCTGAGGAATGGAGGAGAAGTGTCCTAGTGCCAATCTTTAAGAACAAGGGTGATGTGCAGAGTTGTAACAACTACAGAGGTATAAAGTTGATGAGCCACACAATGAAACTCTGGGAAAGAGTAGTGGAAGCTAGGCTAAGAAGGGAAGTGGATATTTGCGAGCAGCAGTATGGCTTCATGCCCAGGAAGAGCACTACTGATGCAATTTTTGCTCTGAGAAGGCTAATGGAGAAGTACAGAGATGGTCAGAAGGAGCTGCACTGCGTCTTTGTGGACTTAGAGAAAGCGTATGACAGGGTGCCGAGAGAGGAGCTATGGTCCTGTATGAGGATGTCAGGAGTGGCAGAGAAGTATGTCAGAGTAGTTCAGGATATGTATGAGAGGGGCGTCACGGTGGCGCAGTGGGTAGCACGGTCGTCTCACAGCAAGAAGGTCGCTGGTTCTAGGCTCGGCTGGGGCAGGTGGCATTTCTGTGTGGAGTTTGCATGTTCTCCCCGTGATCGCGTGGGTTTTCTCCGGGTGCTCCGGTTTCCCCACAAGTCCAAAGATATGCGGTATAAGTGAATTGAATAAGAACAATTGCCCGTAGTGTTAAAGTGTGAATGTGTGTGTGAATGTTTCCCAGCGATGGGTTGCGGCAGGGAAGGGCATCCGCTGCGTAAAACATATGCCAGTGAGTTGGCGGTTCATTCCGCTGTGGCGACCCCGAAAGGGAATAAAGCCGACATGAAGATGGATGGATGGATGTATGAGAGGAGTATGACAACAGTGAGATGTGCTGCAGGTCAGACGGAGGAGTTCAAGGTGGAGGTGGGGCTGCATCAAGGATCGGCTTTGAGTCCCTTCTTGTTTGCTATGGTGATGGACAGGTTGACAGATGAGGTCAGACAGGAATCTCCATGGACAATGATGTTTGCAGATGACATTGTAATCTGTAGTGAGAGTAGAGAGCAGGTGGAGGGACACCTGGAAAGTTGGAGGTCTGCTCTAGAAAGAAGAGGAATGAAAGTCAGTCGTAGTTAGACAGAATACATGTGTTTGAAAGAGAGGGAGGGAAGTAGAACAGTGAGGTTACAGGGGGCTGAGGTCAAGAAGGTGGAGGAGTTTAGGTATTTGGGGTCAACCGTCCAGTGCGACGGGGAGTGTGGAAAAGAGGTGAAGAGGCGAGTGCAGGCAAAGGAAAGGAGTCAAAGGAAAGGTGTACAGAACAGTAGTGAGACCAGCTATGATGTATGGGTTAGAGACTGTAGCAGTGAGGAAGAGACACGAGGCAGAGATGGAAGTAGCAGAGATGAGGATGTGGAGGTTCAGTTTAGGAGTGACAAGGATGGACAAGATTAGGAACGAGCACATCAGAGGAACAGCTCAGGTTGGTTGTTTTGGAGACAAAGTCAGAGAAGCCAGATTGAGATGGTTTGGACATGTGCAGAGAAGGGACAGTAGTTATATTGGTAGAAGGATGTTGGAGATGGAGCTGTCAGGCAAGAGGGCAAGAGGAAGGCCAAAGACAAGTTATATGGGTGTGCTGAAGGAGGACATGAAGGTAATTGGTGCAAGAGTAGAGGATACTGAGGCCAGAGTTAGGTGGAAACAGATGATTTGCTGTGGCGACCCCTAAACTTGGAACACTGTAACACTGTACTCAAAATGCCCGAGGTGGATGTTAAAAGCTTACAATCTTCCACTCATCCCCCTCCCTTGACAGTGCGGTAGGTTAGAGAGTCCCTCGCTGAATCCATGGGTCGGTGAGTTATTATGTCGTGTTGTAGAGGAAGGACCCAAAAGTGAGGGAGTGAACTAGTCTTTTATTAAAAAGAGAACCAAAAGCTGCAGTCAATGGAACAGGGACATCTCAGGCAGCAGCAGTGAAGAAAAGAAACCAATGTACGCCTCTCTGGAGGGATAAACACAAAGTCAGTTCAGATCTGCTCCCGGAAAGCAGAGAGGGAGCCAAGAGTGGGGCCCGAGTACAGAGGCGAACTGGGTCGAGTCAACAGCAGAACCTCACAGTTGGTTGGGCAGAGAGAGAAACAGAGTGATCCAAAAAAGGAAGAAACATAGGCGACGGCACACGACAACGTAGGGTATAAGAGACGATCAGCTAGCACGCTGTGATTGCAGATCAATAACTCACAAAGAGAGACGGGGATGAGGTCCTTAAAACCCTGAGTGACTAACAGGAGAAAATAGTTTATGTATAAGCAAATAAGAAAATGTCAATTCAGATGGTTATTAATTTAGTTTTTAGCTTCATTGATTTATTTTATTATCCATTACTAATTCACTCTGCAACAATGATAGTCAGGGTAACATCACTGCTAAGCAGATGACCATGTATTCCATGACCATTCTGAATCCCCGTACACACAGCTGTGATTTTGGTGTATTCTAAGTGATTCACAAACCGAAAGTAAGTATGGTAGCTTAGCAATTCTGCACGATTTCTGTTGTTGTTTAGAAAAGAGAACGGGAATTCCGGAAGGGCACAAAGTACTATACAGTACAGTAAGGATGCTGCATTCTGATCCTGATTTTGAAATACAGTGGTCCAATTTTGCTTATGTTTTTACTGCGCATTGTGTTGTAAATGATACTGGAGCAAATACATATATTGTTATAAATCCAACACTGTCTGTCTGTGTATTTTTCTCAGGAGAAGGAAAAAAAGTACATGCTTCCTCTAGACAACTTGAAGGTGCGAGATGTGGAGAAGAGCTTTATGTCCAGCAAGCACATGTTTGCTATCTTTAACACTGAACAGAGGTAACACACCCATGTCTACTTTGCTATCCATCAAGTGTGCCAACAGGTTTATCCATACATAGTGTAACAACTACTACACTAATCCTTTGAAGTTTTACACAAAAACATAAAAAAAAAATTTCCTCTATTCTGATAAATAAATATTTTTTAATTGTGTTTGTTTGTAATATTGCTTTAGTGGAATGCTGATTTGTCAAAAGTATTTGGATTTATAAGTATAGATAGTATAATTTATACCAGGGATCACCAAATACAATCCTGGAGCCCTGCACATTTTAGTTGCAACCCTGTTTAGCAAAGGTTTTAAGATGCTATATACTCTACCTTCACAAACATTAGCACTGCTTTGAATTACATCTGACACTGCACTGGTGTCTCAACACTAATTTAGCTGTGAGGTCATGAAGCAAACAGTTTCTCCCTGTTGAGAAACACACTTTCAGCACCAGACTCTCTGTGGAGTACAGTGGTGTTTAGAGTGCTACAGTTTTATAATTTAATCTTCAGAAAGCTTAGTTTACCATTTTTTCAAACTCAGTGTTTCTTCACATGTTTGAAGACAATTTGCAAAGTTTGACATTGTGGTGATGGGGGTTTGGAAAACTGCAATGACACATCCTTAAAAAATCCATAAACATTTTAGGTTTAGGATTTAAATTTAATTTTAGATAATATGTAGTTCAGTTAAAATCTCAGCCAGAGTCCATTAAACAAGTCAGAAAGCTAACCATGACATGTCTGTTAGGATGTAAGAAACCTAGCATTGAAAAGATATTAATAGTTTTTTTACTTTAAAGTAATAAACACATGAATGCCCAAAATATGTAGTAAGAACATGTACTTATATATTTGAAAGCATGAATAAAATCCAGAGGAATACCGCAGATGCCTCGTGCTCTGCTCAATGTTTGCCCAGCAGGTGATGGTGTGACTGGACAAGGCTATTAAGCGGGGATGGACACTTTATAATTTGAATGAGAGATTACAGCCACGAATAATCGAAAGCAGAAATGTCATGTATTTTGAATGTGTAACCTGTTAACAAAAATGTGTGCAAATTTGTACAAGTCTTTGTCGAAACAAAGACATTTAGCTATAATACTGTTATCGTCACAAGAAAAAGGTTTGTCAACTAAATTATTTTGTTACTGTCATTGACAAAAACAGTCTGAACAATCTTTTAGTTAAAAAAAAATGCTTAGTTCTCCAAGGTACATTTCGATCACATGCTCATGTAGTGACGCGAAAGATATTAATAAAGTTGCAGACAAATACACAGTATATTCACATTTATTATTTTATAAATAATCTATGTAACCCCCTGATCCATAGTAAAATTGTCTGGTGTTCACCAGTCTTTAGTGATAAAAAGGTTGCAAACCACTGCTCTATGTAATATCTTAAACTGTCAGCTTCTTTGAGTTCCGGGATTGTTTAGTTAAGTGTTGGTATTAATTATCTCTGTGTTATTTCCAGGAATGTTTTCAAGGACAATCGTTTTCTGGAACTTGCTTGTGACACTCAGGAGGAGGTGGACAGCTGGAGAGCCTCATTGCTGAGGGCTGGAGTCTATCCAGAAAAGGCTGCGGTGAGACCATCAAAGACCATACTGGTTTCTCACATCTGCTGACTCCTGAGCAATAGTGACTACTACGGAACATTATCTGCTGACCACTACCAATTAATAGCTGTTACTTCATTTTTCTGTTCAACAATAATTTCTGAACACTTGACTCTACTACAACTAACCACTGACCGCTGCTAACCACCTATTCCTTTTTAGTTAGTTTGTTAATCTGTATATATATATATATATATATATATATATATATATATATATATATATATATATATATATATATATATATATATATGTATATATATATATATATATATATATATATATATATATATATATATGTATATGTATACAGTGGGGCAAAAAAGTATTTAGTCAGCCACCAATTGTGAAGGTTCTCCCACTTAAAAAGATAAGAGAGGCCCGTATGTAGTGGCTTCGTAAGAAGCATTTCTGAAGTCTCCAGATCCCAACACCATAGAAAATCTTTGGAGGGAGTTGAAAGTCCGTGTTGCCCAGCGACAGCCCCAGAACATCAATGCTCTAGAGGAGACTTGTATGAAGGAATGGGTCAAAATACCAACAACAGTGTGTGAAAACTTTGTAAAGACTTACAGAAAACGTTTGATCTCTGTCATTGCCAACAAAGGGTATATAACTGTAACAAAATACACTTTAATCATGCAGTAAAAGTAGGATTAATTACCTCAGAGTGGTGATGATTTGCTTGGGGAAATAGGCGAGGAGTCGATTTGTAAGAGTAAGAATCAAATGAGATTGGTTCAGATCGCAACTTCACAGCTTAATGGTGTTACTGTCCACCAACAATACCATACAGCAATTAATATTGACCTTTAATCAAATATGATTCGTGTCTCAAAGACACTAAGATCCAACTTAGAGCTCGTAGCATTCAGAATGACATCTCAGGGAACGATTAAACATGCATAAATCACAAACACAGTACTGTGTTCAACACGTTTTATTGTCTATTCTAAAACACACATGAACTAACTATCACTAACTAGACCGATAAACACAAACACTCACACATGCACGCAGAGAGAAGAAATGATTGGCAACTGTATTCTGAAAACTAAGATTAAACAGCTTAAACTGATAACCCTTAGTTGCGAATCTCATCAAACATCTGTCTTAAAGACACCTTATAGGGTTCCGTTATGCATCGATTGTGCCAGCCAGCAAGTAATAAATATATATTTTTTTAAGTTATATGTTAGTGTTACTGTAAAAAGATGTGAAATGACGGTAACGGCAAACACTGAACAAGAGTTGCTTGGGTGATGGCTATTGATTCTAATCTGAAACTAATCAGTCTGTACCAAGTACTACAAGACATCTCTGAAGAGTCTACTTCTATACACTCAATTCAGGTGGAGAGTGAGAGCACCTCCTCTACCACGGAGAGTTTTTCCATGGATCCTCAGCTGGAGAGGAAGGTGGAGACCATCAGAAATCTTGTGGACTCCTACATGGGCATCGTGCACAAGTGCATCCGTGATCTGATGCCAAAGAGCATCATGCACCTGATGATCAACAATGTATGAAACACACATGCATACACACAAATGTACACTAGTGCACTGATCGCCAAGAGCATCATATACCTGATAATCATTGAGACACTTGTATATCTGTGTGGTTTTTTTCTCTAAGGTGAAGGAGTTTATTAACGCAGAGCTACTAGCCCAGCTATACTCAGCTGGGGATCAGAATGCTCTAATGGATGAGTCGCAGGAACAAATTCAGAGAAGGGATGAAGTTTTGAGGACACACACCGCCCTGAAGGAGGCATTGGCTATAATAGGAGATATTTCAACCACCACTACCACCACACCCATGCCCCCACCTGTTGACAGCTCCTGGCTGCAGGCTGGAGCACGAAGGTAATATATCACATGTTTAATGTCTTTATTGGTTCAAAGCCATTAATATTTGGGAAGGGCAAGACAGAGCATATTATTTGTGGCTTTGATACTTTCAAATATCATTCCAAAAGCATTGAACTAAACAATTTAAAGGTGGGGTATGGGATTTCTGTGAGTCAAAGATGAAAAGGCGATCAAAACTGAGTGGATTGAGTTGAAGTTCAAACACAGTAACAAACGGCCACAATTCCAACCATCAGAGAAGATATTTCTATCTTCCGATTGACTGACCTGTAAACCGCACAACCTTCTATCCAGCTCACTCTTTCCGATCACAAGAAGCAGGACTATTGATTTTACCGAAGGTTAGTGAATCCACAAGAGGTGGAAGAGCGTTCTCGTATAGAGCCCCGAAGCTCTGGAATAAACTCCCGGATGTTGTCCGGAGCTCAGCTACGCTCACAGATTTCAAAACTAAATTAAAAACAGATCTGTTTAATCTAGCATTGGATTAATTATCTCTTGGTATTTGTCTAAACAGATATGGTGTCTGAGCACCATATACATACAAACTGCTTAAAAAACAATGTGGTTCAATGTTCCTCTCTAACCTATCCTCATAATTTATCTCTCCTCCTGCAGCTGATGCTGATCACTTGTTTGTTGTCTGTGTTACAGTTTTCTAACCGTTGTCTCTCCATTTGTTAGTTCCTGTTTTGTCTTTGTTTTGTTTTTTCAGGTGCGTCGATGGATATTACATTTGTAAATTCTTTATGCTGGGGAGGTGATTAGCACCTGCCTCAGTCAGCGAGAGTCCCCTCACAGAGGGAACTCCTATTTACTCTACCTGATCCTCACGAGGACTTTGTGAAGCTGCTTTGAAAGCAATTGCTAAAGAAGCGCTATTTAAAAATTTATTGATTGATTGATTGAAAGCAGGCAAAAAAACTCTACTGACCATGGTTGTGGTTTGCAAGGAATTTAACTGTTCAAGTTTCGAAACAGGACAGAAAACCGGATATTTTAGGTTTTATGTAAAAAAATATAGACTTCATACTTTGACGAACTCCTCCTAGGCTGAAAATTGGTGAAGTCACTTGTAAGGTGTCAGGGGAAAAAAATTATCAAAACCTAAGAAGTATGTTAAATGGTTTTAGGGTACGCTCTATAGCTCCAACTAACGCGATTTTGCAGCTGTTGCGCAACCAGTTTGTCATAGGCAAATGAAATTTGATACACATAAATTACCAGGCTGAGACTTTTACTAGAAGAATCCCTGTTTCCAAAATCGACAGGAAGATGGTTATTTCGCTTAAACCTCTAAAAATTGCTGTTTTTGCTTGTTTTATACTTTGACAAACTCCTCCCACAGATTTTATCCAAACATCTTTGTTTGTTTTTGTTTTACACTTTTATTTCAGGAAGTATATCACACTTCAAACTTGTCACACTTAAGACCTATAAAAAAGAAAATTGAGTTTCCAAACTGGACAGAAAACCGGATATTTTAGGTTTTATGTAAAAAAATATAAACTTCATAATTTGACTCCATGTCCGATCCAGCTGAAAAGTGGTGTGGTTACTTGTAAACCATGTAAGGCATCAGGGAAAAAATAAAAAGCACAGAAATACACCAAATGATCTTGGGGTGGCGCCAACTGAAATTGTACCTTGGGCGAAAGTTCTGAAGCGCCCCCTTGAATGTGAAAAACTTATCAAACTCCTCCTAGGAAAATTTTCAGATCGAACTGAATAGTGGTTGGGTGACTCTAAAGGCATTAGAGACCAAAAGTTATCAAAAACGTAGAAGTTCGTCACAGGGTCTTGCTGTGGCACCATAACGAATTTGAACTTTTTTTTACGTATAGGGCTAAATGGATTTCTTACTTTAGTACTCACGTCCAAAAAGCATGAAAAAATTATGGAATGGTGAGCCTACTATTCTGATCAAATTGCTATGCTTAAACAATGATAAACTTTTAGCACCACCTGTGTATATTTGTGGCTGTTTCTCAAACATACTTCCTCCAAAATACATGACAAATTTGAAGCATGATAATTGTGTGATTCTGAACAGATTCATATGCTAATGTTATGCTAATCTTATAACACAAACTCTTGGTTTTATATGAGATGTTTGTGTAACAATGAAGAGCATCTTTAGATTTGAACTTTGTATTATTCAGTACTTTGTAAAGTGCCTTTTCACCTTGTTTCGAGCTCTTGACCACAACAAGTGAAAAACTTGAAAAGGCAGGAGGCAGTGTCTGCCTCCTTCTGCGACCCAGTCAACAGCAGCCCCAAGAAACGCTTGGGATAAATTTGTGAAATTTTGCACACGTGTACATATGAGTCTCATGATCTACTAGCGTGAATTTTAAGCCTCTGGCTCCACTTCCATAGTGCCACCACTTGTCCAAATTTTCACTTTTGTTTTTGCCATGCCTACTGAACTGCATGTCGTAGAAACAAAATAATTTTTTGCTTTAAATGCACACTATAATGTCATTAACTGCCATTTTGTTGTCCAGAATTGTCAACATTTGCAAATAACCTACTTTTTTGAACTCCTCCTGTGCGGAGTCATTCCAGATAACAGACGATACACCAAAAGTTATGATAAAAAATGATTTCGGGCCAAACTTCAAAACAACCGATTGTCAATTTATTAATCAGGTAAATCTTTAAAAAAATGCACTTTTCAATTGATATTCAAGCATAAAATATATTAAATTCAGCATAGCGTAACGTTTCAAACAACCAAAAAGAAAGTGATTACAAAACTTTTTACAATAACGTATTCTAACAGACTTGAAAACATAGGAAAAAACCCAATTGTGGTTTTACTTGATCATTGAGAGAGAGGCTGCACACCCGTGGTTTGCTTAATATCTGTTTCTAGGACAACATACGAGAGCTTTGTTCAGGGGAATGTGAACGAGATTCAGTCTAATTGACTACAAATATTGACTACAAAAGTTTTGTCTGTTGGTGTTAGCCAGGTTTCAGTTAAACTTTATATACCAAAGGTCTTCCATGAGTTACCTACTTATCTTAGCTACTTACCTCGATTTCTCATGCTTAGTAGGCCATGTTTTAATATTTTTTTTTATGTACAGTTAGTTTCTCATAATCAGTTCTCTGATTTCTACTCATTTGGTCTCTTTATCTCTCCTCAGGTCTCCACCATCGAGTCCTGGAGCACCTGGGCGGATGCCAAGTGGTCAAAGGCCAGCTGGTCGTGGTGCACCTCCACCTCCCTCTCGACCAGGACCTCTGGGACCACTCAATATCAGTCCAGAGGGTCCTCAGGTCCCTAGCCGGCCAAACAGAGCACCACCCAGCATTCCCAGGTGAGTATAACTTTAAAGAAACAGTGGGTTCATATTATATGAACATCCACTTACTCGCTCACTCACTTTCACTCACCATGTTAACCTGATGCAGGATCTGTTTGACACTTAAGAAGAAGATACCCCAGTCTGTTCTAAGGTGTTTAGTTGTGGTGGTGGGATGGCTACAACTGTGCTACTGTTTGGATTTGTGTTGAGGGAGTATTACTCAGGGATTTGACTAGCTTAGTAGTCTGTACTAATGCTAGCATCAGTGCAGCAGGAGATTTGTATACCATATGTTGCTTTTCCACCGAATTTGAAAAAAAACTCGGCTCACCTCACCTCGACTTGACTCACTTTGCTTTTTGTTTCCACCAATTTCCAGCTGCAGATATTAGGGAGCTTGTTTTAGACACATCAATGCATTAACATTAATGCTCTGCATAACCTGCAAGAGTTTCGAAGAGGGGTATGACTATGTTTGAACTCCCGAGGTAAAGAACAAGGCAGACTTCAGATCTCTGGCACACTGGCACACCCTCTAAACAGACATGCAAAGATTATATTGTCTAAAGTGTTTTTGTTTAAAAATTTTGTCTTTTTACCACAATCCATCCATCTATTATCTTGTCGGCTTTTTCCCGATCAGGGTCGCCACAGCGGAATGAACCGCCAACTATCCCGGCATATGTTTTAAGTGGCGGATGCCCTTCCAGCAGCAACCCATTGCTGGGAAACATTCACACACAATCATTCACATTCGTACACTATGGACAATTGTTTTTTCTCAATTCACTTATATGACATGTCTTTGGACTTGTGGGGGAAACCGGAGCACCCGGAGAAAACCCACGCGATCACGGGGAGAACATGAGAACTCCACACAGAAATGCTAACTGACCCAGCTGAGGCTCAAACCAGTGACCTTCTTGCTGTGAGACGACCGTGCTACCCACTGCGCCACCGTGACGCCCTTTTTCACCACAATAAACTAAATATTTTTTAAATTTTAAAATTTAGATTTGAATTCTGCCAAAGGCATTCAGAATATTTATCCAAACTAAAGACTTGCTATTTTAAACGGTTACCCAAGAGTGTATAAGTAATTTATAATTTGATAAAAACAAGTACTTTTAGTTCATTTAAAGACACAGATGTAAATTGTATAAATATGATGATAGTGCGAGGTCATGGATGAGATTCTCCTCATCCTAAAAATTCAGAAACAAAAAGTAATTTTGATCCTAAAACACTTTTTATTAAGACTTGTTACCCGAGGACAGAGCTTGCGATCGATTGGTTGAGGCTGTCGGTGCTGAAGGAAGCTATTCGTTTTTTTTATCTGTTAATGAGAGCTTGATGAAACAGATGTTGCTTTTTAAATATGTGGATATTAATATAATATAAAAGTGTTTTAATCATCTTTACTATAGATATATTATACTATTAATTATGTTTCAGGGGAGTTGTGTTTGGCACTATGAGTAAGCAAAGCAAGCAGTGTCACGCTTAGTGTTGACACATGCAAAGAGGGAATCTGACAATCAACAGAATGTTGCATCACAAAGAACCACCTCAGCTTGCTTCTGCTCACTTTTAGAAATTCAACAGGTATTAAAAAAGTACAACTTGAAGGGAAAGAAAGCAGTGGAAACACCCCAGAAGGCACACTGTGTCAAGTTGAGTTGAGCGTTGAAAAAGCTAAATTAGTCTATGATAAATGGTAAGTTTTATGCTAATGGTAAGGTCCTATGTCTTTGTTCAGATTTGGATAGTTCAGTTTGTTAGAATTCTATGCCCTGTGTAACAGTTGTTGTTGTTTAACATTTAACAACACAATTTAACATCACGCAAAAGTCTGGTACAGTCCACACAGAATCCACCTGGCTGCTCACAGACTGCAAGTCTCTTTTTTTCTGCCTTGATTTGTGTGAGACAGTTCAGTCTTCCTCGGGTTTCAAGTCCAGTTTTCTAGTTTTTCATTGCTCATTTGCATAATAGCCAATGATCTCCATAAAAAAAAACTCAATCATTGCTCCCAGCATTAGGCATCCATTCCCTCATTCTGGGAATTTGAGAAACATGCTTATCAATTTAATCACAAAAAAATCTTCTGTTTGATCACATGACCAGCTTCTTAAACTAATTCTGTTTTCTCTCCCCTAATGCTTCCGCTGGCTCACAACTTTTTTCTTCTTCCTCTGACTCTTCTTACTATGTTCCTTACAACTTCGTCTTTTCTCATGTCCCCTCCTCTTCCATTAATTCAGTCGCCGCCCCCCTCCCTCCCCAACTCGTCAGGTTCCCCCTCAGTAGAGTTTAGGGGTGACTGTTCCTGATCAGAGCCATCGGTTGATTCCACCAATGGTTATGATCGGTGTATCCGTGCTGCATGCTCCTCTGTGTTTGATGGTGCGTTCATTCTAAGCTTCTGGTGGAGTGTTTGTTGGTGCCCGTCACTCACTCTCTTACTAAGAGCCCTTAAAAGGACAGTTGAGATGAAAATTTCAATCTAAAACTCTTCTCTATTCTACTCTCTAACACAATGAAAACAGCACTGAATCAGCAATGACCATCAGTCGTGATGGCCCTCACAAGTTCTCCAACCATGAGAGTGAACCAGTGGCTCTGTCTGTTTTTTATTTTATTTTAAACGCAGAAATAGATCATCTCTTAAAACTCTGCAGAGGTTAGGTTTGTAAAACACTCTATTTTAGGTTTGCCATTAGGACAGCGATTCAGCTCATACAAAACAGTCAGCCTTTGGAAGCATATGACGGGCCAACATGACTTCAAGCTTGGGGTTCTAGTCCTCTGTCTGAGCTGATATGTATTTGCAAAGATGAAATGACATTTCTTGCAAACCTTACTTCGAGCAGAGTCTTAAGAGATGAAACGTTGCATTTAAGTGTGGATAGAAAGCAAAACCTCATTGAAGAACAACACATGTCTGGACAAGGGGCATTTGTTCACTGTTGATACAGTTCCACTGAAGTGACACGTAGGATGAAAATATTATGGTTATTACAATGGTTATGGTAGAAGGGAGGTGGAAGAACTAAAGATGGATATTTAATTCTAGATAAACTATCCATTTAATGCTAATCTCTGCTAGTCTTTTCTTCTACTTCCATTGCAAGTTCCCTCTGCCGTTCACCTAAACATTATTCCTCTGTGTTTAGATGTATCTGCTAATGCTAATCTGTCTCTACCTGTTTGACCAGCTTCTGGTCAGTGTGTGTTTGCTGTCTCCTCCTGGTCATAATTTATTTCTTGTCTTTATCAAGAGTGTATGTCATTAAAATGCATTCAGACAGATCTAAATAGGTTTCCCCTCATAGAAACCTGCTTCACTTTCTGAAGTGGGAGGCCATAGATTTTCATAGTAGAAAAAAAAATGTTGTACAGCAGGTTGAACGCACATGTTTGAAGTGTGGCTGTTTGTGTTTTGAAAGCTAATAATGTTGAGTTTTTTTTCTGAGTCTCAGAAACATAGTTTATTACCTCAGCCCATCTTGCGTCTATGATGCATCTATGCATCACATGTGCAATAATCTCTAAGAAAACTTAATTGACTCTGGTGTTACACAGTGTGCCATTGCTAGAATGGTAATGGGAATCCTGTTGTGAAAAATGGTATATTTGACACTCACAGTCGTTAGATGATGTGGTAAATCTCTGTTATACAGTTACAGCCTCTCTGGTGTAACTGAATCTGGTACTGATTCAGCCCTCACTCAGGCTTGGATGTTGACAGCTGTCTTAACTGAGTGTTACTGAGTGGCAGGCTTCTATAAGTAATATAATAGAAAGAACACATAATTTAATTTAATCCACTACTGTTGAAATGGGTCTTCATCACTTATGCTCCGTCATCAAAATCCACCCCAGGGTGTGTTTCCCAAAGTGTGTTTTCCCAAATTCCATCATCAGTCTAGAGATTCAAACAATTCAAGCAATATTCATAAGGAGTTTGAAGGACAACCATTAGTCAGTATGTACAGTTCAGAGCATCTTTCCTTGGCTCAAATGGACTGGTTTTCATTGCAGATTATGCAAACACTTTCTCATATTGCTTATTTTCAACACAAAGTCAATCAAAGATTCTGAATCCTTTTTGTCTTGTTATATATTTATGGGCTTTTAGAATCAGAAAGATATTTATTGACAAGTGTGCATGTGCACACACACAAGGAAGTTGCTGTGGTACAATGGTACTTTCCAGTGTTGGTACATTAGACACTTTACATTAAATAAATAAAAAAACACCGTTAAACAATAAAAACATATTATATAAGTAAATTGCTATTTTTAAAAAGTTAAAAATTAATAGAACAAGGTGTATGATGAGTGGAGGTAGTAAAAATAAAAAAGTAATAGAACTATAACGAAAGCAAATTCCAAGGTGCTTAAGAGATTTGCTTTGAAGATAGTGTGCAAACCAAAGCATAAGATAAAGTAAGAGCGAAATGCAGCAGTGGAACAATATAAAATGGAGTGACCGTAAATGTGCAGATAGTCCACATAAGAGTCTTGTTGCTTAGTGCAGTATTTAGTAGAACATTTGAGGGTGTTGGTTGCAAAAGTTATGGGTTCAGGAGGTGAATGGCCTGAGTGAAAAAGCTGTGATTGTGCATGGGTGTCCTGATATGTGGGGCTCTGAAGCGCTGCTGGAAGAGGTGGTTGCCTGAGTGATCAGCATCCAGGGTGATTTTGAGAGCCCTTTTTCTCATTCTAGAGTTCTTGAAAGGAGGTTAGGGCAGCTGCAATGGTCTTTTCAGCAGTGCTAACTGTCCTCTGGAGTGTTCGGATCTCAGATTTAGATGCTGAGGTAAACCAAACAGTGATGGAGGTGCACAGAACGGACTCGATGACTGATGAGTAAAACTGGGTCAGCACCATCTGTGGGAGGTTGAACTTCTTCAGCTGGTGCAGAAAGTGCAGCCTTTGCTGGGCCTTCTTCTCAATGTCTTTGCAATGCTTCTCCTGAAGTCCACTACCATCTCCACTGTTTTGAGCTTGTGAAGCTCCAGGTTGTTCTCGCCACACCAGAGAGCTAACCGCTCTATTCCTGTATGTATGTAGACTCCTCGCCATCCTGGATGAGACCAATGACAGTGGTGTCA
Organism: Danionella dracula; assembly: GCA_900490495.1. NCBI lineage: Eukaryota > Metazoa > Chordata > Actinopteri > Cypriniformes > Danionidae > Danionella > Danionella dracula. The sequence continues at coordinate 2,060,945 of UELW01000021.1, forward strand.
TCAGCAAACTTCAGGTGCTTCACAGAAGAGTCTTAAGAGGAGCAAGCGTTGATGTAGAGGGAGAAGAGTAGCGGGAGAGAACATATTCCTATCCTCTAGCCATTAGATAATTCAGTTATATATCTGTTACCCCTAGCCTTTTTAAGCTACTTTAACTATCGTTAAATTTACTATAACCACACACAACTAACTCCTCGGATTTAGCTCATTTAAGATTACAATCGCACAATTAGTCTAGCCAAGGCAGCTCTTTGGTTTTTATCTTGTCTAACAGTTGACATTGTTATAGAAATATGGAAATAACTACCCAAGAGACATGAATTACAAACACAGAAGCAGCATTTTATTAATCAAACCCAATATATGATAGATCATATGTGATCATTAGATGAATAAAGATTTATGTAATTCCACTGTGGATTACCACTTCAGGGAGAGAGAGAAAGAGAGGGAGAGAGAGGGAGAGAGAGAAAGAGAGGGAGAGAGAAAACCGGATGTCCGAGGGGTAGGGAAGCGAGGAGACAGGAGAGAGAGCTTTGGGAAACTCCTTTAGGCTTCCACTCCAGCAACACGCCCCTCCCTTCCACGTCATTTCCATTTCTCCTCCTTTCATTGCTATCCCAAGCCCACACGTCACTTGCCTATACATAAACGCAACCTAATTAATTATAGTGATTAAATTTCCCATCACAATATTAAAAAAACATTCAAATGGTAATACAAATAATAACAATCTAGTTTTCCTTTGAGGAGTGCAACCCATCGTTTTCAAATTATTAATTAATACTTTACTCATTAATACATTCTATACACAAATTGGGTGTTTCAGTTCAGCTCTCCTTGTGACTGACGGTCCTGTTTCAAGGCTAACCAATCCAGACAAGGCTAAACTGAACAATAGGCTGAACAAATAAATAACAAATTAAAATATTAGTTTTTTTAGCAATAATTTTAAATCTCTAAATAAGCTAATCAATATTAAGATTTATATAAATAAATAAACTACTTGTTTTCTTAAACCTACAAGTTGGTTAAACACCTATTTAATTTGGCTTCGAAACCCTCTTCTTGAATGTGTGTCATTAAACAACTGGATTAACAGCGTAGTCTATATTTTAGAGCAGCTACAAGTTTAACTCCAGTTTAATAATAAAATAATAATAATAATAATAACCCAAACAATATTAATAAATAGATAGATATTACTCTACATAATAATATGGCCTCACTACACTCTTCCTCACCAAATTGCAAAGATAAGGAGTCATTCGATCTCAGCATCATCAAATCCAAATGAGCAGATAGTGAGCTTCAGATCAGCTTCTTACAGGCTAAAAGATCCAAACTCAAGGAACAATGTGTGGCAATCTCTGCTCATAACAATTCTAAACTTACTTCACCATCTGTGCCCAGAAGGACACATACAATTGTTTACCTACTATCCTGAAGCCTGATGACAACATCAAGGCTGGGGTCTTGCGCGTCAGCCCTAATGATACGTCACGCCGTCAATCAGATTTGCTAAAAGGGGATTGCAGTAATCTGATCCGCACCGCTCGCCGTCTGTCACATGCGACCCAAATTATTGTCTCTTGCCCTCCGCCGACGTATTCAGCAGACTTTTTGCACTCAGAGAGTGGCTCAGCACCTTCTACCAAGAAGAGCAGTTACCGTTTGTTGACAACTGGAATCTCTTCTATGAGTGCACTAATCTCTTCCATCCTGACGACCTCCATCCCAGCAAACTGGGCTCTAAACTTCTGTCAGATAACATTTCTAGGGTCTTTATTAGTGTCTGACTAAATAGTTCCAAATACAACACCTTAGAACACCCCCTCAGATACCTAACTAATGACTGTCAAAACATCTCAGATCATTGTCTTATATCTTACTGTAAACATTAGCAATAGCATTCAACACTACCGACTAGGGAGAAGTATAAACCAAAATACTAATGAAGCATTCGTAAGAAACCTACCAGGTATTACTAATTTTTCTTGTGTATCTGCAGATGAAAATGAACTTGAAAAAAGTCACCTCCAGTATGAATAATATTTTCACTAGACCCCTAGACACTGTAGCCTTGCTTAAATTAAAACAAGTCAGATAGACTTGGAAGTATTCAAAATGGCCTGGAAAGAGAGCATGTCTAAATATAGACTAGCATTAAAAACTGCAAGAACTAACTACTATCACAAATGAATAGAAACCCTTCTATTTGAAACAATGGCTAATCTGCCTAACACTCATACATTGACAGATTCAAATGCAGCTAATGATTTTATGAATTATTTCTCAAATAAAATTAAATGTATTAGATGCAAAGTTGCTAAACCCCATATTTAATCTAAGCAGCTTAATTCAAATTCTATGTCTCACTCGCTACAACAGACTCGCTAGAACTGCTTCAAAAAATCAATGACATGCTCTCACGATCCTCTACCAACAAAATTATTGAAAGAATTGCTACAATTAGCTCAAGAATCGTTTCTGAATATTATAAACCCATCTCTAATGCTAGGTTACATTCCTAAACAGCTAAACAATTCAGTAATTAAATCACTAATCAAGAAAACACACCTAGATCCTACTGAGTTATCCAGCTATAGGCCAATTTCTAACTTTCCATTCTTGTCAAAAAATATTAGAGAAAGTTGTATTAGCACAGCTCAGCTCCGTCTTACAGATGAGCAGCTTTTATGGAGATATTCATTCTGGATTCAGAGCACATTACAGCACAGGGACTGCGCTGGTTATAATTTCAAATGATCTGTTGCTTGAATGGGACGAAGGGAATATCTCTCTTCTAGTTCTGTACAGTGTTGTGCAGAATAGATTTAGGGACTTTTCAGACCGCCTAGCGACTTTTTAGTTATCTTAGCGATTCGCAACAAATCTAGCGAATGTTCCTGCTGTTCTGGGCGACTTTCAGTGACTTTTATCCGTTCTGGCTGACAGGCTCTTCGGAAGGAGAAAGCGCTGCAGTGCGGTGCCTGTCTGTCTGTCACTCACTGTTTTCACGACCCACCCCAGTCCCCGGGCCTACTCTTCTCCATTGACAGTATATAACTGCTCCCCTCCCGGCACAAGTGCTGACGTCACAGTCACATTGGCCAGACACTTCTTCTTTTTTTCTTTTTTTTTTGGTGGTTTACACCTACATGTATAGTGTATTACCGCCTCCTACTGCTCAGGAGTGTGGATCAATGCTTAAAGTATATTTATTAAATCTGCTATTTTCAAAAACTCAAAGAGTACTTTATTTACCTTTCTTGGTAATGTCATTACTGTTTTTGTATTGAAATTCTTAATGTTTGCCCTAACCAATCCCTCTCTTAATTGCTTTCTTTCCAAAATATATTTTGGACATTCCATTATCATCTGAATTATGCCATTTTTACGTGTTCTTAATTCACACCCTCCAACTGTTCCTTGTTCTGGTGTATTTGCTTTCAGTTTTAAATGCCCTAAACTTATTCTTTTGTAATATACCTCCTAACTTTTTTTCCCCTATGTTTCTGTATATTGTTTTAACATTTTTAACCCTTTTTTTTCACCCTCCCACTGCTTTGCCACTGTTCCACTATTTACTCTAAATTATTTGCAAAAGAATAGTAGCCTGTACCTGAGCTTTTCCTCCCTCGCATAACATCCATCATCATCACATATAATACAAAGTAACCCTATCTTTTGACATTAAAAATACTTTTGTCTAGTGAGGCACTGATATCATCACAGTCAGTTTTATAAATATATAAACCATACAGAGTAGCTTGTGCAACATTTCATTGGCAACATTTAACATATATTTTTTTAAATGTTCAGAATTTTTATGAAATATGCCACAAATAGATACAGTAACTTTTAGTTTAGAGTAGTTAAACTAATTAAATGTAATTCATCAGCAGAGGGACAGCAAAACAATCTCTGGCTCAGGTTCAGCAATGAACGCCTGTTCTTAGTATTTAAATGTTAGATGTGAAAATGAAGCGATTTCAAAAACTTTGGAATTAAATGAAAAAGTATGTTAACACTGAATAAATATAAACCAAACCATTCGTTTATATATTATAATTTTTTTAATTAGTTTTATATTTCCATTATGACAGTTCTGTCTCCTCTGACTGCATGTCACTGCATTAACCATACCGAGCATTCAAAGGGGTTTCCCTTGACTGTTCTCAAGTTCAGTCATGTTTAAGGATCAGCGGAAAATTAAATGGAGAAATTGTCTTTATGTTTTAGACAGGGGGCCTTAGCTTCCCCTCCTGGTTTTTCTTCCAACCCTGTTTCAAACGAGACATCAGTAACTTTAGCCAAGCTAAGATGAGATTAATTAGTGGAAGTACGTGTCTTCAGTTAAGGTTGGGGTAAAACTGTGCAGGACTACGGCCCTGCAAAAACAAATTTTGAGCATTATGCCTCTGTCAGACTACCATTTGAGAGCTCCAAAAGTCAACGTATGGCTGTGCGGCAGTGTAGGGTAGCACGTTATTAAAAAATAAACTCTAAACTCAAACTCTAAATAAACATGGTAAGAACGGTAGCAGGTTTCCCTCTGAAAAAAACTTTAAAATAATAAAAAATAAAATCTTGCTTTTCAGTATATTTCAGTAAACACATGCTCTCCTGTTCAACTTGTGCTTAGTTCTTGCATTACATGATGCAGTATTGCAGGAAAAAGTTCTATTTCACTGGGTAGGCTGAAACCTCTGATTTCGCACCGCGTATGTGAACCCATTCAAGTCAATGAAGCTGATTTAGGAATACACTCCATTCCAGTGTAATAATCACGGTATTTTATCACATTGCCCTGCATGTGCAGTTATATCAAGCATCCTCAGAAAATAGCTTTTAATAAATCATTGCGCTTAGTGCAGGCAACCAAGTTACAGAATTGAGGTTCCTTGATTATTGGACAAGTCATATTGTTCCTACAGTATATTAAATGTAATATAGTTCCTTAATAATTTTTAAATCTAAAAAGACATTACTTATTAAATCTGAGGGAGTTTTGAGAATAAGTGTTTTCCATAAAAGCATCTAGTTTCTTTCAATTTAATTAAAAGAAGGGAGCATTCAACAAAGGTTTTCTCACCTGCAAATTATTTTGTTTTACTTTTGTTTGTTCTTGAGGTTAAAACAATGATTGTTTACCTTGTTATGGTGTAGTTCACAGTTGTGTTACATGTAAATGCTCATTTTGATTTAAGTTACTTCAAAACTAATGAGGTTTAAATTATGAAATATTGTTTTTAGAAACCCATTTTAACTACAGTTCAAGAACAAGCTACGGCTTTATTTGGGAAACACACCCTGCTTGAGAAGAACAAAACCAACTACAATTTCTATGTGTAGACGACTATAAAGATCATCTTAACTGCATATGCTTCCAGAATATCACACACACATGGTATGATTACATTATTAAGATTTAAGTATCTCCTGGACTGCTGAACTTCAAGTGTGTAAGAGTGAAGAAAGATTTCACAAAGCAACTCAATGGTTGTTTTCTGCACCAACTCTTCTTGAGTGATGGACATTTTTCAGCCATGTGGTCATAGCTGAGGAGAGACTCCAAGAATCAACAAGCACTGCCTGTATTAGGGCTAATATTATTATCACCACCATCACTATAGACTATAGGCTTATTATCAAAGGGCAACTGTTTGATCTGTAGCTAATGGTTGTGCTTGTTATTGATGATTTTTTGTTTGTGAGTCTGTCCTGTGAACACTGTCTGACCCTGTGCAAATGTAATTGTAATATTGAAATGAATGCTGAAAAATTCAGGATGTGTTTAAATAATAAAGCTAAGGCTTAAAGGAACGCTCAACTTTTTTTTCAACAGTGGCTCATTTTACATTGAATTATTAAGTAGCAAATTAATGTTTTGGAATCCGTTCAGCTGTTCTCTAGATAAAGCCAGAGGACATTCTATCATAGCTTTGCATAGATCATTGATGGCACCAGTAGCATTGTAGTCCCAAAAAAGTGTTGTGGTTTCCCCCACTACTTAAACTATGTTGTAGTTGCATTTTGTAGTAAGACTGGTGGAAAATTAAATGTCAAACTTTTTTGAGCTGATATTGTAAAGGATCACAACCTGCTCTTGTGTAACTGTACAAAGCTGAATAGAGCAAAGCTATGGTACTTTTCGTCCATTAGGTTTAGCATTGTCAGCCAATATGCACCTGTAGAAAAATCTCCTAAACAGTAAACAGTGGTAAAAGAACTCTGGTTTCTATCTGTCGAAACATTCATTCATCTTCATGTCAGCTTTCTTCCCTTTCGGGGTCACCACAGCAGAATGAACCGCTAACTCTCTGGCATATGTTTTACGCAGCGGATGCCCTTCCAGCCACAACCCATCGCTGGGAAACATTCACACACACATTCACACTTTAACACTATGGGCAATCGTTCTTACTCAATTCACTGCATGTCTTTGGACTTGTGCGGAAACCGGAGCACCCGGAGAAAACCCACGCGATCACGGGGAGAACATGCAAACTCCACACAGAAATGCCAACCGACCCAGCCGAGCCTAGAACCAGCGACCTTCTTGCTGTGAGACGACCGTGCTACCCACTGCGCCACCGTGACGCTTTCTGCCGAAACAGTATAGTAAAAACTAAGACAAACAAAAAAAAAAACCCTAAAAGTCTTGTTGTATACTTTGTTCAAGCACTGACTTAAAAAGTAGAGAGTTCCTTTATTAAACACATCCAAGGCCCAGCTCTTGAGGTCTGTTTGTCTTGTATTAGTTTGGTTATTAATGAAATATTTTAGATATATGATCTGATCTCAAATGCTGGGCTGAATATAAAATGTTTGCCTGCCAAAACCAGGTCACTATAAAAACAGACTTCTCATTGATGTTTCTGTTTGAGAGAGCTGAAGGATGAATGGGAGCTCCTGTGAGTGTGAAGGTGTGGTCGTAGCTCAATGTTGTGTATCTCTATATCTGGAATAAACTCTATCACTGTTTAAGTCTGAGTCTATACTTCTTCATGATGTTAACAAAGGAATTTGACGAAGATAACAGAGAGTCATACATACAAAAGGAGTTCATACATAAAAAAATGTGCGCTGAAAAGTGCATAATTGATTTGCTTGAATATAGTGTCTGTAAAGTCACCCATAGGCACATCACTACTGTAGAGTAAAACATTCACATAGAAACAACCCTCAGGAGTTTTTGAGCCTGCAAGTTATAGACCCCAACCACGCGTACCCTGTTATTTTTGAAACTTTTTTTTTTCTTACCCCGTTTACAAAAAAAATTGTGTTTACAAGAGAGCAGGTAGAAAAAAAACTGCTTCTTCTTCTTCTCCCGCTTATCCGGGACGGGTCGCGGGGCCAGCAGTCTAAGCAGGGATGCCCAGACTTCCCTCTCCACAGACACTTCTTCCAGCTCCCAGGGAGGGATCCCAAGGTGTTCCCAGGCCAGCTGGGAGACATAGTCCCTCCAACGTGTCCTGGGTCTTCCCCGGGGCCTCCTCCCAGCGGGACGTGCCCGGAACACCTCCCCTGGGAGGCGTCCAGGAGGCATCTGGAACAGATGCCCAAGCCACCTCAGCTGACTCCTTTCGATGTGGAGGAGCAGAGGCTCTACTCCGAGCTCCCCCCGGGTGACGGAGCTTCTCACCCTATCTCTAAGGGAGCGCCCAACTCATTTCAGCCGCTTGTATCTGGGATCTTGTCCTTTCGGTCATGACCCAGAGTTCATGGCCATAGGTGAGAGTAGGGACGTAGATTGACCGGTAAATCGAGAGACTCCCTTTTCACCACAACAGACCAATACAACGACCGCATCAAAACTGCGTCCACAAGAAACCGGGTAAAACGATCTGAAACATTGCAGACAGTGTGACTACCCAGTAGAGGTCAGCTACAATGGCCGAGAGGTGCAAAACATGTTTACATAACGTGAAACACTTTTACAAATATACTTTTACATTTTAGAAAGAAAATTTACATTAGAAAACACAATAACAAATTATGAAACACTTTTACAAGTTCCGAAAACACATTTGCATTTCAGATTCCCGGAAAGGGAGGATACCATCGAGAACCGACAACTTGGCTCTGATTGGACGAGACTTCTGTCAATCATTACAAGCGCTTGTACAAACAAATTTTTCTGTAATTTTTGCAAAAAAAATTTGGGTTATAATGACTTTAATGGGATTATGTAAATACTATTATGAGGAAGAACATGATTATTTGGTGATTGTGAACATGTCAGCAATCCATGGAGTGATTGTCTTTGTTAAGTTAAAAACACACTTGAAGGAAGCTGAGTTTGCAGAACAGTTGTTTAACTAGTGGACTACGTGGCTAGCGCTATTGCATAAATAAAAGTTGCACATTTAAGACAATTATGTTAGCAATAGACTACAGCATTGAAAGTATCAATTTTGTGAATCGTCAGATAATGCTGTTCTTGGAACATTCCTCTTAACGTTATGTCTGACGGGTCTCATTCAAACTCTCGATAATTTTCACACATGAACTGCAGACCTCTGGAGTAGCATCATATTGTATTATATTGTGTGCCAAGCTTTCCCCCTGACAGACTGTGATGGCACTTCCTCAGTACTTTGATTGACAGAAGTCTCATCCAATCAGCGTCATAATTCTTTTTACAACTATACAACATGAACAACGTATTGTCCACAATAATACTGATACAAATATTTATAGTCAAAAATTTTGATATCGCAGTACTCTTACATGTTGACGTCTGGCTGCTGTCCGTATAATTCAAAATGTCTTCGTAGTGTTGTGTGTATTCATATGAACAAATGCGCACACACACACACACACACACACACGCACACACACACACACACACACACACACAGGGACTAAGACAAGCCCTCAAAGCTGAGAACACAACTGATTTGGTTTTCTTTGTTAATCTGAGCAAGGTATAAGGTTTAAATATTACTTAAAGGATAATCATAAATTAAACTTAATATTTAACTTACTGATTAATACATGATTCTAACCTGTATTTTTAAAATAAGCAAATGTCCTGAGTATATGACTGCAATCACACAAAGTTATCGATTACTCGAATACAATGATTACCAAAATCTGAGGGACTGTCTAGATTAATTTACGGTGCACTCTCTTTAAATGTTGATCCTGCTCTCCTAAAAAAATGTTTTAATTACTTCTTATCTTTATTTGGAAAAATAAAACTCAGAATGTTTGTGATTTCAAATGTCTCTGACAAAATACGACTTTTATTGCTGCAGATTAAGTTTTTGTTGTTCATTTGTTATTAATGCACAGACAATTAAGACCTATAACTTTTAATTTGTGTTTTGGTACACAAACTGTTTATGACTGTATAATCACATGTTCTAATAATGACTGTTTAAACAGTTAAGTAATATGTCAGTATATCCTTTTTCTTATAAATGTTTACGAGTCACTTATTCAGTTATTTGTTCCCTGCCATACCTCCGATCTGAGTGAGCTCCTCCCAATAATCGTCTGATTGGTCATTCGCAAAGAATTCTGGGTTCTAGGGTGCATCTTTGCTGACGACCACATAAAGAACGTCTAGAGGGCGCTAATGAGCATACTTCAGGGCCTAAAAATAGCAGGTGGGACACCCTACGAACTCATGCACTTCTCGGGCACATGAGATTAGAGCAGTATTGCCAACTTAGGGACTTTGCCAAAATTTTGCTTTTAGTGACTTTTTTCATTCAGGCCGACGGGCTCTTCAGATGGAGTAACCACAGCTGCAATGTCTGTGCTGTGCCTTTCTGTCACTCACTGTCTTTGCCCCCACCCTGAGCCTGCTCCTCTGTCAATGCTCCCGGCAGGCCCAGCGCAAGGTTATTCTTCTTCGTATGCTGTTTAAAGGCAGTTCGCAAGTCTTCTTATTGGTGCATTACTGCCACCAACTGGACAGTAGTATGAACTATATATGAAGACGGGAAAATGAACCTTTCCTATTATTATTAATTTATATTCTAAAATGATTCTTAGTCTATTTAGGAAATAAAATGATTGGCTTACATGTTTTTTGTTTTTTTTAGGATTTTGATAATTGTAATAGGCTCTGTAAAATATTTCCCTTATCTCTTTTTTTATCATTTCTTTTCTTTCCATTTCATATGTTTTACATTTAAGTATTACATGTTCTATTGTTTGCTCTACTCCACAATTATCATAATTCCTGCTTTTCCCGGTGCAAGGTTTCGAGATTGTGGGTCTTTATTACAAAAACAATGAGTACTAAAAAATGTTTTGTTTACATATTTGCACAAAAATAGTAGCTTATGCCTGTGTGAGGTTTTCCTCCCTCACACAACATCTTTCATCATCATCATTACATATAATACAACGTAGCTCAACCTTTTGACACTATAAAAATATTTTTTAGATTTTCTTGACAGAAACTGTGAAATCAAAATTGATCTAAAGACGTGATTAACGTTAGTTTAAAATTACAGAGCTTACCTTTCATTTTCAAGCAACAGCAAAATGTAATTCTGTCCTCATTGTTTGTAATATTATTTAATTTTATTTAGCATTACATGTTTGTTTTATAATGCCATATGTGTTAATTAATAACATGAAACATGTATACCTGCAATACTTTTATGTTTGCATTGATAAAAACCAATTGGGGTGAAATTAGGCGATGGCGTCATCTAGAGACTTTTGGGGCAGCCTATAGACTTTTTTCTTGCTGAGGAGTTGGCAACAGCGGATTTGAGTCCATACGTGCGCCATCTGGGACAAGGAATAAGAAGGAGTTGAAATTCAATTGTGATTCAAATGGTTCTTTACTATATCAAGAATATAGAATATGAAGGCTAGAATTAATCATTCACTAGGAAGAGTAGTTCCTCAAGTCTCTTTTTTTCCACACTTAAGATTTTTTATTGAAAAATAAAACAACGTAACAAAACTAAAAAGTATAAGAAATAACAGAGAGTACAATAATAACTTTTACATTGACAGAAATATGGAGAGACATACAAATTTCCTGTAGAGAGCATTCTTTATGAGGACATAAGACCCACAATAAAGATTCATTCTTTTTGAACAAATCATTCACGAGCGACACATTACTACTTTCTCCTGAATGTTCAAGTTTTGAATTCTTTGCAGTGTTGTTTGTCAGATTGGGAAAATAAAGGTCTTGTCATGCTGTGCATTCTTTTGTGGGGTAATTTATTGTATTTTGTGTTTTGTGCTTTTTTGGAAAATTGTCTTTCTCTTCCCACCTAAGTCTGTGTCTTGTCTTTGAGTTCAGGTGCTGCACGTTACCGCCGCTCTGATTGGTCCCTATATATTGAGTGCTCTGGCAACACTCTGTGCGAGGTGTTCATGTGTGCAGATGTGCTTCTTGTCTTCACAGTCCTACAGACTACTCTGGTCCAGTCTCGCTAGCCCTCAGTCTGCCTGGAGTTTCTGGTGTCTGGCACTTAAGATGAGTGTTTAGTTTGCTTCAGAAAAGTGAGCGCTTGGGCGCTGCACGGCGCTGTTTGGAAAAGCGCATCTGTTTATGTTTTTTTGACTTATGTTTGGAGCCTGTGTTTCAAAGACAATAAACTAACAATTCTCTCGCATCTGGATCGGCAGTCTTGTTCTTGTGACAGGTCTATAAAATTTGGGATGCTTTTAAAAACATTTTTGTATTTTTTGTAGATTTGAATTAAATTATAAAGTGTTAGAAAGATTTTTTTACAAGTATATAGAAATGTAAATGTTAAAACATTTAATTATTTTGTCCCTTTTAATATTTGTCCCCATATATTACAAAAAAACATTTCGAAAAATGGATTATAAATAAAAACAATTAACATATATAGGAAATATATTTATCTTCTGAATAATATTTAGTTTAATATATTTTAATACATGGTTATAAATATATGATTAATGAGTTTTGTTTTATATTAAACTCTTCATGATCTCATGCTCTTTATCAGGTTACGTCTATTATTTACATTCAACCAAAGTTTTTGGCTATGTGGAGTCGGCTGAGCGTATGAAAAAACACAAAAAGTTGGAAACAAATCTGGAAGAAAAGAAAAAGTGAAATGACAGCAACAAATAGTGAAGATATTACCAAAGACGATGATGGATGGATTTCAAACGATAGTGGAGAAAGAGAGTTCCACTGGGCTGCAAGTGGTCAGTGTGTAGACTGTCATGTTTTCTCCACTAGATATAGCCATTTTCCCTGTATTAATTTAATTTGTACTAATTATCATCGTCTTGTTCAGCTGTATCTTGTTTAACTTTCATTATATATGTTACCTTTTTGCCTCTGCCTGTCACTTGGTTATTAAGTCTGTTTGAAACAAGTCAGGATTATCAGTTTCTCTTTTGGAGAACTCTTTGTTTTGGACTATGTTGTTATTCTTCTTGTAGATAGAATTATTCTTGCTTTTGAGCCAGAAAATAACTCTACATTTTTTTTTAACTGACATCTTTTGGAGTGACTTGCTTGGGTTTCTTCTTTCCCTCTGTATCAGTGGTAGAACCGTCACCTGGTAAAATAGAAACCTAATGGTTACTTTCGTAACCCCCGTTCCCCAATTAGGGAACAGAGACTTATGTCGGTGACGATTATGGGAAGCTCCGCTAGGGGCACACTACTCATTCCACAATGTTTCAAAATGCCAATCAGCGAACGCAGTGATGGTCACGTGATCACGCAGTCCTGCATAAACCAGACGCGAACGTGTCACTCTCCTGTTGTGAAACTGGAGCTGTACCCCCTAGGCAACCAGACTTACTCACGACCTTACAGTTGTGGCTGGGGGACATAAGTCTCCGTTCCCTATTCGGGGAACGGGGGTTACGAAACTAACTATTAGTCACTATGACTTATGTCGGTGGTGGGAACACCCTGTAAAACGCCACAACCTAGGTCCTTCCGCATCAGCCAACGGCCAGGCAAGCCAGCCACATCAAAAGTCCAGCACCAAACGGGCCCTCCTCCACCCTGGCCTTAAGTATAGACTTAATTTTTAATGGGCAATCGGCAATTCTCTCTCATACCAGAGGAAGGAGCATTGATCCCAGAGCTGCAGGGAGACACGCGGAGGGCGAACTCGCTACCTAGAAGGCTGGACTTAGAACTTCCGGCAGTTTATTACATGCAAGGTTTTATTGAGGGACCTATGGAAATACTCCTTGAACCACTTTGGAAAGGTCTTTCAGAGGGAAGATAGCATAGATGTAAAAGTTATAGTTATAAAAGATCCGGCCGTTAGTCCCCCATAGAGGGCACACATGTGGACAGAACGTAGGAATACTACGCTTACTCTACTACGCCCGTTGGGGCGAGAGGAGCCAAAAAGCTGGAGGTTATCACCAGGGGCAAAAATAGCGCACAAATCACTAAGAATGGCGCAACCCAAGCTGGACACCCCTTTGTTCATCTCAGACAATGCTACCACTGCACTGCAATGCAGACTCTGCGTGGTGCCTTCAGGAGGCTCAGGGCGCGCTCTAGAGAGAGGCGTGCTTGCATGTTCAACGAGTTTAGCTCCATACCCAGAAAAGATATGCTCTGACCAAAGGTTAGACTGCTCTTTTCTGAGTTGATCCGAAGCCCCAGACGGCTGAGGTGGCATAAGACCCTGTCTCTGTGGCGAATCAACTGGGACCGCATCTGGGCCAGTATCAGCCAGTCGTCCAAGTAAGCCAGGGTTCGAACCCCTTCCCGTATTAACGGTACTAAAGCCGCTTCGATTATCTTTGTGAAGGTGCGAGGGGACAAAGACAAGCCGAAGGGGAGCACGCAGTACTGATACACTCGACCTTCGAGGCCAAACGAAGAAGGGGTCTGTGCCGAGGGAGTATACTCACGTGAAAATACACATCCTTCAGATCTATTGTGGCGAACCAATCCCCTGGACGGACTGAGTGGAGCGTGCTTCTGAGGGATATCATCCTGAACGGAAGTCTCAGAAGATGAGCTTTTAAACGATGCAGGTCGAAGATTGGATGCAACCCGCCTGTGCGCTTGGAAACTAGAAAGTATGGGCTGTAAAACCCTCTTTCTCTGTCGGCAGGAGGGACCGGCTCGATTGCACCTTTGCGTAGAAGGAAATCGATCTCGTGCAGGACCGGCCTCTGTGGCTGAGACAGAGGTCATTAGAACCCCGTTGAACCTGGGCGGCTTGACAGCAATATAGCCGATAGCTGTGCCGGATAGTTCATACGAGCCAAGGGGAATTATTACATACACAACGATAGTTTACATAGTGGGGCTGCGAACTAGCGGACTTAGCGGTGGGTTCCGAAGGGAGCCTAGGTGGAGACCTACCTGGAGCAGCATCCGGTTCCAGCCGAGGAGGTACCACTCGAGGCTGACTCCGACACGGAGGCTGAGAGCCATCCAGACTGCACTGCATCGCCCTTGAATATGCCTCTGATCTGCATTTGGATCTGCAATGCAAGCCTCCTGGCTGTGCACATAACCCAGGGAGTTCAAGTTTCACATATTTAATGAAAAAAATGATCTGACCTGTGGGTCCCCTGCTTGATGGGGGTGGCACCCCCTCCCTCCAAGGAGCGCATCAGCTGGACACCCTGGGTGGCCTGTCCTAGGGCCACTTTTGATGGACCCTCTTCCCCTGATGATGTTGAGAGGGGGGGGGGTTCTCCTTCGACGTCTTCAACATGGGGGCTGATGGCAGGGTTAACTGGGCATAAGTGCACCGCCAGGGCCTGCCTTACCTGCAGAATCGCTTCGTACCCCCTAGCTACCGCGCCGTCAAGGGGAGCGAGAGAGGGGAGACTGACCAACCTCGCTTTCAGAAGTGCCTTCCAAGTTTGGGTCGGTTCCCGATGCACTTCCGGAAAGAACGGGATAGGAGGGGGGTATCATCCCAGTGCGACCCCACAAACCACGCGTCCAGCCTGGAGATTTCGGGTGCCAGGGGCGGAGCTCCCCGCAAACAAATTTCTCTGGCATCTCGACCATCTCTTCTGCAGCACAATCTGACGTCACCCCAGAGGGGGAGAGCGATGTACCGTCTCCTTCAGGAGATGCGCCGTCTCTCTCCGATGCAGCAGCGGAGATCGCATCATCAGGCGCACAGGAGTCCTCAGAAGATGCAAGCAACGCATCATCCGATAACTCACTGTGGCGGAGAGTGGACACACCAGGGGAGCGGGAAGCGCGCGCGGCCCTGCTCGACACCACTGGGCGCCGGAGACATGCACTCGTTGACCCGTACGGGTCCGAGTTTCAAAGCCTCCGGGTCGGACTGAAAGTACTCCAACATCGCCTTAAGTGGGCTGCCGGACAGAACTGTGCAATCCACACATTCTGAACCCTCAACCGCTGCCTCAACATGTCTATGCCCAAGACAACTGAGGCAATGAACGTGGCTATCCGTCAATGCAATTGATCCACCGCATCAAACAGACTTGCACGGTCGCGATATTTTTGGAACACGTTACAAACAGTCGACCGGCAAAACAAGTGCTCTACTAATGTAAGTCGCTTTGGACAAAAGCGTCTGCCAAATGCATAAATGTAAATGTAAATATTAAAAAGAGTCTTATTTGTTTGTACAAGGTTTTGTACAACTGTTTTGAGTGTCTTTTCACTTTGAGTCGCTAGCATGTCAGAGTACGGCTCCAGAGGAAAAACAGGAAGAGTGACACGCTCGCATTCCGGTTTATGTGGGACAGCGTGATCACGTGACCATTAGCACGTTCGCTGATTGGCATTTTGAAGCAGTGTGGAATGAGTAGTGCGCTCCTAGTGGAGCTTCACATAGTCGTCACCGACATAAGTCGTAGTGACGGACTGATGGGGAACCTGAGTTCGATCCGTGGGTCTTAGTTGTGACAAAGACTGCAAACAAAACAGGAAGTGTTGCAGACTACATTAAAAACAAACAACATACAAGAAATCATGAAACATAAAGTGTTTATAAAAATTAAATTAGGAAAGAGCTATATTTGAAAAATGGAATCCACAGAAACTATCGAAGGTTATACACAAAATAACTGGAGAGGTGGATAGAATGAGAGTCATGAGAAATGTACAAATTAAAATAAACTCTAAAGATAAACTACAACAAGAAAAAGCAATAAAAATAAAAAATAGATGGAAAGGAAGTAACATGTCCACCACCTAGAATGCAAAAGAAAGGGAGGAGTTATATCAGGAATACCAACATCAGAAAAAAACGAGGACATCAAAAACAACATCATTGGAGGTAAAGTAATGTAAGTTAAAAGATTGCAAATGACAAGAAATGGAGAAAGAAGGGACAGCCTGAACATAGTGTTGAAATTTGAAGAGGAACAGTTACCAGAAAAAGTCTATTTAGGAAATTTTAGTTACCGTCAAACCATACACAGCCCCACCACTCAGATGCTTTAAATGTCCAGGATTTGGACACACTGCAAACGTATGCAGAGGCAAACAAAAATGTACTTGATGTGCAGAAGAACACATGTACGGAAATTGTGAAGAGAATACAGAAACAAAACTTTGTAATTGTGGAGGCACAGTGCTGGCTACAGGGGATGTGAAGTGAGCAAGAAGGCTGAAAAAAATCAACAAATAACACACGAGCAAGGCATCACATAAGCAAAAGCAGTAAAACAAGTGAGAGAAAAGTTGAAACGGAAGGAAAAGTGGAAATACAAATAATGGAGAAAAAAACAAGGATTCGTTGAACGTAGACAAAAATAAATTCATACTATTTATAGTAGAAGTAATAAACTGCAGTGCACAAACAAGCAAAATAATGAAAATCATAGTTAAAAAGGCAGAAAAATATCTAAGATTCAGAAACATAAACAGGGAAGAAATTAAAAAAAAATCTGAATATAAAGGACAAGGGTCTAAATGAACACCAAAATTCTTCTATGAATATTAATCTAAATTTAAATACAAAAACAGAAAAAACTAACCAAAAGTTATATTCATCCAAGAAACATGATAAAAAATTAACATTATTTAATAAAAGGTTACATAATAATTAGAAATGATAGAAAAGAAGGAAACAGAGGAGGGGTAGCCAGATGCATAGAAGAAAGCATTCCAAATAACATAATATAAATAAATAAAAAATATGAAGCAATAACTATGCAAACTTGATTAATTGAAAAAGCGATAAACATAATTAATTGCTATAATCCGGGAAAACAAATGAGTAAAGAAATATTGGAAGATTCATACAAACCAACAAAAAATAAAACAATTTGGTGGGGAGACTTTAATGCGCACAATACATTATGGGGTAGTGGAATGATAATTGAAGAACTTGTAGATGAAAAACAACTGGTATGTATTAACAATGGAGAAGGTACAAGATACGACTGTTTTAGAAATAACATAACTATGGTAGATCTAATATTAATAACAAAGAATATGCAAGAAATAGAGGCATGGGCTGTTAAAAAGAATAAATACGGGAAGTGATCATTACCCAATAATAATTAAAAGAAGAATAAACAGAAAATAAATTTTGATAAAGATAAGTGAAATGTATATAGTTATCTAATGGAAAGACAATGTGTATGTAATGAGGACAATGAAAAAAGTATATAACAAATGAAAGAGAGTATAACAAATAGTATCATGAAAATAACAGTATTAACTATAGTCAAAATGAACAAGGTAAGACAAAAAGTACCGTGGTGGAATAACGAATGTAATATAGTAATAAGCAATCATTAGGAAAGTAATAAGAAGTGCAAAAAGAGATTATTGGAGAGAGTCCTGTAAAAAAAAAATAGGTAGGAACCCAGCAAACAAGAAACGTTATGATGATATCATCAGTTAGTCATGTTTTGGTCACGTTGACATTACTTTGTGAGATCTTTAAGAAATGTGGTGATTGTCATGATAAAGTTGCTTTTTTTAGGAGTTCCACTAACTTTCCAGGTCTGTCATGAGCACGTTCTCAAATTACGTTGCGGTTTAAGACCATGGGGAACATTCTAGTGATGTACCCTCATAGTCTTCAGAATAATTTTTCAGATAACGTTCAGATGATTTGATTTGCTGGAATATTCTTAGAAAGAAATTGTATAGGTATTTGATGTAAAAAGATTTTCCTGAATACTTAGCACTCAAAAATAAACTCAATTTGTAATATTTACAGCAAGTATAAATATATTGGAGAACTTTGGAGATATTACATTTTCCTTATTAAACAAATTTTGCACTATTAATAAAACATACTAACAAATTTAATGATCTAGTTTATTTAGTTTTATTAAAATCCTCGGGCTTATAAAAAAATGACACATACAAAGATGTGGTGACTGTGAGCTAGTGAGCATGCGCAGAATTCTACCATGGAGGTAAACTCAGTTTAAGATTTATTCTTTTTTTTTATCCGGAGAGAAAAAAAACATCTTTTTTAGTTAGTGGTGTAATATTATTCATAAGACACGATAACAAGTTAAGCATAGTTTAAGCGAATTACATCTACTGATGCGTATGCACACAACGCTTTTCCTGTTTTACTCGAGGTGATGTCAGAAGCAGTTACAATAGTTACATGGTTTATATATTAGTATATATAATAGGAGAAGCAGGTGGACATCTATATAACATACAGCTGAAGGCTTAAAGTCAAATAACATACTGAAATAACAGTAAAAAACAGAAAAAATAATAACAAGATTAAGTATTGGGCACACAGGTTTAAATTATTCTCAATTAAAAATAGGCAATTATCCAACAGGAACATGTATGTGATAAGTGTAGTGAAAAGGAAACAGTAAAATATTTTAATAAAATGTACAGCTTATAAAAAAGAAGGACAAAAAATGAAGGAAAAATTGGACATGCAAAAAAATCAAACATGACACAATAGAATCCTTGTTAAGTAACAGTAAATCATATATAAGTATCATAGCATACCTCAAAAGTATAAGAATAATGCATAGAATATAGGAATGATTACTTTTAATTGAGCAATGGAGGTTTTTTGTGTGTAATTGCTATTTTCTTTACCTTAATTTTTTAATTGTATTTTTTCTTCATCTGCACTAGAAGTCTCCAAACCTGGTCCTGGAGGGCCAGAGACCTGCACATTTTTGATTCAGCCACCATGAAACACAATTATGGCACTAATTAGGGTCCTCTCTGACTGTCTGGAGCTAGAATAGTATGCACGCTACAGCAGGGTTGCAACTAAAATGTGCAGGGCTGCATCTCTCCAGCTGTCAACGTGAAAAGGACGTCAAAATGTTATAGTTTCTGAACCAAAAGACGTAATATAGATGTAATATTAGCGTCTATTTAAGGTTACTTGTTTGGTGGGAGGTTTGGGGAACCGTGATCTACATGCTGACCAAACTACAGCTCAGTAGGTGGCGGTAATACACAACGTAAGAATGCAAAAACTAATAGAGGAAGAAGACGAAAAAGAAGACGGCGCTTATTATTACGTGACCGTTGTGTTGATGACATTGACTGTATATAACATGGTCAGAGTGCTCGTGACGTCAGCTGTAGGGTTCTTTCAAAGTCAAATGAAGCTCAAAAAGGGCTGACCAAGTGCTGGAAAAACGAGTTCTCAGAGGCGGGACGAGGGTTGGCCGAAGGTTTAAATTTTATATTTTAAACAACGCATTTTAAAAATAACCACCCCCTCAGAGTGTTCATGAAGATAAAAACAAATGATCTGAAACAACCAACCTAATGGAGTGGGTGTAAAAATGTTTTTTTTAGCTTCAAAGTTGACCATTTTTAACATTGGATTGAATGAGAACTTGCTCTGTTTTGGAGTCAACCTCAAGCGGCCGCTCGGGGAACTGCAGGTCAGTCACTTCTATCGCGCTTCAAGCGGGAAAAGAGGAGGCGCCCCTTGGCTGATAATCACGTGGGATGCAGAGGCAGCCCGAGAAGAACGACAGAAGGACTAAATTGAGCCTCTATGATGGTTGATGAGGTGGGGCTTCGAGTTAATGTTGCCATCGCTGTTTTGTTCTTAAGTGTTTTGTTCGTTTTTAAAGCAACACATGCAGTGTTTCACACCCTTGAGTTATTTTTGGCAGAAACAGTAAAGCGAGATAGCTTGCTTGTCCCCAATCAGGGACTAGCAGTGAAATGAAATGATCGGAGAAGCGCGTGTGGTCTACAATGATATTTTTATAGTTGTCATGTATTCAGAGGAATACATTTAGGTGTGAAGTTGTATATGCCCACTCTCTCTTTCACCCTGATGATATAATTATAGTCGTTGTTTTTTTATATATAGTTTTAAAAACAAGGGGTTAAAGGTATGTTTCTCTGTGTGTGTGTGTGTTTAGGATGAGGATTCCACTGCACCTGCTTTTTCTGCTGTTCTGCGATGGATTTTGGTAATGTCTAGAAATATAATTTTCTCGTATTCATGATCATATTGCCCATTTCAAGCACTAATCTTCGATGGGCGATTCTAATGTTAGCAAATATCCAGCACTAGATAGCGAGACTAGAGGTCTGTACCATTTGTAATATTCAGTCTGGCAATCACAAATTTAAAAAATATAATATACATTTTTCTTTTAAAACTAACTGTAGTTTTAAAATGTAAATTGCATAAACGGTTCAATGCTTTAAAAGTTTCTAAATTAAATTTATAATGCATTACCCAAATTGAATGACAGGTACACGCAGAAATAGTAGCAAAATGGCCATTAAACTGCTGTTTGTCATGAATGCATTTAGACTTTGCTAAGGAAGTCTTGATGTTGTATTATATTATATAAAGTAATAAAATGTCAATTTATGTAATATTCTATAACTGTTAGTGAAGAACGTTAGGTGACAGGTCACAATATGTAATGTAATACACCCAAGATGTTTCAGTTGGTCACCTATTGACAACAACATGACATTTCAGAATGTTCTTCTCCTAGGTCCAATAGGCAGTCTAGTAAGTGGTCACCAGCTGAGAGAAAAACATTAATATAATCCAAAAATGAATATAATGTACATTTTATGTAAAAAAAAAAAAAGAAACTTCCATCCATCCATTTTCTTGTCGGCTTTCTTCTCTTTCGGGGTCGCCACAGTGAAATGAACCGCCAACTCCTCTGGCACATGTTTTATGCGACGGATGCCAGCCGCAACCCATCACTGGTAAACAAACTTACAAAACTTTATTCTGCCATGGGCACCACCAACTGACAACATGATATTTTAGTCACTTTGTTACCTGGAAGTGACAAACTGTAGAGGGAATGTCACTTTATGTAAAATAAAATAACTCTTAAGTGACACATTTCTGATAAATGCGTGTCTCTCAACCAGAGCACCTCTCTGTGGTGTGAATGTGTGCGTTAGTGTTCAAGGCAGGAGTGGGACACATCCTGATGATTTGTGTGTCCATGAACATGGTGTCACTGGAAGAACGTGATGATTGGCTGACTGTCATCAGTTTTTAATCATTATGATTTTATTCCAATGTAAAATTGTAGAACTTTTCACAAATAGTAACTAAGTTAGGAAGTGAATTACATTATCATAAAAGTAACTAATTACCAGGCAAAGTAATTTTTCTCTTACTTAAATTTGTCAAATACAATAAATCTACACCATTTCACACAAATCTAATGGGATAGAACACTGCCAAATTCAACATAACATGATATTCTATCATATAAAACACATAACACACTAGTTTAAAAATGTTAATATTTTTGCACATAACATATTTTGCTGATAACTTGGATAACAACCCTTCTTAAGAAATTTACCAAAAATAAATAAATAATAACAATAAATATTAAACTACTATTTTGTTTAATTCTGCCTGAGTTAAGTGTTTGTGGAGAAGATTATAGTTTTACTTGCTTGGGTTTCGTGGCTTCATCTCCACCTTTTCGTAGAGCTAACATTATCACCTGTGTTCTTAGCCATTGATTTGGTGGCGCTGTGTATCGATGTTGGGTGCTCCATCAGATTTGAGCTAATAGTCACCGACACAGAAAGACATTTTTCCAGGACACAAACTGCGCATCACATAAACATTCTTCCCTTTCAACTGATCGATGCTAAAATAGTGGTTATTATTCCAATTGCTTATAGGTCTTGGTGAACACGAATTATGGATCCTGCCATGTGTTTGTGTGTAAAGACCTGCTATACCCTGCCTCTGATTGGCAAACAATTGACAGTTACTCTACGTCAGCCATTCATCACATTCTTCCAGTGACACCACATTTACAGATACACCACTCATCATGATGGCACACACACACAAATATACAAAGAAATGTATTTAATAACAGTTATGTACAACAAGACATTTCAAACACATACATGCAGTTAAAAAAAGAACTCTTTCTTTAAAAAAACTGCCGCTATTAAAACCACTGTACAGCTGCTCTCTGTGCTGCATGAAGAGGTTGCTGACTGCTTTCTGAGATCAGCTTCCACTGGGAAACTTGTCATTAGAGACCTGCGAAGTAGAAAGGAAAAGCGTTAGAGAAAACACTATCATTACATTAGCATGCAATGTATTTCATGCCCATCAGTGCTGGTGAGCATTATACTGAATTTCTTCTTAAAAATAAAGCATTTACCTATATTTTTATGTTTTAAGCTATGGCTATGTATTTTATATACATAATAATTGCAACAAAAACAGTGCATTATAGAATTTCTAAAAGAAAATGTTTTTTATTTAGTTTTTAAAGTAATTGAAATAAAAAATAATTCTAGGATCCACGCTTTAGGGGCACTAAGATTAGAACTTAAAACCGCGTTTGTTAATAACTGAAATCTGTCTCGTGAACGCAGTCTTGAAGTGTCGCGCTCAGCCTTTCAAAACTTTAACAAGTACTGATTAGGTCTTATATTTACCACAACATAGACACAACCGCTTAACATTTGTTCTTTAAACATAGCTTGACTTTAAGGAGAGACTTTGGTCATTTAAAATAAATTTACTGATCTAAAAAGTGACGATAGAGGGAGCGTCACGAATACCTCTCTCAGAAAAATCCGGAAAGGAATGTGTCTCAAATGTTCCGCCTACCACTTTTTCACTTAAATCTCTATTGACACATTGCAACAATTGCAGATTATATACAGACATATTATTTAATTTAGTTTTTTTTTTTTTTTACTAGTTTTTGGACTAGATTTGGGTTTCATATAGCCGGTGTTCTATCTATATTTTCCTGCCTTGTTATTTTTTTCCTGCCACAGCAAAAAAATTTGAACTCGTCTGTTGGTTTTCCTTACCCCATCGAAATTTCCTTTTGCATTGTGCTGCATATATCGATGTATGGCGATAAATGATTTGGTCTTATAGTAATTTTAGTTAAACTGGGATGTTTTAATTTAGCAGACAGACAAAACAGCGCAATTTTGCGGTCATGTTTAAAAATGCAGTTTGTGTAATTTTAATAAAAATTTGTCAGTTAAGACTGATCAAGGACTCAACAAGAGAGACTTTAGTGTGATATTATAGTGAAAATTGCCCGTAAGATTTACCTACTCTAAAAAAAAAGAATAATAATATATTTGTTCAAAAACCTACTCTTTAACCTGAATTTCATTGCATATCGTCATAAAGATTGTTTCTTGCACTTTGTGTAACCAGGCGGGTACATTTCAAGAAACAAGGATTGTGAAGGAATTTCCACCTTTCTTACATGCTGTAAAATGCCAATTTGTTTATTAAAGAGTATGGTTTTGGTGCGCAGATCATGAAGATAAAAGTTAAAGAGATAAATATTTGAAAACTTACATTTTGCAAGAAATGGTAGGGGAAAATAATGGGCGTGGTTACAAGAATGAAGTAAATGACGGAAAATGACGCAGTTATGTTGTGTTGTTTTGAAGCCTCGAACCAAGACGACACATTTATCTGCTTCGGCCCTTCACAAAGTCCCAGATTGAATTTTGCGAAACGTATCCCTCGGTCTCACAATGAAAATGCTATCTTGTGTTTCCTAACTTTGAGTCTAAATGCATTCATGACAAACAGTACTTTTCTGGTCATTACTATTGCGTGTAAATGTTAGCCTTTTCTTTCAATTTGGGTAATGCATTTAATTAAAACTGCAGTTAGTTTTATAATTTAATTTAGCAACAAATTAAATACTCTTATGCTTCTATGGTACCATCAATGTTCTAAATGTATGTTTAAATGTGAATGTCTAAATAATTGTTATTAATTTTTCCTTATTTGGAAGATCTAACCCCAACGCAAAACAATCATTGTTACTGAAACTGGTGTGTTATGTCACTTAAAAGTTCCTTTTATAATGGCTGATTGGAGGAAGGTAAGCTTGCGATCTCTATTTCACACTGCAAAAAATTTACTCTTGGAACAAGAAAAAAAATCCTCAAATGAATTTAAACTCTTTCTATATCAAGCAAAAAAATCTGCCAATGGGATAAACAAATTTGACTTGGCAAGAATTCTTTAAATTAACAAACATTTCTAGCTGATAACAAACCCTGTTGGATCTTAAAAATAGACAAAAACTATAATTTGCTTACCCCATTGGCAGATTTTTTAGCTTGATTTGTTTATCTGTATTTGAGTTTTTTTTTCTTGTTTCAAGAGTGTGTTTTTTTGAAGTACAGATTTCTTCCATCAAAGTTACTACACAACTGGATGGGGTATCAAGGTTTTGGGTATTGATGATTTATTTATGATGTAAATTCTTTTTATTGTTTTCTTTCCACAAGCATTTGAGTCTTATTTCAAGAAATCAAATGTTCTTACCCCATTGTCAGAATTTTACTTGATCTAACAAGACTAGAACTAAATTTAAGATTTTTTTTCTTTTTCCAAGGTGGGCCTTTTACTAGTATTTAATATTGATTTCTTAAAATAAGATATCATTAACATTCTTGAAATAAGAATATGTTGGGTCAGAATTTCTTGTTTTAAGATCAGTGGCAAAATCAGCAGCTTGTTTCACAAAGTTTCTTAATTCAAGAAAATAAATTACCAAAATAAACATGTTTTTCTCCTCAAAAATATTTTACAGATATTTTCTCAAAATAAGATAATAATCTATACCTAAAAGTTATAAATTAGAAAATTCTTCCTAAAATAAGAAAATCAAGATTTTCAATCTAATTTTAAGCATTTTCAGCTTTGCTTAGACTTTTTTTTTTGCAGTGGAGAACATAACTTTCCTCAGAGTAAGTAAGAACAAATGCTAATGACTGCTTTCACTTTACCCCCTGCTAACAAAATTGGTTGTCTTATTATGAAGGCCTAGTCATCAATTTGTCACCTCAATCCTTTGGCAACCAATTTGTTCAAGCTAGGTCTCCCAGCTTTGTTAAAGCCAATTACCTCCATCATTCATGCTTTTCTCCTATCTGTTGTGGTTCCCAAGTTATTCAAGGTTGCTACTGTCATGGTCAGGTAGGAAGGACCCAAATGCGAGGGGGGGTGAAACGAAAAAAAAACAAAAACAAAGCTGCTGTTCAATCGAACAAGGAGAACTCAGACTACTGCAGTAAAAAACAGGAAACCAAGGTACGCCTCTCCGGAGGGATAAACACAAAAGTCAGTAGGGGTCTGCTCCAAAAAGCAGAGATGGAGCCAAGTTTGGTTGTCCCGAGGAGGGGAGGAGAGCTCACCAGCTCGTAGATGGTTAGCTGGCGCACCGATGCGGTCTGGGTCGAGTCAGCTGCAGATCCTCACTGTAGGTCTGGCAGACAGAGAAACGGAGCGATCCAAAAAGAGAAGATAGGAAGATGCGACTGCACACAACATTGTAGGGAGGAGAAGACGATCAGCCAGCACACTGAGATTGCAGATCAATTGCAGATTAATAAACAAGCTTAATGAGCAGACAAGACAGAGAAACAGACCGAAACAGCTACGGTCAAAACAATATTGAAAAAACTTGGCACTGACCAATGCTACCTGGTTAACTTCCATCCAATGTCTAACCTGCCTTTCCTGGGTAAAATTCTGGAAAAGTGCGTTAGTGTTCAGCTACAGGATTTCCTATCCAAAACCAATGTTTATGAACAGTTCCAGTCAGGCTTATATCTCCTTCATACTGTTGAAACAGCTCTTCTCAAAATTACCAATGGCAAAATTATCAATAGTGTCTGACTCTGGCCCTGTGTCTTTACTCATCCTACTCGATCTCTCAGCTGCATTTGACACTGTAGCCAACCATATACTTCTACTTAGACTAGAGGACATTGGCCTGTCTGGAACTGTTCATCAGTGGTTTAGATCCTACCTTGCACAGTGATCACAGTTCATCCAAATCAGCTCTTTTCATTCTAAATTTTCCTTTGTCACATTTGGTGTCCCCCAGGGGTCTGTACTTGTGCCTCTGCGATTTCTCATTTACATTCTTATGCTCTGTAATATTTTTAGGAAATACGGTATTAAATTTTACTGCATTGCTGACGACACCCAGCTCTATATCTGGACCAAACCCTCTGCTTCACTGGTTCCTCCTTTCTTTTTTCTTGTTTCTTTGAGCTGAAATCCTGGTTCACATCCAATCTGTTAAAACTCAACAGCTCAAAGACAGAGTTTTAATTGGTTCAAAATCTTCATTCTCTAAAATACAGACACACACAGTCTCACTGGATGGCGTAACAACCATCCCCATCTCCCACCAGGCCAAAAGCTTAGGAGTAATCATCGACCGTACTATCTCTGTGGAGCCACACATTAATTTTGTACCTCGTATCTTAACCCTTTTACTCCTATAAGGATATTGTCATTATAACAGTTTGCTTGGTATTCTTGTCTTGTTTTTAATAATTGTGTTAGAAAATGTTGTTTTCCTGATTATTTTTGCCAGTTTTCCTTTTCAGATGAAATAAATCAGAATAGTTCAAAATCTGGCAAATATCAGTTATTATTACGTTATAAAGGCTCAGAACAGTATATAATAACAAGAAAAGTTTCTCTTTATAAATAACCATAAACGTAGAGCAACAAAGCTTTGAGATGTCAAAAATGAACCTCCAAATATATTACATCAACTCAAACAGTTTGAATAGGGCTTTCAGTGTCCATTTCACAAATTGTTTTATTTACATATTGTGCCAGGGTGAATAATTTAGACAACAGGCATAGTAGATTAAGAATATTCTTACATGCTGTCCATATGTGAACCCTTCCGCAGGTAGGATCCTCGGGTTCTTGTACCCAAGAGGTTATGACCATGGACACTGGTTTGGGCAAGCAATTCCCTGAAAGGCTAACTATTGAAAACTATCTCTCTGGTTAGTTTTTATCTATGCCATTTAATCTAGAATGACCTTGCCCCATTTGGCTTAAGGTGTGTTATTCCATCTGTCACTCACTGAAACCATACATATGTTCTGTTGCCATAAGAACTAAATCCAGCCTTCAAAGAGGCCTTCCAAAGTGTGTGGAGTGATCGATCATGACAAAGCGAGGCTCCCAGTATCATAATCAACAAACATCTCGATTTCCTATTCAGTGGGGTTGCGAAAGTTTTTAATGTAAAGTCATTTAGATTGTCTGTATTTGCTGAAGATCTTGCATAATTGATCCAGCTTCTGACTGAAGGAGAAAATCTAGTAAATACCAAGCAATTTAATTGTTTAATAGATTTAAAACAATTCTATATTTTAAGGGGTGGGTGGAAACCCAAGGTACATTATTTTATTGTTCATTATTTTACACACGGTTTAGAAGTACACAAAGACAAAAACTATTTTTGTATAAAGGTTTATGAACTGTATTTTCACACAGTCCAACAACAAACATATTTTTATATATAAAAAAACAAATATAACAGGTTTCCAGTTGGGCTCTGTCGGTGCTTGGAGCAGGAAAAGACCCACGCTTCCAGACTGTCTGAACAGAGCAAACAGATGAGGAGGAGCACACACCAGGTCTGAGCACATTCCTTACTCTCACTTTCGGACAAATAAGATGCTAAACAAATATTTTTAATACCACAGCATCAGGCTATTGTGCTTATAATCCTACAACGTGTATAATTTAATTGTTTGAAGGGAAAGAATTGCACTGAAGTCTCGGGCAGTAACCCGAAATCACATTCTTAAGGGTGTTTAACAGGTCAAGAAGTGTTTTCAGCAATGTGTGAAAAGCTATGCAGAAATGTACTCACTTTTACAAATTATATTAAATCCCCATTAAAAAGTAAATAAAAAGTTTTTTTCTGTAAAGGACCAAATCACAGCAAATGTAGTTTAAGGTTTAAGGCTGATCTATAGCTTGTTATGTAATTAAAAAAAAATCATTTTGGAGCGGAAAGGTGGCACAATGGTGGAGTTGGTCATCCTGTAACTGGAAGGTGGGGGTTTCGATCCCTGTTATGTTAATTCTGCCGTTGTGGCCCTGGAAAGCCACTTCACCCACGTTGCCCTGTATTAATGAGTGTGACTGGTAGGATGTGTTTGGTAGTTGTCTGGAGGCTGTACCCACGAAATGGCAGCCACGTCCTGTCAGACTGCCCCAGGGCAGCTGTTTGTGAATGTGGATTCAATTTGTAAATTGAAGGCATTATTACTATTATTATTAATCCTACACCACTCCTACCCAAACTCTAAACCTAGGATAACTACTGTATATACTAGAAGAAAAAGTTATAAATGATGCATTTTCTGTATTGTGTTGGCAGTCTGTGATTGATGACCAAGTAGAACCACTAATTGCACTCCATTCTGAAGAATCTACTTTTTCGACTTCTTCTGTTCAACCTGATGGTTTCTTCTCAGAAGAATATCCGATGTATGGATACTCCCGCAGGTCAGAGGGGCTCCCACACAATCACATAACATTGAGAAGCATTAGCATTGCTAATAATTGTTTATTTGTGAGACAGTGCTCCAGCTGAGGTGGATATCAGTGTTGAAAAGACAAAGCACACTGAGGAGAAGAAGAAGAAGAAGGCGAACACATCACAGATTTTTGAGGAACCAGTAAGTTACACTGAAGAACTCAACCCAACACAAACACACAGTTTCACCTCAGGTCCAAGCAGTGATATTTTGCTTTCATTTTATATGAATGTAGATGTGTTAATACATTCCTGTCTAACTCAGGGTGACCCATCTGTTCCCTGTGGAGGTCACGACATTCTCACATTCCAGGAGTGGACAAAGATCACTCTGGAGCAAGAGCAGAGTAAGTGACGAGAGAATTTGACTTAAAGGACATGACTCAATACAGTTAGTACAGGGTTACAGGGTACATTTGCATCCCTCATTGTAAATACATTCCTTTGTCACATCCAATTATTGCTACAATACTTTCACAATATGAATGATCTACCTGTGATTCTGGATGTCCCAAAATTATAAATTTTTGGAGGTTCTGCTTTTCGAAAACAGGTTGAAAAGAAGTACGAATGGACTCCGATTTAAAACTTACTCTTGAGGCGGAAAATGTTAGATTTTAATACCAAATATACAAACAATTATAATATAATTTTATGCCACTGTCTGTCTGAATACCCGGTTCTGATTGTCTGGCAGGTGTTGTATATTTCTTGATATATGCACACATAATCCCGGTCTGTCAAATAACTCTATGTATTGTAGCGTGACTTTAGGAACCATTGATCAGTCCAATTGAGCACCCAAGACCACAGTTCACAGATTTGCTCACCTTGGATTGTTTAAGCGACTGTATTATTTAAGCTGTACTGTCAATTTTTTTGTTTACACCAACCATCATTTAAGGAGCTCTGCTGGACTAAAACCAAGATGCACTCGATTGATGTAGCTGTCGGTGTGAGGATCGATGACGGAGAACAAAAGCTAGTGGAGAGCAAGAAGTGACTTTTCTTGTAAAATTCCACATTAAAAAGAAACATTGAGCTTCACATTTGCCTTCACCTGCTCAACCAGTTCAATGCAAGATTGAATTTGTTTGAGTTAGGTATGTCGTAGGTATGTATATTAGTTATGACTAATTTCACACAGATAAACTTTCACATTTGGTGAGAAAGTCACTGTGGATTTGAGAATCATAAATACAAAACAATTATTCAAAAAAATGTGAACGATCCCCCATAACGTGCTTATTGTGTAGTAATGAAACTAGTGAGCTCTATAGATAGTCCTGCAATGCTAACAGAAATAAATGCTTCATTGGTGGTCTTGAATGAAAGAATAAACGATGGAAAACTGGCATACTCTTTATCTTTGACCTGTAAGCATTTATTTGCAGTCAATCATCTCAACCTGATGCGATACCTTTGAAATATCATATTTCAGCAGCCAATCATCTCTATCATCTGAAGAGTTTTACATACCAATTTAAAAGAAACAACAGATAATGGCTTCTAATCCCAGCATTCTTTACTTCAGCATTCGTTTATAATATAGCGCTCAGAATTCTTAATATATCTCTGCCCCTGCCGTCTCCCTCTCTATCTCCTCCTAAGTCTGATTCAAAAATGCTGCTACTTCCTCCTCCAGCTACATCTCAGCAAGAAGGACCTCCTTTTAGTAAATTCTTATTGGCTCCCAGTAAGATATCATCAACAGAGAAACACCTATACACTTACACATATCGATCATGTGGTGAACTATGAACTATCATATGGTAGCAGCCAATCATCTCAACCTCTGTTTGTAACTGCACCTATGAAGTCAGAGCTTGATCCAGAGAATATAACAATGGTTTAAATGTTTAATAAGACATCCATAAAGCTTGTGATAAACAATTATCTATGTCTGTAACCCCTGCTGGGGTTAGAAGAGATGCAAATGCTCTTTGGTCTAGATTTATGTAAATAGTTTAATTCAACCTGGTTGTTTTTTGTAAAAACTTAACAAAATGATTCTATTTTTACATGGTTCTTTTACTATGTAATTTTCTATGATTTTAGTAATTTGTTTGACAGAAAGGCAATGGTCTTTAAGTTATAAGTTCACTCACCCCTACTTCAAAAGAACAGTCGGTTCATTTCCCAATTAAATGAATCATTAGATGAATTTCCTTTGCATTTCAAGGTATGTGTGCTTTAGAGAAAAATATGTGTCTTTTTACTTAACACTCTGAGGTAAAAGCTTCAAAGGCCAAGACCTTAATTTAATTTCTGGTGTAACATTTCTTACACAAACACATTATTGATTTCTCTGCTGAGCTTCTAAAGTAAATGCAAATAAGAAACATTTTTGGAAACCTCTGACCTATTAGAAGAGAATTTATTCTTTGATAAGTTTTCTGTGTGGTTCAAAAGTATAACATTTTCAATAAAATGCTAAAACGGCTGCTAAAATGTTCTGTTCTTTTACAGTCACAATAAATATGATGTGAATGTCCACTTTTGATAGGGTTTGCTCTGCATCATCATGGATCTTGAACTGTGAAGTGCGCTGCACCACAGCGCCCTACTTTTCCTTACCACTCATCATGTTAGTTAATCACAAAATAATGATTATATTTAGTACAATCTTCCAAAATGATTTCAATTTAAAGACAAACATGTTCATAATGTAGGTAAGACAGTGGACCCAGTATTATTATTATTATTATTATTATTATTAACATGTTCCATGATAAAGGATTGTTTGATTGACATTTCTGAGATAAATGTAACATGAAAAATGTACAACCCAGGAATAATCCCTCTGAGCCACAAGGAAGCTTTGTCCTTGCTCTTTTATCAAAATAATACTCCTTGTCTTCAGAGCCCAGAAGTCTGACAATGTCATTGATCAACCTTCAACCTCTTTTGATTTCAATCAGAAGATAGACTCTCGTGGACTTAAAGTGAACTGTTGACTAAAGCTGAAATTAATAAAGACAAAGAATCTTTATAAAGAACAGATATTAATAAAATATTTCTATATGTTTGTAGATCAGTGAAAGAAAATGAATGATGTTTTTTCACCTATTGTTAGGGGTTAGGATTCATTTGTTTTGTGTTTCTGTGATTTGGCTCAGCTGTCTATGTTCCTCTGTCTGTGCTTGATTCCCTAACACCTGTTGCGTGTCATGCCATCATGTGCCCTATTTATACCTGCCCCGTCTCTCTCTCGTACTAAAAGATCACCTTACCTCTGTGTCAGCCTGTCCCAGTATTCGCTGTCTGCTACCAGTTTATATCCAGTTTGTGTCCAGTCCTGTCGCGTACATCTGTGGATCCTTGTTGGGCCTCGCCTTACTAGAAACCCTTTACTCCCCAGAGGAAGCCGGCTCTGTAAGAGACTCTTTTTCTCCTTGCATTCCTGCCTTTTTCCCGTAGGGACATTCCCATGTTCGTTGTGTGGATTCCTGCAACAAGTTTATTTCCAGTTATTCCCTTGTTGCTGTGTCCCCAGTAGTTTTTTTTTTACTTTAATAAGGATTTTGAGAGAACTCTCTCTGCATTTGGGTCCTCCTTCACATTACTTGTCACCTATGTTTTATTGATTCAATTTTATCCATCACAATTCCCCAACTAGTTAAAAAACAAACGAATATTTAAAGAATCACCCATAGGAGATAACCATTCCTAGCCTAACATTTTCCTTCAAACAGCTCTATCTGTAAGACAAAATAATATACGTTATTCTACTAGTCATTTAAACGTTTCTTAGTAATCTCTCTATCAACTATCTTACATCATTTCTTCCCATTATTAAAGAAAACATACATTCATAACCAACAATAATAACTAAACACCTGAATCACCCTCTCTTTTCTCAAACCAGCAACAGAAAGTCAAAAGTTCAACAGCAGGCTAAATTCCTAACTAGTAAATACTAGCGAGAAAATCTCTCAACACTTCCGATAATCCAATCCTCGAATGATATTCTGATGTTCTGATGTGATATTCTACTTGCTTCTTTTGATTTTAGCCAGGAGTAAAAGACCCAACATACCTTTAACTGTCCCTTCTCTATTTGCTGCATGCTGTGTTTTTTCTCATTTACTAATTCCTGGAAGAAGAATATTCCTCATATCTATTTCCTTAAAAAGTTAATCCACAGTCTATTCACTTATGATAAACGAAATGATTTTTGCCCTTTGCCCCCAAAAAAATATCAGCAAAATCAACCACTCACTAACGGCAGCAATAACCAAAATAAACAAACAATCCACTGGATCGATTTCTCCACTGAACGCTGCGTTAGAATTCATTAGAAATCATTTTTTCCTGTTGCAAACCCGCTGGTTTAGCGTCTCTGGCGAGAGTCGTTCTCCTTTCCTCGTCTGAAAAGCGTCTCTCTCTTAAAGCAACAGGTGATTCTCATTATCACCTGTGTGCACCCCTCTAATCAGAGCATGCACAATAACAGTATACCGCACTTATAAATACACAGAATACTTCAACATCTCTTCTCGTGTTTTCCCCAACCACATTTGATGCATTTAATATGGTTACAAATTATGTGACTGGACTACATATCTATAGAATTAATAATGGCACGTTAGTAGCTAAGAATGACATTCTATTCATCAAACCATTATTGTATTTAACACCACAGTTATTTCTACCTCTTAGAATTTAAAGACCACCTCACACATTAGCCATTGGTGAATCTATGAAACTAATACAACATAACCATTACCTTTATCTGTGTAACCCTTATACCCATAAATTAATGGTTAGACTCTTTTTGATGTTCCCAGACGATAACAAGACAACATTGCATCACCCTCACCATCTTTGCAGAAGATGATATTTGCTTTCATCTCATCCCATACCATACCATCTTCTCCCGCTTATCCGGGACGGGTCGCGGGGGCAGCAGTCTAAGCAGGGATGCCCAGACTTCCCTCTCTACAGACACTTCTTTCAGCTCTCCGGGAGGGATCCCAAGGTGTTCCCAGGCCAGCTGGGAGACATAGTCCCTCCAGCGTGTCCTGGGTCTTCCCCGGGGCCTCCTCCCAGTGGGACGTGCCTGGAACACCTCCCCTGGACGCCTCCCAGGGGAGGTGTTCCGGGCATGTCCCACTGGGAGGAGGCCCCGGGGAAGACCCAGGCCAGCTGGGAGACATAGTCCCTCCAGCGCGTCCTGGGTCTTCCCCGGGGCCTCCTCCCAGTGGGACGTGCCTGGAACACCTCCCCTGGGAGGCGTCCAGGAGGCATCCGGAACAGATGCCCAAGCCACCTCAGCTGGCTCCTCTCGATGTGGAGGACCAGCGGCTCTGCTCCGAGCTCCCCCCGGGTGACGGAGCTTCTCACCCTATCTCTAAGGGAGCGCCCAACCACCCGGCGGAGGAAACTCATATTGGCCGATTGTATCCAGGATCTTGTCCTTTCGGTCATGACCCAGAGTTCATGGCCATAGGTGAGAGTAGGGACGTAGACCGACCGGTAAATTGAGAGCTTCGCCTTTTGGCTCAGCTCCCTTTTCACCACAACAGACCGATACAGCGACCGCATCACTGATTTCACGCTCCATCCTCCCCTCACTCGTGAACAGGGCCCCGAGATACTTAAACCCCTCCACCTGAGGCAGGAGCACTCCACTGACCTGGAGAGGGCAGGCCACCCTTTTCCGGTCGAGAACCATGGCCTCAAACTTGGAGGTGCTGATCGTCATCCCAGCCGCTTCACACTCGGCTGCAAACCGCCCCAACGCGCGCTGCAGGTCTTGGCCTGAAGAAGCCAACAGGACAACATCGTCCGAAAACAGCAAAGATGAAATCCTGAGGCCCCCGAACCGGACCCCCTCCGGCCCCTGGCTGCGCCTAGAGATTCTGTCCATAAAAACTATGAACAGAACCGGTGATAAGGGGCGGTGATAAGGGGCACTGGGAACAGGTCTGACTTTGTGCCGGCAATGCGAACCAAGCTCCTGCTCTGGTTGTACAGGGACCGGATAGCTCATCCCATATTCTGATAATGAAAATTGACTATAGAAATGAAAAAGAATCCAATTTACTCCAAAGAAAAAAAAATTATTTCTCTACTGCTTTCTTTGCAGTTATCTTATTGTTAGAATTGTATCCCAAATTACACACTACAATTGTCTCACCAACAAATTTTCCTTACATTTATTTAGTTTACACATGGTTCAAGTGATTCTGATGCGTCTGCTCCTTCTCCTATCAGAACTCTCCAGAATACTCCTTATTGTCTTCTGCCAGAATGAATTTGATGAAGCTCCCTATTGTGCTTCATGAACATCCTCTGTCGAAAAGGAACCTGTACCTCCTCTCTGTAGCAGAGAAAACACAAGGCTCCAAGATCTTTCTCCAAGCCTTACTTCCAGCTTGGTTTTAGAGCTCTCCTGTAGTTGCCTTAATGTCTGCAAGCGGACCTCCTCATCAGCGTAAATGACCTCTACGTCGTTAAGAGATGTTGAACTGAACCCTTTCCAGTGGATAGACGGTTAGGATCCCTTTTAGGATGCTTACACCGATCTAATTCTCTCAACACTCGGTCAGTTCCAGTATCAGCTTTCTCACCATTCAACTTTCTATGACAACAAACCATATGAGCGCCAATCAAAACAAATTTTATTCAGTGTTAGTCTCTCATACAAAAGATAAAAAATAAACAAAATAAAATAAACAAACAAAAAAAACCCAAAGAAGCAAAGTAATATATTACAGTGTTTAGATTTTAATTCAATGATGGTACTTTAAACTCAAATATGACCTTGAAGATGCCACTGCTTCGGTTGTCAAATAACACAAATGTGTTCGTGGAAGCTATGTCTAGTCACCAGAAATGTATGACTCAATGGAATCCCGTTATACTTTGTAATCTGTGCAAGGGTTCATGGTTAATTTGGTCCTTGGGAGTAAACATTGTGTCTTACGCTATCTTTATGTGAGTCAGGTCAGGTCTCTCTGGAACACTTTCCTGAGCCTCAGAAGAAAAAGATCCGACAGTTTTTCACAAACTATGCCTCAGTGGAGTGTGGTGCCAAGATCCTCCGTTCCAATCCAGAGGCTAAGGTAATTCAACTTATGGGCCAACTCCAGTCAAAAGACAATATTCGTAACTGTCAAATAACTTTAAATGTGTGGACTTCTGCAAAGAAAAACAGTTAATGAATTAATGACATTTAGACAATCTAAATTTAAAGAGTCGGTTTTCATTCACTTTTTTTGGTTAAAACTTTATTATTTCATATATTTCTGAACAAGAGTTGTTTAAAAAACTCATGAAATAGAAAAAAAAAAACTCATCAGAAAACAAAAATGACAACTGTTCAGTTGTGTGTCTTGTGTATGTGTATTTTTAAAATTAAACCAACTATCATGCTATTTTAAAAAATGTGTAGTGTTTTTTTACATAAAGATATATACAATAACAGTTATGTTATATAAATACAACTCTTGCAAAGCTTAATATTCATGTGTATTTTTGCTGTTTGTATAGAGCACTTCAGCCATTCTGATGGAGAACAGAGACATGTACATGCTCAACCCCTGCAGCAATAAGATCTGGTTAGTATTTGCAGAAGACCTCTTTTTACCTTTGCACTTGATGATTACCTTAGCCCATGTCCACACATACTGGGTTATTTTTCTTACTCTGCTTACAAAAAAAATGTAGTCGACACGAACACGCGTAGAGACAAAACTCTGTCCACACTTATATTCTCTGTCATATATAACAGTCATGTAAATATGTTGTGAATGTCCACTTCTGACAGCCTTTACTCTGCTTCATCAAGGATCTTGAACTTTAATGTGTATTATGCCTTGTGGTCTGATTTTTCAGGCTTTTGGTACTGTGCCACTTTTTTCTATTTTCACCCTATGTAGCAGACACCACTCTGGTTTATATACCGCTCTGGACTTTACCACAACCGTAATACAGATAAAAATACAACATAAAATTAGGTATTCTTTATATGCTCCCTAGTGCTAATCTCAGCATGAGCATGTTTGGTTCTGATCAGACTATAAACAGTCAAATAGTGTGCGCCTTTCATTCCAATCAGAACCCCTGGAAACCCTACGCTTCTAATATTTCTAGTGTAGGTAAAGGCATTTCAAACAACTGACGAGTTACACTTATGGGGTTGTGTGTATGCAGGTTTATTGTGGAGCTCTGTCAATATGTTCAGCTGCAGCAGTTAGATCTTGCTAACTTTGAGATCTTCTCTTCAAACCCGAAAGAGATTCGAATCTCCACAGCAGACAGGTTTGTGCTGTTTGCATTCATGCTAATTTATTCACAACTGTGCAGACACACATTAGGTTTCATAAGTAAATCAACTAGTATGAACTAGTATATAACTAGTATCTGAGGACATCTGTGTTGTCTTCCTGTGGCCAGGTATCCCAGCAAGAATTGGGTGAATGTGGGCAGGTTTTTTGCACAAGACGAGAGGATGGTGCATAGCTTCATCCTTAACCAACAGCGGTTTGCCAAGTACATCAAGGTCAGAGTGAGAGAGAGATGCAATGAGAATATTCTACAATCAGTCTAGACCAGTGTTTCTCAATTATTTTCTGTCACACCCCCCTAGGAAGAAAAAAAACTATAAATGGTATTATTTGTCTTTAAATTTGTTATAAGTACTTCTCTGCATAGCACAGTATAATTATTAACATATAAGAGAAAAAAGAAAGAAATACGGACCAACAACAAAGAATGTAGCTGAAAAAAAACTGTTGCAGAAACGATTTAAGGTGCATCTGAAATGAAAAAAAAAAAACATTAAATCCTTAATAAAACTATAAACATTATTTGACTGACCATGATTACTGGCAATATTCGGCACATTTATTATTTATTTGGCTTCATGCTCTCCGCTGCTAACATTTTTAGAGCAGTAAGCACACCTGTCTCTCCTCGTCTCCCACCGTAGTCACAGTGAAGCCAAGCGCTGCATACGCATCATATTTCTTCGTCTTAGCTTTCAGGAGACTTTCATTTGTCTCTTTATCTCCTTCTCTCTCCGCCTGCCTTCTACACTTTGTGTCTACACTTCATACTCTGCCAATGAGAGCGCCACTGTCCCCTAATGTAGTGGAGTGATATTGAACTTTATTTTAGAACAGTAAAAAAAAATAGAAAAATTAAAAAACATGTTCCCCAAGGTCAAACCCTCCCCTTGACGGAGCCTCGCACTGTGCTTTAACTGTGTTTCAATATGTATTTTGAACTCATGTTAGCTGTGCTCTCACATTCTTTTTTTTTTTTGTTTGTTTTTTGTTTTTTAGATTGCTCTCACATTCTAAAAGCATGCTGTTACCAAACAAGTGAGTTTATTTATAGTGAGTCCAAAATTAACACACAGTGAACACCAATTACCTTCGGTTTGGGTTTAAAATGGTTCCTTAACAGTTAAAAACACATACAAAACACAACTTACAACATAACCAACAAAATGTTACCCAAAAATAAATGTACAACAGCATTAAATCATCTAAGGGCTGGGTAAAATATGTGTCAGTGGAATAAGCAAGGTCAAGAAATTTTCACAAAGAGCAGTTGGTTTGATGAAGTTGCGATGAAGATGAAGAGTGAGATGTTGATGAGGATGCAGTACAGCAATCAGGAACACAAGAACCGATGGGAGAGGGACAAATCTTTTGAAACATGTGATGTGGCAGGAAAATATGACAGGGCACAGAAACAGGAAGTGATGTCACTAAATGAATATATGGTAGGTGTATCTCAGATGATTGGCTGCTGTATGATTTTTTAACTCCCTAATGTTAAGTGAATGAGAGATGATGCAAACTTTGATTTTAATTTTACTTTAACTATTTTGTTTAAAATAATAATTTTAATTATTTACGATAGATATATTTACAAAGTTTGATTTACTTCAAATTTTTTTTTTTGTATGGCTCACTTCTAAAAAAAATCAAGGTGTGGTTATGACAGCTACACTGAATCAATTCACTGTTCTGCACTGGCGGTCTGCTGTCATTGTATCGTGAGAGAGGAGAATTAAATCTGCAAACGATCATTTTCAATCAAATCTTGCTGAAATATTTGTTTTTGATTTGCAAATGAACCATTCTTTTTTTTTTCGGGAAGTCAAATTAGACAGACAGAGTTAAGACCTGGCCATTTGCACTCTTTTTGTCTGTCATGTCGACGACCAAATCCTTCTTTCTGCGACTTCAAATTGTACAATGGCTTCATTGTATTGCATTTTTACAGTCACTGGTAAAACACTATTAACACACAAACTAACATAGACATAATACAAACACTATTGGTCGAAACAATGCTGCCAGGCTAATTGATGACTGCATGAATTCTCATGGGGTAAAAAATGAGTGCACTAAGCTAGCTGATTTATATAGAGTTTATTCCTGATGAGTAACTGGGTTATGGGGCAATCACACTAAAAACCTCTATTTATTAAATTTCATGTGACAATGTGACACCAGTAGATCAAGGATACATTGTGCTATTCCAGATTCTGTTTGAACTGCTAAAAAGCCAGTGTGATCGGTCCTGCAGAGGATCAATACTCACTTAATTTCAGTCTCCAATTAGTCCATAATGAAAACTATTTCACTCTTCTTTGTTTGTTTGTGTGGGCGTGTTATGCACAGGTGGAACTGTTGTCACACTACCGCTCAGAGCATTTCTGCCCTCTTAGCCTCATCAGGTCTGAAGCACACCACAGAAAACTCTCATCATCTCTCCATATCTCTCTATATCTCAGTATGTGGTTCTGTAGGGTGTTCGGTACCAGCATGATGGAAGAGTATGAGATGAACTCGGAGACTCAGGAAGATCAAGACTCTGGTAACATCCCATCCCCCCATCTCTCTCTCACACTCTCTCTCTGTTGCTCTATCTCCTCTCTTTGTCTCCCCAGCTCTCCGCGTCTCTGATGATATTGCACAGCAAAATGTTTTGATTATTTAATTACATATTACATAAGACAGTTGCTTTGAACAAGAAAAGGTTTAATTTGGTGTTTTAATTTTGTTAAAAAAAAGATGGGGGTGATTGAGTACTCATAAATGTAATAATATAGAAAGAGATGTAAGTGAATTTTGATGAAGTTTCTGATCATGTTAAAATGCAAAGAATATTAAAAGGCTTAAAGGGTACTCCACGCAAAAAATGAAACTAAATTGATTTATCACATAAACATTTTAAGGCTTTCTTCTTCCTCTGAACACAATTTGAGATTTGTTAGATATAACCCTGGAGTCAAGTCACCGCCCCACCCCATACTGCTCGGAATTAATGAACAAGAATTCATAACCACTTAAGTTTTCTTTATTTTCCAAAGCAAATGCTCCAAACATGAAAGTTAAAATAATACATAATTTTTGAAAGTAAAATAAAAGCCACTATTATTGTAAGCAAAGATTTGTCCAATGACTGCAGACTTAACATTTAAATGAAGTGTATATACTATATATACCAATGTGCACCTTTCTTTGGTAAACAAAGACTATATATATATATATATATATATATATATATATATATATATATATATATATATATATATCAGTCTTGTGAACAAAGACTGTTTAAAATAACAGTTTTAATTATTTACGATAGTTATATTTACAAAGTTTGATTTACTTCAAAAACATTTTCGCATGGCCCACTTCTAAAAATGTATCGTGAGAGAGGAGAATCTGCAAACATTGATCATGCTCAATTATTCCTCAAATATTTGTTTTTGATTTGCAAATTAATCGTTCTCCATTTTTTTTTAGGATGTCAAATTAGACAGAGTTAAGACCTGGCCATATGCACTCTTTCTGTCTGTTATGGCTACGCCTAAATCCCTCTTGCTGCGGCTTCAAATGGGACAATGATTGCATTGCATTGCATTTTTACAATCACTGGTAAAACACTACTAACACACAAACTAACATAGACCTAATACAAATACTATCAGTCGAAACAATGCTGCTTCAATGCAGGGGTTCTCCTACCACTGCAACACTGATGACACTCTGTCCACTTTGAAAGAAAAGATATCAGCTTCTGCAATACATTTAATTAAAGCAACACTGAATTTAAACTTCATTGTACTTTAGGTCAACTTCCTTCACAAGAATGGTAAATTTACTTTCTGGAATTGTGCTCAGAACCTCTTTTTTTCTGGAAATGAACTTGTGCAGTTGTTGATTTCCTTTTGCCTAGACTTCATTTGCAACCTTGACCAGCTTGTTGGCTTTCTCAACTAAACTGACACTGACCAATCCATCATCCATCATTCACAAAAAATGTTGTCACGTAACCTGCAAAACACTCCAATCAGAGTATTCAGTAAGTCTGGTCCAGTGAGTAATTGATTATTTAGAGAAGTCCTTTCCAATTGAGCTGAGCAAAAAAACACCACTCTTATTTTTCAGGCTTTTTGGGATGGTACACTCCATGGTGTGGAACATACCAAGTATTGCCGTCTTTTGAGTCAATATCTGCTTCTTCTGCATCACCATCTCTACATACACCATCCATGAACCTCACATAGTCCTCTTTGTACTTGGGATTTTTCTCTTGAGGTTCTTCAAACGAGCTATGCCGAACTGTTTGGTACAATCATAAAAAACCAAGAGACCTACAGCACTATCCAGTTATTCTTCTCAGCAGCACTCAACAGATGGGTCCACTTCTTTGCCTTTTTACGTGTAGGAATACTGTCTCTTTCCAAGGGAATGTACTCTCGAGTGTGTGCAGGTGGTAACTCAATATAATAATGTGAATTGTAACTCCTTATTTTCAGTCCATCTGCTCTGTAGCAATTCTCATTTGAAGACTTGCTTGTCATCGTGGAAAGTTTTAACTTGTTATGTTGTTCTTTTTAACAGGTTCTTTGCTTGCTTAAACTCCGTCACAGATTTCCTGAACAATTAATTTATTGCTGCTCTGTGTGTTGAGTAATGCATAAACTAAAAATTCAGGACTCATTCTTGTTGCACAAGTGATCCATACTTGAACAATCATTGAAGTGTGAGCACAGTGTTCTTTTCTCACGCTGCATAAACTTGTGGAAGCCCTTTCATCTGCTAAAACTTCAGACTTTGAACGATCTTCATGAAGTGGAAAGGGATGTTGCTGATATTACAAGTAGCGCACTTCTTACAGTTCTTGGAGATCCAACTCTCAGACACCCATAGCACATCTTGTTGTGGATGAGGAACTGTTTCTTTTCTTCTAGTGACATTGCAGCGAACTTCTCACACTTCTAAATGAAGTGATTTAGCCAGGTTAGACATGTGTTTTTT
Organism: Danionella dracula; assembly: GCA_900490495.1. Taxonomy (NCBI): domain Eukaryota; kingdom Metazoa; phylum Chordata; class Actinopteri; order Cypriniformes; family Danionidae; genus Danionella; species Danionella dracula. Next base: position 2,102,989 of record UELW01000021.1, read on the forward strand.
CTCACCTTGCAATGGGATAAAACCTTTAGACATGGGTTTAACATTCTGATCAAGAGAACTAACTATGAAGCGTTTCTGCTACTTAGCAGAACTTTTTCCATGTCTCAAAGCATGAAATGATAGATTTTAAACAACATGTGCCTCTTATGCCACAAAATTAGAAAACTCTGCAAAGCATGGATAAGGTTTTTCTTCATCCAATGCTTTAGTCACAATTTTATTCCAGCGGTAGTGAAGCGTCAACTATAATTTTTTATTTAATTATAATTTTTTACAAGGAAATCACTAAACTCTCTCAATTTAAGTGACTCTTTTGGACTGACTTTTGGCCAGCTGCTCAACAACAATAAAAGGATGTCCATAACGCTTATTCAGAGCAGCCCAAGCTTGTGCGTATGCCTCTTCGTCACTTCTGTAAAAGGTTCTTTCCAATACGGTAAGTGAATCTGCACTTATGTATCTCTTCAGATAGAACAATCTGTTGGCTGTTGTCAAACAATATATTTAAACAGAGCTTCAAATTAGATTCACCATTCAATGAACTTAAGAAGATCGCCATTGAAAATAAATGGCTCAGGAGCTGAAAGCTTGGTCATTGCCAGGGATTCTTTGAGTGCTTTTACTAATAAATGCTCCTCGGTTTTCATCTCTTGCGCATCTTCAGAGTTAGACTCTGACACAAGACTGAAGGTTCTTGTGATAATTTAATGCATTTGAGTGATGTTTTGCAGTTGAAGTTGACATGTTTGTTTAGCACCTCCTATTTCTACATTAAATTTCAATTCCTCTTCTGCGTACACACTATATTCAACTTCGAAGACTTCAAGATCCCTCTGATCCTCCAGCATTTTCAGCATCTCTTTTTGAGCTAACACATCTTTCCTTATTGCCAAAATTTCCTTTTCTCTTTTTAGTTCAGCATGTTTTGCAGCTAAACGTGCAGCTGTTTCTGCTCTTTTAAATGACAAACAACTTCCTTGTTGACTATTTCTTTTAGCTTTTGACACAGTTGTTCCATATATCGACCTGGCATCATGTATTTTACCGCTTCTGCATCAAATTCCATAGCACCATTTTCCTCTTCTTAAAACAAGCAGATTGCACAAAAGTGCAATTATGTCACTTTTCACTGAGGCGCAGCTATCTATTGTCTTTTTAATGTCTTCAGATGGGATGTTCAAAGCATGGATACTCTCACAGGTTTGTTCTAACATTGTTTCACATTTCTCTGTCGTAGCAATCACTCAATTCTGCTTCAGAACACTGCTTTGAGTTTTGACCTGAACAAGTGCGCTTCAGCTTTGAAGTTCAAATATAAAAACATAAACTTCTCTTCTTTTTTTCTCTAGCTCCTCACATTTGAACTCCAACATTATTTCAGTAGGAAATCTTTCTCTTTCAGAACGTCTAAATGTTCTGTCCTGTTCCGTCTGTGAATTATACATTCTAAAGTTTTGTCTGACTAACTTCCAGATCTGCATTGATTGCAGCTAAGTATTTGTAAAATTATTGTCTATCTGAAACCTCAACTTCTAATTTTTCTTCTAATTGTGCCTTTTCTTCTTCAAGAGCTTGAATTACTTGGCTTAGAACCCATCCATCCATTTTCATGTTGGCTTTTTCCCTTTCGGGGTCGCCACAGCGGAATGAACCTCCAACTCCTCTGGCACATGTTTTATGCCGCAACCCATCGCTGGGAAACATTCACACAAACTCATTCACACTTTAACACTATGGACAATCGTTCTTACTCAATTCACTTATTCCGCATGTCTTTGGATTTCTGGGGAAACCGGAGCACCCGGGGAAAACCCACGCGATCACGAGGAGAACATGCAAACTCCACACAGAAATGCCAACCGACCCAGCCAAGGCTCGAACCAGCGACCATCTTGCTGTGAGATGACCATGCTACCCACTGCGCCACCATGACGCTGGGCTCAGAACCCAAATAATTTAATTACTTTGATTCATGACTCTATTTACTACAAATGATTGAAGCAACATGAATGCAATGTTGACACATAATTGCCTTGGTTGTTTGGGGCATAGAGATGCCGAGGCTGGCAGCAATTGAGGGTTCAGACTGTGCAGATCGCACTATTCTGTCTGACACTTAGAACGAGGCTGGCATACTTTCAGGCCACCAACAGAGATGTTGTGACTCCCAGTCAAAAGGGTCAACAAGTGCATGTCTCCGGTGTCCGGAGGAGTCGAACAGGATCGTGTGTGCCGGTTCTGGCCCTGCACGCTTCCCGCTCCCCTGGTGCCTCCGCTATTCGCCACAGTGAGTTAATGGATGATGCGCTGCTTGCATTTTCTGAAGTGCCTGATGAAGCTGTTGAAAATGTTGAATGTTGAAAGAGATTGGACCCAAAAAACAAATATGTCTGGAGCCGCAAAAAATTTAAAGCCTTGTATAAGCCTTATAATGAAGGTAACACATGCTGTTTGTATCTTTTTTAGCCTACTATAAAATGGCTACAAATACATAATGAGCCATCATGATTAAATGTTTATTTTCCCTGCAGTGCATCCTGTCAAGAAAGACGCACCACATCTTTCATTGCTTCGATGAAATTAAAGACATGCAATAAAGAAATCAGATTTTTGATGTCATTTTTATTTTGAGGATTCCAAAAAACATCAAAATGCAACATGCAAAACGTGCCCCTTAACAATGTATCAATTGTTTCTCTTGGTCCACACCAAATTAAATGAACTAGAGATGTGACCCTAAAACTCAGATAGTGAAATCACAGCTCTACCCAGAGAGGAGACAGTACCAACCCCTGGTCCCAATTGTCCAGTTCGAGCACTGAGGATCTATGTAGAAAGGTCCTGGAACTTTAGAAGTTCTGATCAGCTCTTTGTATGCATTGGAGGACAAGAGACAATAGAAAAGGCTGTCTCTAAACAGAGATTAGCCCACTGGCAAGTGGATACCATCTCTACCGTATATACAGCTTCCGATGTCCATTGCCACTTGCAGTTAAGAGCCCACTCTATCAGGGGTGTTGCAACCTCTGGGCGCTGGCAAGAGGTACTCCGCTGGCAGAAATCTGAAATCAGATTTGCCAGATTATAGTACCTGGCAAAGGTTTTGGGTGTCAACCAACCTTGCCAGGTACTATAATCTGGCAAAACTGATTGTGTGAACTTTACGAAGGGGTGTCCAGCTTGGTTTGCACCATTCCTTAGTGATACGTTTGCTAATTTTGCCCCTAGAGATACAGAAGTATTTGAGTTGGTGAGTACGACCTCCACACATCTCCCTTCAAGCTCAGGGTCGATGCACTCCCTCATCTGCTAGGGGAGGTTTTATTATTTAGACAGTTATTCTATTAGCTCTGGCCGGTCTGCCTAATTATCCTCCTCAGCAGGCACTTGGACAGAAGGGCTCAACCTGTGCAAAGCACATGCCCTATTTCTAATTTAGCTTGGAGTGCCCTTTGTTATGGGGAGTTTTTATTATTATTAATCAACGCTATTTGTATCTCTTTACGTCTGCTTGTCTTTCAACAAATATTTAACCGCATTGAAAAGCGCATCTCTTCTGGCCGCTCAAACTGTCAGTCAAACTTCACAACTTTGTCCCTCTGAGCACCTTGTTTCTGCACATCATTCAGCCAGAGAGTTAGCAGATGACATCTGCACTTATTTACTACTAGTATGTCTATAAAGGTTGATATAATCTTTACCACACTGCTGTGATGTTGACATAATGTTATGTTGTTGTTTTAATGATAAACAAATTGCACGCATTTGCTGGCATCTCTTGCCATCCGAATGAAAGTGCTTTTATTTTTGAAAACCTTGTGGTGTAACTGCATTTGAAGTTGACACAAAGCAACCAAGTAATCCTTATCAGCTATTTAAATTTAAATTCATTTAAATTTCTATTTTGAGTTTATAGCTATCTGCCGAATGTGCTGGTGTATGTAAATTACACGATGTAGCTTATTAACATTGTTAATCATCTGTTAAATAGGTAGTAACCTAACTTTGCCCCACCCTTGTTGAGTATTCATTCTAGCATGGGTGGTCTGTGTAGCAATCAGATATTGGGGGTTTGACTTATATTATAGTCAACATTTAGTTTGTCCTAAACCTTGTTAAGGAAATAATTACTCAGGAGACATGAGTACAGAAACACAGCCGCAATGTTTGTTAATGAAACGCAATGAGTCATACATTGATCATTTATGTTGCAAACTCCAGTAGCTAGCTTGAGAGAGAGAGAGAAAGAGAGAGAGGGAGCTGCTCTAGAGAGAGAGAGCGGAAACGAAAGAGCAAACTTCTTCCAGGGTCCCTTGGTTATCCCCAACGCAATATGGCGGACCTATTTCGTCAGTTCCACAGACATGACGCCTCTCTCTCTTCCTACATAAACATCAATACATTTAAGTTATTAATGATAGATGTTAATAGTTCTATTATAGTGGTTAATCTTAGTCATTACATTTTTCCCATCACAATGTTGATATTGGTTTGGTAAATTTTTCATGTATTTCATTACATATGCAACAATATAGCACCTCAGTCATATATATTTCTTCAATATCATAATTCCTTTATTGTGACTATACACAAGTCCAGACATTAAGATTAAAGTTGTGTGTTACCAGTATCGGTGCAACTATGTCGAAAAAGTCAGTAAGTAGTAGAATAAATAAATAATTTAGTAGTACTGAGAGTTCACCCAACCACAGGTTCAAGCTAAATTGGTGAAGAAAAACTAATTAAATGTTAATTAAATTGTTACAAATAAATTACTCAATTATAAATATATTGTTAAAATATAGATTTCAAAATTATAAATATATTGGATTAAGAAAAAAATATTGCACAATATTTAAACTAAAATAGATATAAACTTGCAAAAATTCTACATATATTGCAGAACTATGGAAACATTCCATTTATAAATATCTTGCACAATTGTGGATCAGTATATATTTGAATGTAGAATCATAAGATAAGATGCTGAGGTCATAAACATTTTCACACATGATGTTCACAGAAGGCTCACAGAAGAGTGTTTTTAGTTTTAGTGCAAGTAGTTTTAAAGAGATCTAAATATGATCTGTATAAAAGTTAGTATTAAATAGAAATAAGTTTTCATGGAGGTCTTTGTGTGTGGGGGGGGAGGGGGAGGGGGGGGGGGGTCTATGCACGACCCTGCTGCTCAAAAATTCTTATATAAACCATCAGATCAGTCAGTACGTCTGACAATATACTGCAAAAAAACATCCACCACCCCTTTGCCTTGCTATTCGGGGAGGGGGTATGGGGGCGTGTTTTTGGGCTTCAGTTTCTTCCAGAGCCCGAAGTTCTCCTTCGGCAGCTTGCCTGGTCTGCATTTATACACGCCAAGTCTGCTTGCACATCCAAGCCTTAATTTTTTTTGAGTGCCCACTCGTGACACGATGGATAGATTGGCAATCCTTGAGCAATCACACATCTTCAGTCTGAATTTCAGCTACTGTCCACCTCAGAGACCACAGAATGAGCCAAAACCCCTAGTTATAAATATGGAGAGAGAGCAGATAAATTATCGGCAAGGCAAGTTAAAGAGATAGCAGCATCAAGAATGATCACTGAACTTAGGAATCAGACAGAGCAGATATTAGTCAACTCACAAAAAATAAATGCTACATTAAAAAAGATGACAAATTTGGAAAAATCTCAGGATATAAGATTAACTTTTCAAAAAATGTTTTGTTCCAAATCAACATTAGCACTCATCCTGAAGCACTGTCATTGTTTCCCTTTAAAATAGTAAAGTCATATCTAGGTAATATAATAATCTAAGAGTAAATATTTAGGTAGCAATGTAACCAAATGTTTTTCAATGCTTTTTTAAGAAAACGTTCAGAAATGTTTAAAAACTCAGTTATTTTCCTCCCCAATCTCCCTCTAGCAGGTTTAATAAACACTGTAACTATTTAAAATATAATAAAATATCTGTTCAATTCAAGTCTTAATTACTAATACATTTTTCAAAAATGTAGAAAAAACTATTTCACAATTAATTTGGAACAAATGGAACCCTAGAATCAGGAACCTATATCTCCAAAGAATAAAGCAGAGAGGGGGGATGGGACGACCTCACTTACAGCTGTATTATTGGAAATAGAAAAAAAGAGCACTTTCATTCAGATGGCAAGAGATGCCAGCAGAAAGGTGCGATTTGGAAAACAAGTCATGTTCACCTTCTTCATGGCCAACTGTAATTTATTGGAAAAAAAAACAGCTGGATCCAGATCAATATTGGGCCTTTGTGGAGTTTTTTTTTTTTTCAGGTTCTGTTCAGGAAACTTTTCGTCGATGGATCTTAAGTTTGTATATTCTTTTTGCTGGGGAGGTGACTAGCAACTGCCTCAGTCAGTGAGGCTCCCAGGGGCCTCACAGAGGGAACTCCTATTTACTCTACCTGATCTACAATAGGACTTTGTGAAGCTGCGTTGAAAGCAATTCCTAAAAAAGTGCTGTATGAAAACTTGATTGATTGACAAAGGACTGTTTGAGAATATCCAGGAATGAGAAGAACATCCTTACGTTCTTTACACTTTTAGCATGCAGACTGATTTTTCTCAACTGGAAATCCACCCTATTGCTCAGCATTGACTAAGAATGGATTTTTTTTTTTTTACAACTGGAATTTCTGTTCAAACACAGCGAGAAGTGAAATTGCTATGTTGTCCTCTTTAAAAAGGTTTAGAGCATGAAACTTATCAAATTATGTTCTCTTATGTTGAAAAGATGAAAATGATGACAAAGGAGCATGTGCTTACAGATGTTCTGCTCTCTGTGGTGAATAGCATCACTTCCAATGTGATCAGTGCAGATTCAGAGACGATCGCAAAACAACCAGGTCAGCTCCTCAAAGAAAGAAATTAAAACTTTTGATTTTAACATGCACCACTTGAATGTGTCTGTGTTTCTTAGGAAATTGTTCATCTGGGCATTTGAATAAGACAGCAGTTGCTTTACATCTTCAACCGACTTGGAGCATCTCATTCAATAGGTACCAATTCTGAAGTTTTAGTTACAGCCCTCCTACAGCCTTTAAAATAGTTGAACACAAGGGCTATAATTTTCATACTATAACATAATTTCAGAAAGAGCTCTGGACAAGAGTACCTGATGCAGTGATAATGCCCTGGACTTCTTTTTGTGTTTTGTGTTCTGTTCAGGTCAATTGCTGTGGAGGAAATTCCCCTGCAGCAGACTGATATCCCAGAAACCTTCATTGGTCCTCTAGAAACAAGATTTTATAACAAAATTCCAATCTTGGAGACACCCGGAGAAACCTTAGGTCATAGAACTTTAGATCTGCAGATTGTCACTTTGCTCATGGATGAGGAGGAAACCCCAGAACCAGAAATAAAGCCAGAGATGTTTTCAGGGTCCGAGCAAGAAACGATACAAAGCACAGATTCCAGTGAGTCAAATACTGATTTGACCATTCAAGTCAAATCTGGTTATGCTACAAAGGAAGAACATGATCCTGCAACTCTGGTAGAACCAAACATAGTAATCAAGGCTCAAGAGGATGAGAAAACCATTGAAGAACCTGATCCGGCAAACCAGGAAGAATTACATCACACAACAAAGTCGGAACTACATCAGACAATTCAAGTAGAACCACATCAATTAACCTCAGAATTAGATCACTTGATTGAAGTAGATTTGGTGAATCAACTAGAACTAATTGCCTCTGATACCTGTCAGCAGAGCCATTTGAAAACTGATGATTCAGTACAAAATGAATGTAACTCTTTCATTCTTGAAGATTTGATTCTTCTGCGCTGTTCTACTCAACAACGGGATAAGTCTAAAATGCACTCCGATTTAGCCCCAGTTTCTATACCTCATGAGAATCACTTAAGTCAAACTTTGATAGTCTCACAAGAATATCCTATTTCAGAGTCAACCACAATGGATCCTACTCGCATCTTGAATGAGGACCTCTCTGGCACACAGAAAAGAAATCTTTGTCATGCAAAAGTAAAAGAGAATACTCAAGCTGAGATGCTGCATTTGGTTCAAATTATTTCAGAGATGGATGTAAAAGAGAGACTGTACCATGAAACCGAAACCATTAGTAAGCAATTCTCAGACAAGCAGAACTTGATTAGAGCTTCTCCCAATCAGGGATCATCTGATCAGAACTCCAGCAGTTCCTCACAAAATCCTCAATTCTCTGAGCAGAATTCCAACAGTTCTTCACTAGATTCTCAGTCCTCTGAGCGGAATCCCAGCAGTTCTTCAATCAATCAGCAATCCTCGGGATATAACCCTAACAGTTCTTCACTCAATCAGCAATCCTTGGAACACAACTTCACCAGTCCTCTACTCAATTCCCAGTCCTTCAAACAGAACTCCAGTGGCACTCAGGTAACCTCTGGCCATAGAGAATCTGTCTTCATGAGGCTCAGCAACCGCATCAAGCTGTTGGAGAATAACATATCCCTGAGCGGACGATATTTGGAGCAGCTGAGTCAGCGGTGAGTCTTGCAGCGACTCAAATGGTACTTTTTATTTAACCTGACATCTTTTTGTCTTACTGAAAACACAAATAAATCCAAATAATTTTCTGTGGCCCAGACCTTTAAGGGTGAATTGTCTCAGACTGTTGGTTGGAAAGAAGCTAATGTGTCAGCTGGTGTACTTGTAACATTAAATTAAATTTACCAAACCACATACTGTTTATGAAGGCACCCTTAGTAATTTTGCTGCAATCTACAAGTATTAGTATGTGTGTACACATAAACATATAGGCCTGGTTTTAACTAATGCAGTCAATTCACAATAATAATTGCAGATGAAATTCCTGGAGGGTGGTTTATTGTAATGGAAGCTTGAAAAAAAGAAGAGTCAGAGTTAGTGTTCCAGTGCTCTGTGTATTGTGGCCAGTCTCAGCTGCTTTCTCGTCTACTGGATGCAGCAAAAAGGATCAACAACCGTCTCAGCAACAGGCCCAACAGCACCACTACAATAAGATAACCCAACCATGGGAATCCCAATGCCAGTGGCAGAGTCATGGTCTTGGTCTCCTAGAAACTGGCAAGTACTATGTCCTACCGTGTCCCCCTCAAAACAATAGAGAAGTATGCTAGCCTTGCACAACTGAAGCTCATTAAAGAAGAGAGTTTTAAGCAGCAGAGGGAGACTGAAGCCTCCTGGCTTGACTTGAGAGTTGACATATATTAACTTGTCTTGACACAGGACTTGACTTGTTCCTATCTATTATACATTATGCATCACTCTATTATTGAATCCCATGAATGGAAGACATGGATATTCAATACCATAATAGTAATTATTTTAATAGTGACTCCTTTAACCACCAATCAGCATGATTGTTTGCATAGAGATTGATGTAGGTTCTTCTTTGTTCAGGTACAAGCAACAGATGGAGGAGATGCAGAGATTCTTTAACGAAACCCTTCTTCGGCTTCAGAACACCTCCAGCACAGCAGAGGGGCAGGTGAACTACAGGATCATTAATGCTGTTTAATTTCTGAGTACCTTTTCTTTTCTCAGATTACAACCATACCTCTAGCATTTAAATCAATATTAGTTCTATAATTTCTGGGGTTACGAACCAACCTCCAACTCCTCATCTATCTGGCTCTCCTTTTTTCCCTCGATGCTTGTCATGGTCTCTGTTCCCTCACATGTGCTGCCCACAGAGTGACCGACACCTGTCTCACTGCTGTTACCACCCTATTAATCTGTCAAAAAACTTTTTTTAATCTTTTAACTTAGTTAATCAAGATTAATCTAGATTAAAATGCATAATTTGAATTCTGCCAAAGGCATTCAGAATATGTTTCCAAAACATATATATAACACATTATATGTAACACACTGGACCCCAAACAGATGTTACTTACAGCTGCGATGGACAAGACTCGCCTCATTCTCAAAACTCAAAAACAAAAAGTAACTTTGATCCCCAATACGCTTTTTGTAAAAACTTGTTAACTGAGGACTGAGCTTGGGCTCGAGCTGTTGAGGCTGTCGCTGCTGAAGGGAGCTATTCATGTTTTTATCTGTTACCGAGAGCTCAGGGAAACTCAAAGTGAACTTTACATAACGTTGGTTTTTTAATATTTAGCTATTGATTAATATATTTCAGTGTTTTTAATTATGTCCATACTCTGTTGGGAACATTGCAGATCAAAAGGGATAAATTTTTTTTATATGCTGATTTTATATATGCAATGTAGTGTTAGCAATTGTGTTTACATTTTTTATCTGCAAAAATATTTTATTTTGTTTGTCCCATCAGGCTTTTACATCAACAATACTCAATGATCTGATAAAATATGTAAAGAATGGAAAATAGTTTTAAACAAAGCCATACATGTATTTTAATAAGAAATGTAATAAGAATTGCACTTAACACATTTAGATAATATTTGCATAAAAAAAAAACAATTGCCTTATCTTCTAAGTGTTGTTCATTCTTCTTCTTTCTGCGATTATCAATCCAGTTTTTGAGAAGATCCTCTCTGAGGGGACTGAAGTTTCTACCCGCACCGTCTCCTAGCCATCACACGTGTAATACAGTAAAGCAGTGGTTGTTTGCTTTTCCACCTTTGCAAGGGGTTTATGTCGTATATGCCAATGAAAGTTTTTTTGTGGAGCCTGCGTATAAAATTGAGGTCTTGCATTGTATACACTCAGCAAATGTGCTATTAATTTGATTAAAATTAAGCCAAATTTTACTTCTTTTTCGACTCCTGTACTTTTTCCCTACCTTGTGTAAGTTTTTTTCAGCTCGTCTTTTCCTTCACCTGCTCTCTCCAGTTTCTGACTAAAATTCCTAACAAAGTCTGTGTGTTCATAGCGCGCACCCTTCCCTTTCCTCAGTAAAACAGAGGATTCGCTCAAAACCACACAGGCACATCATATAGCATGATTTCAACCAATAATGTCCGTTGAATCTTGAAAGAGAGAGAAAGTCAGCTCCCTAGATTAAGTGAGCTGGTTTTCATTGTTCAGTACAAAGAGCCGGCTCAAATCAACCGTTTCGTCAAAGATCACTAAAACCCAGCGCCCAAGTTTGAAAATAGATACAAGATCCTAAGCATTTCCTCAATGCTCCTATTGTCACAGATCCCCTCTTTAGTGTTGCAATAGAGGACCTTACTTCACAGGTCTTAGGAAGCAGTCGGAGCGTCTAGGAGAATGAATGACCTTGCATAAAAGTAGACATGCCATGTCTTCTTCCAGATCGGCACCACCACCGCCTGCTTGTCACCTCAACACTGTACACTCAATCAGTCTCCCTCCTAATCATTGGCCCCCTCGCCAACAGAGACCTAGAGGCACTAGTAGGAGTCCACAAATCTCCATCCCTACAACCTCCCTACCCAGGCTCCGAGTCTTGTCCCCAGCATAGCACTTAGGACTACTGAGAGTGACTGTGACACCTCGTTGCCGCCTTCACCTTTGTTGTTGGAGAGACACCGAGTTCCTCTGGGAGGACATTCCAAGCATGTAGCAGTGACCAGAGATGGATCCAAGACAGGTTGGGGTGCAGTATGCCGGAAGCACAAAATTTCAGTGTCTTGGGCCGAGACCAGCATAAATTGCTTAGAGCCATGGGCAGTGTTACTAGAGGTAAAACACTTCAAGGAAAGGCTGCAGGGACATCACGTGTGGACCGACAACATGCCGATGGTTGCATCAATCATATCAATCATCAAGGAGGGACAGACTCACCCCGTTTTTCAGCTTTCACTTCCAGACTATTTCTGTGGAGTCAGCAATAGTGTCTGTCACTAGAGTTCATGTCCCCGTAGATTGAACTGTTCGGTGTGTATGCTGTCTCAGTGGAAACCCTGATCAGGTGAATGCTAAATCCATACCGTGGCTGTTCAGCAGATCTGGGATTGCTTCTGTTCACCAGTCCAGAGAATGCTCAGTGCTGGCTGTTTTATGCTCTTGGGATAGGTGTGCTGGCACATTACTGGGTGAGAAAGAAATGCTCTATGCGTTTCCCTCAGAGCGGCACTCATAAACTTTATGCCATTTGTCTCTATTCCCTATTACCAAAGAATGAAATTTACTAAATTGTTCTCAATTCATGTGAGAGTTACTTCTTTGCATTGGTAGCAAACACCTACAAGTGCACAGCTTTCAAATGACTAGACAATATACCAGTGAAATATTCTGTGAAAAGACTTTAATTAGACAACTTTTTAAAGTTGCCTGTTGTTTTTTCCTTTGAATCATTAATAGTTTTTTTGTACATTAAAAAATACTAAATTAAAGTAGTGAGAGTAAATGTATTTTTTTACTTGACACCTCTGGTTTCAATTATTCTTTTTGGTAGGTTTCACTTCTTTTTTATTTTTTTCAGGATCAGAAGCAGTCAGAGTTCATTCATGATCTTCAGGTTGAGTTGGATAATTTATCTCAACTGGTACACAATCTGTCTGAGAGGGTGACAAGATTGCAGCAAGAGGTAAAAAGTGGAATGATGAGGATGATGATGATGGAGATGGCTAGGATTGTGATCACTCTTTTCTTCCTTCGAAGGTGTGTGAGAAGCAGTACTCTCTGCAATTGTGTTTGTCCGTGTGTGCTCTGCTTGGCCTGCCCATCATATTCAAACGAACACACTCCAGATACTCAGCAGGGAGGTCAGAATTCACACTTACACCCCCTACATGAAGTGTAGTTTAATACTGAGCACATGGCTCTCGTTAAGGCATGTGCGTATGTTTCAGAGAGCCTTGTTTGAGCCTGAGACGCAGAGCTTCTGATCCATTGCCTCTCCGTTTGGCAGAAGGTGAAAGTTTTTCAGATGTTGTGTGTTTGTCTCATGGTCTTTGCGAGTTAATTGTGTTTGTTAAATCTTCATGTGTGTGTTTCAGGAAGACTGCTTAACCTGGAGCTGCCAGAACACTCTTTAGTCAGGAAGAAAGTAATTATCCTCAATCACCAACAATGACACATTTATACATGGGTGTCAGAGAAACAGTTTGGGGGGCAAAGATTGCCGTAGTCACCTATTAAAAATAGGTAAAAAGTTGGGAAATGGTTAAGCTGAGATGACAAAAATTAAAGCTAACGTCTATAGGTGCTGGTCTGCTGCACTTATTTAAGAGGTCCTTAATTAGGCACAGTTGTAAAGGAGACTTCAAATGCAAATTTAACACAAGTTAATTTGGCTTTTAGGCTATATATATATATATATATATATATATATATATATATATATATATATATATATACATGTGGTAAATAGAGTATATATTAATAATACATTTTATTTGATAGGCACCTTATATAGACAATCAAGGTCACTGTACAGAGTTTTAAAACACATAAAACGGCATCACAGGGCAAAAACAAAACTGAGATTTTTCGTATTTGTGGTGGTAACTTATTCCAGAGCGACACGGCAGCTAAGACAAATGCACGAGAACCAAAAGATGACTTAGGTGGCCTGGGAAGAGCTAGAGACAAAGATGCAGAGGAGCAGAGAGAACAAGAAGGGGTTTGAACATTGATCAGTTCTGAAAAGGTTCTTAGTTATGGAGGGCTTTGTATGTTAGTAGCTGGAGTTTGAACTGAATACGGGTTGCTATGGGCAACCAGTGCAGACTAAATAAAACAGGAGTGATGTGTTCTGAAATGGGAGTTCGAGTGATCAATCTAGCTGCAATGATTTGGATAAGCTGCAGTCTATGTATGGACTTGGATGGGAGACTGTGAAGTAAAGAGTTACAAAAATTAAGCCAGGAGGTGACGAGGCAGTTGGTCCTAACGGTGGCACCTTATTGGCCTAATTGAACTTGAGTCATAGAACTCTACTCACTCGTGACAGTCCATCCCTGGCCGGGTTCACCTGCAGTCGGACCTTCTGTCCCAGGGATGTGGGCACAGCACTCGTGTCTAGACCTCTGGAACTCCATGTCTGGTACCTTAGGTGTGGAGAACCCCCGGTTATGCCACGTCCATGGACCCAAATCTGTGTCTTGTCAGAGCTTGTATGCCGGCAAGTGGGGTTGCTTCATCGACTGGTGTCACCCTCGCCAAGTAGAGCTGAGCAGCTGCCTCGTTGAACTCATGCTATCCTTCCTCCAAGAAGGTCTGGATCGAGGACTATCTCCATCCACCCTGAAGGTTTACATTGCCGCGATTTCTGCCTATCACCTTCCGGCTGAAGGTAAAACATAGGAAATTAAACAACATGAGTTAACGGTCAGATTCCTCAGAGGGCCAGAAGGGTTAGACCCTCTAGGCAGTCCTTAGTTCACTCCTGGGACCTTTTCATCATCCTTAGAGGACTTCAAGGTCCTCCATTCGGGTTGCTTGAATCAGTAGACCATAAATTTCTGTCAGTTAAGGCAGCGCTCCTGGTCGCGTTAGCTTTGATTAAGAGGATGGGGGATCTGCAGACACTCTCTGTCGACGAGACCTGCTTACAGTTCAAACCCGGTGATACTCATGTTACTATTAAGCCCAGGCCAGGATATTTGCCCAAGGTTCCTACCATCTCCTTCAAAACTCAGGTAGTGAACCTCTAAGCTCTGCCTGGAGAGGAGGCAGCACCAGCCCCTGGTCCCAATCTCCCAGTCTAAGCACTGAGAATCTATGTAGAAGGACCCAGAACCTTCTTTGCCACTTCTCTGAATAAACACCATCAGTATCTTCAGTTCTGCGTTCCATTTAGGGATAAGAGCTTGTAGTTTTGTTTATTGAAGTGTAATCCTTTGTATAGTTCTCTGGCAGTTTACACAGCAGGCAGGAGCTCTGTGTGGCAGAGCAATTCCTCTGATTGTAGCTTTTTTCTGTCTCGGTTACCGCTGAAGCCAAAACCAAAGAGATTGTATTTAGCTGTCCAAGATGTACTTCCTGAGCACTTTGCTTAAGCAAAACATTTGACAGAAAAAAGGAAAACAAGGAAAAAAGTGATATCATAGATAAGCAGCGAAAGCAGACATGTCTGAACAGCTGCAGAAAAAGGAAGAGTTTGTACATTTAGTAGTTGGCTTTTGTTCTGTTTCCACTTGTTTCTTTAAATAATTAGCTCCAAATTGAAAGATTTGATCTGTAAAGTTTAAATCTATCATTATTCACTCACACACACACTGGAAAGACCTGAACAAATTCACAAGTTGATTTACTGTCAATGACTAGAGATATCTTCATTGTCTCTAACCAAGAGTCTGTGTGTTTCTTTCAGAAGAAGTGCAAACCGAAGCCCAGCAAGTCCTCTGCAACTTTTCCTTCTCTTAGCACTCAAAACAACCAGGAGAAGCTGAATCTTTATTCTCATTCTGACCTTGTGGCTCTCCCACAAAGCTCAAAAAACAGTGTGCATCATGTGATGATAGAGGTTCCTGTTCATAATAATTTGGTTCTCCAGAGTGATCCTGAGTCTCTTCTTCCTTTAGGTCAGTATTTCCCCTCAGTAGCACAGGAACATCCTCTGGATCAGCTCTTCTCCTCTTCACTGAATGAAGAGGGGGAGGAGGGCTCTTCTCAGAATATCTTCTGTGGATTCAGTTCCTGTTCGAGCTTGTGCAAAGTTCTGCCCTCTAGTAAACCTTGGGGATACACAGACTGCTTTCAGATGAAACAGAATGCACCTGAAACAACTTCAGAAGAACAACAGGGAACTGGAATTAGCCTCAATGGCTCCCACAGGACAGAAACTGTGCCTTCAGCACGGCAAAGAAACAGCGTCCAGATCTTTACAAGATCAACAGAAAAAGAAGCTGAAGCAGCAAGGTTTTGAAAGAGCTGTAGACGATCTCCGGATGACTTTCAGTAAAAGTGAGATGAGCTTCAGAAGGAGACCTTTATAGAGCCTTAATGGCTTGCTCTGACAATCACTTCTTGATCAAAGAATGCTTTAAATTGGCTTTTTATCACTGCTTTGTGTTTCTTTGCGTAACGACCAATGCAGTGTTTCTATCTATTTTTGAGTTTATGTAATATTGAATCCTGCATTCATTTTTATCTGATTAGGCCTCCACAAAAGAGTGTTGAAAACAGGGGTTACAGTAACGGATTACAAATACTCACACTACAGTAATTGAATAGTTTTTTGTTTTCAGAAATTGTAACTTAGTGAGAAGTGTTTTTTTATCTTACGATTACTTGGAGTTTTTAGTGCAGTAACAGTACTTTTACTGTGCAATTTTTTTTTTCAACCGGCCGTTGTTGCTTTTGTATTTGTTTATATATATATATATGATTGGCAACTACACTGTCCAATCAAAATTGCCAAAAAAAAATATGCGAGGCCTGAAGTCAACATGTCTGTCTCTAGCACCAGTGTTTGCTTAATCATGGAGAAGTACGCGGGAGTTGAGGAAGAGTTACCATGCATCGTCAAAAATTCCAAAATTCAGCATCCATGGACGTACCTGAAAAAGATTTTTAAAGGAAAAAAAGGGCAACTGTGTCATCATGGCATGCAAAAATTCTACAATTTGAAGAAACAAATCAAGGTACCGGTAAGTTTTGTATGTTAAATCTCTGTTAAACCTAAAGACTGTTTATAACGTCAGTGATGTAGTATGAGTACTGTTTGACTGGAATAGGAAAAAATAACTGTTGTTATTTCACTTAAGAATGCATAGACATTTTAAAATATATGCGCATTGCACACATTTTATGTAGGGCCTACTGTGTTAACATTACTGCTGCAAGAGTTTGGCTTGTGGCGCCAGTTAAAGTCAAAGTTGAACATTTTTTAATCAATACCAATAGGTAGATTTTTATCCCATTGGTAAACAGATTTTGCATGGGGTATCAGTCTTCAATGTCAGCGTATTATTGGTTCAGATATAATATATGTAATATACATATTATGTACAGTTGAGGAAAAATGATTATCCCTACTCTGATTGTTTTTTATTTCTCTTTTAAAACAGTATCTGTGCTGAACAACAGAGCAATGGGTGGTGCTACTCGGCTTGTGCTTGAAGAGATGAGATTGCTTCACTCGTTTTCTGTGGTGAAAAACCTAAACACACTCTTCCCTGCTTCTGCAGCCTTTTTAGGTGTGCTGGGTACCTGTTCACTCCAAAACGTACAAGGCTGGATAGTACAAACTTTGACAACAAGCTCATTGTTATTTTCTAAAGATGTATTTTTAATACTTTAAGAAACACTTTAAGAACATTGCAGTCATGTACTGTTCATTTTCAACTTGTAGCACATAAGGTTAAAAAATTTGCAGTGCAATACTCACTACTCATGAGTACTTTTCAGAAGGGCTACTTTTTACTCATACTTTGAGTATCATTTAGATCAGATACTTTTAGTCTATTTTCTTAATTTTTTTTGGCAAGTAATGGTACTTTAACTTGAGTATAATTTTTCAGTACTCTTTCCACCACTGGTCGACACTGAGGTCCTGTCCACACATACTAGTTATTTTGTAACCCCACTTTTTTAACAGGTTTACACTCTTCCTCTACATGTACATGGACCAGCATTGCAGTGTAACCAGACATTGGTCAATATAACTTCAGGGTTAAGGTACTTGCTGTCCTCTATTGGATTGACTTACTCTAAACAGCATTTAAGGGACATTTTATCATACATTTTTTTGTAAACAGGGTAAGAAAAAGTCAGTTTAAAAAAAATAAACAGGTACGTGTGGACATGGCCTGAGTTTGTGCTTTTTTAACTCTGCTATGCTGAAGATACTCTGGATAGAGCTGGTATACAGCTGGTATTACAAACAAGGGCTTTCAATCCCGTTATGCTTCATTTCAGCATTGGTGAATAATACATTTACAGAATTCTTGATATTTTGCAAACTAACTTTGAAAGATCAACATTTTCCCTAAGCCATACGCAAAGAGATGCCTTGTGACCTGGTCAGTTTATACCCTCTGATAGTATTCAGAACCAGAAAGAGTCCTTCTCTTTTCTCTTTTCAAAGAGTGAATTGCAGCCCATGCCATTCAAATTCCTTAATGGACAAAAATTTTAATAGAAATTACAGACTAGTGCTTCCAATCCCATTGTTATCTTTTCCATCTTTGCTATTCTCCCTTCCTGTCACCCCAGCTAACAAATTTTTTTTTACAAAATGTTCTGGGAGTGTTTCAGCTAAAGGTGCATAAACTTTAGTTTGTCCAGTTTTTTTTAACAGTTTGTGAACGTTCTCTTAAGGTTATTAAAACATTTTTATACACTTTTAGCTTCATCTCTTTTTTTCATCTCTTCCTTCAGAGAGGACAACAAAGTGACTAGGGATTCAAATCCAACAACTTGAGCTAAGCTTTTCAAGTTAACAGAATAAAAATACAAATATTCCGATGCTATTTACAAGCACAGTAATATACTTATTGTGACATAAATATGCAACAAGGCTCATAAGGAAACTTGCGAAATTCTTTGACTCACGCAATTATGACAATTTACAGCTACAGCAAAGGAAAAGTAGATTTTGGCTAAAGTCTTTATTAAAGGTTTAGTGACATTGTGTTATTTCCAATAATATGTTGTTCACATTGGTCTAATTGTATGGGAGATGTAATTCATTCAATCGGCTCATTTTCTATCCCAAGCTCATTCTGGAAATGAGCTGAGATTTTCCTTCGGCAAACTTTGTAACCACTATTATTGATGATGTGTTTTCAAAGATACTGTCTGATGGTCTGACAGGCAAATGCAACACACTAACACAGAGCTAGCAACATTGATAGACACTAATGGCGTTTGGAGGGAACACTGTACACTACAACCTTGCCTCTATGAGCCATATAGATGTTTAGTTTCTCTACACCTTGAAACTTGTTTTAATCCGTGATGCGATCTTATGCCACTTTTACACCAAGCACTTTAGTATCTGCTCTGCTTGCCTAGACGCGACTTGGCGTGCAAAATCGGCTGTTTCCACTGAGGTTTGTCCTGCTGAATGAGTACCTGTTGAGATGATTGAAAGGTAAATGTGAGGAGAAATGGACGAGGACCCAATAACGAGGATAAGACAGAATGTTTATTAAAGTTCGAGAGAGAGACATACATACAGACAGGACTTCACACCACGAAGAGAACAGGTTAGTTTCAGAATGAATAGCAATTGACTCACAACTGGCTGCACAGACAGGATGCATAGGAGGCAGTCTAAACTACCAATGAATAGCAGCAGAGGGCGTGATTGCAGAGCGGTGATGCACAAACGAGAGGCAAGAGACGAGAAGAAAACAATTAGAGAGCACTAGACAGGGATAGAATGAACAACCAATTAACAAAAGATTCTACCTTAGCTCAAAAACAGCATTAAGACATCCAACACCTCTCAGAAAAATAATTTAACGCAGTGATCACTGTCATATAATAATTGAACTTTGAATAAAAGAAACAATTATAAAAGATGGAAATTTGACAAAACAAATTGGAGATTATACAATTACAAACTGGAGACCTCAATAAAAAATTAAATAGAAGAGGAAGAAGATACTGAACAGTATAGCACAAAAAAAGAAACATTTTACAAAAAGCAGAAAAAAATTATGCAAAAAGTAAAAATAGAGATGGGAAAAAGAGTTTTATGGTGGAATGAGGCATGCAATAAAATAAGAAACAAAGCTTTCAAAATTCTAAAAGAAAACATACAATAGAATCATTAATAACGTACAAGAAGAGTCAGGCAAATGTTAGGAAAACTACGAAATGCAAAAAAATGCTACTGAAGACAAAAGTGCTGGAAAGACAAAATTATAAAAGATTTAGAAAAAGCTGAGATATTAGTAAAAATATATCAAGAAATTGACATAGTTCAAAAAAAATTAACAGAAGAAAAAAACAACAAAGGAAGAAAACAATAGAAGACAGTAAAGAAGACACAATATGAAAATGAAAAAATGGCAAACTTACCTTTCACAAGACAAGAATTAGAATATGCTTTGCAAAATAACAAAAATACTACACTGAAAAGATGGAATTTATAAAATAATGAAAACGTGGGAGAAATTTCACTTTCTAAAACATGTAAACTTTACAATAAGAAAACATGCTATTATAATACCAATTAAAAAAACTAAGTGAAACCAATCCCCAAGATTATAGGCCAATTGCACTAACATCACATCTTGGGAAAATAATGGAAAAAAATGGTCACAAGAAGAATTGAATATCATGTGGAAAAAACTAGTTAATTAAACCATACCAAAAACAGATTCAGAAAAAGTATGAGAGACTATTATATTTTTAGAAACTGGAATGAGAAAAGCACAAACTAATAAGGAAAGGATAGGGCAGTGTGCTTTGGTGTGGAGAAGGCATATGACATGTTCCCCATCAGTTGGTCACTACCACTTATGTTGGTACCGACTATGGAAACTCCACTAGGAGAACTCTACTCTCTCCACACTCTTTTTAAAACACCAATCAGCAGCCATGTTTATGATCACGTGACCGCGCCCTCGCAATAAAGCGGATGCAAGCATGACACTCTCTATCTGTCAGTGTTGGAATATATTTCCCCTTTTTGTGGATCAAAAGATCTGGGGCCTCATGTATAAACGTTGAGTACGCACAAAATGGGCATAGAAATATGCATACGCATTTTTCAGTGCACATATCGGGATTTATAAAGAATAAACTTGGTGTAAATAAGTGCGCACCGTACGGATGCTCTTGATCGTGCGTACACACTCTTTTAGAAGAGTATGTGTTTTGGCGACACCAACTGTCCCAAATAGCAATAGCTATTTAAAATGAAAAACTTCTAAATTAACCTATTACATCACCCAATAAATCAAATTGTATCAACCTGAATTATCATTATTAGCATTCTTAACCAGGTGCAAATACTTTGAATTTACTAATTTGTTTTAATGAATGGGCTATAAAAAGGTATGTGCAGATATAACTTATCATCATAATGGATGCTCTAGCGCTGTTAGAAGACCTTGCTAATGACGCTCTACGGAGGGACCGTGTTTTCAGAGACCGTGAAGATTTCCTTGCTCATGATGATGATTGGCTCATGAGCCGATTTAGATTTCCAAGAGCCATCCTCTTAGAATTGTGTTCTGAATTACGGCCAGTATTGGAAAGACCCTCGCGGAGAAACCATTTTTGTTCCTGTGCAAGTATTGACCACATTAGGCCACTGGTACTTTCCAGCGAGAGTTGGCAGACCGATCGGGTATGTCGCAGTCATCCCTGAGCCGTGTCATGCCATATGTATGGGACGCCATAGTGGGGATGGCACCCCGATACATCCGTTTTCCTTACACGCAAGCTGAACAGGGCAACATCGAAATGCAATTTGCAGCAATCGCCGGTTTTCCCAATGTAATCGGTGCTATTGACTGCACTCATGTTGCAATAAAGGCACCATTTGAGAATGAATTTGCTTTTGTTAACCGAATTATTGGTGGTATTAATATGCAGGGAGATAATACATATTCAAAATGGGCGGTCTTAACCTCCAAATATTGTTATTTCGGGAGGAGATTGGGGTAAGATATACGCACGTGCACCTGCGCACAATATTCAGATAATTTTTATTTATAAAGCGAACCTTGCGCAGGTTCTGGCATACGTACGGTTTTATGAATCTGAAAACTTTTGTGCGTATGCAAATTCTGCCTTATGTGCGTACACACACTTTAAGGATTACACCTACGCAAAGTTTTATACATGAGGCCCCTGCTGTTTACGGCAACCAGTGAAATTTTCTTCCTGTTCACAGTATCCCTGAGTCGCTGACACTCTCAGACTCTCGTCTTTCACTGCCTTTCATCAAACCAAGTAAGACTTCTGTTTGTTAGTAGAGCCGATCGACTGTTGCCGGTCGACTGTTTGTAGCGCGTTTCAAAACATGTTGAAACGTGCAAAACTGTGGATGCAGTGGATCGATTGCATTGACGGATAGCTCGATAGCTGTATCAGTTGTTTTGGGGCGTAAACATACTGATGCAGCAGGGTCAGAATGTGTAGAGAAGTGCACTGTTCTGTCATATAATGCATTTGAACGAGGCTGGAATTCTTTCAGGCCACCCCCGGAGATGCCATTCGGAGCTTCGAACCTGGCCTGTATGCATAGTTTCCATCCTGTATGCTTCCCTCAGTCCTTTTCAGATCAGCCAGAGACAGTGACCTAGAGCGTCTACGAGGATTTGACGGAGGAGCAGTCCTGCCCCCTTACATCATCAGGGGAACAGGTCCATCAGAAGCGGCCCGAGGACATGCTATCCTCCAGGGAGTACCACCACCATCAGGCAGTGGGGCCCCAGGTCAGATCTCAGTTTCATTAAAAATTAAACTTCCTGGGTTATGTGCGCAGCCAGGAGGCTTCCATTGCAGATCCAAATCCAGCTCTAATTTTAGAGAGTCAGCTTTGAGTAAGACCTCCTCGGCTGGAACCGGATGCTGCTCTGAGGTCGAGCCTGAACATCCAGGTAGTTCTCGTACACACTTTCCAGCATGACTCTCGACTGCAGTTGAAATCAAGCCGCCCAGGTTCCACCGGGTCTTATGACCTGTCTCACCCACAAAGGACCCGGGCCTGGAGGCCGTGCGCTGAGACTGCTGAAGGCAGAATGAGCCTGCACAAATTGGTGGTCCCTCTGAAAACTCCAGAGGCTCCTGGGCATAGAGGTTCTGCCGTAGGAGTTATTCCGCATATGAGACCACTACAGCTTGGCTCAAGTTCTGAGTTCCGTCACAAGCATGACATTAGGGCAACTGAAGGTGAACGTGGTGTTTTGTTTCCGTCTCCATCTCTATCTTTGGAAAGACATTCAGGTCCTCTGTGCCGGTGTAAGTTCTTTAAACTAAGCAGTAATCCTGATTGCATTAGCCTTGATTAGAGGGTGGGGGATCCATTTCCATTCTCCATCAACGAGACCTGCTTATAGATCGGGCCTGGTGTCACTCAATGTTATTACATAATGTTATTATTAGCCCAGGTCTGGATATGTGCCAAAGGTTCCTATTATTGCCTTCAAAAACTCAGGTTGTGAACCTCCAAGCTCGCAGAACCTTGGAAGGACTCGTAACCTTAGAAGATAAGCTTTTTGTATGCTTTGGAGGACAGCAGATGATAGGGAAGGCTGTTTCCAGAGGTTGGCCCACTGTCTAGCGAGGCCATCGAGGTGGCGAGTACTGCCTCTGCGCATCTCCCTTCAGCTCTGGGATTAATGCTCCCTCCTCTGGTACAAGTCGGTATGAGAGACTTTATTGTTAGACTGCCCGTTAAAAAATAAGTTTATGCTTAAAGCCATGGTGGAGGAGGTCCGCTTGGTACCGGACAACTGATTTCGTAACCCTCGTTCCCCGAATAGGGAAGGAAGCCTTATGTCCCCCAGTCACAACCGTAAGGTCGTGAGTAAGTCTGGTTACATAGGGGGTGAGTATGGCTCCAGTTTCACAGAAGGAGTGTCACGCGTGCACCTGCATTGTGCGTGGTCATGTGACTATCAGCGTGGTCACTAAGTTTGGAGTTTGGAGAGCTCCTAGTGGTGTTCCCAAAGTCGGCATCAACTTGAGTCTCCATTTCCTATTTGGGGAATGGGAGTTACAAAAGTAACCATTATGTTTCTACAGTCCAAATATATTTTGAGGATTTAAAGATAAATAAAACAACACGCTAGCGGTTTATCAGAGTGAGGTTTTTGTTGCATTGCAAGCTCTAATATGGGTGATCTAACATATTGATTGCAATGTTGTTTCAATAAAGCTTCTCCTAACATTTTTTGAGTGTTGTGTGGTTTACATTTTGGTTCAAACCTTTCGTAGCATACTGAAAGTAAATAAAATGGGTTGAATTTATTGTTTTGCTAAATAATTGCTTGTTTCAAGTGAATGTATTACTTATTACAAACGCCAAGAGTTCCAGGTTAAGTAAAACAAATTAGTGTTTGTTGTTGTTTGGCTAGATGAGCTTCTTGCTCCAAATGAATTCCGAACTCATCATTGTATGCCAGGTTAGACATGAGGGAAGGTGAGAAGGAATTGTATAGATTAGCGAGACAGAGAGACAGAGATGGGAAGGATGTGCAACAGATAAGGGTGATTAAAGATAGAGATGGAAGGGTTCTAACGAGTGAGGAGAGTGTGCAGAGAAGATGGAAGGAGTATTTTGAGGAGTTGATGAATGAGGAGAATGAGAGGGAAAGAAGGGGGGAAGAGGTGAACATTGTAGAGCAGGAAGTTGAAAAGATTAGAAAGGATGAGGTGAGGAAGGCTCTGAGGAGAATGAAGAGTGGAAAGGCTGTTGGTCCAGATGACATCACTGTGGAGGTGTGGAAGTGTCTAGAAGAGACAGTGGTGGAGTTCCTATCTAGGTTATTCAACAGGATTCTAGAGAGTGAGAAGATGCCTGAGGAATGGAGGAGAAGTGTCCTAGCGCCAATCTTTAAGAACAAGGGTGATGTGCAGAGTTGTAACAACTACAGAGGTATAAAGTTGATGAGCCACACAATGAAACTCTGGGAAAGAGTAGTGGAAGCTAGGCTAAGAAGGGAAGTGGATATTTGCGAGCAGCAGTATGGCTTCATGCCCAGGAAGAGCACTACTGATGCAATTTTTGCTCTGAGAAGGCTAATGGAGAAGTACAGAGATGGTCAGAAGGAGCTGCGCTGCGTCTTTGTGGACTTAGAGAAAGCGTATGACAGGGTGCCGAGAGAGGAGCTATAGTCCTGTATGAGGATGTCAGGAGTGGCAGAGAAGTACATCAGAGTAGTTCAGGATATGTATGAGAGGAGTATGACAACAGTGAGATGTGCTGCAGGTCAGACGGAGGAGTTGAAGGTGGAGGTGGGGCTACATCAAGGATCGGCTTTGAATCCCTTCTTGTTTGCTATGGTGATGGACAGGTTGACAGATGAGGTCAGACAGGAATCTCCATGGACAATCATGTTTGCAGATGACATTGTAATCTGTAGTGAGAGTAGAGAGCAGGTGGAGGGACACCTGGAAAGTTGGAGGTCTGCTCTAGAAAGAAGAGGAATGAAGTCAGTCGTAGTAAGACAGAATACATGTGTTTGAACGAGAGGGAGGGAAGTAGAACAGTGAGGTTACAGGGGGCTGAGGTCAAGAAGGTGGAGGAGTTTAGGTATTTGTGGTCAACAGTCCAGTGCGACGGGGAGTGTGGAAAAGAGGAGAAGAGGCGAGTGCAGGCAGGTTGGAGTGGGTGGAGAAAAGTGTCAGGGGTGTTGTGTGACAGAAGAGTGTCAGCAAGAATCAAAGGAAAGGTGTACAGAACAGTAGTGAGACCAGCTATGATGTATGGGTTAGAGACTGTAGTAATAATAATAATAATGCGCTTTTATAATATATATATTAATAATATATAGCGCTTTTAAAGACACTCAAAGACGCTTTACAATTATCAGAGCATTATTCATTCACTCCACGTTCACTCTCTGGTGGTGATAAGCTACCATGGTAGCCCTCAGCTGCCCTGGGGCAGTCTGACAGGACGTGGCTGCCATTCTGCGCCTACGGCCTCCTGCCCACCACCAAACACACCCCACCAGTAACACACATCCATACTGGGCAATTTGGGTGAAGTGGCTCGCCCAGGGCCACAATGGCAGAATGGCCCTAGCAGGGATCGAACCACCAACCTTCCAGCTACAGAACGACCAACTCCACCACTGCACCATCTTTCCGCCCACAATGAAGGTAATTGGTGCAAGAGTAGAGGATACTGAGGCCAGAGTTAGGTGGAAACAGATGATTTGCTGTGGCGACCCCTAAACTGGGAAAAAGCCGAAAGAAGAAGAAGATGGGAATTTGATCAAACAAATTGGGTATCGTACAAAGAAATAATGGAAAGTGAAAATTGGAATTGATACAGATGATGATGAAGAGATAGAAAAACTTAAAGAAAAAAAATATATAATGGAAATAGCAGGTAAAGTTATAACAAAAAGTAAAAATAGGGAAGAAAAAAAAAAGCGTTCCTTGGTGGAAAGAAGAATGCACAAAAATCATTAAACAAAGAAATAAAGATTTTTAAAGTATTAAAAAGAAAAACATACTATAGAATTTTTAATGACGTATAAACGAAGCCAAACTAAAGTAAGGAAAACAATTTGATGGGCAAAAATATGCCATTGGCAAGAATTTTGCAACAAAATAGGCAGAGACCAGCAAATATCAAATTTGGAGAGTTATAAGAAAAATAACAGGGATAAATAATAATAAAACATTGAAAAGGAACAATAAAAATAGTAAAAGATGATCAAGACAAAACGGATACTTTAGTGGAAGTTTTCAAGGAAATCCATAGTACAAACAATTTAACAGATAAACAAAAAAAGAAATAGAAAAAAATGATAAAAGAACACAAGAATGTAGTTCCAATTACTGAGAATTAAAATAATGGGGGAAAAAACAACCATTAACGAGACAGGAACTAGAAAAGGCACTTAAAAAAAAAAAAAAAAATTACAACTCCAGGTATTGATGGAATATATAATATAATGATTAGGAACTTGGGTGATAAAGCAATGGATACATTTCTTGAGCCATACAATAAAATATATAGTCATTTAAGGAAGAATCAGATCCAAATAATTATAGACCTATCGCATTAACATCATTAATAGGTAAAACAATGGAGAAAGTAGTGACAAATAGATTAGAATATTATGTAGAAAAAATTTAATAATACAAGCATATCAGAATGGATTTAGAAAAGGTAAAAGTACAAGAAAATCATTTATCTGCTTAGAAAATGAAGTTAGGAAAGCACAAACAAATAAAGAAGCAGCAAGAGCAGTATTTTTTTGATGCAGAGAAAGCATACGGTATGTTAAGGAAAGAAGGAATAATAAAAAATAATAAAAAAAATAGGGTTAGATGGGAAAATACTGAATTGGATTGACAATTTTATAAATAATAGAACAACACAATTTAAAGTAGGACAAAAACTATCAAAAAAGTACAAAGTCGAGAATGGAACGCCACAAGGCATTGGTTGTAGCCCAATATTTTTCAATATTATGATTAATAATATATTTGATGATATAGAGCAAGTAAATATAGGTAAGTCATTGTATGCAGATGATGATAAGAGGGAAAAATATAAAACATATAAAGAAAAAAAGGCTACAAGCGATAAATAATATTGAATCTTGGACAAAAAAATGGGGATTTAAGCTATCAGTCAGTAAAACACAGATAATTTGTTTTGCAAAAAGACATGAAAAGATTAATCTTTAGTTAATGTAAACAAATATATAATGAATGTGGAGGGAACAAGAACGCAATAATTAAAATATATAGGAGTTTAATGAGACCATTATTAGTGTTAGAGCCATAATATTTTTTAAGTAAACTTTGTTGTATATTAAGTGTTAAAAGTGTTCTTTTAAATTGTTTGCTCCGATAAAAAATGAATTATTTAAACCAAACATTAGAGGGTGATAGTATGATTTTATGATCATCTCATTAAGAAAGAAAGAAAGATACAGAGCACATGATTTTTTTTGACCGAAGTTTGTTTTTTATTGTGGAATTGAGAAATAAACCAATGAAAACTTAACAGAAACCCGAGTAATCTTTGCTCTAAAGTTACACTGACCCTACAATACGACTATGGCAGCTTAGTATATATGTCAGTGGCTGAATAAAATCTAAAACAAATTAGAAATAGAACAGATGAAAGCTTTAAGGTTAGGGTGCGGGGCAATGATGTCAACACCTATAGCGGCAATCCAAATTGAAACCGGAAAAATGCCAATAAGGTTGAGAAGATTGAAAATATTTTTGTATTATTGGATTAAAATTAAACAACTGGAAGAAAATCATTTCAAAATCAGTTTAAGAAAAATTAAGGGGGAGAAACCACCATGGCACATGAGTAAAAAAGTTTTAGTAGATTTAAATTTAATAGAAGCCATTAAAGACAATTAAGAAATAAATAATAAAGCATAATATGCAGTGAGGTATATGGAGGAATCTTATAAAGGAAAATGACAAGTTTTTACAGAGGGATCAAAAGATCCAATAACAGATAAAACAGGAACAGATTCCTAAAAACAAAACAGTGATTAAAAAGAGAAAACTACTGCTAATTTAAGTGTTTTTACTACAGAACTAATAGCGATTAATAAAGCAATAATTTGGGGTAAATAAAAATAAAATAAAACATATTTTAATTTGTTCGGACAGCTCTTCAGCTCAAGTTTAGATTTAAGCAAAACAACGACTAGACAAGACATAGTATATGAAATTATCATTCAAATGGAAGAAATGGAAAGAGAAAACATAATAATACAGTTTATTTGGGTACCAGCTCATGTTGGTATAAAAGGGAATGAAGAAGGGGCGAAGTTAGCACTTAAAAAAGAACTGAACAATTTGCAAAATTATGAGGAAGGAAAAGGTATTATAAATAAAAGATTAGAAGAAATATGGCATAAACAGCGGGATGAAGGAGAAACAGGATGAGATCTAAATAATATACACAAAAGGTAAGACAAAAAATACTGAGTGGCAAAAATAGAAGAGATGAAGTAACAATAACTAGACTAAGAATAGGACATACCAGATTGAGTCAATATAAAAAAGGAAACCACCAAATTGTGACAATTGTGGAGTAGAGGAAACGATCGCACACGTAAAACTTAAATGTAAATCATATGAAAAGGAAAGAAAAGACATGATGAAAGAAATTAGGGAAATAATAACAGAACCTTTAACAATAATCAAAATATTAAAGAAATCAAAAACGTATAAAGCAATCCTATTATTTCTTTAAATATAAGAATATAAATTAATAATAATAGTTATAATATATAGTGGTAAAAATTAGGAATTTTCCTTCCTTCCATACATAGTTCAAACTACTTTTCAGTTGGTTGGGTAATGCACCATTAAGTAGGCTTGCAAACTACCAATTAAACCGAAGAAGAAGAGGAAGAGGGGTCCGGCCAAGATGGCGTCTGAAGTGTTTGGAGTTTTTCATTGTTAGCATCTCAATTTGTTTTTCACTCCCACTGAGTGATAAAGAACATTAGTTTTAGGTACAAGTTATAAATGCGGTCATTATACACATTTGATTATTTACGAAGCGTTATAATGACGTCTGTGAAGAAAGTTAGCAAACTCCTTGAGCTACTTTCATGTATTGGTGATGGAAATGAGACGGGCGAGAAGTTCTGACAAAGGAAACCCCGGTTCAGGGGGACAGCAGGCTGACATTGCTCAGAACATGAAAGTGACTGAGAAGCATTCATACGCTCGCTACAATAGACCAGATCTGACTCCGGCAAACCAGACCCGAAGAGAAACAAACCAGAGCCAACGCTATCTAAGGTACAGAATTTCATCATCTAACAGATCCTGACGGAAAAAATTAACCAGAACACCGTATCTCTCCACCTTGAAATTAAAGAGAACCGTGGATGCATCTGCTCTTTGAAAGAGAGCACAGAGTTTCTCTTTAGAGAGGTTCAAGATGCAAAAAGAGACATTCTAGCTCTCAGAGAAGTAAACGAATCAAATCTAAAAAAAGAATTCAGAGCTGGAAGAAAGAGTTAATGAGGTGGAGAGATACCAGAGAAGATGGAATCTTGCAGAGCAGGAAGGAGAGAACGTTAGACGGAGAGTGATCAAGCTTTGCCGCGCTGTGGCTCCGGAGGCTGCGGCTGGTTTCCCTCAACACATTGATGTTGCTCATCGCATTGGGCTTAAAATAACTGGGAAGATTTGTCCGATCATCCTGCGATTCAACATGAGATCCACCAAAGAGTCTCTGTGGAAACAGTCGAAGGTGTTAGGTCTGTCTCGTCTGCTCGTTAGGCTTGTTTCCTTCTCCTCCTGCTGTCCCCTGTCTGCGTCGCTCCCGTTAATTGCTCATCAACCGTGGCTGATCTTGTTCACTCATTACTGAGGGTTTTTAAGGACCCCGTTCCCCGTCTCTCTTTTTGAGGTATTGATCTGCAATCTCAGTGTGCTGGCTGATCGTCTTCTCCTCCGTATATTGTTGTGTGCAGTCGCATCTTCCTATCTTCTCTTTTTGGATCGCTTTGGATTTCTCTGTCTGCCAGACCTACAGTGAGGATCTGCAGCGGACTCGACCCAGACCGCATCGGTGCGCCAGCTACCCATCTACGAGCCAGTGAGCTCTCCTCCCCTCCTTGGGACAACCAAACTTGGCTCCATCTCTGCTTTTTGGAGCAGACCCCTACTGACTTTTGTGTTTATCCCTCCGGAGAGGCATACCTTGGTTTCCTGTTTTTTTACTGTAGTAGTCTGAGTTCTCCTTGTTCGATTGAACAGCAGTTTTTTTCTTAAATAAAGACTTTTCAGTTCACCCCCCTCGCATTTGGGTCCTTCCTACCTGACCGTGACAGAAGGGTTCAGAAGTGTTTGGGGAAGACCTTACAGTCAAGGACAAAGAAACTTGCGAAAAAAAAGGAAAAAAGGCTTTTTTTATTTGAGCCAAGGCTGTCATCGATGGCAACGAAGTCCGCTAAAAAGTATTCCTGGTTAAAGTGTTAATTTTGATTAGATTATTTGCCAACCGTATGGGATTGAATTGGTTCTTTTAAAGTAGAAACCCAACTTGTTTTAAAAGTCACTAAATTGTTATAGGATGTAAGTTGCCAAATAATACTTGATAACTAAGAACTGGGCAACAAACAATTTTTTTATTATGCACTGCTTTCATATCCCAGCTCAATTTACAATTTGAAGTTTGTTTTTAAAAAAATCATTAATGGATGATAGAAAAATAATTGATTTGCAAACGTCGCTTTTTGAAAACACCTCCTTCTCTCACACACTTCCTGAAGGACCTGAGGATCGTTACTTCTTCACTCTGCACCCTAAAGGACAAAAAGGCTTCCATATTAGCCAACTTTATAAAAGACTTCTGCGATTTGTAGTAACCCACTGAAAACTGGTGTCTGAATTTTATTTTTTCTTCTCTCTTTCTTTATTTTTACTTTTCTTTTTTTCCTCATTTACAGGTTTGCACTATTCTATTATACAGTATTTTGGTACTGCTTTTGTTGTGTAAAACCTGATATTTCGTTTAAAAGGTTAATAAATAATGAAGAAAAAGACGAAGAATCATCATCATCATCAACTGCGTCACCGGCAAACACATCTCTAGTAGGTGGCAGTAATGCACCAATAGTCAGGTTTGCAAACTGCCAAAAAACAAAACCGAAGAAGAAGAACTGGGACACCGGCCGCGACTCGGCTCCCATCGTTGATGTTTACGAGCCGTTCAAAAGAATCGGTTTGTTCGCGAACGTCACAACACTATAAAAACATAAGGAGAAAGAACCGTTTGGGTCTATATGCGTTTTAAGTATGCGTTATTTTCATGTGATAGCAGCATCAACCGTCGTTAGATTTGTGTGAAGTTCACCAGGATCTGATCTCCGCTAAGCTGTATGTATTTATTCCGCAGTTAACAATTGATTGATTTGTTATGAGACAGAAATCAGTCCGAGGGGCAGCAACGGCCTCAAATCGATCTCATCGCGGGATTAACGTTACAGCGGGAGCCGAGCCGATGCTTGGGGCCTGTTGCCGGAGTCAAGGATGAGGATGAGTCCGCAAAAAAAGATGAAAAAGCGAAAGGAGCTGGACGCACTGCTCGGTAGCGGCGGAGGCCGGCGGAGCAGGGCGAACTCGAGCTCTGGACACCGGCTACTGCGCAGCGAGCCGCCCGCCTCAGAGGCCTCCGAGTCTGGATCTGACGAGCAGAGCCTGCGCGACACTAGCGGACGAGCAGAGGCTGTGACAAGGTGAGAGATGAACTAGCCAGATATAGTAAAACTGATCGCGCTGCTAATGTAACGTAACATAACTCAATAGAGAAAAGCAAAGAGAACAAATCGCATTAGCTAAGTAAGTCATGTAAGTAATCACATTCTTGGAGTAAGAGTAATTAATTGAATTTAACGCTAAACGGACAGACAATTTTCTAGTAGATTTTCTAGTCAGACAAGTTAGGTAGATATTTTTTATTAGATTATATACAAACAAAATGAAGATAAGTACAGGGACTAAAAAGGCATGATTAACGTTAAATGTGCCGATAAACCAGAGAAGACTGGCAGCGTGTATAAATCACAGCTGTAAGTTATCATAATGCTGCCTAAGACTGTTTATTTATTTAACTTATTCAAGAAAATGTTTAGCTTCCATGACCGTAATCGTTATTCTTCTTGGAGCTCTTACAATAGTAATTTATAATAGTCAAGAATAGACTATATGCCAGTGACCCCCAAATGGTGGACTGCGGGCCAGTACCGGGCCCCGAAGGTGTTCTGACCTGGCCCTCACGTGGGCTATACTGCAGAGTTGAACTCAGAATTTTAAATTCCATTTCTCTTTTCTCGCTCTTCCCTCTCTTCCCTCTCTCTTTCCCATCTCCCCTCTCTCTCTTTCTTTCTTTCTTTCTTTCTCCACTAAATCTCTCTCTCTCTCCTTTCTCCGTCTCTCTCTCCCCTCTT
Organism: Danionella dracula; assembly: GCA_900490495.1. NCBI lineage: Eukaryota > Metazoa > Chordata > Actinopteri > Cypriniformes > Danionidae > Danionella > Danionella dracula. The sequence goes on from UELW01000021.1 coordinate 2,135,430, forward strand.
TAGCTCACCCTCTTTTCTATGGGTGTATGATAGGGACGTATGGTCCACTATAATACCGGTACAAATATTAATGCAGTTAGAATTTTTCTTATCGGCAGTACTCTGACGTGTTGACATAATGACGTCATTTATTTTGCGCAAGTCACGCAGCTCACATACGCACCACCAAAAACTCAAAGGAAGAGGCTAAAGAACAGCGCTGGAGAGCTAGCAGGGGTTTAAGAAGTTCAGAGGAAGCGTTAAATCCACAAAATGAATAAACTTTGTGGTGTGGAAGTGGTTAGAGTACAGCAGACTACTTGCGGAAAATAATACAAACTCAATAGAAAGAATCAAGTGTGCATAAGTAAAGATATTGATGTGAAAAGTTTAAACCAGTTCAACTGAACGAGAGAATCAAACCTGCTTCGGGTACCTTCACAGTGACACGGGGGAGTTTATATTGAGTTACTTGTTACTGATCACATGTTAGTGTAACGTTATATTATTCGCTAAATCTATCACTGAGTTAAAGAATCATAAAGAAGTATAAATCAGGGCCCAGGGAAAAAGGTTGGGAACCACTGTTTGCTCATGACCTTCGGCCCTCTTTCTGGTTTGTCTTGTACAATTTGGGCCTTTTGGCCTAGTATAATTGTGAACTCCTGCTCTATGCAAAAACAAACGGCTAAGTACTTCCGCTAAAATCTCAGTTGTAAATGCGCTTCGGGGTTTGAGGTTTAAGATGGGATGTTGTGTTGATAGTGTTTGTTTTTTCGTAAGTGATCACATGTAGGTGTTAAGTTAGTCAGATTTGAAATCTCAAATTACTTTTTAAATCGGTTATAAAAGTTGTAAGTTCCTCTGTTGTGAAGGTGCGACGTCGATATATTGCTGCGTTCCATTGTCTGATAACTTGATGCGGTTTAATTCAGAGGTTAGATCCTTGCATTTGCTCAAAATAAGGATACAAGTATTACATTTCATGGCCATCACATCTGTGATATGGAAAACAACTTCTGACACTGAACTGTTAGTACAATTGCACCATGTAAATTTGGTATTTATTAAGTAAATATCTGTATTTAAAAGGAAAGTCACAACCTTGATGATATTAAAATACATTTTGGTTATCGATTTTAAATATCTGTCATTAAAATTATTTAGTTAGATGTTTTATACATTTTTTTAATAAAAGTAAGCAAATTTAAACCAATTAACTATATGCTCTGAGAGGAAATGATGCCTAAATGTTTTAGTTGTCATGTAAATAAATGATTTCTGTTTGTGTAATACTGAAATGATTAATTGTTATTAACATTAATTAGTGCAAATGTAAGATTTTTTGTGCTATCAGTATTGGTATGGGTGATACTGAGCCGGCCGTTATGGGATCCAGCCCAATTTCTCCAGCCCAGACTGCAGCTTGTCGTGCCGATCACAAACAGGAGTCAGTGATTATGACAGCAGCAGCCATCCACAGGTTATTAGTAAGCTAATGTAATGTTAATTGCAAATGGTCAAATAATTTAAGTGGTTAATTTGTTTTTGTTGTTTGTGTCACGTGCTGTAACATGTTCATCCTCCGTGCCTTCTCATCGGCGTACAAACTGCATCATATGTCATTTAAAGCATGTTCGCCACAACTGGAAAAACTGAAACTGTGTAAAAAAAAATTTACTCGTTAAACGTTTCATATTAATTCATTCATCTTCATGTCGGCTTTTTTCCCTTTCGGGGTCGCCACAGTGAATGAACCACCAACTCTCTGGCATATGTTTTACGCGGCGGATGCCCTTCCAGCCGCAACCCATCGCTGGGAAACGTTTCATATTAATTGTGTGCGTTAATGTGTTAATTTTGACAGCATTAATATATAGATCAAATTGAAATTTTATTTGTCACATACACAGTATGATATGCAGTGAAATGCTTAGGCGACCCTGACCTAGAAAGGAGGTCGGAGCAGTCTTGATGGCAGAGATATAAAACTTTAGGATTTGATGAGGTTCATATTCATTATATCATTTACCTGGCTACAAATGCTCCCGAGAATGTGAATCGATTGTATATAACATGACTATTTTACAAAAAGAAATGTTTCTTAATAACAATAATTTTGTTTAGTCACTTTTTAAACATATTTTAAAATACTATTACAGATTTTCATTCCACTAAAGTACATTACCATTCACTTTTAACTTTTAGACAAAAATCTATTATACTTTCCCATAGTAAATTAAATTATGACCGTTTTGAAAACATTTTTGAAGGGTTTAAACTGATTTGATGCAACTTCAGCTGTAAATAATTAATGATCTAAATAATCTCATGATTCTGATAACTTCAACATGTACATTAATATTTTAACACAGGAATGAGAATTGGTCGAATTCTTCATATTGCAGTTCATACACCTTAACTGAAAGGATCTTTAAAAATCTTTACTGACCATAACGTTATTTCAATGTTATCACTTTAAACGGTATTGTTCATAGAAGCGTAAACAAAGACGAAAAAAATAGTATACTGCGACATTATAAGAAAGTGCATCATGTATCAATGTAAAAAAGACTTCATATTAATTCAATAATCTTACCTTTAGTCAAGCTGCCGCTGCCCTGCATGTCATGGCTGCCTTTCAGTTGTTCCAAGCCAAGGCTCTGAAAGAGATGCAGGAGGGGAGTTGTGGCCCAGGTCTTAGAGGATCTGAGGCCAGCTACCGACTTACCTTTAGTCCAAGGCAAGTTTATTTGTATAGCACATTTCGTGCACAGGGTAATTCAAAGTGCTTTTACATTGGAAATAAAGAATAAAAAGAAAGTACATTTAATAAAATCAAGCATAAAAAAGTCAAACTGAAAAAATAAAGAAAAAATATAAATCAAGAAAAAAATCAAATCAAACTGATTAAAGATTTCATCTAGTCCAGATAAAAGATGAGAAAACTTTCTGGGAGATACTGCTGGTGTGAAGCTTCAAGCTGGATAGTTAACTCACTTTTAGCTCGTTGTGAAATTCAAACTGTTGAAAGGACGCTACTGATTGGCGGAACATCTGACGGACAAGTCGTTTCATCCAATCAGCACGCAAAACTTCTGACTTTAAAGTTCAAAAGTTTAAAAGTCTGTGCATTTTACTGGCTGAAGATGTTGTGTCTGTGGCAGAAAAATATTTTTTTTTTTAAACAAGAAGCAGAGGAAGATTTTTAAACTGATTTCTCAGCAGAGAGTGTGACAGATCGGTATTCAGAGCAGCCAATGTATTATCTCAATACTGGCCCAAACAATTAAAAATATGCTTGTGAAAGGCCGCGCTTGTACCTGGTCCAATTGCGTAACCAGGGACGGCTTGAAGGCAGATTTGCGTGTTACTGCCCTCTGCTGGCTGGTCACTTTCAAAGAAGATGGGAGAACGAGGGGAGAGACACAAGAGATAGAAATGCGATGTTTTTGGAAAACACCCAATAATTTGGATTAAACCAATAAAACCTTTAAATCTGACTCCATTAAATTAATTATTCATGGTCACATTACTTCTCTCTTTCTCTCTTTATCTGAGTTTCTTGAGTAAATTATATGTTTTTAGAAAATACATAATGAATCTTAAAATTTGCCTCTTATCGTTATTTGTTCATATCTTAAGGTTCTGAACACTGTCGCTTTCCAAAGGTCTTAATTTTAATAAGCCTTCGACGATCAAGAGCCGTCTCTGAAGTGTATTATAATCGTTCAAGGGATTCACAAATATGCAGTCGCTTCTTGGGACTTCTCATTCCGGAGTTGAGTTCCCAATGGGCAAGAGCCGTCCAAATAGGAATTATGAAAACTTAAGAGTTGCAGTATAATTCATACAGAGAATGCGTTGATCAGACGCGCTCTTACTGATCAGAATATCTGAATATAACGAAAGCCTTCTTCACTAATTTGAACTTCTAGCTCCAGGTAACTGCATCCGGATACAAACAATGAACAATACAACTATCTGTGCGATGTCACTCCAGGTAACAGAAACGATACATCAGAAGTAATGGTAAATAACGATTTCTGGACAAACTTCAAAACAAATGGTTATGTCAGTTTATTAATAAATTAAACCATAGACAAATTCACTTCTAATTAAAATATCAATCCTCAAACACATTTAATTCAGTACATTTTAAAGTACAGATCAATCACAAAGAAAATAATTACTCAACTAAAATACATTCTTCATTAACCCAATAACCTAGAGAGAAACCAATCATTGTTTTACCTGGTTGAGAGAAAAGACTGCACACTGCGACCCGTGTGGGAATTCTGATTACAGAGTTCCTCGAACTTAGGGAGGAATCTCATTATATACTCCAAATATCAATATCAAATTACATTCTTAAACTGATTGGTTCTTTAACTCTGGAAGGCTGTCCTTCTGTGAAAACTCTTTATTTTAAAAGTTGCTCTTGTGTATGATTGGTTCCCTGAGATAAAATAGTGAGAGATCAGACATTGTGGTGGCAGGTATAACACTTTAGGATTTTTGGTCAAATAAATGAACTCATATGTAAATTCAATACATAGTGAGACGCTTATCACTCGGCACCCCGACTCAGTCTCTTGGCTCCATGTATTGTCATTAATGTTCAAGTCAGGCTCTGAGATCCCTCTCAGCTCTGTTGCAAAAGGACTGCTCGTTTATTTCGTTTGCATAACCATGTCAGAGACATTTCAGCTCGATCTGTGCCCTCTGTCCCATATGCATCTGAAAAGGTGACCGTCTCTGTTGGTTCCTGAGTTTAAAGCAAATAGCCAGGCCTTATCAAGCAGATCACTCAAAGAATATTTCAGTTTCTTACACTTGAGATCCTTCATTGTGTGTTGAACAACCTAATAGTACAGTGTAGTGAGTGACAGGTATTGTAAAGCGTGGCGAATGTATTCAGGAAGATTGTGACGAAAGCGGAAAACCAGTTTTCATGTTCTGTTTTGGTCCAAACCGGTTCTAGAGGTACCGGTTCCGTATTGAAATCAGGTTTGCCACCCAACTCTATCTAAATGATAATTCAGCTTGATATGGCACCTTTGAACTTGCTGCATGCTCACCTCCCTCTGGTAGTTGCATATAAAAACAAAACAAAATGATCCTTCTGGGGGAACAATAACTCAGTCTATTGACAGAAAGCATCCTTCAGATTTACAAAGCAGTAGTAAATACTAAAAAGACTATATATAATCTTTGTATTCTTTTAATATATAGGACCAACATACCAATATTAGATTCAAAATATGAAATGTTGGACCAAATTATATTCTGTGTGTCATTCATTTTGATGCAGTATTACTATTTATTCTGTTTTTGATTATTTATCAAAGTGATTTTTTTGGGAAAATCACAGCAGCTCATTTTCTTATACATAAATACTACTATATAAAATAATAAAAACATATATAAAATGGCACTTAAACTTGTTAAAATGTTCAAACTTTGTGGCAGTCAATGTCTTCAGGTTAATAATACAAAAATGACAATAACAGACTTTTAACTTGCTCAAATGTCCTCATAGAGTGACTGTAAATGAGACTGGACTGGGTCCTTGCACACTTGTGGGTGAGATGTAACCAGATGGGTTTGGATGCACATGTCTAGTGCTGGTTGATGGACTACTGTGAGGTAGCCCGGATGAGTGCATCATGTGTCTATAAGCACCACCACTTTGCTATGATGTTTCTCAACAATGAAAACCCTTGTGTGATGGATTTTGTTAGTTTCAAGAGAGTTAGATAGCTTTTTGATGGTTTCCTCTGCATTTTTTTCCAATGTCTACATCAAATCTAAAATGATTCTCTTCACACTTCTCTTCCTCCACAGCAGTCGGTAAAAATCAAAATTTGTTTGCATTTTAATAATGTACTATTTCTATAATGAAAAGAACTAACAATTTTAAAAAGATGTTAACTGTCAGAACACTCCTTTGTAGAAAGTAAAATGTTATTAGCTTGTACTGCACTTGATGTGTAAATGTAAAATTATGTAATCCAAGATTTTGAATACAATATAACTGAGGTTAAAATTATATATTGTCTGTAGGGATAGTACACCTCGAACAATATCAATTTAACCTTCATTTTGTCCTGTTCAGCTGTTCAATTTTCATCTAAACATTAATGACAATATAAACATCTAAATTACTTACATGGAGCAGATTTGGTCTTTCCTTCACCTCCACAGGGCCCACATTGTGATCATCTGACATTAGAACATCTTTCGACACTGATTTTTATAAATTGCGGAAGGTCTAGCATTGCCAAAGGATTGGGGAAGATCAACATTCTTCATTCTTATGCCTGGCAAGATGGTTGTTGATGCAGGCGAACTTCCCTATATCTGCTCACACAGCTCAAAATATCAAGAATCACTTAACCATGGCCACTCTTTCGACCAGAGTCCACTGCATTCCTATATCTTATTGCTTTAATATTGTTTGTGACAATGGTTTTCGTTACATCCTATGAGCTGTGCTGGAACTCCATAGGTCCAGAAAAAGTGAACAAATTTCAATATACTTCTGTTGGCAAGATTCCCAATCAATATTCTCATGCAATTTTTCCACTTCATATTTAAGACAAAATTTAAGAAAAAGCTAAATTCCGTTGGCCTACACAAACAATCTGACACATTTTGAAAGATTCTGATTGTAGACATAATTTTGATTGGATAGGCATAATTTTTTTTAAATTTTATATATATATATATATATATATATATATATATATATATATATATATATATATATATATATATATACACACACACAGGGATACTTGTGACAGGGCCTTAGCTGCAGACCAAGCCACAGGACACTGCAGCAGACTCAGCAGGGTGCGTTCACACTTTTTGAAAACAACCTGGGAAAAGGAGTGTGATTGTGTTTTGGAGCAAGAACACATTCCATCACAGCCAATCAATGAGAAACTTTAACATACAATCAGTATATGCTACAGAATTAAACCATTATTTATTGAATATATATTGAAAGTGTAACATGGAAGAAAATTCTTAGTTTTATTCTAATTGTCAGATTCTTTGTTTACATATTGCAGCTGGTGTGTACTAACAAGTGTTTCTTTGGCCCAACGCAGTGTTTCTAAATTATTTTCTGTCGCGCCCCCCTAGGAAGAAAGAAACATCTCGTGCCCCCCCTTCCCCCCTGATCAACTATAAATAGTATTGTTTATCTTTAAATGTGTTATAAGTACACCTCTGCATAACACAGTGTCCTTATTAACGTATAAGAGAAAAAAAGAAAGAAATATGGACCAACTTACAACAAAGAATAGCATTAATAACTGTAGTAGAAAAGATTTAAAGTGCATCTGAAACGCTCCCCACTATTTGAGAACCACTGCCAACTTGCGAAACAAAAAAGTCACATTCTTTTGATTAAAAAAAACAAAACGTTATATCTGACTGATGACAAAGTTAATTTTTGTTACTTAAACAAATAATAATAATCAAAACTAGCACAATCTCCCAAAATGATTGTTTATACAATCATTATATTTTTATACTCCAAAAAAGATTTATGCTATTAAAAGATTTATTGAAAAGAAGTTTTTAAATCATAATAAGAGAGCTGTACATATAGAGTGACTAGGTTTACAAGTTAAAGCACTACAGAGAGATGATTTAAAGGAGGCTGAATTAGAACAGAATAACAGGTAGTTTGGACAGGTAGTTGTACTTTGAACAATATTACTCAAATTGTATCTGTTATGAGGTGTGCGGACTATTTGGAGAAAATTTCTGAATGGGCGAGAAATGCCAGGAAGTTAAATTCATGCCACAGATGCTGAAGCCTTGCACCTGTCTGTCTGTTAGGTGGTGCCTCTCTCTCTGCCCTCCATTGTGTGTTTGTCTACTGGTGACCGCATGTGTGTTCTGCTGCACGGGACTCATCTGGATGCAGATCACTCTCAAACAAGAGCTTGAGGCCACCAGGGAGAGGATGCAGATCAGTGAGTCTCTCTCACACTCACTTAGGTTTTACATGCTTAAATATAGATCAAACTAGACTCTGACAATCTAAGCTTTACAGTGTAGGGATAATCAATGGTTAGGTGTGCTTTATACAGTTGTAAAAGGACTAGATCAGGGACTCAAACTCAATTAATGGAGGGCCGCAGTCGCTACAGGTTGTGGTTCCAACCCTGTTTCAAGGGACACACTAGTAGCTTCAAACAAACCGAGAGGAGCTGAACAGTGCAGGAAAACTCTGCAGGACTCAAATATAGTTTGAGACCCCTTGACTAAGTGAATGCAAAGAAAACTTAATGATTAAACTTGCAGGCTTAATCAATAATTATCCCAATCAGGCCATGTTCTATTGCCAACACTCACATAATTAAGTTATTATTAATATCTGGGCGGCAATAAAGCAGTGGAACAATATAAATGATGGTTATTTTGTCAGTCAACATCTTGCTTTGGCTCCACAAAAAGTCTGAATGTTTGACATGGATTATGTTCAGAAAACATGCACTGAAACAATATTAAATACGAATTGATGTGAACAAATTATATTTTTTAATTCTTAACATGCACTAAAAATTAAATATCTGTATTGACCTGTTGAATATATTTACCAATAAATTATGGAAGAAAAATTATGCTTGTGTCTGACAGTGGAGACAGCTCAGAAGCTCTGGTCTCAGGAGCTGCAGAAACTGAGTGAGGAGCTGAAAAACCAACAAATGAAGCTTCAGGAGTTAAGGAATGGAGAGAGGGAGACGATGGACAGACTCAACCAGACCCACAGCAGGGTGAGTGTGCCTGTGCTTTTTTTTCTTCAATACTTGTATTGGAATCCAGGATTCAAATACAACAATGTATTTGTAAATTCAATGACATTTTATTTTTTGTACCTAAAAAACAAAAGAATTATTCATAGGGTTAAAACCGTTCATATTGTGGTCCACTGACTGAGACGGCGGTGTGGAAGTGGTTTGAGTATAAAAGAACAGATACAGAAGACAACTTGCAGGAAAATAGTGAACATTCATTAAAACCAAACAAGTGTGCATCACTACAGATGGCGAGGCGAAAGTTAACAAAGCAGAGGACATGGCCATCATGCTTCTGGCAACTTTAAGCAGCCATCAGGATGTTTATATTCATCTATTAGTTTGTGAGCACATGATGGTATATGTTTGATTCGACGAAATTAAGACTGGAACCAAGCACCAACAGCATTAATGCATGCTGTGACGCTAAGCACTCTGGATACTGTAGTACATATACTATGATGTTATAGGAGAACATGCCTGCTGAACTACAAAAATAAAACTGTCAAACATTGACACTTATCACTACAGCAATTAGAGGGGGGCAATATGAGTTCATATTCATATCACAATATTTTCCTCTGCCAAAATATCCAGCCTGTATTGGTATTATATCACAATACAAGGGGAAAATTGGACATCGCATTTTTTCACAAAAAATCACAAAAAAAATATTTTTATTGACATGATTAGCATTTACAGTCAACGCATCAGTCAAAATATGATCTAATATCCTTTCCCCATCCACAGACTCTTTTTAGCAGCAAGTAAGCAAGATTTAAAAGAGAATTAGCTCAAGATTCTGTCATAATTATTGTGCTTTTGTTTCAGTTACACAAGGAATTAGATCACATTACAGCTTCAATGTCCCCGTCCCTAATCGTCTCCAGAAACATTCCTCACACTTCAGAAAACTCTGGTAATGTTTTAAGAATTAAATGAGTACGTTTTTCCAGTACCAAGATTGAGATCAAACCATGAAGCCACATATTCAATGAAGGGCCAGTATAATTTTTTCCAACACATTGATATTAACCGCCTTGCCTGTAGTAAACATAGATCTATTCATTTCTTCTCCCTATTTGGGATATTTAGACCATCATACAGACCCAACTCACATCAAAGGACATAGAGATATGTTAGAAGATGTGAATTGTGAGATGAAGGGAACAATTCCTTTCCAAAAGTCACATGTTATTTCACTCTCCCAGACACAATGTATTAGGGAACCCATCACCTTATTGCATTTAAAGCAGAGATCAGGTATATTTGGGTTAAACTTGTTCAATTTGACCAGCGTTATGCAAGTTCTAATATTCCATTTAAATTGGAGTAGTTTCAGTCTTGAGTTTAATGTTTGATGTTGTATCTTAAAGCATATAGTCCACCAGTCCTCCTCTGAAATCTCCTGGTTCAAATCTTTACTCCACACCAGTCTTTTTTTTTTAGTCTGAACTCTTATGTTTTCCTCTTATAAAAGTGTAAATTTGTGATTTCGCTCCTCTACTGCTCATGTTCCCCGTAGCAAATGATTCCATGATTGAAAGTGAGGGTATTGTTGAGTTAGTTGTCTGTGATAATATAAAACTTCTAATCTGTGTGACTTTGAATTTGATACTTTGTAGTCAATGCTTCAAATGACAGCAATTTTGTATGCCTTAACATTATGTATGCCTTTCTCATACTAAAACTTAAATCCTAAGTATTTAGTAGCTGCCTTAAACAGTGTATTTCCTTAAATAATTAAATAAACTTTGACATTCTCGTTTGATCCTCAATTGATATGCAATCTGTTACACCATCAAAGTCTATCTCAGCTTCTTCTAATAGAAATTGTATCAACTGATCAATAAACCAAGCAGTGAGGAAGAAGATAAAGACAGAGGAGGAAAAAAAAGAAAGTAGGTTTTTTTTTAATCGTAGGTGTTCCCTGAAGAGAAGAGTTTTCTGTTGCTTGTTGAAAGCTGTTAGTGTTGCTGCTTTCCTGACTGGATCAGGGAGTTTGTTCCACCATCCAGGGACAGTGAAAGAGAAGGTTCTTCTGCCCTTGTGGGATGGAACCACGAGTCGCTGTTCTTTCTCTGAGCGCAGGCTTCTGGAGGGTATGTAGGAGTGTATGAGCTCATGGAGGTAGACAGGGGCTGATCTGGAGATAGTTTTGTATACCAGCGTTAGTGATTTGAATTTAACCCGAGCTGCAATGGGGAGCCAATGAAGAGGGGAGTAACATGAGCTCGTTTCGGTTCCTTGAAGATAAGACGAGCTGCAGAGTGCTGGATCATCTGCAGAAATTTGAGCGCTTTTGCTGGAAATCCTGCTAGGAGAGCGTTGCAGTAGTCAAGACGTGAGAGGACCAGAGCCTGAACCAGGAGTTGAGTTGCATGTTCAGTTAAGAAGGACCCGATCTTTTGAATGTTGTGCAGTGCAAATCTACACGCTTGAGTTGTCTTTGTGATGTGACCACACGCTTACTGTATTTTGGACACATGGGTTGTCTGTTTTCTCACAACTCCCCTTATACCTATCTGAATACAAATATCCGTCAAGGGTAAGACCTTTCGGACATTACCCCCCGGTCACACATGATATTCCTGTATCACTGCTAAACCAATATGTAGCTGCCTCATGTGAGCATCCCAATAATACCATAGGAAGTTTGGTAGCGGAACTCTTCTGAACGGAATGCACTCTATTGTGATCTGCTGCCGCTCAGGGTTGGGAGTAGAATATAGTTGATGTACATTGGGTGCAGTATCTTCTGTTCTTATCAGAGGGGCTGATGGGTCAGACCATCTTAGGAGTGAAGAGTGGGTAATTTAATAAAGGACAAATAATTTCTTCCTGCACCTAGAACAGAAATAGATAACAGAAATGTGCAAGCTAAACTAGGGAGGAGTAGCTCACACAGTGCCTCTATTCTTTGGAGGGAGTTGTAACTTTTATTATTTATTAAAATGCCTTAAATCTTTTACATTGAAGTAGAATATTATGGTTTCACTACCATTCATGTGTCATAAAAAAATGTTTAAGTGTGAGTGTCAGGAGAGAAACAGCTGTTCTGAAACTCAAGTTAAAAGAGAGACAAAAGATTTGTTTAAAATAATAATTTTTTAAAAAGTTTTTGGGTGAGGGATTTTTAATAATATTATTAATTGTAGTTTCTCAATGAATATGGTAAACAAATCAGTGAACCAAGGAATCAGTGAAAGTGAGCAGTTGGCCAGATATGGAGTGACCCGTACCCGGAATTTGTGCTCTGAATTTAACTCAACCCAGTGTACACACACAGCAGTGAACAAACACACCATGAACACACAACCGGAGCAGTGGGCAGCCATGCCTGTGGTGCCCGGGGAGCAGTCAGGAAACTGGTGCCTTGCTCAAGAGCTCCACAGCTGTGAATGTTGAAGATGGAGAGGAAGTGTTTAATCACTCACACCACCTTCAACTCTGTGGATCTGGGGATTGAACCAACGACCTTCTGATCCTTACCCACCAGACCACAACTGCTCTCCTCATGCAGATCTTTCAGTCAGATTGCAGTCAGATGTTTAATTCATTTTTCACAAATACACCTTACAACTACTTTCAAGAACCAATCAGAAAATATGATTTTCTTTACTAAATATGATTTTTAACGAGACTGTAAAAAAAAAATAGTGTTGAAAAGGCAATGTAATGTAATACATTATGTAATATTATACCAACCCTTATTGGCCTGAAATCAATAAGATGCAAGTGTAGTCAAAATTAGAGAGTCCATTCACATGTACAGATTGGTTGTTTTGTTTCAGTTGCAGCTTTTAACAGTCTGTATGTTTTTATCTGTGGGGATTCAGCTGGGTGCTCTGGACTCCTCCGTCAGTCGAATGAAGAGTAACATCAGATCTGCTGCAGACTTCATTGCTCTTCCGCACACACTGGAGGATCTGCAGAAGGTATAGTGAAAGAGAGAGAGTGAGCGCGTTGAGTCACAACCAGTGTGCTTTGAGCTATGCTTGTCTGATGTGTGCAGAGTGTGGCATCTATAGGCAGCTCAGTGACCAGTTTGCAGCATGACGTCTCTCAGATACAGACGCTCCAGAATCAAAACAGCAGAGCACTCCCTCAGGTCAGTCTGTGACTTTCTCTCCCTCTTGCTTGTTTTATCTGTCTGTGTTTGTAAATTTCAGATTATTGCTTTTCTTGCAGAATGACGACTACCCGCTAAACAGCAGAGAGAGCCTCAGACAGGTATAACACTAGTATTCAAAATTACATCTTTCTGTGACAGTGGTGTTCAAAGGACCTCATTCAGCAACACCGGTGTAAAAAGGACACCATTCAACAACACTGGTGTTCAAGCGACATTGGTAATTGGACATTAGATGGCTAGTGTTTAGAGGGGTGCCACTTGTTCGATACTGGGGTTTCATGGGATAGTGCTTGCCGACATTGGTGTTTATCCATCACTCTGCAAAACTGGTGTTTGGGACTGCTCCACTCAGCAACATTAGCGTTAAAAAGGCTCCGCTCAGCGACATTGGTGTTTGGAAAAGCACTGCTCTGTGACATTGACAGGAAGGGGGCCGCTCAGTGACACTGGTGCCACTCAGTCAGTCAATCAATCAATCAATCAATCAATCAATCAATCAATCGATCAAGTTTTTATGAGCAGCATCACTTATGTTTTCAAAGCAGCTTCATAAATTCTTAGTGAGGATCAGGTAGGGTAAATTGGAATTCCATCTGTGAGGTCCTAGTCAACTCCCCAGCATAGAGAATATTTAAACCGAAGATCCATCGTTGAAAAGTTTTTCGGACAGCGCCTGAAAACAAAACAAAAAACAAACAAAGATAAAACAGCAACTAAGACACGGAAAGCAATGGTTAGAAATATTTAACCGACAATAAACAGGTGATCAGCATCAGCTGCAGGATGAGAGATAAATGATGGGGATAGGTCCACATTGTTTTTTCAACAGTTTGTATGTTTATTATGTTTATAATGCTAGATTAAACATATATGTTTTTAAGTTTTGAACCCTGTGAGTGAATCTGAGCTCCTGCAAAGCAATGGAAACCCCATGTCTTCTAATAATTTTGCCAAGGGGCAGCATGTGGATTGAGAATAGTATGGGTCCCAGAACAGATCCTTGACGAACTCCATACTCTACTGCTATTGTGTCTGATGAGTCTCCATGTACATGAACAAACTGACTCCTGTCAGAGAGGTAAGAGTTAAAACCTGGCCCTGGATCCCTGCATCATTCTCTAGTCTCTCTACGACAATCCTGTGATCTATCGTAGCGAAGGCTGCACTGAGATCTAGCAGAACAAGAAGAGAGATACTGCCTTGATCCCATTCAAGTAACAGATCATTAGAAATTTTAACCAGCGCAGTCTCTGTTAATTTGTGATAGTCGCTAGTTCTTGCCGTTTTTAATGCTAGTCATGCTAGCCTAGACATGCTCTCTTTCAAGGCCATTTTGAATACTTCCAATCAAGTTTTTTTTTTCCATTGACGCTCATTTCCGGTTTGCCTTTTTAGCACCTTTGTATTATCATCAGACCACAGAGTGGCCTGTCTATCTGACTTGTTTTAATTTAAGCAGGGCTAAAGTGTCTAGGGTGCTAGCGAGAATATTATTCATACTAAAGGTCATATTTTTCAACTTAATTTTTATCTGCAGGTACACTAGAAAGGTGAATAATATCTGTTAAGTTTCTTATGAATGCTTCTTTAGTATTTTGGTTTAACTTTCTCCCTAGTCGTTAGCGTTGAATGCTATTGCTAATGTTTACAGTATGCATAGCACATGATAAAAGATAGTGGTCCTAGATGTCCTCACGTTGAGGCGATATTACAATGTCACTTAGGTCAATGCCATGTGATAAAACCAAAATCTAGAGTGTGATTTAGGCGGTGAGTTGCTTCTACCACATTTTGCTTAAACTAAAAATTAGGTGGTGTTTAAAGCCACTACCCAACAAGTCTTTTTTAACATCGATATACCATCGGTATAAGTCTGTTTCAACTAAAAGATATGCGACAAAGTCAGCAAATTCCTTTAGGAAGCTTGAATTGTGTTTTGGTGGCCTGTAGACAACAGCTAATGTTACAGAGAATGCACATCTTTGTTTTGATGCTGCCGGTGTAATTTGGAGCACAAGTACTCCATAAAGATTTAAATTTATCTTCTTTCTTTTTGGTTGTGTTTAGAGTATTTCTATTTATCCAACACCCCCACCACAACCAGTAGAGCGCAATTCATGATTACATGCAAAAATGCACTCTTGGAACAAGGAAAAAGAAAAAACTCAAATAAAGTTAAACTCTTCATATATCAAGCAAAAAAATCTGCCAATGGGGTAAGCTTATTTGACTTGGCAAGAATTCTTAAAATTAGAAGAAAATTCTAGCTGATAACAAATGCTGTCAAATCTTAAAAAAAGACAACAACTCTCAAAACAAGTCTTTACAAGCTGTGAAACTAGAATATTTCAACTTGTATCTAGTGGTCTTAAAACTAGACAATCTGTCTTAAAACTAGGATGTTTTCTCTTTTATTTAAGACTTACTTAGAATTTTTTTTATGAAAATAAGTATATATGACCTGAAATTAAGAAAGGTTGTGCTTAATTTTAGTTCCTAAATTAGAATATGGGGTCTTAAAACTAGAAATTCTAGCTTAAATATTCAAATTTAAATATCAAATTATTTAGGCTTATTGATGCATTTTTAGATAGGACACTTCTGATAGGAGAGAGTAAGAACACTTAGTAGAGCTCAGGGGATATGTTCAGTGTTGGACCCAGGCTGGATTCAAACCCACGTTACCAGATGCTTTGGCTCCATGCTACGCTACGCTATCAGTGCTGACAAGTAAGTTTGTTTCCGATAAGCTATATAAAACTAAAAGAGAAAACATTCTAGTTTCAAGACAGATTGTCTAGTTTTAAGACCACTAGAGATTAGATACAAGTTGGAATATTCTAATTTCAAAGCATTTTTACAGCTTGTTTTGAGAGTTTTTGTAGTTTTTTTAAGATCCAACAGCATTTGTTATCAGCTAGATTTTTTTTTTAATTTTAAGAATTCTTGCCAAGTCAAATTTGCTTGCCCCATTGGTGATTCTTTTGCTTTATTTAGGAAGAGTTTGTCTATATTTGAGTTTTTTTTTCTTATTTCAATAGTGCTTTTCTGAAGTATAGATCTCTTCCATCAAAGTTAGAACACAACTGGATGGGATATTAAAATTTGGGGTATTGATGATTTATTTATGGTGTAGATTATTTTCCTTGTTTTCTTTTCACAAGCATTTGAGTCTTATTTCAAGAATTCAAATGTTCTTACCCCATTGTCAGATATTTTACTTGTTCTAAGAAGACTAGAACTAGATTTTAGTTTTTTTTTCTTGTTACAAGATGTATGTTTTTACCAGTATTTAATATTGATTTCTTAAAATAAGATGGCAAAAACATTCTTGAAAGAATATGTTTAGTAAAAAAATCTTGTTTTAAGATCAGTGGCAAAATTGGCAACTTTTGGAAAAAAATGTATTTTCTCAAAATAAGATAAATAGTCTATATCCAAAAAGTTTAAATGAGGAAATTCTTCCTAAAATAAGAAATAATTTTAAGCATTTTCAGCTTAGATTTCATTTTTGCATAAACATGTTTAAACCAGCAAGAGATATGGGGGGCTGTAGGCCCCTTGATGCTGAAGATAAGGGGTTAGGAGAAGGCACCCCATTGTTTTATTATGTGAATGCTAAATCAACACTCCAGACCCAGGTGAGCCCAGCCTTACACTGGTGTTTGGAAAGGTGCTGCTCTGTAACACTGGTGTTTATAAGGGCGCTGTTTTAAGGGTGTTCATCTTGTCTCATATTACATATACAAATATTATTAGTATGACATATACAATTATTATTACAAAAATTGTTTTCTGCTAGTTGTGTTTCTGGATTTGTTACTGTTGACTTGTTCATGGTTGATTATTATATCTTTCTCACTTTGTTTCAGGAGGTGCAGTCATGGTGTAGGGATCAGATCCAGAGCCTTCGCTCACCTTCCTCTGTAGAAAACATCACCAGTTTCCCTGCAGAAAACACATCTGGTATGGTTCTCTAACAAATTAGCTTTAATGTCCTTACACACCTATGCATTTCATTGTAAGTACTTGAGAGCTAACGTGACTTAACACATCAGCTGGAAAAAAATGTAGTGCGTGGAAGCGTTAGTGTTCAGGAAATGCTGCAAATAGGGTTTTTTTTACTCCGGCCATCAAACTGCTTTGATTTGTTCCTTGTATCAGGCTACTAAAGTTGACTGACTCACCACTTGATGCATTAATGGCACACAATGCTCGCTTGAGATGAAAATAGGGAGGATAAAAAGACAAGAAGTGTGCACATAATTATGAATGAAGCAATCAATCCCCTCAAACAGCATAACCTCCCAGACAGATTGCTTACCTTTCTCGTTTTGTGTTTTCTTGTTTCATTAAATAATAAAGAAATGTTGATTACAGTGAAGGAGTGTTTTATCGCACCACAAAAGTCCTTTGTTCCGATCTCTGAGGATTACGTCTTGTGCAGTTTGCCTTATTTTCTACTTCCAACCCTGCTCCATCTAGCATCAAGGGAAAAAGCTCTCTTTTCTCCTCTTCACACCTCAAATTAAAACCATGCAGTGCAGAAAACAAAGAAGAGAACAAGAAATAGAGATGGGGAGCTAGAGCTGCTGCTGCTATAAATGGTTTGTTTGACAGACAATGCTCCTCTGTAAATAAAAGTAAATAAAATAAAAACCCAAACTATTCAAACACATCTTCTTCTATATAAGGGGTATTCAATTAAAAGTCACAACAGTACAACTGTCTTAAGCACTCTTTACCAGCAATCCCATCACTGAACGCTTTTTTATTTTACCCCAAGATCATTTGCATGGTGCTGGGCTGTAAATTTATGTTGATTAGTCTCGTACATTGCTCATACTGGGCTTCCAGATCCTTAATTTTTCACGCTCTCAGCTCGGACTTCAGATGAAGCATTTACACGAACAAGCTGAGCGTAGTTTCATAGGGGCACTTTTAATTAATGCCATAGTTTCAGGGAGTAGCATGTAAATTTTTTTTTGGAAATGCTTGACTGAAGAATGAACAAATACTTCTGTCCACTCACTCCTTAAAACTATGGTTTTCCACATCGATCTTTAATGCTGTTGGAGCCGTGTTTGTTTGAATTTAAATATATTTAATTTGTGTTTAGAAGGACTGTATATGTTGCTTTAAGATTAACATTTTAAACCAGATATTTGCTCCCTCTTGTGGCACAGGGGCAAGGTGTGTTGCAAAGGTGTACCTCATTTAATTCTAACTCTCAGAACAATAGGCATCGAGAGAGAGAGCAAACAATTATAGAACTGGCCTACTGATTTAATGTCAGATTTCACCACTCTTTTGATTGACCAACAAGTTTATCCATTCATTAGTTTGCAACCAGTTTTCGTTTAATAAACAACAAGAAAAAGCAACAGTGAATCCGAGTCACAATTTTTTATCTTGGGTGGAAATGTGGACATAGTTTGCCAGGACAAAAGTCTATAATTGCTCTGGACGGATGCATGCATTCAACAAGTGGACTTCAAGAATGTAAGAAAATTGAAGAAGTGTGAAGAGAAAAAATTTGATTTGTTTGTTTGCAATGGAGGATTCAAATGAGGCAAGCTTGTGAGGATTTGAATGAAATGGTCAAGTAGATGCGCTCTCATCAGCCCGGTAAGATGTCTCATGTTACCAGACGAATGAACATCCTTCAAATTCATGTTTGGTACGCTCCCCACATCAGTCATTAAAGTTTTAAGAAATATTTGTTGAACTTAAGAACCTTCAAAGCGCGTATTTGGAAATGCTCAATGAACAGGGTGGAAAGAATGTGAAAACTTGGTTTCAGCTTAAATTGGAACAAATGAATGAATTTTGATGTGCAGTGTAGGAATGATTGAATAAGATTGGAGAAAATGAACCTGTTCATTTAACTTTGAGTGATGTGAAAGCTAGAGCTGTAGTACTCGAGTCTGGAATTGGTCTCGAGTCCATTTTTCTATGAAATTGATCTTTTCTCGGACTCGATTGTGTTCGGTTTCAGACTTGATCGGTGGTCTCGACCGAGTCCAATAATGCTACACTGCCAAGAAAACAACAAGACGGCAAATCTATACTTGTACGTCAAGCCTACGAATAGCCCTTTGCGATGGCTCCGCCTTTATTAAAAAAAAGGCTGCACAATCATATAACCCCGTGCTGACCCAGCTGTGAAGCATGCTGAGAGCCACTAAAATGTTTACTGCATCAAGGCTTACTCGTCCGATCTGGAAGAAAGTAGCACAGAGCGAGTGCTTTCAGTCTATTTTTTTGGCTTGTGCTCCATCTTATGCACTGGATAATTGATTAAAACTTTGGGGATGTTTTCTTAAAAATAAAACTTTCCAGATTAGAACGGGCACTTAAAATGAATCATGTCCCCTCACAAATCAAACACCTTCAGACACACACAATGTCAGCACTTCTAGATAGTGCTTCAAAGAAATGGAAATAAAAAAAAACTATCTGTGAAACATCTGGAACAATGTGGAATTATGCCCCTCACCTGCAGCACATCACAAAGAGAGGTACGTTAAGAGAAAATTTGGAGCTGACTCTAGCATAATTATAATAGCTTTCATTACCCTTTTAATGGTATAAGTATACAGTGTTTAAAGATAGAAGTAAATTTTACACGTCCCTTTAGATTCTGTTCCTTAAAATTTCAGTGCATCTTGGTAAAGGTGAAGGTTGCATGGATTCCACTCAATATCAGCAGACACTGGATAACAATGTCCAGGAATCAGCAACAAAGTTGAAGTTGCGCCAGGGATGGAACTTTCATCAAGACAATGAGTGTAAATACTGATCAAAATCTAATCTAAATCTAAATCTAAGGCATTCATGCCAAGGAACAAGTTCTGGAATGGCCATCTCAGTCCCCAGACCTGAATATTATTGAAAATTTGTGGTGGGATTTAAAACGAGCTGTCCATGCTCGGAAACCATCAAACCTGACTGAACTGGAGATGTTTTGTAAGGAAGAATGGTCCAAAATACCTTCTGCCAGAATCCAGATTCTAACTGGAAGTTACAGAAAGTGTTTAGAGGCTGTTATTTCTGCAAAAGGATGTTCGCTATATCTATGAAACAGGAGGATTAACATTAAAAAAAGTGGAAACAAAAATAGAGAATTATCTTCAGTTTGCTTTCAATATTTAACATAACAAGAGCTTTTGCGATTATGTAACAATCAAAGTTGCTTGTGTTTTTATAATTATTTGTTAACAAACATGAGCACTTACGCTGTGTGTCGTCTTCACCATCTATGTTAAACATAGCCCAACTCAGTCTCACGACAGTTCGTAATATAGTAACAAAATTTAATCTGTTGACATACATAAAATTAATATTCATTCTGATGGACAAGAACAACAGGATAATTCAACAGGTTAGATTCAATTTTGTGACTATCATAAACTGCCGTGAACCTGTGTTGCGCGGCCGGGGGTGAGGAGACTATTGAGCTCCCTAAAACAGTTCAGGTGCTATTACAAACTAGAACTGCTTCGATGATGGCAAAATGACTTTTGTTTTATTAATGGCTCCACTAGCTTCTCTTTTGTACTTAAAATAGCCCTTTAGCCACCCATGCAGTTCTTTTCGTTTTTCATCTTGTTTATATTGTTAGCCTGCTGCAGATATACAATGTGTAATGTTACAGATCTGTAGGGGGTGCGGCGCGTTAATCACATAAATAAATAATGCGTTAATTTAAATTAAGTTATTTAATTAACGCGTTAAATTCCAGGCCCTAGTTATTTTATCATCAGATGCTGAAGTGTTGGCTGCAGCCTGGAGAGGTTTTTCTCAGGGGATAGAAGCCAGCATTAATGAAGTAGTTAATGCAGTTATCTACTAAGCCCAACTAGTAACAGAATAAAACACAATCCTAATATGAAATGGCTGTTAAATACAGTCAAAGTGAAATGCATAAGACAGTTTTATATGGTCAATCGAGGACATGTGAGAGGAGACAGCAGTTGCAGGTGTGTTTTGTTTAAGCATGCCTATTTGAGTTGAGATTCCCGTGCCCAGGATGCTTTTGAGGTGAGATATGAAAATGGTTAAACATAACCAGTGCTTGAAGTGGACAGGTGTGCACAATAACGTACAATACATTTCCCCTTGACACAAGCCTCTGCTCTGGCACTATAATGAGCTTGCTCGTGTCCTCGCAAACTCACCCCAAGCTCGTCAAGCGGGCACACTATCATTTCCCCTTTTTCAAGGGTTTCCACTTCAAATACTGAACAAATAAAACATCTAAAATGAGTTGTTTTGATTAACATGACGAGCAATGTCAGCTACCTATTGCTGCCTCGTGCTCTTGTCTGTAGATGTACATCAGTTTGTTTGTGAGATCCAGAGACCGGGACAAGAAAAAAAAAAGAGAAAGAGAAGAGTCAGAACAGGAGGGAAGTAAGGCCTGCACAAGCGCTATTTCTTAATAAACTTTTCATAAGGAACATTAGATATAGACATGCATTGTAATATTATCTCGAGAATGGAGATATTATAGTTTAATTTGTAGATTCACTATTCTGGGTTTAGTACTGTTAGTGTAATTCTCTTTCCCACAATATCCTTTCAGTAAAAATGCAGAACTAGAAGACTCAAATTTATTTATACATTTTTTTCCTGAATTTAAATTTAATAAGAATTGACATGAAAACTTTAGACTGTTAAGCCTCATAAATTGCCATACATTTCTCTCTTCCCAATAAGTTGCTTTAGAGAAGAGCGTTTGGTGAAAATGTGGTGAAAGTGATTGTAAATGTTGTGGAAGAAATGATTGTTTACAAATATGTTCAGAAATATTCATTCTACCATTGCTGATTGCTGAACAAAGTTATTTTGATTCCAAGCTATTATTACATGACACCTTTTTTAAGATCATTCAGGTATTATTTTGTCTGTTGGGTAAAACATTCTATTTTGAGCCAACCATTATTTTATACTGGGCTTTTTTTTTAACTTGGGCGTACTTATATTTAGGTTCCAAAATTATTCTGAAAGATAAAATGAGTTACATTTTAAGTAGAGATTTCACACACAGAAAAATTTAGATCGCATTTAAGATTGTAACCAGGGTGATTGATTATGACAACAAACACCTGTTGTTGAATGAGAAGATAGTATTCCTTTTTTCTTATTTTATTAAGTCTTTAAAAAATTTTCAAACCTTTGTCTTGTTGGCTTTATTTCCATTTATATGTAAGTATATTTATACACCAAAATAAATATAAAAAACAAATATATATAACAAATATGTATGCGCATTTGAGTTTCAAGGCGTGAAAGGCCTGTGCCCCAGTAAAGCTTTAGGTCTAGCGAGGCTTCTGGCTTTTCCAAGTTTCTATCAATAAGGTGCTATTGTTCCTTCTCTGTTTTGTTTTGGTTATTAATGGTTAT
This sequence comes from Danionella dracula, assembly GCA_900490495.1. NCBI lineage: Eukaryota > Metazoa > Chordata > Actinopteri > Cypriniformes > Danionidae > Danionella > Danionella dracula. The sequence continues at coordinate 2,157,771 of UELW01000021.1, forward strand.
AGGGGTCCTGATACTGGGCCTTGGTCCTTAAAGCTTGTGTGTTCTGTTTTGAAACAGTGCTAAATGATTATTCACATAAATTTGTATATCTGAGTCCCTAATTGAATATAAAATGTTTTACCCTTACTATTATTCATGGTCCCAACTAAAGAAATCAGAATGGTAATTATTAATTATGTTATGCTTTAACCCATTCAATGACCTTTAATTTTATTTACACTTGATGCTAATATTCTTATTAACCTTTAAAAGTGTTTCAATAAAAGAATGGTTGAAAAGAGTTCAAACATTAATTACCATTGAAGTGTAGGAAACAAGCAAACTAAAACAACATACAATTTATGAAAAATGAACCATGAGTAGAGTTATTGTCTTTAATGTCTTTCTTTTAGAACGATTAATTCCAAAAGCAGTAAAGTTTACATCCAAGATTACTACATGATGGAGAAGAGCTTTTGCTGTTCTGAGCCTTTTAAAAGTTCTTCAGACCGATTTCCTTCCAGAGAAGAGTTTTGAATGTGAGCTGTGTTAAATGCAAAAATCCAAGTCCTCCTAAAGCAGGTCACACTAAAAGCATAATTTAGTTCTTTACAGTTAGTAAACTCAAATAATTGAAACATTTAGTCACAATAAGTTTCTCTTTTTTCACCTGTTACCTATTGTTTAAAGGTTTAATAGGAATATTTGTACTGGGTTCAATTATCAGTATTTGTCAGAGGTACAGGTCTTTTGCAGCTTTGGCCCTACAGTCTTAAAGCAAGTGCTCTTCCTTTTGCTCGTAGAGTCTCAGGAACCACACGCCTCAACAACGGACAAAGAAACTACAACAGCTTTGGATCTCAGAAAGGACTCACAGCCCTGAAGAACAGAAGAGACGAAAGACGAGACAAACACATGTCGCAGAATGCAGAGCTTTTTCAAATCTCACCTGGCCACATGTCATCTCATACAACCACTCAGAAAATAAATAGGAGCTAGCTCTCAGTATTTTTCTGAGGTGTGGCACTAGATCAAACATTTTAGTATAATGCTAATACTCCATCACTTCACATCTCTTTCCAATAAATTTTTTTCCAGTTTATATAAACATCCAGGCTAAAGAGTGCAGATGTTGAGATAAATAAATGTATTCTACAACTTTCAGCTGAAATAAAGAAAGCAATTATTTATTAGCTTCAAAGTGTGTGTAAGGTTTGACTTTTTTTTTAGCTAATCTTAACACATTTTTGTTGAAATTGCTACTATTTTTTTTATCACAAAAACTCAACACCAAACATCTAAATCTTCATTGTTCATGATCAAATGTAACTCTTGAATGTAAAGAAAAATGAATAACCATTTAGACCAGCAGAATTTCCTTTCAAGACTCTTGCCTTCTAAATTGTGTACTTCCTTTGACTGATATTTAAAAATGCCAATTTTCCCAGTTTAACACGGCTAGCAACAATGCTCTCCCTCTGGCATTATAGTAATCCAGGAAATAAAACTGAAAAAAATTGGTGTTTTGATTTTTGAAATGAAACGGATTATGCATTCGATGGTTAATACTAAATGTGTTATTGTCAACTTTAAGAGAATGGCTGAGAAGAATACAAAACTCATAGATAATGACTTTAATTTCCCTTAAAAATACAAGTGCGTTTTGGAATTTTATACGTTCATCGTATGATGCCAATCAGTAATATTCAGCGTTTATAAAAAAAACCTGAGTAAAGTTTGCTTATGGTCAATAAATGGTTAAAATTACATGGACATAGATTGAAGTGTTGCTTGTTTTTTTTTTTTTTTTGCAGCTGATGATAATATAACGATGTTATTCAAATACTATTTTTTGAGTTATGACGGGTGAATCACTTGATGAAAATATTTGTTTTAGTAGTGTTGCATGTAGAGCAGGCCTGTGCAAGGTTTCCTCATCAAACTCTGAAATCTAGTAGAGGGCAGTAAGTGATGTATCGTCTCATCAAGTCAAATAAATTGTGTTGGAACATTTTCTATTATCAATTGTATCTTGACAATGAAATGAAAAAGTTGAGCATCTGATTTAAAATGGGCCTATAATGAAATCACCCTTTGAATGTGTTTGAAAGCATTCATGTTAGAGTTCAAGTTATTTTTTGTGAAATGGCAGAAATTTTCAGGCCAAGTGGTTTATGATGTAAAAGTCCCAGCAACCATTGCCTTTTCTCACCAGTTCCATTTGACAATTAATGTTCACACAGAGTAAAAGCAATCTCCCTGAAGAACAGTCACTGCTACTCTATCTGAAGATGCATTTTAGATGTATTTTTCCTCGTTACCAGTGAAAGAGCGAGCAAGTGCCTTCACAAAAAGTTGGCCTCACACGGCTATCACATCCTTCAATGAGCGGCAAAACACAGTTGTGTTTGCAAAAGAATGTTGTTGAAGGATCTTATCCAACAAATGTTTTTTCTTTGTTTAAATCACATTAGTCATATATTTGCCATTCTAATTGTACCGGTAGTTCTAGTATAATTATCACTCACCAAAATACAACTGTTCCTATATTTTAATGTTTTTTTTTTAAATCGTCAGGTAAAAGATTTAAATATTAACATGGGTTTTCCAATAAACAATGTATCATTGAAGCTAAACATGACATGCTTTCCAACATAACACACTTTTTTGAGTAACTATAGAACATCTGAAATGTTTTAACTGACTTATTTTTTCCACATTCAAGAGAGCCAATACATTAATGTCACTTCATGAAAAAAAGAGCATAATAGGTATTTTAATAGCAGAATCGTAACCCCTTCAGTTTCCCAGTCTTTGACAGTATGGGCAACATTTAGAAGCTGCAACCCTCAGCTATTCAATACCGCAACACATATTTAACTATTAAAACATAACTTGTTAGTTACCGAATACATGACTTGGTAGGACTGAACTGAAGGATGTGTTTACATCATTATTTGTTCTTCGTTAATTGCTCAAGTTCAGTTGGTTGTTTAGATTTAGAATTAATCGAAGCAGTCCAGTAACTCTCAGAGCTCTGTCCTCTTTCTCATTACAAGCCTGGTAATGGATAAGTGTTAAATATTTTAAATGAATCAAGTCTCTTCTGGGATCTAGTTTTTCAGCAGCAGTCTGTAGAACACTATATGAATAGTGTTTTCTCTATTGTTTGATAATGGAGATTATCAGAGATTATGCAAACAATGGAATCACATTTGCAGAGAGCACTGATATCTTAACCCTACTGTGTTCAACTCGGAATAATTTAAAGGTTTTTTGCTTCAGAAGTTAGAAAAAGTAATTTTTATAATATATTGATATACACTGTAAAACACAGCAAGCCAAAAAGCTAACTATTTGAATGTAAAACAGCATTAACTTTTGCTAAACAACCATCAACTTGCCTTTATGTTTATTTACATACATATACAAATGTGAAAACACACAGCAATCCCATCAGATCTTCCTGGAACTCGCTACTTTGACATACTATTTTTTTAGCACTAAACAGCTCAGGAAAAGAAGACAAAAGGGATGTGGTGAGCGGGTTTAGTTTCGTTAGGATCATTTCTGTCACTGAAGAGGAGCAGTCTATCTGCTGAGAGAGTGTTCAGGCCAGCGCTCCTTTAGCTCTCCAGTCCTGGATCAGTACATGCATCAGCTCCTCCTCCTCAGTCTCTTCATCAGTCTCCCCAGCCCCTCTTCCATCTCTTTGGCTCCAGCTCTTTGTCTCCATTCCTCCACTCATTCCTGAGCTGCCAGGACAAAACCAGCATCACTTGAGACCAGTGTGTAGAAGAATGAACACATTTGGACAGTGAAAATGACTAGCTCTAAGGAGTGCTTAGACAGTAAATAATTATAGATTCAAATACATATTTTGAGAACGACTTTTAGGTGGAGTTAAGGTAAGGCCACATTGGGGCAAATTTAAATGCGATTGTTAGATTGTTCCAAATTTCCTAAGTATTGGCCGCAGATGAGAGCGCACATATCTGGGTGAAAAGCAGAAATATTTGATGCAGTAGCATAGAAGAGCCCGAGAAAAGAAGACTCAGGAAGGAAGACACTTTTTGTTCTAACTTTTTACTCATTGTAGTAATTGTTATTTTATTGTGCCTGTTAACATAAATGTACATTAATAATATATTTAGATTTATACAGTTTTTACATATTTGACTTATTTTACCTTTGCAGATTCTGTTTCTATAAAATATTTTGTTATTATAATAAATATAATTTAATTAGTTGATGTCTTTGTTTGGTTGCTTGACAAAGATTAATAAAACGTTATCTGTGAACTACTATTAAAGTGAAAGAGAGCAGTCGGCCAGATAGAGTGACCTACACCTGGAATTTTTGCTCTGCATGTAACCCATCCCAGTGTACACACACACCATGAACACACACCCGGAGCAGTGGGAGCCATGGCTGCGGAGCCCAGGGAGCAGTCGGGGAACTGGTGCCTTGCTCAAGAGCTCCACAGCTGTGAATGTTGAAGATGGAGAGCAAGTGTTTCATCACTCGCACCACCTTCAACTCCGGGATCTGGGGATCGAACCGGCAACCTTCCGATCACAAGTCCATCTCCGTATCCACCAGATCACAACTGCAATAAAATGCAACATGTATCCCAGACACTCACATTAAATGCATTACTGATCATTTTAATTTTGAAAATTGAAGATTTTTTGAGGTCTTAGGTTTCTCTGTAATGTATTGGAATTAAGTAGTTTAGTTAGAAAAGTGTGGTGTGTTTTATAGTGTAAAATGTTTATTCTTTATTCTTTTATTTCACTCAATTGTTGTAACACATGTGTGAATACTTGTCATAATGGTTGCTATAACAAAATATATACACATCAAAATATACAACAGCCTTAGACCTATTAAATCAGTCATACTAAACATGTTTTTGGAGTTTGAAACATTAGGTATTAAATCTTTTTTCCAGTTCAATTAAACTACATTTCGTTTTTTTATGTTAACCCATTTAGCTCAAATTTTACTCCGATCATTCTTTTTGTGGAGAACCAGTAAAAAAGTGGAGATAAACTACTAATTTCATGAGATTTTTGTAGCTTAATGTAAAAATTATAGATGAAATGTGTTGTGTTTGAAGCAAATTCATCTATAGAACAACAATAAAACAATGTGAAGTATAAGAACGTGGATAAACAATCCTGTACTTATTCCTGTGAACACAAATCCAAGATGGTGGCCTTGTTACAAGCGTTGTAGTCTTTTTTGTTAGATTGATAGTTTGTCCTGTTATTTATTTGGCTAACTTCATTTGCTACACATGAGAGCAACTACTAATCAGTGAGCTGCACTCCCAGAACATCTTTCCACCGGTTCTTGAATGTTTTTTTTTGGGTGTTTTATTAAATGTTTTAGCTGGCGGGGTCTCTATGCTCAGAAAGTGGAGGAGGAGGGGGAGGGGAAGCATGCTGATAAACTCACTAGGCTCCGCCAGCGCGGCTTCCAAACATCAAAGCCCAGCATACATCTGGTGAATGTGCTCTCTTTACCTAATAAAATGGACGAGAATTATCTGCTTACCTGGAGCAACAAAGACTTTTCGACCTCTGCTGTGCTGTAATTCACTGAGACCTGGCTCAACGAAATATCGCGAGAGACGAGGCACGACTAACAAATCACTAACAAAACTGTACTTATTTTGCTTACACCGATGGTTCCATTGTACCACAGAAAATTCCTTGTGCACGCACACACACACACACACACACACACACACACACACACGCACACACTTGGCAATAAAGCTGATTCTGATTATGTGCCTAAATTCTTTTTTTTTGGTTGATCTAAATAATTGCAGCAGATCTCTCTGTTTGAGCAGGAGACGCTTGTTTTTGATTGCCATGCACAATATGAGCTCAAAAAATCATCCCGGTGTTGAAGTGTTGTTTTAATATCTTTGGCACTGATGTAGCGTTAAAATATAGCGCTATTCCTTATTGGGTATTGTCATAATACAGTATTTGTGCATGAGAAATGCATGAAAGTGTGAGACTCCCTTTAATTATTTAATACAGGACATTTATAGGAAAATAATAATATGAGACAGTGACAGGACGAAAAGGTAAAATAGTGTACTTTCCCGGTCAAAAAGACACACTATGAAATAAACAATCATGATCAGCGTGAGAGAACACACTGTTTATGTGAACTTGCTTTTCTTTGAGGTGTCAGTCGTCTCACACAGGTTGACGGATCAATTACACGCATTTCTGAATAAATCATTCTGAATGAATCATTTTACTAGGCTGCTGTATGCTTCATGTCTGTCTGTGAGTGAGTGAGATGGAAACTCGCATCTTAAGCATGCGCAATTAGGAAATGCCTGTAGATGTTGGGCTGTAAGGGGTGTAGGTGGCATTAGAAAAGCACTCGTCACAAAGTTATTGACCACTCTATCATCTTAGCGAGAAAATGTGCATAGATCATAAATATCTAAATCGAGTTATAGCCCAGCCATATCTTGTATAAAATAAATCATTGTCTGGAGGGTTTAAATTGCTGGAGTCAAATTGGCCCCAGAGGATAAAAGGTTTTTGAGGATGTTAGGGTAAGAGTAGGGAGTTAAATATTTCCTCTATAGCAACAGCCTTAACATACAGCCTCATCTTGTCACAAAAACTTGTTTGTTTGGTTGGGGTTTTTTTTAGATTAAGGGATTTAAATACCATATGTTAAACTAATCGAATAATTCCTGCATGAAAATGAGATGCTGCCACTTGCATATGTCACCACTCTCTGTGCGGATCTACCTGCTGATTTCTCTCCTCCTTTGCCTCCTCTCCTCGCCTTGTTCCCTTAGCTGCTGGACCCGCTGGAGGCAGACAATCTGCTGCTCCGTCTCCAGGATCTGTCGTTCCACTCGACGCTCCTCATCCATTTCTAGTTCTAGAGCCTCTGAAGCCTCACTGAGCTGCCGGATTTCCTTCCGGAACATCATCCACTCCCTCTCCTGTGCTGCTCCTGGAGGCTCTGCCCCCCGCTCACGGGCATCCCTTTCCGGGTCCTGGAAGAAGCCCTCAGGTAGTTGAGCCTCTACCTGCCTCTCAGGTGGCTCCTGTTCAGAATCCTGTGGTTGGTCTTCAGGTGGTACAGGCTCAACAGAATTCAGAGAAGGTTCAGACCCAGATGCAGCGCTCTTCACTGGGTTTTCACCATCTGCCAAAACGCTAGAGATGCTACTGTCAAAGAAATCCAGAGGTAGAGCTGAGCTGGTGGCTGGAGCACTGCTGGCTGAAACTTTGCCCTCCTCTTCATCATCCTCATTCTCATAATGTCCAGCCAGCAGAGCCAGTGCAGCAGAGCTGAGCTGTGGACGTTCATCACATACCCCTGAACACACAACAGGAGATCATAAGAGCTGAGCATTGAGAACTGGCCATTTATTGACTTCTACATTGATTATAGAGCTGACTCTGGCAAGTTCTGAGATTTTCTTAGATGCATCAAATTAAGTACAGAAAAAACTATGCACACTATGATATTATTTTCAACACAAGCCAAATCAACACTATACCAAATATAAAGAATGCATGAATAAATAAAGTTAAACTGCTGTAATAAAGTATCAGGATTTTTTTAATCAAACTGTTCTGATTTAAGAGTGTCACGGTGGCGCAGTGGATAGCACGGTCGCTGGTTCTAGGCTCGGCTGGGTCGGTTGGTATCTCTGTGTGGAGTTCTCATGTTCTCCCCGTGATCGCGTGGGTTTACTCCGGGTGCTCCGGTTTCCCCACAAGTCCAAAGACATGCGGAATAAGTGAATTGAGTAAGAACAATTGTCCATAGTGTTAAAGTGTGAATGAGTGTGTGTGTGTTTCCCAGCAATGGGTTGCGGCTAGAAGGGCATCCGTCGCATAAAACAGATGCCGGAGAGTTAGCGGTTCATTCCGCTGTGGCGACCCCGAAAGGGAAGAAAGCCGACATGAAAATGGATGGATGTTCTGATTTAAAAAAATACATGTAAAAAAACTTGCTCCCTTTTATTGGTTGTGGGTATTTTGCTTCTATAAGCACATTTTACAACCAGAATCTTCCCACAGTTCTGCTCAGAACAGTAAGAACAAACATGTATATCAAGCAGTTAAAAAGCTGACAGTTTACCTGAACAGCTTTTGACAGCAGAGTTTGGTTGATGGATTATTTGTTTGTTTTTTTGGGGTACCAAACAGACGTTGAAGCATTTCACTTTACGTTTGGCTCTAATGTTTGTTTTGAGGATTTAAAAAAAAACCTAACGACTATTAGGTCCTCGTTTTCGCAAGCCTTACACCCTTGACTCTGACGTTAGCAATTCTTACCGGAAGAGGTTTGCAGTTTGGCTCGTTTACCCGTTGTTTTTTCTGTCTCTGCTGGTCTCTTCAGCACCGACAATGAGGAGGAAGACGGAGCCAGAGTTCTGACTTTCAGTTCTTTTTCTATGTCCTCTTTTTTTTGTTTCCCAACTTTAAGCTCTGCGACCTTTTCTCGATGTTGTTTCCCGAGCGCGTGCGTTTGCCATAGGAGAGCACTCTTTAGGGTCACATTGCAAAGTTCGCACGTAAGGGCCCCCGTGCTGCTGTAGCGGGCAAACGGGGAATCAATGCGCTTCTGACGCTCGGTGGCGTGTTGTTTCTCTCGCATGAACCGCCGTAAATCCTCCTGCCTCACCGCTGAGGCTTTCCCCTTCTTTACAGACGCCATATTTGTGGTTAGTCGCAATCACAACAGGGCGCGTTAGAATGACGTCACTTCTTCTTCTCGTTGCCTATTTTTTTATTAGAGCATATTACAGAATACAGCCAGGAGCAGCACATCATTACATTGAGCATTGAACACAATACATAAAAGTCAGAGCAAATAGATTCAGATTCAATGAAGGAGGTCACATTAAGGGATCGTATACAAGTTTAAATTTAAGCGCTTTGCAGTTCTATGAGTGTTGGATACTTTCATAATAGTTTTAAAGTTCAATTTTAAAATCAACAAAGTGTGGTTTGGAGTTACTGAATTTACATTTGTGAATATGAAATTTTGACAGCATAAAAATAAAGTTAATGAATAAATATTTATCATTTTTGTCTGTATGGTTCTCATGAATACCAAAAACAACATCTTTGAATGGAAAGTTAAAACTGCGAAAAAAACAGTGCTTTGATTAAAGTTAGACCAAAAGTGTGCAGAGAAGTTACAAGTCCAGAAGAGATGACAAACCGTTTTTACAATCTTCACCACAGAAAGAACAGTGTCAGTCAATGTCCCTATTAAACCTTGTAGATACGAAGGATTTGACAGGATAGTAATTATAAAGCAGCTTAAAGGTGACTTCTTTGGTTTTGTTTGTCAAAACATACTTGTTTGGTAAAGACCAGACTTTCTTCCAGGGAATATTATTAACAAAGCTGTTCCAGTAAGATAGCACTCGTGGTACACAGACATTAAGCTGCTGAAAATTAATTCTGATTTTCTTGTTATTGCGAGGGAAAGCCGTGAGACACAATTTGCCAATATAAGTATTGAGAGGGTTAATATCTGAAGCATTATGAGAGAAAATAGAGGAGTTTTTTAGCAACATAGTTACAGTAGAGGGAATAACATCTACCACAATAGAAAACTTGTGGAGTCACAGGAAGAGAGAAAGCTGAGATCAATTCTGAATAACTATACCAATAACCATTCAAGTTTAATAATTGTTGGACCAATACAATTTTATTGTCAAACCAGTTTTGGAAGTAGATTGTCTTGTTTTTAAATGTTATTTTTCTGTTGTTCCAAATATAGTCAGTGTGGGGTGAGAAGTTGTGCTTGTAAATCAGAGACCAAGAAAGAGGCATTTGTTTGTGAAAGTTAGAACGCTTTAGAGGTTACTTAATTACAAAGAAGGAGAAATCTTAGGCCACCAATTTTGGAGAAAATGTAGGAGGGTTAGCGTTCCACATGGAGTTAGGATCATTTAAGAAGCGTTTCGGCGAGTTTATCTTAAATGTGTTGTTCAAAGTCTAAATAATTCATATTACCACGATCCTCAGAATTCATTAGCATATTTTTATTAATTCATTTGAATGAATTATAATGAATTTTCTTTTTCCAAACAAAGTCCAACAGCAGTTTATCTGTTTTTTTTTTAACATGGGGTTATCAACATATTTTGAGAGAGCCTGATGAGACTGCTACTTGCCTTCCTCTCCAAAGCTGCCACAGTGGACATGGGAACTTCGTAGACAAGAAGCGGCCACAATATCCTTGGAAGAATACCATGCTTGTATATCCATGATTTAAACTTGCCTGGCAGGCCAGACTTGTCAACTGCTCTCAGCTAGCTGTCCAGTTCCTGGCTAGTAGCCTTCACCTATTTAAGGCAAATTCTTAAAGAATGCTAATAGATTCAACAATAGGACAGCCCATACTATAAGATGGCATGGAAATGATAGATAATGTTAAAGACTTTCAAAGCATTTTTTTACATGTACTTTACTTTAATAGGTTTCAGTATGTTTCATACAAAATAGTGAGAAAATTGTAAGACGAAGTACAATGCTACTAAAAAAACTGCAGTTATTTTTAAGAATTGTTTTGCTTAATTAAGCATTGAAATGTATTGTATGAATGTAATGTTTGTGGATGTAATAGGTAATTGGGGAGCAACCCTGAATGGAAACTCATAACAATAAAGGATACATCTTCCTTATTTGTTAAAGCTGGGGTTAAATTGTTTAAGCAAATTATAATAAACGACAAATGATTATTGAACTACATTGAACTATGATTTAAATGATTGAAGTTTGAATGGTGAAAGTTGGGAACTGTACCTAACCAAGAAATGATAATGTATAAAACATTATTTAACGATAAGTTAGAGTATTCAACACAATACACTTACTGGGAAAAACAATGTGTCAAGAGAGCACATTTGTGAGATGGGATGAGGTAACCAAGCTGATTAAGGAAAGCTTATAATATTAGAAGGCTTAAAATCAAAACATTAATCTGAAGAAATGAAAATAATTTTGGGAAACACCCATGAAAACATGACAATTGTTTGGGGAAGTGTATTTTAGTTAATTAAATATTAAGGAGTTCCTGGAGTGAAAACATTTTAACCTTTTACAGTGCAGTTGTTGAAGTATTTAATGGAGGAAAATTTAGTTGATTCAGTTTCGTTAAAATATAGTTGAGTGTGTATGATTTGACTACAATTTGGGTCTAATCAAACAGACCTGCAAGATTAAAGTCTGTCAAATTGAGTATATCTTAGAAATTGTACGCCTATAACTGTTGATGTTTAAGCATGTATGGAAAAAAAATGTTAAACACTGAATGCATTTGGCAAATGACTATTTACATCAGTCTGATCTGTAATTATTTGGAAATGGTGATGTAATACATTCAGGAAAGACCCTTCCTGATGTATAGATGTGTATGATTGACATAATTCCAACAGAAAAATAATTAATGAACTATTCAAGCCTAGTGACAAGATGGAAGTCATGTTTTTGAACTTTTGTTGAATGTTAAAGTTCTGTAATTTAAAAAAACCTGTATACCTGTGAATTGTCGTTGTCATGTTTATGGGAATCTGAGATATTAATATTATTATTTTATATGTGTTAATTTATACTTAAATCACAACATTTGATATTGTTCCAGTAACAAGAATTTCATTGTATTAAAGGATTTTAAAAATTCCATTAAAGAGAATTGAAAAAAAGAAAAAAAAAGACTTGACTTCCATATTCAACAAAGAGATCAGGAATTTAATAAGCTCACTGCTTTTCAGGGCGGGAGGGGGGGGGGGGGCTAATATGGGAATGGAACGCAGGCCCAGTCTGCCCGAGCAGATCGCCTGGATTGGATGGAGCCACTCATTCTTTCACTCCTTTGGAACTGATTCTAAACTAAACAATCAGAACAATCAAAGCAAGTGTTTGCCAAATACATTTGGTTTATTTTCAAGCAAGGTACAAACCTTTAGGATGTACAAAAAAAAAAAGTATAAGGTCCTAAAGTGCGTCGAAATAAAAGAAGCTGCGTTGAACATTGACGCATCTGGGTTTAATACACATTGGTATACTTTAGGATGACAAGAAGAAATATTAAGTTGAACAAGACAATAAAACAGGATAATTGCAAGAAAGAGGTAGTGAGTAGTATCATGAACATGACATGAGCTGTGCATGCAGCGGCAATGAAGAACGTGGATGAGGAACCAATGACCTGTTGACTTTAGAATGCATCGTAAGAGTATAAGAGATGAAAACATTGCGTGGACAGACGGTAGAGGAGACGGCGACCGTCTCCAGAGCCAGCTGTTGAACTTTTCACGAAGAAAAAACAAACTTGTATCCACATTGGATCAGTACTATCTTACTTTATGATGATTATTATGTTTTTTATAATACATTTAAAAACGATATATTTAATATTGTTAAAAAATAATTGAACGCAATTATTGACTATCGCGTTTTTGATTTGAAAATGTTTAATGTTTATTTTTAAACATAAAAGCTTAAGAAAAAGAACTGACCACAAAGGAGTCTTCTGACCAAACTCCAAGCATTTAAAGCTTGGGTTTAGTGCAGATTTGACTTACTTAACCTAACCTGAGAATAATAAATAAAAAGGTTGAAGGTGTAAAGGATTAATTGAACACCACAAAACAGTATCTGAACAAAATATTTGTGTTTACGTAGTGGGGTAAAAGCCACAAGCATGTACACAAACACAAACATCTCACATTCAATAAAACAAAGTTTTCATTTGGTATATGTTACACTAAAACACATTTTTTGACAAAAAAGTGAAAAGTTGTTGAAAAAGTGGTTATCATAGTGAAACTGAATGTATGTAGAAATTGAAAGCATTCGAACAAAATATGTGTGAAATTGGTAATAGAAGAGTAAAAAGTAAAAAAAAAAAAATTAATCAACACAGCTGATTAAAGATTTTAATGTGACATGTAAAACTAAAAACAGTGGTGATAAAAAAATACTATGATATAGAAAAAAATTAGTTTCATGTGAAAAAACATAAGGATGAAAAGTTTGTAATTTTCTCTGTTTACAAAACCTGTTTGACAGTTGCAGAAAAAACAGCAACTAAGTTTGTGAAACAAAAGCACTAGTTTATCTGGTGAAAAGATAAGTTCTGATAGAGATGAGTTCCACAATACAATGGGGGAAATCGGAGTTGATGCTCATGTACGTTCTGTTGAGAGGTAATAGTCGAAGTCTGAGTTTTGTGTGGTGGTTTGAGACCTCTGTCAATATCTGTGTCATATCTTTTTCTAACATCGTTTTGGTTGTGTTCAGACTCTTACAGTTTGTTTTGAGGTAAAAGTTTTCTTGTTCTAGGAGATGTACCGCTCCAATCAAAGCTTATTTATAAACAAAAACATGTTAAGGGGTTGGTAAAAAAGTTTAGTTTACTAATGCTTATGTTGGAAAAAGAAAAAAATATTGTTAAAATATAAAAGATCTTTAAGATGGTAAATGAATGATTTCATTTATTTGCGAAAAGGATCCAGTTTTCACAATTTGTTCATAAACATTAGAAGATACCTCATAACCACTTCCTTAAAGGTTTACAGAGATGTTTGTTGTTGATGATTTTTTTTATTTTGCGTTTGTGTTATGTTTAGTTACATAAATGTCGCAGTCTGGAATAGGTCTTGAGAGTTTAATGTGTTATAAACAACTATTCTTGTTCAAAGTTGAAATCCTGTTTTCCTCAAGATGTATAAAACTCTTTTACACTTTGAACTCACATCTCATCCTGATTTTGTCGTTATAGATTTGAGTGAGATATATCTAATAAATATCACTCACATTTCTGTTTAAGGTGTTACTAGTCTAATCTAGAGTACTTCGAAATAATGAATGTAAAGTTAGCACACTGTTTACTCTTGTTGATCAGCTGGGAGGTGATATTGCTGGACAGCTCGAGCAACACTATTGGCTCTTTTCCATTGTACAGCAGTTAAGTTCGGCACAGTACATTACTGTTTAGTACGACACCTGTTGGTTTTCCATGCTAGCAGCACCATGCTAGCCATGACTGTTTGTGTGTGGGTGTGTTTACGGACATGAGCAGAACACAGAACAGAACACTTTAAACAGCCTTCAAACATTAAACAACTCCTTTAAAACTGTTGTTTGGCTGGGATTATGCTAGATTACTGTAGTTTTAAGTGTTAATGAGTGGTTATATTGCATTAGGCTATAACTAAATTAGTAATAAGACATGTTCAGATGTCAACAACAAAAAAAACATGCGATTCGAGATTGTTTTATTAATAAATAAAATGAGAGAATTCAGAAGGGTTGCAGGTGTGTAAACATCACAGGATAAATTCGTCTATAATTTTTTATAAAGCAGTTTAATAAGTCATCGATTTTTTTTATGTATTTCCCAGATTTTCTGGTAATCTTTAATTGTCTAATCGATCATAAATTATATTATGAAGATACATTAAAACATTCACCTTTTAGTGATGATTCATGAAGTTACCTGTGAGCTCAGTTTTCGTTCAGAAGTTTGAGGTGGTTTTCCAGTGACAATATTACATGAGTCTGTGAGTAAATGTTTTAACCGTTACTTTACCATAACTTCAACAACGACTGCAGAAAATAATAACAAACTTTTGTGATTCATAGAACATCACATACTCTTGCAATAAGTATCAAATAACACAAGAAATTTAATAGATTTCTCATTACCTTCAGAGAGCTCCAGGTGTTCACAGGCCACTTGTCATTGCCATACTAAGCCCTCGCGCTAGGTGGAGCGCAGATTCTCTCTGCCCAATCAGTGATCTTGAAGGGCTTCGCACGTCATGCTTGCTCTGGCCAATCCGTGAGATTGGGTTATGTTATGGTTTTAGCACAAATGATGTCGGTTCCACGGCCAGGATACAATGGAAAAGTGCAAATTATCATGCAAAACCGTACAGAACTGCGCCGTGCCGTGTAATGGAAAAGCGTCATAATTGGGTAAATCTCGATAGGTCTGGGGGAAGTAAGGTGTTTTTACGACTCACCACCTTATACACATTTTACAACTGCCTGTGCAATACTAATTGATACTATACATGAAGAAAAAAGAAAAAACAGACGTGATTTATTTAAACCACTTTTTCTTAAATACTGAACAACTCTTAAGGAACAGACTTTTTTATATTTAGCTCTAATTTAACTTCATTAATTCTTCTTGTGGAGATGTTTCAGAGAACACTAGGACAAAGGTAGAGTAGAACTGTTAATTTCATAACAGTTTTGTAGCTGAGAAAATTACAAATGAAATGTGTTTGAAGCAAATGCATCTGTAGAACAACAAAGAAGACATGTGAACCAACCATGTGTGTATTTGCTTAATTTTTTTGTGGATATGGAAAATTGCAGCAGATCTCCCTGCAGATGGTAGTCAGTGGATGTTTGCGCATGAGAAGCTTGAATAATTGGCTACCGTGATGTCTAATTACTTTTTATTCCAATCGCTGCCGTTACACAGCAAAATATGCGTGCACAGTATTCAGGGCAGTTTTAGTGTATATCGTTAAAATATAGTGCTAATCTTTAATTGCTTTTGTCATAATACAGTATTTGTATTTGAGTGACAATGGCCAAATGGGTGAGACTCCCTGTAATTATTTAAAACAGAACATGTACGGCAGGTCACTAATTGCTAACATTAACTCTATTTTGGCTTTAATATCCTGCATGTTCACGCTGTCACTGAGCATTTTTTCTTTCCTCTTCACACTTCAAGATCACACAGCTCAAGTTTTCCTTTAACCAATAGCGTCTCTGCAACAAAGTAACGTGCTGCACATGTTGCCGTTTTTGTATAGAATGAACAAAAGGATACATATGTTATCAGATCGAAACATTCCTATTTCACACTTATGTTTATGCTGGTGAAAACAGTTAAATCAATTTAAAAGATCACATAGTTTTATTTACATTGATGATCTCAAAAGCCTCCGTCTGCAGGTGATAGAGACATAGATTAAGGAGATGTTGTTCTTTTTCTCACAAATGAATTAATCATGCTCCTGAGTGGTACTAGACTCATCCTCCATTAGTGACACACACTCCTTCTGATGCTCATACAGCCGCAGGAACACCTTGAACTTCCTCCTGTAGAAGCTTCACCAGACAGCCAAAGGGACAGAAAGCACACAAGCTATACATCAGTTTGTTACTCAGATTCTGGCCCTGTCCGGTCATTTTGAAAACAGTATTTACTAAGTGGTTATGAAGTTAATTTCAGATATTGTTTAAAATGGCAGCAAGATAAAGTTGTTGTTGTTGTTGTTTTAAACACTGGACACAATATAGTTATGTGGATGGCATAACCAAAATTCTATTGGTATCCAAGTCTATTGGTAGTAGCAGCAAGGAGTGTATGTATGTTTATGTGTGGAGATGAATGACCTGTGATCATGAGGACAGTGGTAAGGCATGTTGTGTAAAATAAGGTTAATTATATTAGTTATTATTCTCACAAAAATCTTCTTCTTTTCTCAAAATGTGTTTTATAGTAGAACCAGGAAGAAAACAGGGATGGATGATTAGGATTTGGTGTCGGTAGTATGTTTTATAGCAAAACTATTGGGACTTTATGCAGTAATGTTTTTGATGTTGACACTTTGCAGACACTGCCAAGTCTCAATGTATCGAAAGATGAATCCTTTAATATATTAAGGGCAAGGTTTTGAGCTGGGAAACGCAAATCTTAACCTAGCTTTATTGAAGTCAAATGAGCTACGCTGTAAACATACACTGATGGATTAAAAGGCAATTTTTAGAATATTTCTGTTGATAATTAGAGCAATGTGACACTAAAATGGCTCACAATTTGTTTATGTAATGTCTGATTGATCTCTCAAATGTCAGACCTTAGTGCTGGTCTGCACCAGTATTATAGTGTTCAAGTGATTCATTCTTCCTCAACAGATTTTTCTAGCATAGTGCAAAACAATTGGTATAATACTCTGCACAGAAGAGCAGCACAGACTTTTAGGATGAAGCCTGTAATTAAACAATTCTTACTCACTAACCAAAATAGCAGCATGGGTTTTTATAACTGAGCTGCAATTTAGAGTGCCAGGTACTCACTACCAAACACACATCTCTCAGCCTATGAGCAACCGCAGCTGTGAGAAAATCTGTATTTAGTCTAATTGAGAAGAATGAATTGATGGAACACTAGCATGGTGTCTTGACTGAATTAAATGAAAAGTGAGAGAGAGATGACACAGAATCAGGGATACTTAGTGAGTGTATCTAAGCAGAACATGCAATATAAGGCTATACTTTATTTAAGGTAAAGTAATAGCAGAAACTTAAACCACGAGTTTCTGGGACAATTTTGTGAGTATTTTTGTTAATCAAGGACATCGTTATGATTTGTGTGAGCTGCTTTGCTTGCACATTGAAAGAAAAGATGAGATTAACTAAATCTCAAACTATTTTCAAAGCTTTTAATTGGCCAATTTAACTTTGGAGTTATAATCAATTATCACCCATTTAATTGGTAAACACTTCACATCACTTTGAGGGACATTTTAGAGTTTTGATAGGACCCAGTTTTTTTTTCAAACACGTATACTTTATTTGATTTGTATGTAATCGAAATTTTGTTTTTAAAATTACATTGGAACATGTGGACATGGCCTCAGATGCTTCTAAAAAAGACTGCGTTTAAGATTTAAGGTATAATCCTTTTTAAATGGAAACAGACTCATTTTCCAAATCAGTTTCATTTTATAATTTTGCAACATACTTAGGTACTTTCCAGTTTTGGAATTTTTAGTGAAGCTTATTATAGATAAGTGTCTACTTGTTTCATGAATCTTTTTAATCTCTGAGGTATTTTTTAAAGTAAGTTTTTGTCTATGTTTTTCTCCTGCCCTCTGGTCTGTCTTGTTTCCTTATCTGGCCATACAGTATCAATTTGCATAACCATCTAGCTGGTTATGCTTGGTTTTCTTTTTAATCCCTGCTGCTGTTGCTACTTTTTGGAGCATATCTCCAGTAACCATTTCTGCACCACACTCGCTACATTCCTCGATAAACTAAGCCCTCTCTCTTCCAGACCTGCCAGAACAACTCCATCAAACCACTGGCTGTCGCACACACTCCGAGAACAGAGGTCCACCCTCAGATCAGTAGAGCAAAATTGGAAGAAATCAAAGAGCATGGCAGACCTTGATGCATAGTAAACCGCATTCTGAACTTTCTCAAGCAAGGTGAAAGACGCTAAGACAACATGCTACCATGACAAGGCACAGAAAAAAGTTTTGTCTTTTCTACAACAGAACTTGGTGCTGTGAGCAGGGTGGAGAACAGAGACCAATTTCAGTTTGGCATCGCTTCACTAACGGACTCCAAGAACATCTCGAAAAGAGAAGCAAAAGCTTTGTGTAGTTGCCGCTTGTCGCCTGGCTCATGTACAACTTGATGGCCCCTCAGGTACCAATTACATTAATTGACTGGTACAGTCTTTTTAAACAGAATGCCACTTTTAAAACTACCCCTAGAGCAGTGGTTCCCAAACTGTGGTATGCGTACCACTGGTGGTACTTAGACACTCCCTAGTGGTACGCCGACATCCATTAGAGGTACATGGAAGTCAATTCTGTTTGTATGTATTCCTGTCTATACTAACTTACTTTGTAAATATCGTATATACCCACTAAGACAGAAATACCAGTGTGCGTGTGTATGGAGAAATATATTAGAATAAAACATGTTAATCTTGTGCCGCTGGTGTGAGTGACCTAGCTGGAAAGCTTCCGTGTTCAGCACGCAGAGCGATCGTATCTCTGCAATGACTCCAAGAGCCACAGTATGAGGAAATTAAACAAAACAAGAAGCGTCTCATGAACAAAGCCCTGTGCTCTTCTGAAAAGCTTTGTTTACATTTAGCCAAGGAATGGTGTGCATTATGTGCAAAGAAAAAGCAGCAAAAGAGTGAACCCTTATGGTGGTTTAAAACAGTCACTGATTGTTGACATGGCTTACAAAGTTAAAATATGCTGATTGATCTAATTAAAAACTTGTGTAAAATGAAAGAATCAAACAGCAGATGTAAAAACTGTTGTTTCTCTCTGAGCTCGTGGGTGAGTTTCAGTGTCAGACGCAGATGCGTGCAAGTTCTGGACAATCTGCACCTTCGGTTCAATTAGTCACTGATAAAACATGTTGCAAATAAAAAAAGTCTGTGATTCTTTGGTACGAAGGAAAAAGGGATATAAATGACATCCGATGATAAGAAAAAGTGAAGATGTAACAGACTATTGAATCAGATTCTAGTTTCAGCCGGTCCAGGCACTCACTAATAACAGTACTCATGCAGATAGAGCCTGACTAAAATCATAGCATTAATGTGACACATATATTAGGAGTTTTTCATAATATCTATTTTATTCTCAACAATGATCATTTTAAAAAGTGTGAAAATAAAATATGAAAGAAAAACAATTATAAAATAACACCAACAACAGTGTTAACATTAAATTGTGAATAAACAATGAATGCAGCAGCTAGTTTAAAACTTTATGCAGAAGAAGGATGTAAAAGAGAAAGACGGCAAGAGAAAGGGATGTTTTAACGAATAATATAAAAATAAATGTTATAGAATATAATTTTGAACTGCACTTAACCATAGATGAATGGTAGGACATATATACTGGGGTTATACTGTGTGTATTTTTATGTTGGTGGTACTTGGAGTGCCAAATTTTTTCTGAGGTGGTACTTGGTGGAAAAAGATTGAGAACCACTGCCCTAGAGGAATTAGTTTTCAAAGCCCAGTTTTAACTCAGGATAAAATTGAAAGCAAACAGAATCTGATGTTGTCTATTGGATATGTAAACTAGATAAATGGTTAAAGCCAATAGAAAAATGATTGGACATGTACAAAGGAAGACGGCCTTGACCAACAAAGTTTTGCATCAATGCAGAAACAGACAATGAATATGAGAAAACCTTTTTTTGTGGGGAATCAGATCAAGAACTACAAGTGGAAGGAGTCTCATATGTGATAAAGGAGTTTCTATCAGACTAACTAACAATATTGACCACTTTGAAATGGAGAACGCTTGTTCGAGCCTCGGCTGGGTCGGTTGGCATTTCTGGGTGGGTGCTCCGGTTGGCATTTCTCCGGGTGCTCCGGTTTCCCCACAAGTCCAAAGACATGCGGTATAAGTGAATTGAGTACGAACGATTGTCCATAGTTTTAAAGAGTGAATGAGTGTGTGTGAATGTTTCCCAGCGATGGGTTGCAGCTGGAAGGGCATCCGCCGCGTAAACTATGTGCCAGAGGAGTTGGTGGTTCATTCCACTGTGGCGACCCCGAAAGGGAAGAAAGCCGACATGAAAATGGATGGATGGAAGTTGACTTAATTGGTGTGTTTTAAAACAATGCATCCTAAATTGAAAGGAAATGAACGTTAAGGTTAAATGGGAGATTATATTGTGTGAAACTAAATCAAAGCAGTGTTTGACTTACAAACGCAAGATATAATCTGAATAAGAACTAACTTATTTGTTTTGTTTATTTTGAATGAGCTCAAAGCATGATGATGGCATTCTGAAAGTGGAGATGGTGGAGCTCTTCAAGCATCTGGAATCATCGTGGCCGTGTTCAGATCTGCCCCATGGACTGCATGGAAAACGTCAAGCCTTGTCCAGGCATGCAAACATCATAAGCATGAGATCATCTGATACTCTTCTATTTTTCTCTCCACTCACACGAACACATTCTTTTCAAAGCTTTTCTTTTTACTCCAACATGATGATACACTCAAAGAAAAGGTGGATAATGTGCATCTTAACAAGATGTAAATTAAATTTAAGTTTAACTATGGGAAACAAAAAAATGAATACATGATATCTGTGTTTTGAAGTTCATGGATGAGCTGCAAGCGGTAACTTGTTTATCAACAATTAGATAAAATAATGAACATGGAGAAGAAAAATGTTCCAAGGACATTGAGGCCTGCGATAAGTTGATTACAGATGAAAAAACATGGTATAAAAAGTAGCATTTTAATTATAAAATGAAACTGATAAACATTTCACTGACAATTAAGTTTGTTTTTATTACAGACGACAGGAGCAGTGTGTATTAAATCAATTCCTGATTTGTTTTGAGATTGTTTTATAATAATTTTGAATGTTGATTTTACAGATTGGAGGAGAAAATTAAAATCTAGGAGTGAGGTCGTATTTCAGTTTAAACTACTATCATGAAATTGAAACTAACTTTCTTTTTTTTTTGTAATCTTTTGTGTGAGTGACTAATACTGAGAATTGGTTTGGATTTGCACTCATACTGTTTGTTTTCATAGAAAGTTAAATGGTGAGAAAGTTGATACTGTAACTGTAAGTGTGGTAGACTGAGAGCGGTGAAGGCTTCCTAAAAGAGAACGTGACCATCCATCCACTGGAAAGGGTCCAGTTCAATGTCTCCTAGCAATGCAGAGGATGTTTACGCTGATGAGGTCCACTTGCAGACTTGTGGGCAATTACAAGAGAGCTCTAAAACCAGCCTTGAAGAAAAGCTTGGGGAAAGATCTTGGAGACTTGTGTTTTCTGTGCTACAGAGAGGAGGTACAGGGAAATCTATTGGATATATTGTCCTTTCCCTTTCTTTTGACAAAGAGAATGTTGCTGAAGCAAGGAGCTGATGGGTGGTCCAGTCAGTATCTCCCCCAGTGTAAACTTTATAAAGTTAAGGGAAATTTATTGGGGAGAAAATTGTAGTGAGTAGTTTGAGGATATGCGGCTGGAAGGGCATCCGCCGTGTAAAACATATGCCAGAGAGTTGGCGGTTCATTCCGCTGTGGCGACCCTGAAAGGGAATAAAGCCGACATGAAGATGAATGAATGAATGAGTTTGAGGATAAAATTCTAACATTAAGATAACTGTAGAGAAAGCAGTAGCAGAAAATGTGGAATTTTTTTTTGCAAATTGACTGTTAATTTTTATGGTCAATTTTCATTATTAGAATATGGGGCGAGAAGCTTCTTCAGAGGTGTTGAAGGTGATGCGATGCTATCTAATTATCGACTAGGAACATCAAAAGGATCTAACCATTGATTTATCTGTATAATGGTTACACAGATAAAAGTAATGGTTATGTTCTATTAGATTCATAGAGTCACCAATGGCGAATGAGGGGTGGTCTTTAAATTCTAAAAGGTAAAATAACTGTGGTGTTAAATCATGGGTTGACTCATAGAATCGAACTGAAGTGGGGTTAGAACTTATCAAATACTGAATTCTAAACAGTTGAAATGCAATCATTAAGAGTCTTTTAATATTGGATATTTTTACAGCAAAAGGGGGGTGTAAGTAACATAATTGGTTAATTATAATCATGTAAAATAATAAGGCAATTATCATGTGAAAAAATTGAAAATTAGAGATAAATAATTGGGTAATTATTTGATACTTATTGATTGTTGCTGTTTCAATATCAAATGAGTAAAATGTTTCAAATATCAAAAGGAAAATTATGCATTTTATTTATTAATTCTATAGATGTAAAAGAGATGACTAAAGCAGATAATTTGGTATTATAGAATTTAGACCTGTGGGGAGGTTAGCAATACTGGTTGGTAATATAGATTATGGGAATTTAAAATCATCATCCATCATAATCTGTAGGATCTTCACATGCTTGCCTTGTCTTTTGCGAATGCGTCACAAATTTGCTGCAAAGGGCAAAATCATTGTGTTTACCAAAAAGGAACATACCATGGATTACCTTCCTGAGGAAATCGATGAGAGGAATATTCTTTTTCCAGGAATGGAACTCTGGGATTAAAGACTTGTTTTTATTTTTGCATGCTCTTCTATGTTTCTAGCATGTTCTTTTTTGCACAAATTGCACAAATGAAAAACAAAACAAACACAGCATGCAGCAAATAGAGAAGGGACAGTTAAAGGTATGTTGGTTCTTTTACTTCTGGCTAAAATCAAAAGATCTTTGGCCTACATATAACCTCAAAATAGAATTCGAAGCTTCAATATTTAGCAGTATTGAAAGATTTTCTCACTAGTGTACTGGATTAAGAAATTTAGCTTGCTGTCAAACATTTGACTTTCTGGTGCTGTTCTGAGAAAAGACAGGGTCATTCAGGAATGTCTAGTCTGTCTTTTGTTGTTGGTTATGAATGTGTATTAGTAATTTGCTAGTTATCATCACTTTATGCATGTTTTCTTTAATGATGGGAATCATTTCAATTGTGATTATTCAATAATTAAATAAAAAAAGAAGATGTTTTGTGACAAAAAGGGGGCAATGTAATCATTATAATTAATATCTGTAATGTAGATAGTGATGTTTCTTATAAGATGAGTTTTGTGCATGTTTGGGATGGTCCAGGGGATATAACCCTGGAGATTTTGAAAGCGGACAAGTGATAGTTGATGAACTGAACAAAACTTTTAAAAGCTTTATTCCTTTTGAGATATATTATACCACTGGTAACACCAGACATAGCTCGTTACTGCGTCTGTATTGGGGAAATTTTGGAAATGTTTCCAAAAGGCTCTGCTTATTCGTAGGTCTGCAGAACTCCAACTCCTATCAGTGAAGTAGAGGATGTAGTTGTCCTATATATGCTATTAGGAGATTATCTGAGTCAGACTATAGTCCATTTCAAACCTAACTTACCTGAACATCGTAAAGGGTGTCAGTGTCATAAGAGAAAGTGAGCAGATGACGAAAGCGATTCAGGCAGTTCCAGAACAACTGAAGGTTCTCGCAGTGCTGATGATAATGTGAGCAGCAGTGAGGATGAAGCTAAAGCTAAAAAAAAACTGGCATTAGGGCTTGTTCTGTTATTGGTAATGTTCCAGGAATTTAAGGAAACTGAGAAAATTGTGGTCCTTCCAGTTAAAGAAGGAGAGACAAATGTGTTCAAAATAGATTTCTGTCATATTGTGGCCTGCAACAAAGAAAAAGTTTATCAGGGAGTTGAAAAACACATTTACATTGCAGATGGGCCCACAGGAGATTGGACAGATACAGGATGTCACAGTTGTGAGTTAGTGGGTTGGAACACAGGTTCTCGTAAATAGGGTTATTCACCAGCCAAAGCTGCAAAGAATATCAGGAATGGAAAAAGTCTGTTAGATAGCATAATTACAGGCCCACTAACCCTTCCAAATTGTGAACAAAAATCAGAAACTGGATATGTGGATAGGAATGAGTGGTTAGAATGTATAATGTTTACTGTCAGACAAATAAACTGTGTCGCTAGTATTGCAGCTTGACCCCAAAGAGGTAACTCGTCGTACAAATTAAATCGGACTATAGATAAAGAGGGACTTAAATGTAGCATAAAAATGTTTAAGAAAAACAAAAACTGCAGATTTACTGTTATGGAGCCAATTTTCATGATGGTGCAAGGATAAAATCTACTTTACTGGGCAACAAAAAGCTGCAGGTTACAATTTAATTTGGTTTGTAAATCAAACAACTCCGAGAGCTGACGCTTGGTGGATTTGGAGAGATCTGAAGATCAGGTCAACGCTTAATTTTGAATGGAGGGGGCGAATACACAATAATACCATGCCGTTCTAAATGCTCAGGGCACCTGATTTCTTAAAAATCAATGAACTTGTGAAAACTGGAAAATTTGAATAGAGAACTTCAGAAACCATTTAATTAGTTTGACTGAAACATATATCTTGATTCAGTGGGTCTCCCAACAGGAATTCCAGATGAATTTCTGGTTAGAGATCCAGTAAAAGCAGGATTTCCATCAATTATCCCTCAAATTACTGTGAATGCAAACATAAATTGGATAAATTACTTATATTGCAATCAGCAGAGATTTGCGAACTATACAGAGAATAGCAGAGTAATTGGGACCAACTACTTTCATAGGGCGACAAAATCGAATGGCACTAGGCATGGTGCTAGCTGAACCAGGAGGCGTGTGTATGATGATTAGTTCTATTTGCTGTACGTATTTTCTAATAATACCGCCCCCGATGCATTACGGAAGCTTTAGAAGGAAATAATTGCGTTGTCAAATGAGATGAAAGACAATGCTGGTATCGAGAATCCAGTTGCAAGGATACTGGAAAAATTATTCTGAAAATGGAGTAACCTGTTTGCCTCCCTTACAATCTCTGTTGCAGTAGTTATTGCAATTGTGTCTGTTTGTGGATGTTGTTGTATTATGTGTATTGGGGGATTGGTGATGCGGCTGATTAATACTAGTATGAGAAAGTTAGTGGTACTGCAGGAGATTGGACGAGAAACTGATGAAGAAAGAGAGGTAATGTTAAGAGGAAATTATAGAATGACAAGGCTACATGGAAAGGACGACGATCCTTGAGTGTAAGATGGTGCTCTTTAGAGCTCAATGTTCGTTGACTTCCCAAGATACCAATAATTGGCAAAGTTTAAAGAAATTGAAGGTTTAAAACTGGACTTTGAAGTGTATTGAGTGTTTTGTCAACCTAACTCTTCCCCTTCAGAAAAAAAGGAAGCTAAAAAGGGAAGAATAGAAAAAGTATGAAATGGCGAGAAAAAAAAAGAATTAATTGGAAGAAAAAAAATCTATGTACAAAGAAGAGGAGAATCTGTAGTTAAGAGTTGTTCATCCATACACATACACACCGACAGCAAGATTTTCTGGAAGACTTGCTGTTACAAAGCGTGGTAGATTCTTCGGACCTATGTAGACCTGTGGAGAACTCCCCCAGTACCCCAGGCCAAACAGAAACCAGTAAGTTTAGGGTTGCATATTGTGGAAGACTCATCTTGTAGATATTGCCCATATGTGAATCCAGCTATGCCTAAGGAATATGTAATGATGTATTGCTGTAATGCTATAATGTGAGTAAGAAAAGTAATGATAGATTTGTGCTTGATGTAACCAAAAAGTATAAGCTTTGGAATGTGTTTTGTGCTTGAGAATATTGATATGCTGGAAATTAATAATGTTGAAAATGTATTGAAGGCAACTTTGTTATAATTAAGAGTATTTGAAAAGTAGTTTAAAAGTGTACAAGTTCAAATTCATAAATAATCCAAGCTGTGTAAACTTAAGCTAATATGTAGAGGAGCTATAACCATAGATTATGTTGGAAAAAAATACACAAATTTAATAATCAGCTGAAATGAAAAGTGAATGTGGTGTAACGTATAATAAAAATGTAAATGTCAGTAACATATGTTAAAAAAAAGGATGATGATCGTAGACTAGAGTCTACAAAGGGGGGAAATAAATGAGAAGATTATCTTGCTGTATTAATCATACATGTATATCATTGCTTATATTACTCTTATATATTATTGATGGTAATACTACAACTTTAGAGAGTCAATAGTTGGGTGAATCATTAGAAGGATCTCATACTGCAGACTCATAATAACTCAGGCAGGCTCTGGTTTGTGAGAGGGAGTCTGCATATTAATTGCAGATGGCTAATCAGATAAGAGCAAGGATGTCGGTAAAACGTCATGAGCCAAAATACATAGCATAGGATTCTGAAGTAAGACAGCATAGTGCTCGATAGCTTGGATAAGTGACCATTTGTAATCATAAGTGATCATTAGGAAAGAGTTGAAATAGCATTAATTAGAAAATAATAGATGAGCTTTCAAGATAACGAAGAGCATCTATGGTTTTGGTACATCTGTAATGGATGAGATCATTCACAGCATAAACAAAGGCTGATGTGCAGAATTAAGGTGTATAAAAGCTTTCTCATGCTTTGATACTGTGGAATTCTCTGCAAATCTCACTGGCGCCTTGACCACTTCAGAAGCTTCAGGCAGGCGAAGTGGATTTACATACAGGGGTTCTCAGTTTGGTGTTTCAGGGTGTCTGGACACTGAGCTTCAAAAAAAATTCAAACTAATATTTGGCTGTTCGACCATCTGTGACTAAACTTTTTATTGACTCTTCTACAAGAACTCCCCTCTTCATCACTCCTCATCGCGGCTCGTGTTCAGTTACAATCACTGATGATGCTGTCTTACAAAACCATCTCCAAATCAGCCCCTGTTTAACTCCGCAAGCTCTTACTTCTACATGCCCCCAGAAGCCTACGCTCAGAGAAGAAACAGCACCTTGTGGTTCCGTTCCACAAAGACAGAAACACTCTCAGCAGTAGATTCTCTCACTGTCCCTGACTTGTGGAACAAATTCCCTGATCCAGGCAGGAAAGCAGCAACACTAACAGCTTTCAAAAAGCAACTGAAAACTCTTCTTTTCAGGGAAAATGTAATGTAAATGTACCATAGTCTGCCATATGGAGGCCATTCAAGGCTATTTTTTTACCTGACCAGTGACATCTTTTTCAAGCCTCAGTTTGTCTGATTTACATTTATAAGAATCAATGAACAGAGATCCATAACAAAAATAATAAAAAAAATAACCAAATACAGTTTTGCATATTCCTGTCCCAGATGTCCCTGACCCTAAATTAAGTTGGGTCAACAAGACAACACTGTTTGTCTTGTTCAATTAAAAACTTCAGTTCAATCTCCTCCAGCCACGCCTCGTCTGAGATACTGTCAATGATCTTGCCTGGTAAATTTTGTTTAAGTAGAGCACTCCATAACTCATGTCTAATCTTTCCAGTTTTATGTTGTGTTCATTGTTGTAATCTTTCTAGTTGTATGTTGTGTCTTACTTTACATGTGCAAATTTTACACATTTTATCTAATTTTCAATGCTTTGTTGAAATAGTTTGCACAAACCTATTTTCAAAACAGTGGAGTTCTTCAACATTAACTCATTGCTCATTAGGAGTTTCCCAATCTAGAAGGACACAGCTCATATCCTCACCTCTGAATGTAAGGGTTAGGTTTGATCAGCTCCCCAACATGACTCATGTTCCTCATGGCTTCCTGTGAATACACAAAAACAAGCACTCACAGAGCATTGTCCTCGTCAGGTTAGATGGAAGGGTGTGAGCATCACCTCTATGGAGGTGCAGTCCATGGACGCACAGGCTCCAATCACAGCAGCCCCTAGCAACACAGACTCACGCTCCGCTGGCAGAACCACTGGAAGCCCTGAATACAAATCCACAGCCACATTTGTCAACAAACAAAACTTTCTCACTCTCCACTTTATGTGTATGCTCATGAGTGTGTCACCTGTGGCATTAGCGTGTGTCTGCAGGAACAGTGAGTTTTTGCTCAGGCCTCCACACAGGAAAAGCGTTGTGATGTCATATCCTGCTTTGCTCATGGCTTGGATGATGTGTCTGGAGCCAAGCTAAAAGACAATCGTTCAAAATCTATGAGTGTGTTAAGTCTTTGTGTGTGCGTGTGTGTGTGCATACGTACAGCAATGGATTGTTGTGTTGCCAAGTAGAGCAGAGCAAGTTCATCCAGAGTCTGCGATAGATTCAGTCCTGTTACCTATACACAGACACACACATGCATCAACATTATTACACGTTTGGCCTTTCATTTGAATGTAGCAGCAACATTACATTTAAAGACCGAGTATGTGATTTTTGTAAGCCAATACAGGCATTGAATTCCCGCAGCAAGCCACACCTATGATGACCTCAAATAAGGAACACCGGCTGAGCTGGTCAGGTGCTAATTACTTAAGTGGGGGAGGCCTATTGAACATGAAAATCCATCAATGAGTAGATCACTGGACAGCACCAGAAAACGCACAAGAAAAAAAAAACAAGGAAAAATCAGAGTTATTATAGCAACATGTGATTTGCATCAGTTACATAGTTTGGAGCTCTCTATGAGAATTCTGTTGAACTATTAATAGACCTGCTTCTTGTTATTGAATCAAGCAAGCCAAAATATATCGTAACGAGAGACTGCTCAGGTAGGCCACAACCATTCCAAATCCATTATGGTGCTAATGAAAACATTAACTTTTTGTTGCTTCTTACATGTCCTGTCGTCTCACCACTATGTCAGCGAGTGGGGATAAAACAATTTTGTACGTTGGTATTTTTATAACTTGCCTTGACCAATTACAGTTGTTTTAGAAAATTAAGTAATATTTGAGTTTATCCTGTATTGGATAGACTTATCTGCATATTAATGTGGTGTCCCCTACTTAGAAGGCACTTAGATGAAACGTGTCTCTGTGCCAAGAATCACCTTTGAAACAGTCTCACATCCTAATAGCAGAAAATGTCCATGTCCATGACCATGCATGACAACGGCTAAAATCTAAAAGGATTGTTTCACAGAAGAAAGAATGGAGGGGTGGTTACGTCAAAATTTTATGACTCTAGTGACTCTTTAGTGCCCGCTTTATGACCCCCATTACATCACCAGCCCGTCTTCCACCCCTTCCATCTGGAAAAGAGAAGCGATGTCACATTTAGGGATGTGCAAGCTACCATTCCATTATTAGAGCCCCCAAGTCACAATCTCTGAGCAAAACTACAAACTCTAAACCCTGAGAACACATTGTCTCATCACTACATTACTTTTTAAATTAGGCTTTTGCTGAGTTAAAACTTTACCATCTCTCTGAACAGTTTTTCCCAAAACACATTCACACATTGAAATGAAACACCATTTTATACAGATCCCTAAATGTGACATTGCTTCTCTTACACCAATGGGAGGGGTGGACAACGGGCTGGTGACGTAATGGAGCAGTCACTAAAGGTTATGAACTGGTCACACCACTAGGGTCATAAAACACTCATATATAATTTTGACATAAACACCCATCCATTCTCTCTCACAGAGTAAGAGGTTCAGGGGGTGATGTGATTGGTTACCAATCCACGGGAGGTTGAATCAGCCAGAGGTGAGCGGTTGCCATGGAAATCAGGCCAGACATGCAAGTGTGTAGTCAGGAGATCCAGGTGTGTCATGTGTCTTGCAGCAGCCATTTTCTCCAGGTGTCGATTTAGGTATGAATATACATGTTGACCACTAGGGCACACACATCAGACTTGCATTAAGGCTGAGTTCCATTTCCTTTCCATGTCATTGTCGCCTTCCCACGATTTTACATGTTCAGAAAAGATAAAGGATTATACCAGGTTTTTTTTTATTTTATAAAAAAGGCAACAGAGGGATAAGACTGTATAAACACATGTACATTCACTACATAAACAGAACATCTATGGTCATTAACATGTAATAACTATTAAAAAAAATACGAAAACACCATAGCAGCTAATTGTAATAAAAATGGAATTGGCCCTAAGATGGATGTTACAGTTCAACTATAAAAAAGTTCTTTATCGTGACTTATTTCCCCCAACACCGTGTGGGTTTGTAAAAGCTATTATAGCTCTGCTGGATTTATCCCATGGAAAGCAATAAGAAAACCGTTCTGAGAGTTCTCAGAAAAATCCTAAAAGGGATGCAAACGAATACATTTCATTATATCACTCCAGTACTAGCTAAATTAAATGGATCTTATTTCACAGATTGTAAAATCTCCAGCTTTGATTTGACAGACTAGTGCTTCATATGTTTTTTTTTTTTATATTGTAGACCACTGAAAGAACTTTTTTTTTTAAAGAAGTAGAACAGTTTTTCTGAGTTTGGTTCTGACCTGTTATCAGAAGATTCAATTTATTATGTGTTAGCAGTTCATAAGCCCACATTAACCAATGTTTATTGTACAAGTTGAAGAAAGACGACTTGGCAAAGTCAAACTTTTTTCGAGGGGTCTGAGTGTCCAAATGAGCCTGGGAGCTTTATTGTCTTGTTCTAAATGCTTCTGATGGGAGTTTTTCATGGCAGGCCGGTCTCAGGCGAATGGTCAATGTAAGAGCAGTTCAAAAATCCCATGAAGGGGCCACTTTCCCTTAGGCACGCCATCCATGGGAAAAGCCATGAGGCTGGAAAGTGTTGGAAAGTGCTACAACTGGGACTACCCGACCTGAACCAAAGTGGTGTGTTTTTATTGGACTTCTTTGATAGTCTCAGTCGGTCCATAACTCTATAGACACTCCCTCTTCAATCTCATGATCGAAAACAACACCAAAAAACTACTAGATAAACAGCAGAGGAAGAGACTGCCAGGAGGAGAATATAAACATTCAGAAGCTTGTATTGTTGGTGTCCGACCATCAAGAGTTGTTCAATAAAGCCCTCAAACACTATAATACTGCCGGTATATGGCTGTTGTCCCTCAGTAATGGAAAGTTTCGTTCATCTTCGTGCTTCGTTCTTTTGCCTCTTGTTAATTTATGTGAACAATTCATTTGGACCATTCATATCTGAAAAAAAAATGGATCTAATTGCAAAACGTTACAACAAAGACCCAAAAATAGAGTAAAAAACACTAATCTGAGTAAATAAACATGCTTATCAGTGTCTTCTGATTATTAGCAGTGTAATCCGCACTTCAACAAAGTTATTACTAAAGAGTCAGATTTGTTATTTTCACAAAAACATCATTACACAAGAGCAGCAACCAAAGAATCACTGCATCCACTTTTAAACTAGCTTGCAAAATGCACCCCGCAAAGAAGCCATCCAAAGATTAATGCGAATTTTCATGAGAAATCATGACAGATTTCATGAGGAAAGTGAAAACAAGCAATGCATGTGATTGGCACACAGCGTTGAACTGGGCTCTGATGGCAAAGACCACGTTACAAAATTTTCATGAATACAGTCTCCATCATTTAGTGTTTGGGATGAATCCCAATTTACCCTCAGTGCTAGTTAACAATCCCCTTCACTGGAGGGCAATACAGAGTGAATTGGTGGTTAAGCATATTTCAGCATTACACACAGCAAGAAAAGTTATCATGGAAGCAGAATGCTCAGAGAAAATTCATTGTACACTGAGAAAACAAGTACGTCAGACAGATGGCAATTTTTACATGTGGGGGTGAAGGGGGGAGGGGGTGTACTACAACAGAATCGACTGTCCAGAATGGAAAGGTCCAGGATCTGTCATTAGTCAAGATGGTGCAGTAGTGTTTGTCAGGAGGGACTTGCATCAGAGTGCATCGCCTCAGACTGAAAATGGTGAAAACCGATTATGAGGGTTCACATGTTTTAGATAATGATGAGAAGAAAGACGGCGACACTGCCACAGCACAGTTGAAAGTTCCTGGAAAATACATATTGCAGCCTGAGATACAAGATTAAATCTCAAGAGTCGCCACCAGAGGTCAACAAGAGACCGAGCCACATGCCAATGAACCCACAGAGACAAACCCTGAAACAAAAGATGCTATTGTGGTAAAGTCAGGACAATTTGTGTCATACAGAACTGCAGCTGTTCCCCACACAGCTAAAGTTGCAGGAAGAGCAGGAAAGGCAATAAGGAAATTTAAGAACTGGTACAATTTATTGTTCATTGAACCCGCTGATGTGTCTGGAACTATTCAGTCTACTGATTTATCTAGTGTGGAAAATCGACAAAGTGCACCAATTGCACCTGTCTCTGATGAACATACAACAGTACTATAATACAGATATTACATATCACTAACAAAGGATGTTACATTTCACAAGCTGGAGGGTTAAAAATGTGTTTGAAGGGATCAAGGATATTGGACAAAACTATGCCTCTACAAGATGGATTTGTATTTTAAAAAAGTCTGAAAATGGCTTTGTGCCAAAAGCAAGGCTAGTAGCCTGAGGATTTGAAGAACTGGAGGTGTCTTCTACAAGTGCATCAGAATAGCTCTGTCTCCTTGTGACAGTGATTTGATTTTGACCTTGGCGGCCCACCATGATTATTTACAAGATGTGCGATGACACACATGAAGATTACTGAGGCACATGTTTACTGTCACTCAATTAGTCTATTTTCTTTTATTTTATAGGGTGTTAATAGCATTAACAATACACATTGTAGCTAATTGTTTCACATCAGCAATGAAGTGCACTTTCTGATTAAAGTTGCTATTTCAAACTATATATTTTCTAATGATCTGATATTAAACTAAAAAACAAGGGTGTAAACCAGTCCAGCTGCAGAATACTAGCAATATATTAACTTTGGAGCTCATTCTTCCATCAGGACAAGCACGCACCTGTAGCAGAGGGTTGAATGCGCATGCGAATGAGTTGCTCCACATTTAATAACTTATGTTTATAATACACATGTTTATAATAACACATGTTTATAAACCTGAGCAGGAATATTGCCGACATACTTATGGAATTTTTGTATTTTTTACTGCAAATTCCATTCTTTCATCTGTTTAAAATTCACCTGTTTAAAATTACACTAGATGTGAGATTAAACATGGAACAGCCTATTTTCAGAGACAGTTAAACTCATTTAACAAAAAGACTGGCTGTGAAAGAGAGATTCATAAACTTGACCAGAGGCTGGAGGGAGGGGCCTTTGATTTCATTGGACTAGTCTAGTGTCTGTTCAGAAAATCAATCATTGGGCCACAATTCATGTGTCATAAATGATGTCGTCCCCGGGCATTGCCCCATACGCCCGAATGGCCAGTTCATGCCTAGCTCAGATCCATATTTCAAGTTGGACGTGAGGAATGGGACACCTTTGTTATGTTGGCATGGAGAGAGAGACAGGGGAAGGCAAAGTACAGATGCATCAGGACAAATACATACAAAACATACAGCCCATCATCATAGATCCCACACAAGCTGTGGAACAAGATTACCCTCTCAACAAGAAAGAAAAGGGGCAACTTGGATCTAAATTTGGTCAGGTTCTCTGGGTCGTACGACAAAGCAGACCTTTTTGATGCCAGCAGCCTGGAATCCAGTTTAAAATATGCAACTGTACAAACTGTTCACGAGCTTAATAGGGTTATTTGTAAACTCAGGTCAAGAAGGGTTGTTTGAATGATCAAAACTTAGACAGAGTTGGTGATGTCAAAATGGTGGTGTTCAGTAATGCTTTGTTTGCCAAGCTCCTAAATGGTGGAACTCAAGGAGAACATTTCTTTGGTCTTATGTGAAAAATGGTTAATTCTCACCCCTCTCATGGCAGACAAGAAGAGTGAAGAGAATAGTCAGGAGTACCCTTGCTGGTAATTGACAATGCTATACTTCTAGCTCTACTGTTCTCAGAGCTTTACACTTCTGACACAAAACATGTAACACAGCTGATTTGTGTCACTGATAATCATTCACTTGTTGACGCACTCAAATCCACCAAATGTTTCAGAAAAAAAACTTTGCTTGGAAATGACTGGTATCAAAGAACTGATTCTTGTGAAAAATACCTATGTGAAAAACTATGTATCGTTACTATGTGAAAAAAGTTATTTGGTACATCAAAGAACAACTTGCTGACTGACTGGAAAAAAGTGGTATCAGTTCATCAGTTATTGAAAGCCCTTTTGGAAGGACAATTTCATATTGAGTAATCATTTACTTTGAATATACCTACACCCACCACCCCACCATGGGTTTTTTGTTTAGTTTTTTTTTCTTAAGAAGAGATTGAGTTTGTCAACTTGTGACCGCCTTGGTTGTGTTGACTTTTATTTTGGAGTACTTCCACTGTGTGTTTGTGCGGGAATTCACCAGTGATGTTCAGTTGTTGTTGTGTTTAGACATGCACATTGCAATTGGTCAATAAAAGTTATCCTTACTTATTTCTTGGAGCATTTAAATCAAGTAACAATAATGCTCACTCTGAAGTGTATACACTTTCCTGTATTTGGCGCCAATAGCAAGCTTCTACAATGCAATGGCTACTCTCTTGTTCACAGGGACATACAAAAGGGAGCTGGTGTTCCCCCACTTTAGTGCTGGACTAAGTTGTTGCACAAATAAAAAAACTTCTGCTCTTTTATTCATAAACTGTAAAAGTCTGCAGACTTCTTTTAGCTATTAGCAATTTCTCAGTAAATAATTAGTCTTGGAAGCTTTTGAAATACACCCAAGACAAACAGTCCAACAGCATGTTCAGGATCCATTGTTTGTGTATGAGTCTGTCATACTCTTTATTACGTCAAAGTGGGGGTGGAGCTAAAACACAGTGACGTTTCCTAATGATTTATGTTTCTATATTTAACAACTACAATCAGCTAATTTGTTTAACTTCCAACATTCTTTTGTACTTAAGTCAGTAAGAAATCACGCAAACTTAAGCATAGAGGCGGAAAGATGGTGCCGTGATGGAGTTGGTCGTTCTGTAACTGGAAGGTTGGTGGTTCGATCCCCGCTAGGGCCATTCTGCCATTGTGGCCCTGGGCGAGCCACTTCACCCACATTGCCCAGTATGGATGTGTGTGACTGGTGGGGTGTTTGGTGGTGGTCAGGAGGCTGTAGGCGCAGAATGGCAGCCATGTTCTGTCAGACTGCCCCAGGGCAGCTGAGGGCTACCATGGTAGCTTAT
The DNA here is from genome assembly GCA_900490495.1 of Danionella dracula. Lineage (NCBI taxonomy): Eukaryota > Metazoa > Chordata > Actinopteri > Cypriniformes > Danionidae > Danionella > Danionella dracula. Next base: position 2,193,053 of record UELW01000021.1, read on the forward strand.
CACCACCAGAGAGTGAACGTGGAGTGAATGAATAATGCTCTGATAATTGTAAAGCGTCTTTGAGTGTCTTGAAAAGCGCTATATAAATTGAAGGCATTATTATTATTATTATTAGAGTGTAGGGAGAACAACATGAGAATGTTAAAGATTGCATAATGCACTCGTTAAATCAACATGGCCATGTCATGGCCTATATTTGCAGACTAAATTTAACTAACTAATTAGTATTATTATTACAAAAAAATATTGAAGTTTTTTTTTAAAGTCATGGGTCTTTTTAGCCATGTACAAAAGAAATACAGAAATGCTAGCCAGAGTCTTCCTGTTGTATATCTACTTTTACTGGTTTTAAAGAAGAGCGAGTGAAGTCACTACATTGCCACAGTGGCAATATTTTTCCTTTGTGTTCATCTGAGAAAAAAACGATTTGAGCGCAAGCTCTTCTGTGATTAAATGTAAAGTGAGACTTTGGTAAGGCTCAAGTACGTCTACCATTGTCTGTTGTAGCAGCGAAAAATTTAAAATCTGTTTTCACCTTAGCAAAGACTCTCTACGGGCACGGCAATTAGTCATGGTGACCTGGCTACAATATGTGCGGGACCGCTTTCACTATGTGAGTTAATCAAAGTAGTGAACGCAGACTTGGTGACCATACTAAGGACGGACATTTTACCTTTCACAAGGCACTCCATTTTCTTGAGTTATTTATATGAGCCATTTTAAGTTTTTTTGGAATATGGGGTCTGGGGCCCTCTGTTAGGGGCTGTTCAGTCTCTGTACAACACAAGTAGTAGAATGGTTTGCGTTGTCACTCAGACCTTTTCCCGGTGCATTTTGGACTCAAGGCAAGGCTGTCCTCTGTTAAAAATTTAGTTCACTATATTTATAGACACAGCGTCACGGTGGCGCAGTGGGTAGCACGGTCGTCTCACAGCAAGAAGGTCGCTGGTTCTAAGCTCGGCTGGGCAGGTGGCATTTCTGTGTGGAGTTTGCATGTTCTCCCCGTGATCGCGTGGGTTTTCTCCGGGTGCTCCGGTTTCCCCACAAGTCCAAAGACATGCGTTATAAGTGAATTGAGTAAGAACGATTGTCCATAGTGTTAAAGAGTGAATGTGTGTGTGAATGTTTCCCAGCGATGGGTTGCGGCTGGAAGTGCATCCGCCGCATAAAACACATGCCAGAGAGTTTGCGGTTCATTATGCTGTGGCGACCCCGAAAGGGAAGAAAGCCGACATGAAGATGAATGAATGAATGAATATTTATAGACATAATTTCTAGATAGAGCAAATTTGGGGACCATAGGAATTCATCTTTGCTTTTCACAGATGATGTCCTGTTGGCTCCCTCAAGCCATGACCCACTGCAAACACCGGGGAGCAGCTGCTCCTCCACATGAAGAGGAGCCTGTTGAGGTGCCTTGGGTATTTGTTTCAAATGCCTCCAGTGCACCTGCGAAGGAATGTGTCCCAGACATGTCCTGCCTGGTAGAGGCTCAAGGGAAGACCCAGGACTCAATAGTGAGATTATGTCTTCCTTGCTCAGACTGCTGCCCCCATGACCTGGCCCAGGATAAACGGAGTAAGATGTATGGATGGCCATTACACTTCATCTCCAATAAATTCTGTTGGGAGGAGACCCTTGGAAGACCCAGAACATGAAGGAGTGACACTGAAATCGGTACCTATTTTGTGTTCCTGTCATGCCTGTTATGTGATCATACCTGTCGGTGTTGATTATCATGATGAAAATGTATTAAAATGTTATATTATACAGGAATCTAGGTTAATTGACTGTAATTTTTCCTATTTAAAAAATATCTTGAATCACCTCTGCTCCGCATGCTTCTTCAGCTGACTGTAAGCTGCATGTCCCTTCACCACATGATCCAGCTGTGAGAACACACACACACACACACACACACGCACACACACACACACACACGCACACACTTTAATATCAAAAACCCTTTATACACACTGAAGCACTCTTACACTCACCAATCGTCCACTGACACTCTGTCCACCCTCGTTCAACCAAAGTCCAGGTAGTAGAGCAGATTCGTATGGACCCCAGACACCTGGCACAGACACTGGTTCAGAGCTGACCTGAACACACACACACACACACACACACACGCACACACACACACACACACACACACAAACAAACAAACAAACAGTTTCTCTCTCTTAATCAATATCTCACATGCTCACTTAAACACTCACAGCCATGTGGCAGGATGAGGTTCCACAGATGAGAGCCATTCTAGATGAGAGTGGTTTGTTCTCACAAGGAAGTTGAAGACCAGAGACGTCTGCCCCCAGCAGCCCTGCGACACATTACTGGACTTACAAACAACATCCAGGATTTATTCACAATAAAATTATGATCGTGAGTAGCTTTACAGAGTCTATTATTTCTTTTTAAAGGGATCATGAACTGGGTTTTTTTTGTGTTCATGTGTTAAGTTAACATACATAAGCAGCTCTGCATCAAATACTAATCCATCTTTGAGGTTCCTGTTAAAGTTAACCTGTTAAATAACCTCAGTTGTCTATAGCTGAGCTCCAGACACCATCCGGGAATTTGTTCTAGAGTGTTGGAGATCTATATGAGAACGCTCTTCCCCCTCTGGTGGATTTACTTCGGAACTATCAGTAGACCAGCTTCTTTTGATCGAAGCAAGTTAAATGAAATATATTGTTACAGGAGACAGCTCAAGAATGCCAGAGCCAAACTATTCTGCATTTTACCTTAAGGCAAGAAGCAGTATCTTATAGTTGATGCGATATTTTACAGGAAGCCAAAAAAGAGGGCAGAGAACTGGCGAAATGTGATCATATTTCTTTGTTCTTGTGAGAACTCTAGCCGCTGTGTTCTGAACTAACTGTAGTATCTAAAATAGACAACATGTTCCATAGTGAAAAATGTTCCTGAGGTGAAAGAAGGTGTAACATCTATCAATAATAACACTAAAGTTTTTAACTGTAAGTGGAAAAAATAACAGTGTGTCCTACCAGCTCCACATTTAAAACTGAAATTAAAAAGATTGTATAATAGCTTGTTAGGTCCAACAAGTAAAATTTCTGTTTTAACAAGATTTATCATATGGAATCTTTTGTTCAGCAAAAGCTAATCTCAGCAACACATTATATTATTTTATTTACATGGTTTATTAAACTCACCTGTTCTTAATACACAGTAATCACTGATTTTTGTGTTACAGGCTGTTTCTGAAGATGAAATCATCGTTCATAGATGGAGAGCAAACATGATTAATGTCATTTGCTGCTCAAATAAATCATGAATGCTTTTGTGTCAACTGTGCTTCTGTATTAATTTTAGTCTCTGTATCTTTTGTATTCACTTTTCACACTTAAACTGTGTTAATCAATCTGGCTGTAAGTTAGATGATGCACAAAGTTTTCCAAACGGCAAAATTGTGATTAATGCATTATATGAAAAACTCCACAAACCCGGTTTTCCCTCACAATATATAAATAACAAAGGCTTTAAACAGCCTTCAAACATTAAATCATTCACTTAAAGCTGGGTATCATGCTAAATTAATGTATTTTTTAGGGATGCACTTTAATGGCCCAAAAGTGCATTTTAGGTTTTCGGCTGAAAGAGTTTCCACCAAAACAAAACGTCCGAAACAGTGATGTCACAGCCTGCACGTGCTTGTTAGAAGCAACGGTTCCAGCAAGACATAAGTAAGCGGTAGAACAGCACTTATTACATGTTGCAAAGCCTCTTTGAGCAAAAGCGAGTGTTGGTTGCATATAGGGCAGATCACGAGCTCGCCGCGACATTCACTGCACACCTCTAAAAAGAGAACATTCTCTTTCTATTGCCCATTCTATTGCCCCCTTTGAGCAGCTCCTCTGATGCATCTGTAGCAGACGTTATTCCTTTAATCTCAGCACTAAGCTAAGCTAAGCACTCTTAAGCTAAGAGGTTGAGACAGAACACAGAGTGAAAACAATGAAAAGTACAGCACACGTTTCACTGAGATCTATTAGGATCCTCTACACTTCATCGTGACTGTATTTGATCCGTGTTATAAAGATCATTACTTGTATGCGGAAATAAAGCAGTGTGCACGAGAAATGATCCAGAACGCGGTGGATGCGGAGAACCTGCAGAGAGATGGAGAGGAAGAGGCCTGTACATTAATAGTGAACGTACACATGAGTGCGGTAAAGTTAAACGTTTAAGTTTGAAGTTTATTTTATTGTTATTTAAATTTTTTTTATAATTTGTAATTTATTTATTCTTTTAAACTTTATTATGAATTCATGCAATTGCAATGCCTTGATTTGAGAAAGGTTAGTACACAGTGGTAGCTATAAATGCAATGGTACCAATAATTGACAAAAAAAATTTTGTTAAAAAAAAGGGTTACCAGTGTGTAAATATTACAGGATAAATCAGTTTATCAATCCTATTTTGACGAATTTAAATAAATAATAGATTTTTTGGATGTATTTGCCAGTGTTTAATTTGAGCATCATTAATGACAGATTTACTGATAATATTAATTATCTAATCAATAAATTATATTATGAAGATACATTAAATCATGCACGTTTAGTGATGATTCATGAAGTTACCTGTGAGTTCTGTCTTCGTTCAGATGTGGTGGTTTTCCTGCGTTTATTTACTGTGAGTCTGTGCGTAAATGTTTTAACCATGACTGTAGAACAAACAAATAGCTACAGCAGGGGTGTTCAACGTCGGTTTCTGGAGAGCCGGAGCCCTGCACATTTTTGGTTACACCGGGCGCTTTTCTAACTGTCAAGTGTGTTGGTTATGAGCTCCACAAAGTGCTATGCTTAAATACATTAATGAAATACGCAATTTTACTCTTCATACATCAAGCCAAGTGCACACTAAATGACTTACAACCCTATAGGTCAGGGGTTCTCAAACTTTTTTCACCAAGTACCACCTCAGAACAAAAATTTAGAGCTCAAGTACCACCAACATTAAAATACACACAGTATAATCCCAGGTTATAGACCCTACTGTTCAGCTAGTTAAGTGCAGTTCAATGTTATATTTTATAATATTTATATTTATAATGTAAATATAAACATGATAAAATATGTATATTTATAATATACATATTTTATAATATTTATATTATAAATATTATAAAATATGTGTATTTATAATATAAATAAAAGCATCCCTTTCTCTTGCCATCTTTCTCTTTTACATATTTCTTCCGCTCTGGAGAATAAAAAAAAATATTCTATTAAGAGCAAGTAATGGTGAGGTAAAGTTGCAGCTTGTTTTATCAGTGACTAATTGGATTGTATGGAGCTTGCACACACCTGCGTCTGACACTGAAACTCACCCACGAGCTCAGAGAGAAACAACAGTTTTTACATCTGCTGTTTGATTCTTTCATTTTACACAAGTTTTTAATGAGCTCAATCAGCATATTTTAACTTCGTAAACCATGTCAACACTCAGTGACTGTTTTAAACCACCATAAAGGTTCACTCTTTTGTTGCTTTTTTTCTGCACATAATGCTCACTATTCCTTAGCTAAATGTAAGCAGAGCTTTTCAGGACAGCATGGAGCTTACCCGCTTTGGCATCACGAAGACTCGTGCGAAGTGAAGCTTATTGTTTCGTTTAATTTCCTCATCCTTTGGCTCTTGCAGTCATTGCAGAGATACGATTGCTCTGCGCGTTTTCTATATGAGAACGCTCTTCCCTCTCTGGTGGATTTACTAATCTTTGGAATAATCAGTAGTCCTGCTTCTTATGATCGAAGAATATATCTTATGATATATTGTGATAGTAGACTGCTCAGGTAGGTTGGAGCCAAGCCATTTAGCACCTTAAAGGCAAGGAGCAATATCTAATAATCAATGCGATATTGTACAGGAAGCCAATGAAGAGAGCAACGCTGTAATGTGATCGTATTTCTTTGTTGTTGTGAGAACTCTAGCTGCTGCATTCTGGACTAACTGTAATTTTTGTAGCGTGGAGGGTGAGCAGAGTTAACAGAGCATTACAATAATCCATTCTGGAGGAATCGATCATGACCCCTTTAAATAAGCTGTGATATGAATGATATTGTGAACATACCAATGGCTCCTGCATGTGCATCGATGAGTGAAGCACCAACTGCAATGCCCTTTATCAAACCCAGATCTGCAGCAGCTTGCTCAGACAGACCAGAACCCAGAGGAGTCCCAGGAACACACACCTTTTGGCCTGCACTCACATAGTCACACAAATCACAGTCAGACTAGAACCAAAAGGAGTCACTGGCGTACACACATGTTCGCCTGCACACTCACAACCACACAAATCTCAGTCAGACCAGAACCCAAAGAAGTTTCCAGAACACACACCTGTTTGACTGAATAAACATGAACAGCCACAACTACAGATCCCAGTCATACCAGACTCAATCAATCAAGTTTTTTAATATTGTGCTTTTTTAGCAGTTGCTTTCAAAGCAGCTTCACAAAGTCCTAGTGTGGGGTAGGTAGGGTAAATAGGAGTTCCCTCTGTGAAGTCCCTGGGAGCCTCGCTGACTGAGTCAGGTGCTAGTCATCTCCCCAGCTAAAGAATATACAAACATAAGATCCATTGACAAAAAGTTAGCGCGACAGCGACTGAAAAACAAACAAAGACAAAACAGCAAAACATATAAAAGACAGCAAACAGATGATCAGCATCAGCTGCAGGATGGATGATAAATGATAGGGAGATGTTAGATAGGCACATTGAACCACATTGTTTTTTCAACAGTTTGTATGTTAATAGTGCTTAGACACCAAAAGAGAGAATGGTATGGTGTTTGTGTCAAGATTTGATGAGTGTTTTATGACCCTTGTTGTCATGTTGAGTTCATGACCTTTGATGAACTCTCCATGACCCCACCAGGCATGCTCCTACCCCTCCCATCGGGTAAAGTGACATCACATTTAGGGATGTGTATAGAATGTTTTATTTCAATGTGTGAATGCGTTTTGTGGAAAAACTCTTCAGAGAGATGGCAAAGTGTAGTTCAGTATAAAAAGCATTAGTTTTAGCAAAAACGGTCATTCCCAGTTGTATCTGAGGATTGGGTGATGTGTTCTCAGTGTTAGAGTTTGTTACACCAGCCTCTGTGTGTCCCAGTGTGGCCCCTACCTCTCCAGACTAAAGGGATGTGTAAATCAAATAATTCCTCTTCACAGATTTCCTGATTGGTTGAAACCAACCACCCCACACTCCCAGCCAGTCAAAATGGTTAAGGGGATGTTCCAAACTATCTTCAACTCTGTAAAAGCTGATTGGTTAGATCGCTGAGGGTGCCTGTGACTTCAGCCTTGCAGCCAAAGCTTTATACTCTGGAGTAAAAACAGTGATTCAAACAGTGATTCAACCAGTGGATGTGGATGATGATGACTAATGTCTGAATATACTGTTGGAAAGATATTCGTTAAACCAATTGGGATGGTATCCATTTTTAACAACATTATAAAATAAAAACACTTTTGTTTTTAGTAAAGATCTTTTTCACTCAAACTTAAAACCACAGCCCTCTCTTTCAGATCTGTTTGCATACACACCTAACGTTTGACTCTGCAAGAATATGGCAGTTCACTAATTTAAACATCATTTTAAAAGTGCATTTACATAAAAATTAAGAAGAAATCCACTCTGTCCAGTATATGAACAGGGGTAGACCAGGTTACACCAGAATTTTACCACTGAGTTCTGAACCTCCTTGCTGCTATGTTATGGGTTTTTAGTAATTCTTTAGCTCTTATATAGAAAGAAACATTATTCTCATTTGTTTCATGAATAAAACATTATTCTTGGACGGTTAACAGAGAATTCTCTCTGTGTGTGGGGAAGTGTAGAGGTGTGATGAGAGTTAATATGGCTGGGTTAAAGACTGCCGATCGTATAAATCAATTTCTGTGTTTCAAAGACTTTTGTTACAGGAGAGGTCTATCTGGTCAAACCAAAAAACCCAACAGATGGTCTTTAACCAACTCAATCTAAAAACATTGAAAGTGTTAATATAGTATAGTTGTATACTGTTTTATATAGTTATGCATAATGTTTTAAAAATGTTTAGTAAAAGTAGAGTTTTGAAGCTCAATAAGAAATGTAATCAGCCTGTTTGCTTGCACACAAAACAAACAATCCCGAAACACACCTGCTAAACTGACAAACCTTACACACAGACAAACTTTAATTAACCATGATAAGTCCACATACTGACATACACTCACATACCGATCCTGCTGTAGCTGTTTTCCTTTAAGTCCTGTAGGCCAATCTGGCTCCAAAATGTGTCATCCCAACCATGAGTGGCCGAATAAGTCCACTTACACACCAGAGTGCAAAGAGATCTGTCTCACAAAAACACATACAGACAGTATAAATAAGAAAAATCTTACATTATTCATCTCACTTCATTATGTAAAAACATTTTTGTAAAATTGCATCATAGGTCCATCAGTTCTGTAAAAAATAAAAATAGATTGTATACACTGTGTGCAGAGTTATTAGGCAATTTATATTTTTGAGGATTAATTTTATCATTCAGCAACTATTATTGTCACGGATCACAGAAGGCAGAAGCGAAAGGTGTGATTCACACAGTGTTTATTGAACACAATAGGCTTCGTACCGAAGTACTAGTGACAGTTCAATAGAGAGTCTAGGTGGTAGTAGCGTTACTTCCCTCGAGCAGAGCAAGCCGGTGACAGGGGTTAGTCTCTGGGTGCAACGAGTAGCAGAAGCTCCTGGCAGAAGATCGGGATGAGAAGACGGAGAGAGATACGATCCAGTGAAGATGATACCTGACGGTGAGTGAACGGCGTGGGTGAGTCTTTATAGTGTGGTGTTGATGACTGGAACAGATGACGGTGATGAGTGCCCAGGTGTGTCTGGTTAGTACTCGGGTGATTGAGTGCGTTGTGTATTGGCTGGAGACTGTGACTGGTGATCGGGGCTGATGGAACGTGCAGGAGGTGTGACAGTACCCCCCCCCTCCACGGGTGACTCCTGGCACCCTGGACCGGCGGCGTGGGCGGCCGCGACCTCGAGGAGCCGGACGGTTGGGATGTTGCTGGTGGAATGTTTCAAGGAGAGAGGGATCTAATATGTCCTCCCGGGGTGTCCATGACCGCTCCTCGGGACCGAATCCTTCCCAGTCGACTAAGTATTGGAGTCGGCCGCCCCGCCGCCGGGAGTCGAGGATTTCCTTGACCTGGTAGATGTTTTCACCCACGACTTCGGGTTGTGCTGGAGGGGGAGGCAGCTCTGGGTCTGTGGAAGGAGGAGAGACAGGATCAGTGAAGGGTTTAAGGAGTGAAACATGGAAGGCAGAAGAGATACGGGAATGAGGTGGCAGATTGAGGCGGTAGGTGACAGGGTTTATCTGGGAGTGGATAGTGTATGGCCCTATGTAGCGGGGACTCAGCTTCCTACAGGGCAGTCGGAGACGGATGTTTTGGGTTGACAACCACACTTTGTCCCCGGGTTGGTATACTGGGTTGGGTAACCTGCGGCGATTAGCTGCCTCGGTATGTCTCCGTACTGCCTGTTGGAGGTGGATGTGAGCTGAGCCCCATACCCTCTCGCTCTCCTGGAACCAATGGTTTACCGCGGGCACATCAGAGACTTCGCCGGTCCACGGAAACAGTGACGGTTGGTACCCTAGAACACACTGAAAGGGGGTTAGTCCCGTGGAGGCCTGGCGAAGGGAATTCTGTGCATACTCTGCCCACGGTAAGTACTGGCTCCAGGTGTTCTGGTGATGGGCACAGTAGGTCCGGAGGTAGCGAGAGATTTCTTGGATCTTCCGTTCGGTCTGTCCGTTAGTCTGTGGATGGTAGCCGGACGAAAGACTGATGGATGTACCTAGCAGCTGGAAGAAGGCCCGCCAGACCCTGGAAATAAACTGAGGTCCTCGGTCGGACACGATATTCTCGGGGAGACCATAATTGCGAAAAACGTGATGAAACAGTGCCTCCGCGGTTTCTAGGGCAGTAGGTAGGGCTTTGAGCGGGATGAGCTTGCACTGTTTGGAGAATCGGTCGACGACTACTAATATGGTGGTGTAACCCCGTGATGGAGGCAGGTCTGTAGCGAAGTCAATCCCAATGTGGGTCCAGGGTCGGCGGGGAATGGGTAATGGCTGGAGTTTGCCTTCAGGCAGACGGTGAGGAGTGGTGGTTACGGCGCAGACCGAACATCCCCGGACATACTGGGCAACGTCCTTGGCCATACCTGGCCACCAGTATTTCCCACGTAGGAGCGAGAGGGTTCGCCTGCTGCCTGGATGTCCTGAACCGAGGAAGGTGTGCGTACTTTCGAGGAGGGTGAGACGGTGACTGGACGGAACGTAAGTTGAACCGGGTGGTAGACCCGGAGGGGCTGGCTCCTCGAGAGTGGCGGTTCGGATTTCCTCATCAATCTTCCACAGGATGGGAGCGACGGAGATGGAGGGTGGTAGTATGGGTTCGGGAGCATCTAGAACGGGATTTGGTGAGTGAAGGCAGGAAAGGGCGTCCGCTTTACAGTTCTTGCTCCCCGGTTGGTATGTGATAGAGAAATTGAACCTGGCGAAGAATAGTGACCACCGAGCTTGGCGGGCGTTCAGGCGTTGGGCATTTCTGAGATACTGGAGGTTTTTATGATCCGTGATGACGGTAAAAGGAAATCTTGCTCCTTCCAGCCAGTGTCGCCATTCCTCGAGGGCCAGCTTGATGGCTAGTAACTCACAGTCCCCTATGCCATAGTTCTGCTCAGCAGAAGTGAGTTTACGGGAATAGTACGCACACGGATGGAGAGCTTTGGGTTTGTTAGACCATTGGGAGAGTACGGCCCCCACTCCTACGTCTGCCGCATCGACTTCGACTACGAAGGGTAACGTAGGATCGAGATGTCTGAGGATGGGTGCTGCGGTGAATTTGCTCTTGAGGAGTCGGAAGGCGCGATCTGCCTCGGAGCTCCAGACGATGGTTCTCAGACCCTCTTTGAGGAGTGATGACAAGGGTGAGGATATGGTACTGTAGTTCTTGATGAAGTGACGATAGAAGTTGGCAAATCCGAGGAAGCGCTGGAGCTCCTTGACGGTTTGGGGTACCTTCCAGTTGTTGACGGCGTCCACCTTGGCAATCTCCATCTGGACCCCCGCAGCGGAGATCACGTAGCCGAGAAAGGAGATGGTGGATCGGTGGAACTCGCATTTTCCGGCTTTCAGGTAGAGTCGATGCTCACGGAGACATTGCAGCACTTGGCTGACTTGGTCACGGTGGTCTTCCAGATTACGGGAATAGATGAGGATGTCGTCAATGTATACAATTATGCATTTGTGGAGGAGGTCTCTGAAGATTTCGTTCATATAATTTTGGAAAATCGATGGGCTGTTTGCTAACCCATAGGGCATTACCAGGTATTCATAGTGACCTGTAGGAGTTATGAAGGCGGTCTTCCACTCATCTCCTTCTCGAATACGGATCAGGTTGTACGCGCTGCGGAGATCCAGCTTGCTAAACACTCGCGCCTCCCGAAGTTCCTCAAGAGCTGCGGGCACAAGTGGTAAAGGGTAAGCGAATTTTACCGTAGCCTCGTTCAACCCCCGATAATCAATACAGGGCCTGAGTCCTCCGTCCTTCTTGGTCACGAAAAAGAAGCTCGATGCGGCAGGAGACTTGGATGGTCGGATGAACCCTTGGCTGATGGCTTCGTTGATGTAGCTCTCCATCGCCTCGTGTTCAGGACGGGAGAGAGGGTAGATACGACCGTGCGGTAGTTTGGCATTGGGCAGCAGGTCGATGCTACAGTCGTAGGGCCGGTGAGGAGGAAGTTGTGCGGCACGTTCCTTACTGAAGACATCTAGGAAGGCGTGGTAGGTGGAAGGAACGTGCCGAGTGAGGTCCGTTGAAGAGTGATCTAAGGCGGTTGAGTGAAGGGGAAGAGATGACTGGTGGTTCGACGAGTGACGAGTGTGATCCTTGCAGGTCTTGCTCCAGCCGAGGATCTGTCCAGTGCCCCAATCGATGGTGGGTTGGTGTTGGACCAACCAAGGTCGACCCAACACAATATCGACATTGGCCCTGGGCAGCACTAAGAGGTAGAGTTTCTCCCGGTGGTCTGGGGAAATTGTTAAAATGACCTTACGGGTCTGACGGGTGATCTGGCCTTCGCCCAATGGTGAGTTTTGAATAGTGTAAATGCGATACCGGGTTTCGTTGATTACTGTCGGGAGGCGATGTTTACTAATGAAGTTCGTGGAGATGAAGTTCCCAGCGGCTCCGGAGTCCACCAGGACATTAACGGGAAAATCACAAGAGTTCATCGTTAGAGTGGCTTGAAGATGAGGAATTGTACACATTGATGGAGTACTGGAACAGGCACTCACCATTGGACGAGGAGGGCGAACAGGGCAGCAGGCGAGCAGATGGGATGCTTCTCCGCAGTACAGGCAGAGTTGGAGACGGAGTCGTCGGTGGCGTTCCGCGGAGGTAAGATGGTAGGCATCCGTGATCATAGGCTCCTCGGAGTCAGGTGGTGAGGAAGCAGGGTGAAGACGAGGGGCTCCGGTGGTGGTGAGTGATGGTGAAGGGTGAGGATGAAATGGTGCTCTACGGGGAATGGTAGGGATGGAACAAGCGTTGAGGTGCTGGGAGATGCTGATGGCCTTTCGGATGAACACCTCAAGGTCCACGTTATCGTCATAAATGACGAGGTGTTGGCGAACGTTGGGGTTCAATCCTCGCCGGTATGCGGCTAACAACGCTACTTGGTTCCACCCACTACTGGCGGCGAGAGTGCGGAACTGAAGAGTGTACTCGTGGATGGTGAGCTTTCCTTGGGTGAGTGAGATGAGTTCGTCGTGGACGGATAATGATGTGAGTGCTGTGCCGAATACCTCCTTAAGGTGCCCGGTGAAGGAGTGATAGGAGTGAAGGACTGGGTTGCTGGCGTTCCAGAGGGCGTTTGCCCATTGCAGTGCTCGACCGGTGAGGAGAGAGATTAGGAAGGCAATTTTGGAGATTTCGGTGGGGAGTTGGTCTCAATATACAGCGAGCATTGCAGTATAAACCCAGCACATGTTTGAGGATCGCCAGCATAACTGGCGGGACGGGAAAGAGCGGAGCTCGACATCGCGAGCGGATTCGTTGGAGGATTCACGGGCGGCTGGCGCAGCGCCGCTGCATCCGGGTATGAATCAGCGGCGCTCCAGGAAGCATTAGCGAGACCGTCCATGTTCCGGGAATCTTTTTATCTGGTCAGGTATCCTGTCACGCATCACAGAAGGCAGAAGCGAAAGGTGTGATTCACACAGTGTTTATTGAACACAATAGGCTTCGTACCGAAGTACTAGTGACAGTTCAATAGAGAGTCTAGGTGGTAGTAGCGTTACTTCCCTCAAGCAGAGCAAGCCGGTGACAGGGGTTAGTCTCTGGGTGCAACGAGTAGCAGAAGCTCCTGGCAGAAGATCGGGATGAGAAGACGGAGAGAGATACGATCCAGTGAAGATGATACCTGACGGTGAGTGAACGGCGTGGGTGAGTCTTTATAGTGTGGTGTTGATGACTGGAACAGATGACGGTGATGAGTGCCCAGGTGTGTCTGGTTAGTACTCGGGTGATTGAGTGCGTCGTGTATTGGCTGGAGACTGTGACTGGTGATCGGGGCTGATGGAAGGTGCAGGAGGTGTGACAATTATATTCTCAATCAACCCATAAGACACATAAATACCAAAGCTGAATATTTTTGGAAGTTGGAGTGGGGCTTTTTTAGTTTTGCTATCTTAGGAGGATATCTGTGTGTGCAGGTAACTATTGCTGTGCAGAATTATTAGGCAAATTAATAAAAAACAAATATATACCCATCTCACTTATTTATTTTTGCCAGGCAAACCAATATAACATCTCAACAATTAGAAATACACATTTTTGGCATTCAAAAACAAAACAAACAAATCAGTGACCAATATAGCCACCTTTCTTTGCAAGGACACTCAAAAGCCTTCCATCCATGGATTCTGTCAGTGTTTTGATCTGTTCACCATCAACATTGCGTGCAGCAGCAACCACAGCCTCCCAGACACTGTTCAGATAGGTGTACTGGTTTCCCTCCTTGTAAATCTCACATTTAATGATGGACAATAGGTTCTCTCAGGGGTTCAGATCAGGTGAACAAGGGGGCCATGTCATTAGTTTTTCTTCTTTTAGACCCTTTCTTACCAGCCACGCTGTGGAGTACTTGGACGCGTGTGATGGAGCATTGTCCTGCATGAAAATCATGTTTTTCTTGAAGGATGCAGATTTCTTCCTGTACCACTGCTTGAAGAAGATGTCTTCCAGAAACTGGCAGTAGGACTGGGAGTTGAGCTTGACTCCCTCCTCAACCCGAAAAGGCCCCACAAGCTCATCTTAGATGATACCAGCCCATACCAGTACTCCACCTCCACCTTGCTGGCGTCTGAGTCGGACTGGAGCTCTCTGCCCTTTACTGATCCAGCCACGAGCCCATCCATCTGGCCCTCAAGACTCACTCTCATTTCATCAGTCCATAAAACCTTAGAAAAATCTGTCTTCAGATATTTCTTGGTCCAGTCTTGACGTTTCATCTTGTGTGTCTTGTTCAGTGGTGGTGGTTTTTCAGCCTTCCTTACCTTGGCCATGTCCCTGAGTATTGCACACCTTGCACTTGATTGTTCTGTGATCCCGCTTCAAAAGCTTGGCTGCTGCATCCCTCTGCAAAACATCTCACAATTTTAGACTTTTCAGAGTCCATCAAATCTCTCTTCTGACTAATTTTGCCAAAGGAAAGGAAGTTGCCTAATAATTATGCACACCTGATATAGGGTGTTTATGTCATTAGACCACACCCCTTCTCATTACACAGATGCACATAAGCTGATATACTTAATTGGTAGCAGGATTTCAAGCCTATACAGCTTGGAGTAGGACAACATGCCTATAAAGGATGACGTGGTTAAAATACTTATTTGCCTAATAACTCTGCACACGGTTTATATGTTATGTATATGTTCAGTTCATGTCTAATGATTTACCTGCATAAAGATCCGGTGGCTTTCCAGGAGAGAAAATCGGGAAGATCAAAGAAATGAGCTGCATTTCTCCAAGAAATCTCAGGAAGATTCTGCCACACAAATCATGAATCAAAGCAGGCTGTACCTCATTATCAGGCTGCGCTTATTTTTTTTATTAGTGGTTGCAGGCACGTACCTCTTTAAGCCAGAGTAGTTTGGGTGGCTGCATCTCTGGGGACATCGTTCCCCCTACACTACGCAGCACAAGGTGACCAGAGTCTGTGATCCGAGATGCCTGATCCACTGCACGATGGTCCATCCACATCACCACATTCCTCTCACATGCTCCTGAAAAACACCCCCAATGAACATGCGCTCACACACGGTAGGAGAGCTCACAAAATCAATCCTGAAGAGAGAATAAAACATAGACAAATGAAAGATAGAAAGGGAAAGTGTACCAGACTGGTTGACAGCCACAGGGTTGAAGTGCTGGTCCAGAACTACCAGTGAACAGGTTGCATCGAAGCCAATTCCACGAATACATTGCACATCCATGCCTTTGGTCACTTGCTGGCACCCACATGAAAAGGGAAAAAAGGACTTGCATTCTGACCTATTCATTTGTCCTCTCTGATGGAGAATCTGCCAATTTACCCCCCCACTCTGACTGATGAACACACCCCACGGACATATAAACCTGCCAGTTAACCCACGCTCTGTGAAAGATGAACATGCCCACCGACATAAGAACCGGCCAATAAACTCACCATCTCAGACAGATGTTCATGCCAACTGACATATGAACCTAACTCATCCCCTATGACAAATGAACATACCCACTGACATATAAACCTGTTAATTAACTCACCCAGTGGTACAGATGAACGTTCCGACTGACAAATGCACCTATCAATTAACCCATATGAACCTGATAAATTAACCAGCCACTGGTGTAGATGAATACGGCCACTGACTTGAGCACCTATCAATTAACTTACCCCATCTGTCAGATGTACATGCCCATTGATATCAACCTGCCAATTAACCTACCCACAAGTACAGATGAACATGCCTACTGCCATATCAATCTGTTAATTTACCCATCCACTGGTAAAGATGAACTCACCTACTGACATGTGCGTAGAGGTCCCCATACTTGGCCCAAACACAGATACCAGCCAGAACTGAAGGCCTGCTAGTTCTGTCTTGAAACAGTGCTAAAGGATTTTAATAATTCACATGAATTAGTGTATCAGACTCCATAATTAATTTGAAAAAGGTTTAGCCTTTATCATTATTCTTAATCTCAACCAAAGGAATGATAATGCTATGTTTGAACTAATTGACCTTTAATTTTACTTACACTTGATGTTAATATTCTTAACAACCCATAAAAGTGTTTCAGTAAATGAAGATTGCCTGAAAAGAATTCAAACATTTATTATCATTGCTGTGTAGTAAACAAGCAGTACATTAAAGTCAATCAACATACAACTTATAAAATACTAACCGAGAGTAAAGTATCATTGTCTACATTTATAAAAGAAATGCATTAAAGTTTAACTCCAAAATTACTACATGACAGGGAAGAGCTCAAGAGCTCTCTCAATCAAAGGGCAATTTAAAGACAAAAGGCCAAGCCTTTGAAAGCTTCTTGAGACCAATTTCCTCCCAGAGAGGTGTTACTTAGTTAGCAATACGAATCAGAGAGCATCAGTCAAAATTGTTCAGTGTTACACATTTTAGTTTTATGATATACACTTATTGCACTACAACCTCTAAAATATTATAGGTATAAGCTATGTATAGGTTTAAGCGATGACAATAAACAATTGAGAGCTCTTTATTATCTGTGTAACATAGCCAATGAGCTACTAAGCTGCTTGAGTAGAAATAATCCTTCTTCAGAGAATGCAGAAATTAGTTTTTGGGGTTTGCAGGCACTCCCTCGGCCATCTCCTCTCAGCTGCTTGTACATTGATAGCAATGCGTTCCTGCGATCTCTAAAAAGGATTATTTCTGCTCAAACAGATTTGTACAAATAACAAAGAGCTGTCACACCAATTTTTGGAAATTCCTGCATAGAGCAAGTGTTAAACAAAGCCATTGACTTTGCTATAACCGGTGTCGGAGCCAATTTTGTGCCCCTCCAGAAGTTCTGTTCCCGTTACGCAACAACAGAAATTGAGGATCTGCTAAGCTACTATACACCCGTTTCGTTTGTAAATCGCTTAGAATCTGCCCAAATCACAGCTTTCTGTACGGCCAGTCAGAATTAACAAAAATACCAAAGCGTGAATGTTTACTTTATTTTCTGTTCACCTTGGTTTATATAAAATTTTTTGAAAGAGTTTATAATAAAATATACAATTATCATTTATTTTTTTATGTGCATTTGAAATTGTAATTATCGTTTTAAATGTTGATAATAAAATAAACAAACAAAATGGGTACAAGTCTTTTATGGTTATTTTTAAACATAGTGCATATTTTATGTTAGGCATACTTATAGCATAAGTTATGTGCTTGCTCCAACTTTTGAGCAAGTTAAAATGTTAAAATGGCTCTTGACATCAGTTTTCTGAAGCGCAACATAATTTGAGGTCTGCACTTGTAAGGAATACATGGTAATCTGATGTTACCGTGACTTATTTAAGCCGTTTAGTTAGAAATTTGTTTTAATAAAGTAAACCAATAAAGCTGAAAACAAATTGACAGCCGTGTAAATTTGTAATTTTTTTCTTCATCTGGACACCGTGAGACACAGAATTATTTGCTCAATTAATTTATTCACTGGTACAAGCATAGCACCTGAAAGTATGTTCTGTGGAAGGGTTGTTTACGCAACTTAAATGAAACCATCGAATCGAATTGACAACCAATTAGTATTGATATGCTAGTACATTAGTTGTACATAAGCTGCTGTATGACATTTGTCTGAACCGAAAGGAAATGTGTCTCATTTAGCTTTCCCGCGCTGCAGCTGGACTTCTCTGAACATGTGCAGTTACTGGGGAACTTGAATTCCGAAAGGGCGCAAGATCAACTACGACACCAGAAGGACCTGCGCTTCTAGACAGACTGCAGAAATAGTTGTGCAAGTAGCTCATTCACTTCAGTAGTTCACTTGAAACTTGCCAGCATTACTATGTGCAATCGCCTCATTAGAAATAGTGATTAGTTAAATGGTGCTACTTTATAGCAGACTTAAATTCTGGCCCTTCGTCTCTGAAATCGGCCCATGAAGGAACAGCTCTAGAGCTCCCTTATCATGTAGTAAACTTGGAGTTAAAATGTAATGCCTTTTTTAGAAAGATCAATTCCAAATTAAGTGTAGACAATAACTCCTTATTTTTAGTTCATATTTATTTCATAGGCTGTATAAATTAATACATTGATTATACACATCAATGATAATAAATGTTTGAACCTTTTTCGGTCATTCTTCTTTTACTGAAACACTTTTAAGGGTTAATAAGACTATTAACATCAAGTGTGAGTAAAATTAAAGGTCATTGAATGGGTTAAAATTTAATATTATCATTATTAATTAACATGTTAATTTATTTGGCAGTGACCAAGAATAATGGTAACGATAAAACCTTTTAAAATAAATTATATATGGAGTCAGATATACGAGTTTAAGTGAATTATTAAAAATCCTTTAGCACTGTTTAAACACAGAACACATGAGCCTTCAGTCCCGACTGGTATCTGTTTTTGGGCCAAGCACTGGAACCCCAACAATCGTTCAGTTTTAAAATAATTGTACTTCATACATGACTTCTAAATCTACTGTGAAAGTGGGAAACTTTCGCGCACTTTTATTTTACAAAAATAATACCTAAATATGTTAATGTTTACAAAATAGTAAAGTTGTATGGTTGGAAACCACAGTTAATGCTCTGGTAAATGAACACACCCACTGATGGACGCACTCATGAACAACTACTCCAAATTAAACAATGACCCTCTAAAGATTTTAACTCTCAAGTATAGATCAGTCTGTGTTCCTTACCCTGACGGCGCGGCAGCACTGGCTCCAGATCTGATTAGAGGACTGTTCAAAGTGACACACCCTCGTCTCCCAGATCTTCAGTGGTTCCTCTGCAGACTGTCTGAGCCTCCCGTCTGCAGAGAAGAGTGCTGCCCGCACACTAGAGGTGCCTACATCCACACCCACATAGCAACAGGAGTTCATGTTACCTGAGTGATAAAAACAGTGATAAATACCCTCACACCGACAATGGGCAAATCTACTTCAACCAAAAGAAAAAATGCAGTTCAAGTCAGATCATTTTATTTATAAGGAAGTAGATATGTTGAACCCATTGACTGTATATAACATGGAAGTAGCATGCATGACATTTCGTATGAACGAGAGAGCAGACTAAAAATGGGCATTGCCAGTTATCACCTTCATGGAAGTGCATCACTCAAACAAAAATGGGTCCAGAAAGGTGACACATAGGCGTAACACTAATGTCTGATTGGTTGAAGGTTTAAATTTGACATATCTTAAACAACCTGATAAAAAACAATCACCCACCTCCGTCCTCAAGAAAGTCAAAACTAGTGACTCTAATCCAAAAGCATAACAGCACCAGATGAGTAAATATGTTTTTTTTCAGCCTCAAAGTTGGCCAAATTATCATTAGAGTAGATGAGAATCTAGTCACGTAGACCCCAACCCCCTTGTGTCAGGTCAAGGTACTACAGTTCAGTCATTGCTCAGGGGCAGGGAGAGTGGGAGGTTGCCTCTCGAGTCTGGTTATGAAGGCCAGATGCTAGAGGCTTTTTTGGGACAGACTCGTGAATTAAATACTTTGAATTCCCCACGGTTTCTGCAAAAAGGCTTTTAATGCTACAGAAGAGGTTTTTGTTGTTGTTTATTCATTGTTAATGTACAAAGAATTAAGACATGTAACTAAATAAATAACTGGGATTAAATGCTGCTCAACGTTTGTGTTTTGGTACACAGTCTGTTTAGGACTTTAAAATCACACTTTATTAACATGACGGTTTTTCAGTAGGTTATTTCTCTGATAAATGTTTACGAGTCACTTCAGTGCTTTGTTCCCCATTATATCTACGCTCTGCATGAGCTTCACCCAACAAACGACTGATTGGTCATTCGCAGAGAATTCTAGGTTGTAAGGTGCGTGATGTCTGCATCATTAATGCTATTTGAGCACACTTCAAGGCCTAAAAATGACAGGAGGGAGACCCTACAGACTCGTGTACTTCGTGGGCATGTGAGATTTGAGTCCACAAGTGCACCAATTGGGACAGGGCCTTAGTTGAAGCAGATGATTAAAGGTTTTCAGTTCAACGTGCGAGTCATTCTTAATGATAGATATGATGAAATTCTGAAAAAATCTGATGTAAAAATTACCTCACACAAAATTTCACACTGTAACCTTACACGATTTGTGAAAGATTTCTAAAAATAAAAAAAAGAACATTCCAAGTCAAGCTTCAAGTCTAGCTCGTTTACTTAAAACCCTGGCTATTTAAATATTCATCATGAGGCAATGCAATTGTATTACAACGAGTTTCACACACATTGGCAATTCAAAGTGATTTAATAAAAAAAACTATTAAAATTAATCAAGCAACAAGACAGTAAATCATTTGCTAATTGATTAGAAATCCAAAGAATGACAGAAAACAGCGATTAAAAAATGTAACAATACATCAGCTTCACTCATGAGTGAACAGTGATGCATATTTTAGTCATTGAGGTAACTTCAACACCTATGGGGTGTGATTTATGCAGAATAGAAAATGCTGCAAATAAACTAACTAGTGAGCAAACGTGTCAACATGCGTCTGTTGTCAGGGAAAATCCCGTTATATTCAGACGTCAACCATAAGATTTGACATGTTAGATGTCATGTTCACGTGTAGAACTGTGCTCAAACCGCGAAGAGGCATAGCGTGCATATGTAGCAAAAAATTTTGTGTTTTTGCATTCCGTGTGACAACCGTACGTGAGCTTAAACATGTGTCAAACGTACATGCGGCTGAACGATTCCTTATTATCTTGGATTGAGAAAGCCAACATAATGTTCCGTCTTAAAAGCTCTTTTTTTCTTTTCATCTCCAGCTCTTTTCACAAAACAACTGCATGAGGATTGATTAGTACGTCCCTGATTCATGTATGTTATAGCTGCTACAAGCTTGTATTTACAGTTGCATCGCTGATATGTATGTATTTACCTAACAACAGTGGCCTAGTGTAACTGCATATTAACATTAATTCATGAACATACATTTGAACTATTAAGTAGTCTTAATAGTTTAAAGAATTTAATCAAAGTAACAAGCAAATGAATTATTCATTACATCACCAAAATGTGATTCATTTAAATGTAGTTATTTTAAAATTGCATTCGATTTTGATATATTTTAATATCTTTAATTTATAAACTTATTTTACAGTAGAGTTGGCATTTGCTTTCCAACCGGTTGCCATTCATCACTTCTGATGAATTCTGCCGTTTTATACAGATATCAATATTTTTCACCTGATTTTATACAAATTATGCAAAGGCTAAACTAAAGTGATATTTTAAATTCAACTTACTGAACATAAACATGCCAACATTATTTTTATTTTAAAATTATAAATTAAAATTAAATGTATTGTTTTCCTGTTTCTGAGGTATAAAACTGTGTACACTTTTTATTTTTACCTTTTTATTTCTTACAACATCCTTGACACTGTTTCATTAGTCAAGCAAATCAGGAGGATACTAAATAAATAAATAATAACTCTTTCAGCCACACTAAAATGCAAAGTTTACCATCAGTCTACAAATTAACAGGAATTGTATTGTTTAAACTGACAGATTCTGATTGAAATTATAAAATTGTAAAATATATATAATAAGTCTAATAGTCTCCATATAATACAATTAATTAATAAAAACATTTATTAGATTAGCTACATCAGAAACGTAATTAAATAACATTCACAGAAGTTAATCCATCAATACAAGCAATATTAGTATTAATAACGTTAATGTTACTCTTGCTCTCAGAATAAAATCATGCATATTAACAGCTCAACCTGTAAAACTTCTAAAGTTTAACTAGCAAAAATGTTGAATGTGTTTTCTGGTAGCAGCTGCATGAAAAACGTTTGCTTGTCTGAGTCTTTAGACCATTAGGATAAAATACGAATCTCTCTTATTCTCAAATTTAACCATCAAGCCACACGTGCAAACGTATCTTATCACAAGAATTTGTACTTGCTCTTGTGATGATTGGTTAGAATGTAATGCATTTGCATAAATCCCACCACATAAACATCATGGTACATATCGCTGCGCTCTGTCTGGCAAGACCGCGTTTTCCCGAGATGAGGCTGGCTTGACCGTAGCGTGAATTGCATTTCCCCCACGAGTTGAATTCTTTAATTTGCACCTTATTTATATGTTCGGTAAACTTTATCTCAAACGATTGTATGCAACGAAACAGGTGGATCAATGAAATGAACCGTGAAAAAGCTAACTTCACCTGTTAAAAGTAACTTGTTAAAGGTTTTTATAGGAAACCTGCACCTGAAAGAGTCTCGCTGTGAGTCTCGAGTGGAAATGCACAGCTTTTGCAGATAATTATATCAACTAAAACTCACGTTGAATCGTCTCTAAAAGCTGAAAATAAAACTCCTCGAGTGTTATTTGTGGACTTTGAATCTCAAGTACGGTGCTCGAGAGAGACCAAAAAGTACTATCCGTATAAAAAGCGATTCTGTGACGTTCTGGAGGATAGTAGAGGTTAGTCCAAGGTTATCGCTCTAACAAAATTGAAATTACGTTTATAAATGACATCAAAACATTGGCGTTAAATATACATTGAACTTTCTAAACACGGACATAATTTAAACATTACATATGTAATCAAATAAAATTACTTTTACAAAAATATAAACATTGACCATCTTCCTCTTTAGACGCCTGATGAATTAAATTAAAATATTCCACTTCATCTGCATTAAAATATCACAACAGTTTTAAAGAAATGAAGGATATAAAAAGGTAAGACAGAAAAAGAGTAGTAAACATGATCTAAAATTAGGAAGTGCATCTATATTATATATATATATATATATATATATATATATATATATATATATATATATATATATATATATATATATATATATATTATAGAAGTTATTGTATCAGTTAGTTCGCTTGAGGTACTGTGTCAACACCTTTATGTCAGAAAAGGAAAATGAACTTGAAGATCATGGAGAGCACTTACTGTGCTTACTGCACTTATATGAAGTTATGGCCACTGGTCAACAAAGCACACTGTTAGAAATGTATTGTAATTTTACAGGAAATTCCTTGCAACTAATTGCCATGATTCTGTTGTAAGTTATATACTGGTAAGGTACTGTTTTTAATTACAGCAAATATCTGCATTTATATTTCAGTGCTCCTGTATTATTGTGCTTTTATTACAGTAAGAAGCCTTTAATGGCTTATCAATTACTGTATAATTTCTGCCACTTATTTGCTAGGAATTTCCTGTAATTTAACAGAAAATCCCTGCCAACTTATTTTCAGGAAGTTGTAATACATTTTATACAGTCTTCATATACAGTAAATAACTGTATCTATACTGCATTGCTACTGTTATTAAAGGTCAACTTTTACTGCTAAATACTGTTATTTCTTTAAGTTTACTGTATATTTATGGCACAGGAAAGAATTCCTATTCAATATTATAATTGTATATACTGATCCTGTATCACTCCATGTAACACAAAACACTGAAAACTTTTATTTTTAATGAAATTAAAATATTAAACTGCACATATTATAAAAATAAAACCTGTTTTCAAACAGTCCATCATCAGTGGAATTTTCTTAGTACAACAAAGATAGAATACAAAATAAAGATAAAAACACACAAGAAACTGTGGGGGTCTGGGTGGTATCACCATTGGCAAATATATTAAAAGTCCAATAGCTTTCTTAACAGAGTGCATACATGTGCGCTGATCTTCTTTCTCTTCCAGCTTTGCTGTCCATTTGGGCATTGATTCCACAGAAGGCTCTGAAAGAAAGAGATTTTTAAAAAGCTAAGGGATGTAGTCCTTAAATACTGAAATCAACAAGGTGCACAAGGATGAATGTCCGATGAGCTCGTTAGAATGCAGCCCCCTCTAGGGGTAGCTCCTGACGTCCTTTCCTGGCATCGGGTCGACCTCGACTGCTATGGGCAGGTTTATCAGGGTTGGTCATGAAACTTTGCCAAAAGCTTAGGATCTAGTATGTCTTCCCTAAGGACCCACAATCGTTCTTCAAGACTATCCATCTCCCAGTCTACCAGGTATTCCAGGCCTGACCACCGGCGATGATGAGGAAAGGTCCTTTCTTATTGCAGGGGAGCTTCATTCGCAG
Organism: Danionella dracula; assembly: GCA_900490495.1. Classification (NCBI taxonomy): domain Eukaryota; kingdom Metazoa; phylum Chordata; class Actinopteri; order Cypriniformes; family Danionidae; genus Danionella; species Danionella dracula. Next base: position 2,217,521 of record UELW01000021.1, read on the forward strand.
ATCTTGTGTAGATAACCATGCAAATCTCCAATTTTAAACCACGGGCCTTCAGACCTGCAGGAATTTGTGAATTGTTTGTTGTTACATACTGCCTGCTAGAGGTGAATGTGAGCCAATTCCCATACTCTTTCACTCTCACAGAACCAGTAATCCCATTGGAGGGCTCACCTAATATGCACTGAAATGGTGTTAACCCTGTGGAGTCCTGATGTAGTGAATTTTGTCCATATTCAGCCCATGGAAGGTAGCTATTCCAATGTGCTAGCATCTAGTGGCAGTATGTTTAGAGGTAATGGGTAAGGTCTTGAATCCTCCATTCAGTTTGGCCGTTAGTCTGAGGATGGTATCCGGAGGATAGACTCAGACTAACATTTTACTACCGGAAGAAGGCCTTCCACATCTGGGAGATAAATTGTGGTCCTCTAGCTGACATCATTTCTTCAGATATACCAAAATTCAGAAATACATATTTAAACAATTTAGAAGCAGTTTCCCAGGCTGTAGGCCTTAACTTGCTGGAAGGTTGGATACTTGGGGTCGTAGAGATGACACAAACTGCACAACTCTGAAGATACTCCTTACATCAGATGACATGGAGGGCCACCAGAACCTTTGAGAAGTGAAAGAGTATGAGCGTTATGAATGTCCATCAGGAGGATTAAGCGTCATTTGATGGTACATAGCGCTTCTATTCCGGGCAGCCCTGCGGAGCATGCTCTAAAAGAGTGGCTTCAGAAATCTGGTCATCAAGTGACCACTCAATCGGACACATTACTACGAAACGTGGTAAAATGGGGTCTGGTTCAGTGGACTGTGAGGAGCTGTGAATCCTATAAATTAATGTACAATTAAGCAGTGGTCTGTTATGATAGTAAATTGGTGAGTGACTCCCTCTAAAAAATTTTCCACACTTCTAGAGTGAGTTTGCAGGCTAGCAGTTCTTTATTACCAATATCATAGTTCTGCTCCACAGGGGACATTTTTCGGGAGTAAAATGTACAGGGATGGAGGTAGCTGTTCTCTCCAGATGGCTTCGACAGCCCGCAGTGATGAGATTTCTATTTTTGGCAAACACATAGCACCAAACCGGACGAACGTGGCGTTAACCTTGACGAAAAGGGAAGGATTTGCGTTCCTTCGCATGCGCGCCTTTTAGAGCATATAGAGATGCTATTGTAAAGTATTTTGGGTGGTGGCCGAAACTGTTAACAATGTGCTTGTGTGACCAGTTTACCCCTCCGTTGTGGGGGTATATAAGGAGACTATACTCTGTGTTTCTTGAAGTTTTTGTCTGAATAAACTCATACTCACAGCAGTTGACTTGTTCATTCAAAGCTTCCCAAGGGCTGCGGGGATCCACTAGCGATTCGGCTAAAATAAAAGAAATCCTACACCCTGATTTCACAAGCTTGTCTATTTCACCAGCGTAAATGGCAGCTTTCTCGTGATCTTTATGGAGTTTCCGCTCAATGTTCCTTAGGGCAGGCATCACGGCTTGAATCTAAACACGGCAGGACCATGTAAAGCCCATCCTAGTTCTGTGTGCACGGCCACTGGACCACCTTTAGTACCTCATCATATTGGTTCATTTGCCGTAATGAGGTGTACATGGTCTGACCCAATCAGTATTAGAGGGGAAGCTTTACTGAATGACATCAATGGCAAATCTCTAAGGTGTGCATAACGCCTTTGTAGTCTTTGGACCGGGTATGTTTGCTCAATCAGATCCAAACCATGAGCTGTGTATGTATTGCTGATGTGAAATCGCTTCTGCGGTTGACCTCTAGGTGAAATTTCAAGATTAACCTAGATTCCGGACAGACATGTAGTGTCAGCTCTCACTGTACGCAAGGTCAGGGTTGCCTGCTCTCCCTTGAGTTTAAGCGCCTGTGTAATCATTGGCAGCAAAATGGTACGTTGTGCACCATCATCCAGCACTGCGTAAGTCTCTACTGAGCTAGATGCACTGTGTAGTGACACTGGAACCCCTTTAAGAAAGACTGCACTCAAAAGGGAGTGGGGCAAGCTCGGGATTGACCAGAATCTCATTTAAAATAAACAAAACAAATAAGCTTATTCTTATTCAGATTGTTTGTCACTCTGCTTTTATTCAGTTTCTCACAAAATAAATATTGGTCCCCCAGTTAACCTCACTTTTTAATTTCTTTTCAATTTAGGGTGCATTTGTTTTAAAACTAAATTTTCTCTCTATCTAAATAACCCTCCTAGTGAAAAAAACAACACCAAGGTCACTTCAAAAAGGCAAATTGCAGTTCCTAATTAAAATATTATAAATTGAATGTTTAAATTTGGTAAGATATTTTTTCCATATCTAGTTTTTAAAAAAAGTTATTCTATGCTCAATTTCATTTACTTCTAAGCAGTAAGTTTAAATTCTTAAATTTTTTATAAGACTTGTTGAATTTTCCCCAATTAAATTTTTTGGTAACAATTTTATCTCTCCAAATTTTAATCTAAATATTTAGATTTTGGTTTTATTCGTTTCTCTTTCCCAAAATATATTGCTTATCATTTAGTAACTAAAATTAAAATTTAGGCATACTTATTATTAAATTTATAAATTTTTCCAGTGTTATTAGAAAAGCACTTTCCACTCCATTCAACCACAGATGTCAAACACATTCACAGGATTTATCACACATATGTGCTATATGCAATAAAAATCTGGGCTTCTTCATGTTTGCATGCACTTCAATATATATAAATATATATCATTTCAATAAAGTTTCTCTTTCAATTTAAGATTTTGGAGTTTGGTCAGCTAATTTATTTCCAATTTATTGACATGAACTTTTTTTACAGCAACTGTGTTCATACTTTACATCTTCCACTTGTTCATATACACAAACAAGTTTGTAAAAGAAGGACTTGCATAACAAAATGTATTTTCAATGAAACATAATCCACCAAACTTGCCAAATGCGTCTTTATGGGGCATAACACGACTCTTGCGTGTTTCCTCAAGTGCTACACACGTAATAAAAAAGTATCTTAATTAATATCACAACTGATAATGTGCACTTGTCTGTTCTGTCCCATGCCATCTCTAAACGAAGTAGTCGATCATTGAAAAAAACACATATATATTTGTGTGTGTGTGTGCTTTGGGCATTTGTTTGGCACCAGGTATGTCAGTCATGAACACATTTGACAGTTTCAGAGCTCAAAATGCATTGGAGTTCCTTTTCTGACAGCCAGCAGCAAAGATTTGTGTCCTCAAAGAGTTTAGAGACGTCAGTAAACCTTTTTAAGGCTTTTTAAATCTCAACAGCCAGAGTCTCAAGCTAATCTTATACTAACTTATCAGGCGGTAGATTTTTTGCACTTGAGCTGAACACTTAAAACTTGTTAAAAAATTAAATCCAAAATATTCCAACAATCCATAAGATCCCCAGGAAGAGTCGCTGTAGAAATCCTGAAGATGTGTTTTGCTTTAGTATTTCATTCTATAGATGTAATGTGTTTGAAATATTTTTAACCATTACAGATTGTTCTGATTCGATTAACAGCATATTCCTTTGCTTTGAGAAGGAAGTGCACTGTAATCTAATGCAATTATCATTGAGCATGAATCCAACAAATTGCACTCCCACCACTACCCCTGTTTGGGATATCGCACTTCCAGTTGCGTTCAAAACTTGAGAGCCCTGTAATACTTCTAATGAATAATAATAATAATACCGTTGACAAGGTGCTGTTTGTCTAATGACAAGTAAATGCACAATTTAACACCAGAAATTAAGAAGTTTTAAAAGACAGTGTTTTATTTGCTTAAACATAAAGTGAATTTTTGGGAACAAAACAACGAGTTACATGGGAAATTCAGCACTTATGGTTTTCCAACTAAAATGAAGAATAGTATTTAAAACCATAACCTTTTGTACCCCAATCACCGTTAGCAACACAGAGACAATCTCGACACATAAAGCATTTGATAGAAAATTTAAAGTAATACAGAATAAAGCAATCCAAAGCCTCATTCACCCCCAAAATTCAGTGAGAAAAGGGTCAACGAATATTATTATTTATTCATTTTCTTTTTCATTTTTAGAACAAATTTCCTTCAGAACATATACAGAGGGTTTCAGTACAAATGCAACACATTTTTCTAACAATATACCGCCCAACCAAAAAGTATTTTGCTGTAATGCTGTAATGGATCACATTTAATGTGTATTTAGAAAACAGTGCTTGGATTATGATGTCTTAGATTCTGTTCTTAGTCACTGAGTCTTCACACTCAGAAAGAAAGCTTTAAAGTTTTTTTTTTAAGTGTAGATTCCTACACTATGAAAAGGGTTTTTGTGCATTTTTACACATTATAAATCAAGCGACATTTCATCCAAAGTGTAAACCTGTCTTAATTTTTTTCTCACAAGTAGTCCACCCAACCGTTTTTTTCACGTTAAACACTTTGTCTTGAATAAACAATTTAAACTTGTGTTAAGTTAAACTGTCTTGAACAATTATTTATAATTCATATTTTTTGTTGACTTACAGAAACCTACTGAGCTACTCAGATTTTTCATCTCTGTGCAACTGCTTTTTCAAAGCTAGAGAAAGAGTTGGAAGCCTCCTATGGAGTGGTGATGCTTATATATAAAAATGGATTCTACTCCTCTTATAACTCAAACATTACAATGCAACAGGACTGCCTTCCTGAGTGATACCAGCTTACTTAAGGTTAAACCTTCCAGAGTCAGGTTGGCTGATTCAATTGCATATTAGGTTATTTTTGTAGCAATAATGCTTGTAAATATCTGATTTGTGTGATATAGATTTGTGTGTATGCAAGACAGTTTGCAAATCTATCTTTTTATATGTTTGCATCTATAACTACTGTATGTGTCTTCATCCCCAAAAGGGCCCTGCACCCTGCAAATATGTATAATTCTGTAAGTATGTACAGTTTGGTTATCTATATGTATAATCATCTCTAATTGCAAAAATGTGTTGTTATTTATTACATTTTTAAAAAGGGCAGAATCAGGTTTTCTCACAATGCAATATTACCTTGATATTTTGCTCATGCATCAGAATACAACAATAGATAGCATAAATACATCATAACAATTGTCTCAAGATATTAATATTTTTATAAAAAAAAAATGTATTTTACAATTTATAAATTTTTGTACAGGTGATACTAAAAAATCAGTTGTGATATTTGAAAGGTAATGTTTCCCCTACCATTCAATAGCAGGCCTTGGTATCGTTTTCTACCCCCTCCCCCAATGGAGTTTAGAGTCAACAGAATGTCATAATAAACTTGAATTAATAATTTAATAATTTGGACACTGGACTAAGTGTCTTGTATCTGATGCCTCAACACAAGGTCGGGACAAGTTTGTGTGATCAAAGGGGTTTATTGCACATCAGAGTAGGATAAATGCAAACAAAAACAATCGACAGGGATAAACAGATAACTGACATTAGCAGACGATAGGGACAACAGAGGGTTAACTTATTTTAGGAAAATACCAGGTCACCAGCAGGCCTTGGGGCGAGCATGAAGGGCAAAGCAGTTGCTGCTGGGAAGCTGGTAAACCTGAGGGTTGAGCGAGGACAGGAGAGAGCAAATTGAAGATGGTGATAGTTAGAAGGGCTTGATGAAACCAAAAACACAGCTTAAATAGTTGGCAAAAGCTGAGTACAGGGCTCAGGAAATGTAGACATACCAGAGAAGTGTACTTATGGCAATCCAGAAAGTTACAATTAAGTGACTTTGATGCAAGACAGGAAGAGGAGACACTGGTGCTGATTCATTAAAAGAAAAATGTGTTGCAGGTGAGGAAACTTGAAGATTTGAGACCATGTGCTCAATGTTTGTGAAGAGACACAGCCGGATCTGACATTACTCCACCTTTCTTTAAGGATGCCACCTGGCGGTCCTTTTCACTTTCTTCGGTCTTCCTCTCAGTCGGAGGTTCAAAGTAAGGTTTTAACAGTGACGCATGAAACATGGGATGGATTCTGTATGAGTCGGGGCGTTTCAGTCTGAATGTGACAGGATTGATAACTTTTTCCTAGGGGACGGACCAATAAATCTGCGGCTGAGCTTCTTAGAAAGAAGCTTGCGTTGGATATCTCTCGTTGATAACCATACTTCATCTCCAAATGAGGGTTGAGGATGAGGATTAAATGAGGGTGCTTCTGATCTTTTTAAATCAGCAAACTTCTTGAATTCCCTCTTGGAACTACACAGGTGACAGTTGGAGAACTTCCATGTCTTTTCACAGTTCTTAAACCAGAAATCTACTGCTGGTACATTAGTGGGACCTACAGTCCATGGGTATAAACGGGGCTGGAATCCGAGTACACATTGGAAAGGAGTGAGTTTAGTAGAGTGTTGCTTGAGAGAGTTTTGGGCAAACTCTGCCCACAGAAGCTGTTTGGTCCAGGTTTTTTGATTGCAGTGGCAATAGGATCTCAAATGACGGCTAAGCTCCTGTATTCTGCTTTCTGTTAGTCCATTTGTTTGAGGGTGGTATCCAGAAGACAGGAATACATTTTCGCCAAGTTTATTGAAAAAGGCCTTCCAGACCTGTGAGAAACTGGGGTCCCCTGTCTGAGGTTATGTGTTCGGGGATACCATAGTATAAGATGACAGAATGGAAAAGTTTAAGGGCCATCTCGAAATGTGTTTGGGAGTTTCGTCAAGGGGTTTAATTTATATGCTTTAAAGAAATTATTCACTGCCACCAGGATACAAGTCATTCCTTTGGAACCTGGGTAGTAAACAAAGTACTTTCTGGGTGTTGGTATTGTCCTTGATAGATTCCCATAGACTCCACTCCAGTGATTCAGGAAGTATGTTCGTGGGACCAGAAAGATCCTCGTTGAGGGTGTGAATTCTAGAGAGGCCATCAGCACCTGTGTTCTTGAAACCTGGGATGTACGAAACTTTGAATTTGAATCTGTTAAAGAAAATAGCCCATCTAGCTTGTCTGGGGTTTAGTCTCTAGGCTTCTCTATTATACTGCAGATTCTTGTGGTCTGTTAGGACCTTGAATGGTAAGTGGGATCCCTCTTACCAGTGTCTCCACTCTTCTAATGCAAGCTAAAAACTAAATACTTCCCTGTTGCTGACGTCATAATTAACCTCTGCCTGGCCGAATTTTCTTGAAAAGAAGGCACAGGGATGCAACTTGCCATCTTCCTTTGAGGTTTGAGACAAAATGGCCCCAAATCCAGTTGTAGAGGCATCGACTTTCACTGTGAATTGCTTGTTGGGGTTGGGAAGAACCAACACTAGTGTTTCTCTTTAAGGGATTGAAAGCCCAATTTTGCCTCAGGATTCCACATTAAGGTTTTTGGTTTGTTTGTCAGGAGTGAAGTTATAGGAGAAGCAATTTTAGGCTGAAGTATTTAATGAATCTTCAGTAAAAAATTGCAAATCCTAAGAACCTTTGAAGCTCTTTATTGTTTTTGGTTGTGGCCATTCCTTCACCACTGCAACCATGTCACAATTCATCACCACTCCCGAGGGATTGATGGTGTATCCTAAGAAGTCGATAGAAGAAGAGTGAAAAACACACTTTTCCGGTTTCACAGACAGAGTGTGTTCAGCAAGGCATTTGAGGACAGAATTAACGTGAACATGGTGTTCTTCCTCAGAAGGTGAGTAAATTAAAATATCATCAATATAAACAAGGATGAACTAATTGAGAATCTCTCGTAGGATCTCATTCATAAAGTCCTGAAATACAGAACAACTTACAGATAATACATAGGCTATGACCCTAAACTGATAATGGCCAGATGGAGTGATAAAGGTGGTCTTCCATTCATCTCCCTTGTGAATTCGAATGAGGTTGCAAGCACTCCTTAGATCCAATTTAGTGAAAATTTTGGAATCCTTGATCTCCTCCAGCATTGACGGTACAAGAGGTAAAGGGTAAGGCTGTTGTACAACTTGGGAGTTAAGTTGACGATAGTCTACGCAGTGGTGAAGTCCTCCATCCTTTTTTTCAACAAAAAAGAAACTTGTTGAGGGTTCCATTCAGAAGGGCTTCTCTAATATATTCTTCCATCGCTTGCCTTTCCGGAATAAACAAAGGGTATACTCTGACTTTGGGCAGCTTAGGATCAGGTAACAAGTTGATTTTACAATCCCATGATCTGTGTGGTGAAAACTTGGTGGCAGTGTGTTTAGAGAAAATGTGATGGAATTCAGCATATTCATGGGGAACATTTTCTGGGAAACCATTGAACGTCTACACTGGGTTAGAATTTAGGGACAAGTGACTAATTGGTTTGGCTAAGTGCAAACACCCAATGGTAAAACATTCTGAGCTCCACTTGACCTCACATTGATTCCATTGAAGAGTAGGATTGTGTAACATGAGCCAGGGACGACCCAGGACAACTAACTCAATGGTTTCTACATTCAAACTCCAACCTTCAATTCTTGTGGAAGAGTACAAAAATGAATAGTACCCTGTCCAAGAGGTCTCTCTTGAATGGTTCTAATAGTGAGAGGTGGATTGGATTTGTGGTTGAGTCAAAGGTTTCCTAAGCATCGTGGCGAGAGGAAGTTCCCAGAGGATCCTGAATCAACCAAAGCAGTAACATAAATAGAGTGACCATTGCCATAGATTTCGACAGGAATTCTGGACAGAGGACAAACTTGAGTGGAGCACTTACCAGAAGTCTCGGAGGACGAGTGGGGCATCTTTAAATGATGTGGCCTGGTAAACAAACGTTGTTGAAAATGCCTCAGGCATTCAGCAGGAGTGAGTCTTTGGGAATCAATCTGCATGGGCTCTGAGGTTTCTACCAATGTAACAGGGGAAGGGGCAGATACCACAGGGTTTGACAAAGGTATCGCTGGAATAGCAGAAAGTCGTTGGGTAATTCTGAGTGTTTTCTGAAGGAGAAGTTCTAACCCGATGTTGTCCAGCAGATGGACTGTAGCAGTTTGAAGACGTCGTTGAAGACCTCTGCAAATCCCATTAGACTAGACGCTGCTACTGTTCGAAACTGGATGATGTACTCAGATACCGGGAGTTTCCCTTGGCGACAACAAATTAATTGCTCATGGATGGGGATATGACCTAACACTTCCTCGAAGTAAGTTAGAAAGTTTTCAAAAGACTCAGCTAAGTTACCTCCAGCACGCCATATGGGTATGACCCATGATAATGGTGACCTGGTGAGCCTGGAAACAAGAAATGCAATTTTGACCTTTCAGTGGGAAACAAATGGGGATTAATCTCCAGAAACAATTCCACTTGCAAAAGAAATCAATGGCAACTAATAGACTCGCCCGAGAACTCATCTGGTTTGCTCAATGGATTACTGGATGTCAAAGTAACATGTGGCGCTTGAATGGGTCCACTGAATCCATTGGAGGTGCTGGCTTGAGATTTAGGGATGGACATGTTAGGAGCAATAACTTTCCTGTATGAAGCAAGTATGAACCGCTGGTGGTAGAAGGAACAAAGAAAGTGATACCTTTGTGTTTTGGTAAACCTGAGGGTTGAGCGAGGACCGGAGGGAGCAGACTGAAGATGGTGATAGTTAGAAGAGCTTGGTGAGACCAAAAACACAGTGTTGGAAAAAATTGAGTACAGGGCTCAGGAAGTGTAGACACACCAGATAAGTGTACTTATGGCAGTCCAGGAAGATACAAGGAAGTGACTTGATTCAGGATAGGAAGAGGTGGGAAATGAAGTTATTTTATAGCTGAGAAGCTGGTGCTGATTCATTAATAGAATAATGCTTTGCAGGTGAGTAAACTTGAAAATCTGAGACCATCTGCTCAATGTTTGTGAAGAGACACACTGCCAGATCTGACAATATGAACTTATTAGATCTATATTTAGCGAATGTTACATGATGTTCTAGCTTTTCAATTGTGTGTAGAAGAAACGCTATGTACTTTTATGGAACTGCTGCCAATCAATAGCTGCTCCCTGCTCCTTCAGCCCAGAGCAACAGCACAAAGTCAGCAAACAGACTCCTCTGTACCATCCCTTTATCTAACTACTGTCTTAGCCTAACCCTGCAGTGTTCTGTTGAGTTTAAAGGCTTTTGCTTCAACTGTGAGTATTTTTTGTAATTATTGAGATTTTCTCCTTGTTAACAAGACAGCTAGCTGAGAAGCCGATGATTTCAATGTAAAATGTCATAAATTGATGCTACAAATATTAGCATACAAGCTACTAAATACATTAACAACATATGTGATTAAAGGAGTAAATTTATTTCTGTTACTCTTTTACAGCCATTTTGTTATAGAGTAATGCTGATTTATATATTGTTGATTGATTGGGATTTGGATTGTTGGTTGGTTCTGGAGTATTTATGGATCTTTTCCATTCTACAACCCGGTATGGTACGACTCAGTTTGGTGCAGTATGGCCAGCTTTGCTTACCCATTGTTTAGTGTCGGTATGTTAAAATAGGCAACGTCACTCCGTTTTAGTGCCACCACTAAAGTGCCAGGTTATGGATTTAGCATCGGTTGTGGAACCAGCTTGAAGGAGTAACCAAAAAGGTGTCAGTTCCACGGCCAGCACACAATGAAAAAACGCAAAATATCACGCAGAACCGTACAGAACTGTGTAATGGAAAAGCGTCATTAGTGTGATCTAGTAAGTTACTCTTCAATAGATTTTTTCCTTAAAAGATCTGTTTTTATGATATATAAAACGTTGTGAACCTACGTTAAACACTGTGATATAGACTGACAGTAATATAGACTGAAGCATGACAAAATTTTCTTGAATGAAGATAAATTACACTTGCAAAAAATGTGCCCTTTCAAAAAAAAAGTGAAAATTATATTAGTGTAATAACTTCATGTATAAATCATGAATTTATTCTAGTAAGTTTCTGGCTTGTTTTCATCCCATACATTTTTGGGGATTCTAGAAAAAGGGTTTCTCGTGGCAGGTTAAGAGATGTATTTTCACATTTGGAACTATTCACTGCAATCGTCTGCCTTCAAAGCAGTTACATATAATATGAAATTAAGCTAAAAAATTAAGCTATGGACCTTTCTCGTTCTGGTTGCTTTTAGCATTACGAGATGCACATACTGATGAAATCAGCTGATTTTAAAGTCAAAGCGGTGAACTACTGTATAAATATTCTTTCAGGTTATTCAAACCTTTCAAAATGAACAATTTCTTTTCATTTCTACAATTGTATTATTTATTGTAAAAGGAAAACACATATGTTAATTTGAAGATTTGGTTGTTAGCGCCAAGTTTTCGGTTCTCAAATGGTGTCACCCCTTTCCTTTTTAACTGGAATGTTGTTGACATTCTGAATTTGCCATTGTGTTTCCTGAATTTGTTTTCGCTTTTGTCCCTGCATTTTCGCTTTTGTTGACTTGTTTTCTTACTTCTTAATTGTGAATTGTTTTGCACCTCTCGGCCACCGTAAAATTCCTTTCCTTGCTGTCTTACTTCCCCCTTCTTTGAGTTTAGTCTGCATGGTCTGATTTTCTCCTTCTTTGGGCAGATTGTAATACTGCAGATGTTTTTTTATATCTGATCTATCACGACATTTGTCACATACTAGGCTTGTTCTACATCTCCTTCAGAGATAATTAGTAATCAAACATCCTTCTTATCTGGCGATAACATGTTTAGCATAGCTAGAATAGTTGATTGAATCAGAATAGAAAATTAGATTTTTGAACAGAAATTGATCAAAAGTTTCCATATTTTTCCAATCTTCTAGAGTTACACCCTGTACTAACATCAGCTTAAATCGAAACATTGGGTAATATTGTAAGGAAGCTTTTGAAATTTGACGCGTAAAGTTGGTGGTGCATGCTCAATTTCTTACATAAACTATATTATTAAATAAACCACTTGAGAAGCAATGTGACTGTAAATGACTCAGGAGAGAAGAGTTGTGTCTGGTGTTCTAATGAGTTTTGTAACCTGATGTTCATTGTAAAAGACCATGTTAGTAAGATAAAGTGAAAGTTAAAACGGAATAAAAAATTAGTAGTCATCATTTAAAGGCTACAACAATCTTCGAGTATAGAACGGAACAAGAGGATCATCACTCATGGCTGTAAATGTAAAATTGTGTGTGCTGAATATAATATAGTAAATACAAACCCAGACAGCTTGGTTTAGTTAGACTGCATCAGTTTTTGATGTAGTTTTATGAAGATATGCATCAGTTGAGTTGTCAAATGCAATTTTCGACAATCTTTTTTTTATCTGACTTTTATTTAGCTTCTGAAGACCAAATATCTCTATGGTAGCAAGGAGAGCAATTAATTAAACTGATAAATTCCAACGTGGAACATTGTCTTTTTGCATAAATCACAATATAATGATTGCAACACTCCTTATATTATTTTGACAGAATGGGATATAGTATATAATAATACCAGCCTAAAATAACGATTCCATTATTTTTGTTAGACTTAGTACACATTGCAACAATAGAAGATTTAAGTTTAAGTTTTTGAAACTCATTGATTTATCAGCTGTTATTGATGCAACAATTCCACAGGCCTTTTTAAATTCGATAATCTATACCATTGGTTCTCAAACTTTTTTCACCAAGTACCACCTTAAAATAAAATTGCCGCTCCAAGTATTACCATAATAAGCAACATCAAAATACATGAGTACAGTATAGCCACACCGTATATGCCCTCTTCTTTAGCTATAATTAAGTGCAGTTCAATATTATATTTATAATATTTATATAGTTGTTCGTTTTTGTTGTTCAGCCCTGGAATTCAGGCTAAAGATTGACCTCACCCAGCAGGTATTTTTCTTTTATGTACAACTATAGACACGCAGGAAAGCTACGCAAGTATTTATTAAAACATCCCTTTTCTCTTGCTGCCTTTCTCTTTTTTTTTTACATATTACTTCGCTCTGGAGATATATTTCTGCTAGTAAGAGCAAGTAATGTTGAGGTAAAAGCATTATAGGTAAAATATCTTTTATAATTTTTAAATAAAATATTGAAGTTGCTGCTGCATTCATAGTTTATTCACAGTCTGACGTTAATACAATGTTTTGGTGTTATTTCATATCGGTTTTTCTTTCTTGTTTTATGTTCACACTGTTTGAAATTATAGTTGAGGGTCTGTTCACATCTTCACTTTTTCTTATCATCGGATGTTATTTATGTTCCTTTCTTCTTCTTACCCAATAATCACAGATTTCTTTATTTACAGCAAGTTTCGTTAATGACTGACTGAAATAAGTGTGCGGGATTGTAAGGGGCACGCACACACCTGCGTCTAACACTGAAATACATGCTCAGAGTGTAACAATGGCTTTTTACATCTGTTACTTCATTCTTTGATTTCATACACGTTTATAATGCGGCTAAACAGCGTATTTTTAATGTCAGTCGCCACGTCAAAACTCGATGAGCATCATCTCTAGCTTAAATATAAGCATAGCTTTTCAGAAGTGTGGGGCTTACCCGTTTGGCATCGCAAAGACTAGCGCGAATCTGAAGCTTCTCGTTTCCTTTAATTTTTTCTACCTTTGGCTCTTGCAGTCGTTCCAGAGATACGATTGCTCTGCGTACCGCACGTTGGAAGTTTCTCAGGTAGTTACACATGATTTGCTCATGTTATATACGATCAACGCTTTGCACACTCCAGGAGCACAAGATTAACATGTTTTATTCCAATAATGTATTTCTCAACACACACGTACACTGGTATTTCTATCTTAATGGGTAAATGTACCTAGTATAGACTGGAATACGCACAGAGTTGACCTCAACGTACCTCTAACGGACGTTCGCGTACCACTAGGGGGTGTCCAAGTACCACCAGTGGTATGCGTACCACAATTTGAGAACCACTGATCCATATTAAGCTATGCTAAAATGGTCACCAGATCAGAACGTCTGAATAGATTTCAGAAAGCAAAACACTTTATATTAACTCAAGGGGAGATAGAGAACTTAATGTGGATTGTTACAAGCAAAGCATTAAAAGCCTTTGACTTGTGTCTACTTGAGTAATAGATTTAAAATTTTAATTAAAATATGAACATACTTTTAATACTTACATCTTGCTAAAAAAACTACTCATTCATCAAACTGAGATACACTCTGAGAGTGAGACATTGTATTATTGGTTCTGAGAAAACTAGGGTTCAGCTCAGTCCAGAGTCCCCAAAATAGTCATCACAGGTGATCCCACCCTTCTTAAACCTTATGGTAACTTTTAATTGTAGCAGAGCTAAATATGTCAGGAATCAAATTAAAAATTAGTAATAGATAAAAATATGTAAGATATAATACATAAGTGAAATTAATATTACATTCAAACTTGTCTATAGATTAAAATAATTTGCTTTTTTTTTTACAAGGTACAGGCAATTCAATCTTTACAATAATTCCAGTTTTTAAACGCAGTAGCATCCAAAATATGAAAGGCTACACATAGATGGTTACCAAACAATGTTTATACCTCAATTTTTACATACAAGAGTTACCTTTTAGTTACTTGGCTAATTTAGTTAACTAAGTGTTTCTTAATTGTTCATAAATTGCCACCAGATATCAATTGTTCTTCAATCCCGATGGTTTATGCGAATGGGTTTTATATAGATGGGTTCGCGTTTTATTGGCCACCAGTGTGCATCATGTATTTTGCTCCCAATAGCTATAACTTCATATCTATTCTCTGCAGATACATGCTCACAGGTGCATGTAAATGTATATGAGTTCAGTATGTTTTTAGTATTTCTCCTGGGGATCATGTGCTGTTAAAATGAAGTAGTACATCATGAGTTTTTTGCATGTGAATCAGTGTGGTGCAGGTGCAGGCACAGCCCCAGAAAGTTTTGGTGAATGTGGAGAAAAAGGCATAAAAAACGAAAACAGCTTTGTAGCTCATTGTTTGCAAATGTTCAAATAAGATTTGCAAACTAAGTTACAAGGACACAATTTTAAATAATTTTAAATAATTTTTCCAGAGTTTATGATTGCCAGGAAACAGACACCTCCAATCTCTCATATTTGATCTCAAATATCTCTAGCAATGTATGAGGAGCAGGAGAGAGAAGCTTTACAGACAGATTTTCGTCTTAAAAGAGAACCTTTATAAGACACACCTCTGGTGGCAGCTTCCAAAACTTTCCTTCTGAGAGGGCAGTGATAAAGCTAGTATTCTGCATCACTGACAGTTTCTCCCCCAGCGAGAGACACACTCTGTGCAAGTCTCTTGCGGAAATGTCCATTGGGGACCTGCCAGCCTACCCGAGACCTGGTTCTCATTGAGGCACTGACAGTGTTGGCACGACCCAAGCTGGTGGCCACCGCTGCCTCAAACGTGAGTGTTTCCATCGAATCAGGACTGTTTTCTTCTTCCTGAAGAGCCAGGAAGGAATCGGAGGGGCATCGACGGCTGCATTCAAAACGACTGCCTTCTTGACACCTCATCTCTGGATTTTCAGTGCCATTGTCCCATAAAGAGGTACTGCAGCATCCTAACATTTGTTGATCTTCATCATCATCTTCATGGGCATGGAAGGAAGGCTGTGTGTGGCAGATGAGAGGTGAGTAGGAGATGTGGGGATGCGAATGGGTGGATGTCTGTGACAGACGACGTTTGCCACTGGGTGTGCTAGACTCAGAGGTGGATGGAACAGGGCTTTCAGAGCTGTTTCCCTGAGAAAAGAGCAGATTTCACATGTTTAGGGTTCCAATGATGAAAACATGAGCCGATTAACATATACAGGTTTTGAAATGTACTATGGCTGTGAACGAATATTGACAAGAACATGGAAAGGAAAGATCTACTACTTTGTTGATTTAACTGTATTACAGTAAACAATAATTAAATTAATACAATAAATGAAGAACAATTGTAAAATATATCTTTATTTTAGAAATTCACTTCAACTGGTAAAATGCCATTTTCAGTCATTGAACATCAGAACTTACTTACATACTTAATTATTCTGGGTTAAAAAAAAAGAAGATTCAGCAGAACCAAAAACAAAGTCAATTAAAATTATATAAGCAAGACAAAAAACTTTAACAAAATATTCTCTCCAGGGATTCTACCGAATAATATAACTAAAAAAACCCTCAAGAAAGGCAGCATCACACAGCACAGGACTTCAGAGCTGGTCTGCAGACGACGCAGGGTGCATTAATGATCTTACCAAAAACATCTGAAAATATTTAACAACACGATTACGCAGGAATAAACTTTCTCAGACCCAAGATGATTGCGAGTTTTCATTTGCATTAAGGCTCTGTGCTGCTAAACTTTATATGGGCCTCTGTGTCCAATTTACAGAAGAAGAGGAGTTGGGCTGGCTGTGTGTTGTATTTGCTCTAGGACTTGAAGGCCTTGAAGCACTCATGGGAGGAAATAAGGAGAACCCGAGGGAGGCATGAAAATGGAGGATGGAGAATCATTGGGTATGAGCCAGAACATCCTCTCAAAAGGTGAGATACTCCTCCTTTGTCTCTAGGGGAAAGGAACATTGACAGATAGGAGGTAGCGGAAACTCTTTCAAGCTGAAGAAAAAACAAATAAGGCCGTTACAAAATGAACCATGTGTCTGGCGACAAGTGGAAGCTGCCTTATGGCCTTGTGAGATCTGAGAGTGAGCTCTGGGGGGCTACAGATTGAGAGACTGAGAGTCCCACTTTAAGTTTATCTTAGAAAGAGGAGTTCCTTCCACACAAAATTAAAGGAACTCATAGAATATTAATGAATATGATTTCAATTGGCTGAAATTCCCCAGGAACAGTGTTTCTTCTCAGGATGTTGTTTTCTCCTTCTCAGGGATTGGAGGAGAAGTTGATGAGAGGAGGAGCACTTGCCTGATGACAGAACCCCTTTTAAGATGCTGGACAGCAGCGAGACGGCAGTTACTGGAGATGGAGACATAGGCATCATGCTTTAATTCTTGGGTTTTGTCTTAAGTGGCTCACTTCGGAGCTCAGAGAACTTGGCTCATTCATTTATGCAAAATAAAATCTTTATATAAATCTGGTTCCTGTCTGAGGCTGGATCCTTGAACTGGGTGAAGAGGACATAGGTCCTATCCACAAACTTACCCTCAAACATATCCGGTTATGCCACATAACCTGGTTTCTATAATAACCCAAGGTTCCCCCAAAGAGTCAAAAGCGGCAATAAACATAATCTTCCTGAACAAGATCCAAATGTTTAAATGTTAAAACATATAAATACACAGGCACTGGCTCAATGTAATTGGACATTGTTTTGCTTTCAGCATGTCATTCTTTTTCAGGTCTTCAATTACATTGAGCAAAGTTCACCCTTCAAAAATGTGCAAAAATCGACAAGTTTTGTACTGTATCTCCATTCAAGTTAATTCAATTTCAACAAAAACAGGCTGGCATGATTAGCCTTGTCAGGCTGAACAAAAGCATATGCATCACTGTGACTGCACTCCAAAAATTGTCTCTACAGTGCCTCCTTCCCGCCCCCTTAAATGTGACCAAAATCTTCTTTTTAACTGTTTTGACCCATTGAACATGTTATAAAGCCCTCCAAAATTAGTTCGAACGTCATGTTCATTAAGTAAAATAATTTAATTTTAAATCGTACCTTGGACGACAGCGCTGCAGTGCCCCCTTGAATGCAAAAAAGCTTAATTCACAATTTAACAAACTCCTCCTAGGAAATTTTCCAGATCGAGCTGAAATTTGGTCTGCTTACTCTTAAGGCATTTGGGACCAAAAATTATCAAAAACTCAGAAGTTCATCACACGGTCTTGCTGCGACACCTTAATGAACTTGACCCTTTTTAAACGTGCATGTCTAAAAGGATTTCTTACTGTAGCACTCGCATGCTTTATCCAAAAAGCATGAAAAAATTATGGAATTATGAGCCTACCATTCTAACCAAATTGTTATGCTTAAGTGATGATATGCTTATAGCACCACCTACTGCCTGTGTGTATTTGTTGCTGTATCTCCCACATTCTTCATCCAATGTACATGAAAAAATTAAGCATGTCAATCTTGTGATTCTGAACAGATTGATATGCTAATGTTATGCTGATCTTATAACACTACTCTTGTTTTTATATGAGTTTTTTTGTGTAACAATATAGATCGTCTTTACGTTTTTAAGCCTTGTATCGTTCGGTACTTAGTAATGTGCCTTTTCACCTTGTTTCGAGCTCTTGACAACGACGAGTGAAAAAACTTGAAAGGCCGGGAGGCGGTGCCTTTGCTCTGGCAGAAGCATCGTGCGAGACCCCTCCCATCGCTGCTTGCAGCTTTAATTGGACATTGTTTCACTTTCAGCATTGTCATTCTTTTTCAGGTCTTCCAGTACATTGATTATTGTTTCTATACAAATACCAAGTTCAGACAATCTGTCTTTGAGTTTTGAAAAACAATGTGCCTGAATCGGACCATGTATTGCTTGGAGTTCATTGATTATGGTCAGAATTACAGAGGAATTTAATAAAAGCTTTGCTTGAAGTTTTAAATAAACTAAATTTCTTAAGAAACAAATCTTCATCTACATTTTCTAAAGTTTCATCTGGCTCAGGACCCTCTCAGATGTACAGGGCTGAAACTCATGTTGTGGTAGGTTTGCAAAAATCGCATCATATAAAAGCTTAGATTTATTATTTTAGTCACAATATTTTACATTTAACAAACTAACAAATCATGAAAGAGAACATGGCTCATTGATCCATCAAGCTTATTGATCCATCTTACAGTAAATGTTATTTTTTTTAAGTAGCCAGACAGAAACTAGCAGGAAAATATACACATGTGGTCCATTAGCCAACCCGCTATGAAAAAAACAACAGAGTCACTGTTGATGCTTATGCAATATGAAAATGATCAAAAAGCATGCTACGCAATCATTTCAAATATGACAATAATCTTAACCATTATGGGTAATACAAAAAAAGAAGACTTTATGAAACACTTTAAAAGCTGCGATCTTGAAGATTTCTCCACAAGAGTTGAACTGTTATGAAAATGACAGACTATTTAATTAAGGACTTGTTTTTTTTTTTATACCTGTTTTCTGACACCATGGAAACGGTCCTCACTGTGAGAGCGGAAACGGGACTTCTGGTCCATGTCGTCTGGGGATAGTAAAAAGCAAGGATCCTTCACTCGTCCTCTTTCCTTCTCCATGTATTGTGCTTGGTTTGACACTGTAAAGTGCACCAAAAGAAACACTCAGGCTGAATTCTCCAACATTTTTATCTTAACATCTTGTTTTAAAATATATTAAATTCATGTATTGTGGGGCGCATGGGCATAGGGGTGTTACAGCTAATAGAAAAACATGCTTTTTTGGAGCTCCCCAGATTTTCTGTTAATTTATTGCCATTTTCACAACTTTATTACATATTTGGCAGTAATCTCCATTACCATCTGCTTGGATGCTTTTGCAACACTGAATAGTTATTATGTCTGGTAAAAGTGGAAAAAAACCCGAAATATGTTGATGCAGCAACAAGTGTCGTCCCTGGTCCACTATCAGCTATTTCCACCGTCCTCCATGGATTCTTGTTTTTCCTAGTGGCATAATTAGGGCATAACTTGTTTTCTTGATTTATATTCTGGTGGCATTTTTAATAGTTTTGAAAGCCTGCCATATTTATATAAATTACCTGACAGTCAGGTATTTTCAAGTTATGAACCTAGTTAGTCACCTCTTCTGTTACCATGGAAAGTTTATCAAAAAAGAGCAATATCTGAAATGTATTTGAGATCTGTGTACTTTTCTATACCATTCAGTAAAATGCCAACACATTGTTTGTATTGCAATTTTTGTGAATTTGGCTACTAATACCAAACAAAAATATTTTTAACAAAATTCCACAAAAAGTGTTTTTTGAGTTTTCACAGTCTCTTTCACAAATCTTTAATTGCAGTACATGTGCATTCAGTATCCATTGCTCCTTAAGATGCTTGACTTGACAGGATTTGAAAAATACGCCTTCACATTTGGTGCAGTCAGGGAACAAACTGAGCTCAAAGATGTAAGATTTGCCTGTAGACATCTGAAGGGTTTCTAAAAACAATCCAGCTGCTGTGTTGCTCCTGACGAGGACAGTGGCCTCTGTTGAATTCATTTAGATATTAAACCAAAATGTAATTTATTCATTTAGTCATAGTCATTTAAGGAGTAAGTTTCATAGTAAGTTGAGTTTGTATTTTTTAGGGGCCAAGCAGCGAACCACCTACTGTACCTAGAGGCTTTCTTCCCCTAGGGGTCGAGCACCAGAGGTGCGTAGAACGCTATTGTACATTTACATTTATGCATTTGGCAGATGCTTTTGTCCAAAGCAACTTACAGAAGGGGAGAGACAATTTTCCATTTGTTACACAATCAAAGTCTATCTAAGCTTGCTCATAATAGAAGTTGTATCAACTGATCAATAAACCATAGCAGGAAAAAAATAAAGACAGAGGAGGAAATGTTTTATATATATATATATATATAGTTTGTGTTTCTTAGTTCTTAAAGATAAATTGCTTTTTGAAATATGTTAGTGTTGCTGCTAGGATAGCATAAATATAATTGTAATGATTATTATTAGGGCTCAAGCGCCAGCGGTCAATTTTTTTTTGAAAAAGGAAGTTGTTATAACTCGGGCAAGGAATATCCGATCAAGATCAAAATTGTCTCATTCTCATCATAGTCCAAGCCTGAAAACAGTCATATGACAATGAACATCATCAGTCATAGCGCCATCTAGTGGCGAGCATTGAAAGTCTGTTTTTTTTTACTCTTCTATTTCAAGCAGTGTATTGCACACACACTTAAAACATGTCACATGTGTGTAGGACCTTAAAACCTACAAAACTGGACAGATAACCGGATACTTTAGGTTTTATGTAAAAAATAAAAACTTCATTCTTTGACAAACTCCTCCTAGGCAAAAATTCGGCTAAAAATTGGTGTGGTTACTTGTAAGGCATGAGGGAAAAAAAAGTTATCAAAAGCCAAGAAGTACGTCAAATGGTCTTGGGGTGACGCTCTATAGCTCCACCTAAAGTGGTTTTGTAGCTGTTGCGCAAGCAGTTTGTCATAGGTGAATGAAATTTGGTACACACGTGTAACGTACCAAGCTGCACCTTTTACTAATATACAGCCTGTGTCCAAAATCGACAAGAAGTCGATTATTTTGCAAAAACCTCTAAAAATTTGTGTTTTTGCTCGTTTTGTACTTTGACAAACTCCTAGGCAAAATGTCCGATCCAGCTAAAAAAGCTATCAAAAGCCAAGAAGTATGTCAAATGGACATGGGGTGGGGCCCCAGCAAATTTCACCCTACAAAAATGTGCAAAACATTTACATATTTTGGATTGTCTTAATTCAAGGTAATCCAATTTCAACAAAAACAGCCTGGCATGATTAGCCTTGTCAGGCTGAACAAAAGGATATGTGTCACTGTGACATGCATCGCTCCAAAAATGGGCTCTACAGTGTCCCCTTAAAGCTGTTTTGACCCACTGAACATGTTAGAAAGCCCACCAAATGTTCAATAAGTATATTAATCTAACACTGCCACTGAAATTGTACCTTGGACAACAGCTCTCCAGTGCGACTCCTTAACTCGCATTTTAACAAACTCCTCCTAGGAACATTTCCAGGTTGAGCTGAATTTTGCCCTGGTGACTCTTAATGCATTAGGGACCAAAAAGTTATCAAAAACTCAGAATTTCTCCACACAGTCTTGATGTGGCACCATAACGAATTTGACCTTTTTTAAATGTATAGGGCTAAATGGATTTCTTACTGTAGCACTCACATATTTTATCCAAAAAGCATGAAAAAATAATGGAATATAAGCCTACCAGTCTGACCAAATTGCTATGCTTAAGTGATTATACACTTTTAGCGCCACCTGTATGTGTGGCTGTATCTCCCACATACAAACATGATAATCCTGTTTTCTGGACAGATTGATATGCTAAAGCTATGTAAATCTCATAACACTACCTCTTCGATTAGTATGAGTTGTTTTTGTAACAATATAGATTATCTGTAAATTTAAAGCTTTGTATTGTTCAGTACTTTGTAAATTGCCTTTTCACCTCTTGACAATAAGAAGGTAAAACACTTGAAAGGCCAGGAGGTGGTGCCTTTGGTTCTTGCGGACACACTGTGTGAGGGCCCGCCCATCGCTGCTTCCAGCTTTAATTCTTCTTCTTCTTCTTCTTCCACCATCGAAGTTAATGGCAAGCCCTATATCCGCTTGTGGGAAAATGCTGAAATTGGGCACACCTGTACACCTAAGTCTGATGAGCACACCAACTTTGGGGTCTCTAACTAATACCCTCTAGCGTCACCACTAGTCAAAACATTATCTCCTCTTTGCACAATAACTTTCCAACCTTATTTTGGAAAAAAAAAAATTTTTCCTCTGGTTCCTTGACTTATGCAGATTATATGACGTCAATATCCGGTAATTTGGCAACTAAACAATTTAGAATTTTTAGAAAAACATACTTTGTCAAAGTCCTATTAGATCGTTAGTCCGATATTCGCAAAATTTTAACCTTTAGACACTGGTGACTAAACAATATGGATTTTAAGTTGATTTGGCAAACAGTTTTCGAAAGGCATGCAAAATATTTGTCAAAAACCTGCAAAATTTTTTCATACTGAGAAATCTTGACAACACTTTGAGATATTAACACCAAACTTCCTACATTATGTCCTTGTTTTGGTCTATGTTAGGTTGCAGAGTTTCACCACAGGGCCATCTAGTGGATGGGAGATATAGAAAAAGCCTGATTTTGGCCATGTCTCCCTACAAGTTCTTAAAATGTATAAAATTAGTCTCAAAACGTTTGCACGGTCATGCCAAGTCAGGGAATGTTCAGTTTTCCCAGGTCAGCCATTTTAGATGTCAGCCATCTTTAAAAAAAACCTCAAAAACTGCTCTAATTTCTAAACAGATTGAGCTAAATTTCCGCAACTCGATACGCATGTTCAACTACTTGCTCTGGTGGTACTCAATTTTCTTCTTGTGGCACAAAATGTTCTCAATATGCAGTATGCATCAGTGGTGCAGTGACTAAGACACAGGACTTCAGACTGAAAGGTTGCTGGTTCTAATCCTAGGTGGACCATGTGAATGAATGCTTATCTTCAATTTACTAATATAAATTTAATTTAACTTACTTTTTCTTAAATTTAAGTTTTATCTCAAAAGATTTACAACTAAATTAATCTACCTAAAATGTAGTTGTTATGCTGTATGCTTCAGTGGTGCAGTACCTAAGACACATGACTTAGGACCACAAGGTTGCAGCTTCAAATGCCAATAAGGCCACTGTTGTTTTTTTATAGTTTGATATGCTTTATGGCTCAAAGTCATAAATACTCAACTTGAACCTATTTCTTCTTAAGTTTCTGCTTAAGTTTATGATATCATTCTTCATTAAAACAAATGATGTCATCTCAGTTCCACCAATCAGAACACACTGAGGGGACATCATTTGAATATCTCTTCACTCACTACCCTGTGTTCTGTGTAGTTAGACACACTTGGAATTGTTTTGCTAATGATGTGTGAATTTCATTATTTGAAAACATTGACAAGACTTGTTTTACTCAACCTTCTGACGATAGAGAAAGATAGACATGACTAGCAGTCTAGAACACAACATGCAGGTGATAAAGTAACAGAATACAAAAAAGAATTATGACTGCCACCGTTATTAGTTTCAGTTAAGAATAAAGATTTCACCTGATATCTAAATGTATTCTTTTAGTAGTTTGGATGAATTATGACCTTAGAATATTGCTGGAAACTGGCACCATCAAGCAGCCATGAATGCCTAACTCTAAAGTCCTTCTTTAAATTATTTAATCTTATGTTTATGCTTTATGCTTAAGTTTGAGATATCACTCTTCATTACACTAGATGACATCACAATTGATGACATCAACCAATCAGAACACTCTGAGGCGACTACCTTTAAATATCCCAGAAATTTAAATTTCTGTGGGCCTACTAATTATTTCTTTTTCGGTGAGAAAACGTTCAATATCAGCAAGGGTTGAAATATTTGTTACCCTCATTGTACCATTAATACCATTCAAAAAGGCACACAAGCAGGGACTTTTTTCTCCCTCTCAGAACTTTTCACTTGACATGAATGGAAAGGAGGCAACGCTTGACTGAGTTTGTCTAAAAACTCAAGAGCATGTCTTTGATTCTGAAACTTACCAGCAGCTTTGTAGCTCCTGTGTCTGGCTCTGAAAGATTGTTCACGTGGGCCATCTCTCTCTTCCCCCCAAACACCATTCACCTTAGACTCATCTACCTAACAAGCAGTCACAAAACATATCTTAATTAACTTTATTACCATCCCTTTATTTTTTACTATATGTAGCCCAAAGTGTCTGGTATTTTCATTTTTAATTTAGTCAAAAAGAAAAATCCTTCTGGATTATTACTAGAAAAGATTAAAAAACTAAGACTAGTTAGCTTAAACTTACATTCTTTACTTTTTTTTTAACAAATAAAGAACATTTGTGATCTGTAAATGAGTGTTTATTGCACTTTTTATTATTGTGGTTTGTTAGACTTGATAGTAATGCTTTATTAGTTTAGACAGAGTTTAAGTGTTCTGCCATTTGAAAAAAGCATTTCTTCAGTCACCAGAGAAGGCTGGTTGTCTTGTCTTTCAGCACTGAGGTCCATTGGCTGCATCAGAAGCTCCGGAGGGGAAATCGGGCTTAAAGCAACAAACCCTCCACTCGTTCTGAAAAGTAAAAACAGAGTAATAATTAAAAATTAGAAGTGTTCTTTTTACTATGCTTAATAAGCATCACTAAAACAGCAGAAACAAAATAAAGTACCTCCAAGTACGTTTTTCACTAACTACTTCATAATTTTTATGCTGAATTTTTATAATTTATTACACAGATGAAACAGATATATTTTGGTGGAATTCTGTGATTTCTCTGTAGCCTTTTGTTGTCTCTTTTAGATGCAGCTAAGGTAGTGCTATATATTTTAGGATTTGCTTTCTCTACACACTTTCCTTCTACATTTGTCCTCTCTGTTCACCCAGTGTCCTCGGATTGTTACACTCACCTCTCAGACCATGGCTGAGAGTGCCACAGGTATTGAGCCCCTGTGTGTCTGCTATAAAAGTTTATCATCTTCAAGCCTCCGGCTGCGAAATCCTCTGAGTCTGTTACTCTGTCAACTTCGATTCACAGGCAGCGAACACCTGTGCGTCTACTATTTATAGTATTTGCTTTTGTCTTTCTCTTGCTATCTGTTGTGCAACACCTTGTCAAGTAACCTGACTAGTGAGTAGGTGGATACTGGGGTTTGAGGGGCAACAGCTTGGGTGCTGAAATTTTAAAGCCTCCATCTGACATCAGGTGCACATCCAGATGATAGAACCCTGTGCCGGGTTTTTAGTAGTAAGTGAGTGTATGCATGCGGGGGTGTCGTCCTTGAATGTGTGTGTATGAAATCTTATTAGTGACTTGTATGATAGTGTTTACTCTCTGTATAGATGAATACGAGTATTAAATATTTAAAGATAACTCTAGAACACCAACTATCTCAGAAGTTATTGGAGATCTGTAAGCATCAGAATGACATGAACAAAAAATGTGACGTACGTGAGAGTATACGTGATCTCAAACTATATATCTTTGGACATCACATGGTTAATTTACGCTCATCACATGTTATATAACATTGATAATAAGAGTTTAAATATCCCACCTTTTTATCACCAATTGTGAACAAAATACTTCGAAGTGGCTTCATACAATGCTGTTACTCTTAAAATGATAAACAAATATAAACCTGAAAAGTATTTTGGAATGTATTCGCCATCCAGTCTGTTTTCATATGACAGCACATACTGACATGGAGCATGTGGCATAAAAAGTAAATATGTTGACCTGTCATGCTGAATTATGCCCATCACATATTGTATAACCTTGTCAAAAAGCAGCACGTATACCACCTCTACTTGACTAGTCAACGGGGTGCAGAATTATGTCTGGAGATGCATTACTGCTATTTCATTATCTATGCTCATCCAAAACAAACCTGAAAGTCTGTTGAAGTCTACTTCTCATCTAGTGTCTTTAAAAGGTGGTAGCTATGTCTAAGTTTGAAACTTATCTCCCAGTTTCCCTGACAGTGTCTTCTTAAGATGATAACACAACTTACAGGGCAGAACCAGCACTGTGGGATAGAAGGGGAATGGCTGAACTTCTCTGGAAAAAAAGAACATGTTTTAGTAGTTATGGAAAAGGCAACACATTTCGCCCCCTGACAGCTGCCAAGAATATTCTTTCATTCATTCATTTTCATGTCGGCTTTCTTCCCTTTCGGGGTCGCCACAGCGGAATGAACCGCCAACTCTCTGGCATATGTTTTACACGGTGGATGCCCTTCCAGCCGCAACCCATCGCTGGGAAACTGCCAAGAATAATGAAGAAATATTTTGTATAAATTAAGGTATGAAACCCTCTTCTTTTTCATTCATTATCTGAGACTCTGACACATCTCAAATTTTACACATTGTATATAAAGCTGCTCCAATGACAAATTCAGGGTCTATTTGTTTATCAGAACATGGTTATACATTTGCACCGTTTTTGTCAGGTGTATTACAGATATTACTGAGAAGGTTTCAGTGAAAACAAGGTAAGTGTGTTCATATCAGTATAGATACAATTAAATCGATTAAAAAAATGATCAACAAACATTTCTATATAAAACCAAACAAAAGTTAATGTATTTAAAATAAAACATAAAAAAGAAAGAATCTTGAATACCTGTGCCTCCAGCTGTTGCCTCAGTTTCTTGGCTTTGCTCTGTTTGAAGTAATCCATGATCATCATAGAAGCATAGATCTTTCCAACTGTCATATCTGTGTCTGAGGAGGCAAACACAAACACACCAAACTGTATATCGGCACAGGTTTTTAATTTCTAAACTAAAAAAATCAACTTGTATATAATTGAAAAATAAATAAATGAATACATATTATTTATTAATATACAGGAGACTGTTGGGTTTGTGTGTTTTGTCACCCATGCTACTGTCTCATCGACTAACCACTGCTCTGCGACAAAGCTCCAGCTTCTCTGCCTACAGAACGAATTTTGTTAGCTGGGGTTTTCTGTGCCTGGATCCCGGTGGGATAGCCTCTCTTTTTGCATTTTACTTCTTAAGACTTTTAGATCTGTTTTGGGCCACAAGCCCATTTCTTTTTTAATGCCTTGGTTATTCGATGTGTGCCGAAAAATCAGTTTGAGTGGAAACTTGCCTCGAGTGTTTCTCTCTCAAAAAAGAGAAGGAAAAAAAACAGGGAAATTTGACTGTTTAATTCACGTAAAGAGTCTGAAACAACATCGGAAAGTGATCAGCTCACTCTTTTTTTACAGATTACCTTTGACTGCGCTGCTGAGCCTCAGGACATCAAGTTTCAAACTCTGATCCTTTGTCTTTTCTAAACCACTGTTTCATGTCTTGTACAAGCACTTACCACAGACACTTAAAATAAGACTATTGATATGTCCCTATTATAAGAAAGTCTAGACCCCAATGATCCTATTGGTTATTTTAAGGTTGAAGATTATAGTCATGTCCCATTTTGGGTTTGGTGCAAACTTATCCACAATATTAAAGTTACATAGATCATGTGATCGCCTTTATTTAACCATTTAAACACACAATTGAGATCTCTTTTTCAAGGGTGACCTGGCCAAGAGCTCGTCACAACACATGTCATTTGTAAAAAAAATTAATTACAAAGCAATTATAATCCTTTTTTTTTTTACATAAAATAAATATTATTAAAGCAACAATTTCATTGGTCAAGACTGAAGTTAAAACACACTGTACACTGTAGACTGGTTTCCTTCTTTAACTTAGTTAATATGAATTTAAGAACATTGACTGAGGACAGTTGAGACAGCTTTAGTTCATGCTACATGTTCCATGTTAAAGGGGCAGCTTAAGAAAATGTGTCCAATACCATCACAGTTCTGACATGAGAGACGTTCAGTGTGATATAGTCACCAAAGTGAAAAGCATACTGGATTTGAACCCTTAACAAAAGAGAACACAAATAAAAAAGGATCTGGCCAAGAAGAGGCTTATATATGAAAACCATTCAGTGTCGATACCTTTGTAAGTTTAGAGACAGGCAATCAGCTTTCTGGTAAGTTTGCAGTGATGAGTGAGACACTTACAGCCCATTATAAAACGAATAGAATTGTGAAACTCTATATTCCCTGATTGATGGCACACAGCTGAGGAAGTCATATCATTTATTGGTTACTTTCATAACCCCTGTTCCCTTGAAAAGAAAACGGAGACATATATTGGTGACGAACGTGGGAACTTCGCTCATAGCGCTCTACTCTCTCCATGGTCTTTTTAAAACGGCAATAAGCGGCCATGCTGATAGTCATGTGACAACTCCACACACATATAGTAGGTGCAGGCGTGGCACATTTTTGTTTGTGAAGCTGGAGCAATACTCACCCCCTAGGCAACCCGACATACTAACGGGTAGTGGCTGGGGGACATAGGTCTCTGTTCCCTATTCGGGGAACAGAGGTTACAAAAGTAACCATTACGTTCCCCATCAGCCTGTCACTACGACTTTTGTCGGTCCTTCAGCATGGGCCGATGGCTAGGCAAGCTGGTGACATCAGTAATCTGGGAACGAGCAGGCTCTCCTCCGCTCTGGCCTTAAGCATAGACTTAATTTTTAACGGGCAATAATTCTCTCATACCGACTCATACCAGAGGAGGGAGCATCAATACCATAGCTGAAGGACCTATGGAAAATGCGCATTGAACCACTAGGGAAAGGTCTTTTTAGAGGAAGAATAGCATAGATGGAATTAGCTAGTGCAATAGTTTTCGAGACTTAGCCTTTCGGTAGAACTGCTCGGCCCTCCGGACCCATGCTCATAAAAGATTCAGCTCCTTCATATAGGGCACACACGTGGACAGAACATAGGAATACTCTGCTAACTTCACTACAGCTGTTGGGGCGAGAGGCTAGAGATTATCTCCGGTAGAAAAAAATAGGGCATTTATCATTAAGAATGGTGCAACTCAAGCTGGACACCCCTTCATACATCTCAGACAATGTTACCACCACCTAGCACGGCTGAAGAGAAGGATTTAATTCAGGTTATAGTACCTGGCGAAAGTGTTGGATGTCGACCAACTCGCAGCCATGCAAATCTCTGCCAGCGGAGTACTTCTTGCTAGCAGCCTGGAGGTCGTGACACCCCTGTTGGAGTAGGCTCTCAACTGCAGGGGGCAAGGGACATCGCATGCTGTGTATGCGGTAGAGATGGCCTCCACTAGCCAGTGGGCCAACCCTATCGTCTGCTGTCCTCCAAGCATACAAGAGCTGACCCGAACTTCTTAGGTTCCACGTCCTTTTACATAGATTCTCAGTGCTTGGGCTAGGGGTTGGTGCTGCTTCCTCTCTAGGCAGAGCTTGGAAGTTCACTACCTGAGTTTTGAAGCGGATGATTGGAACCTAAGGCACATCCAGTACTAGGCTTAAGAGTAACATGAGTATCACTAGGTCCAAATTTTAAGCAGGTCTTGTCGACAGAGAGTGCCTGCAGAGCCCCATTCTCTTAATTGAAGCTAACGCGACCAGGAGTGCTGTCTTAATTGACAGAATTCAAGCAGCTCGAATGGAGGACCTTGAAGTCCTCTAAGGACAATGAAAAGGCCTAGAGAGGTCTAAACATTCTGGCCCCTCTGAAGAATCTAACTGTTAACTCTGTGTCGTCCCAATGTTTTGCCTTTAACCGAAAGCTGATAGGCAGAAATTGTGGCGATGTAAACCTTCAGGGTGACTCTGCGGTCTGCTTTCAGGAGGCTCAGGGCTTGACCTCCAGGGAGGTGTGCTCACATGTTCAACAAGTTTAGCTCCATACCCGGAAGGATATGCTCAGGCGGGGGGTCAGATTTCTCCTTTCTGGGTTGATCCAAAGCCCAACGGCTGAGGTGACATAAGACCCTGTCTCTGTGACAAATCAAACTGAGACCTTGACTAGGCCAGTATCAGCCAGTCGCCCAGTACACCAGGATTCAAACCCTTTCCCATATAACAGGACTAAGCCCCTTGAAACACCTTTAAGAAGGTGCGAGGGGACAGAGGCAAGCCATGGGAGGACGCAGAACTGATGCACTTGACCTTTGAGGCCAACTGAAGGGGTCTGTGCCAAGGTTGGGGATTGGACGCAACCCATCTGTGCGTTAGGAAACTAGAAAGTATGGGCTTTAACCCTGTCGACAAGAGGGACCAGCTTGATTCCACCTTGCGTTAGGAAATTCGATCTCCTCGAGCAGGCCTCTGTGTGTGAGGCAGAGATCATAAGACCCCATTGAACCAGGGCGACTTGACCAAGACTAAAGTCGACAGCCATGCCAGAAAGTGTGTATGAGCCAAGAGACATAATGGGAAGCTCCCCTATAAAGTTGACTAATAAAGCCACACATATTTCGCCGATAGTTCCCTTGCAGTGGCATCCGCAGAGAGCCTAGGTGGAGACCTACCTGGATGTTCAGGCTCAACCTCGGAGCAGCAACCGGTTCCAGCCGAGGTTGGTCTCACTTGAAGCTGACTCTGACATGGAAGCTGGCCACCATCCAGGCTGCACTGCATCAGATGCCACGCCCTGGAATGTGTCTCTGAAACGAAAGCTGCATTCGGATCTGCAATGCAAGCCTCCTGGCTGCACAAATAACCAAGGAAGTTAAATGAATGCATTTGCGATGGACCTCTTCCCCTGATGTTGTCCCCTGACACGATCCGAGAAGGACTGAGGAGGTTTCTCTGGCGTCGAGCAGATGGAGGGGGAGCCGACATCATGGGTTCTCACAGACCCTCCAACTGCTTCCTGATCGTAGAGACCCACGACGTGAGGCACTCTACTGCGATGCCGAAGGGTCCATCTGTGACCACAGCAACACTTCAACCTGGGTCAACCAAGATGCCGGCTGTGGACTACCAATGTATACATTAGGTGACCAACAACTTGCCTCAACTTTTACAGCAGTAAGCGCTAAAGTCCGTAGCAGCTCTCAGGTCATTCATAAGACCTGGGTGACAACTCCCCTCCTGCATATCTTTCAGCCCTAGGCTTGTAATACCTGAAAGGTTGCCATAGCACGCAGAGCAGCAGCAGCTTGACCCACAGTAGGTAAGCTCTTGAAGTCAGGTCCAACGACAGCTTAGCTAGCGAGATGGGGCCTCGGCTATTCACATCAAGTGGCAGGGTTACGCATGCATAATGTACTGCCAGAGCCTGCTCTACCTTTGGAATCGTGTCATACCCCCTAGCTACCGCATCATCAAGGGGAGCGAGAGAGGGGAGATAGACAAACCTCCTTTCTTAAGTAAGAGGTGCCTTTCAAGTTCTGGTCAACTCCCGATGCACTTCCTGGAAAAACAGGATCAGGGCTGCTGCAGTTTATCAACACCGTGTGCGAGGGGCAGAGCCAGCTGTAATCCAACCTCTCTGGCATCCTGGGTAAGGAACTTGGACATCTCCTCTGCAGCACAAACAGTTGCCCCTCAAAGGGGGAGAGCGATGTACTGTCTCTTTTGGGAGATGCACAGGCTTTCTCCGATGTAGCAGTTCACATTATTAAGTGTGTAGATCACATTATTAAGCACTCAGGAGTCATCAGAAGATGCCATCAGCGTCTGTCCTGACAACTCTCTGTGGCAGATAGCAAATGCACCAGCAGAGCGGGAAGTATGTGGGATGGAAACCGCGCATGCAGCCCATCTTCGACGCTCTGGAGGCCGGGGATAAGTACTCGCAATCACAACTCCTCCAGTGGCGGCCTGAAAGAACGCCTGCCTAGTTCAAATTCATCATATGACAGAACAGTGCACTTCTACACAATCTGATCCTATGACCGCTGCATAACAGGGCTGAAACAGAGCAGGTGGTGAAACCTGTGTGCTCCAAACAATCACAAACTAAGACTTTACAATGTACAATGTTAAGGTAAACAAAAAAACAAAACAGAGGAACAGAACTGACAGGCCCTGACACATCATAGTTATTGCGTTCATAAGTTAGGTAATAATAGTGAGTAATATGTTATATTAGTAATAAAAAATAAATAAAAAATTAAGGATTGTATTTGTGAATTGTTTCTCCATTCATGAACTCACAGTGTCTGTATAGGACCGTTATCAGTGTTTCTCTGTTCAGAGATTAAAGAGGACCTCCATTTTGAGAACCCGGTAAAACATGACACCTAAGAGTTGGGGGAATAAAAATATAATAATGGGAGCCACATCATCCTGAGATGTGGCTGGAGGAGGAAGAAGCAGCATCTTTGAACCAGACTCAGGAGATAGAGAGGGCAATGACTGCAGTGGAAAGGTCTTAAGAATTCTATGTAATGTATTATAGATGAATGCTTAAGTAAAGGTCTCAAATAAACTTCTAATGGTGAATTTTATATCTACCTGTTCAATACTGTGACACCTAATTTTTTTATTTATTTTTTGGAAATTGTGTTCAATTGTGAGATCATTTTAGAGACGGTAGGAAATGGCATGAAATATAGATGAAAGTTTAAAAATTCAGCTAGGTATTGGGTAGAAAAGAAATTTGAAATGCAAACTGAAACATGAAAGCATGACAAGGAAATCTGAAAAGGGATCTGATGTTCAGAAGAATGAAAAGGTTGCTTCCTGTTGAAAATGGATGAAGTGGAGGTTTAGAATGTGTAACAGTGTAAATGCAAAGGTAGAAATTCAAGGGAAGAAGAAAGTTTGCAAAGAGGGTTGAAATTTGAATTTCAAAACAAGGAAGGTACAAATCTGAATTTTGAATTACTAAATTCTAATAAGATGGATATTAGATTATTGAAGCATAAAAAAGAGCAATTGTAAATTTAGAACGAATCAACAAGAATATGTAATTGATAGTTGAAGAATGAGAATTGTGCTTAAAAGTAAACTAAAATAAATTAAACATATAGAACAGTAGAAAATGACAAAGACAAATAAGGCTAATAGACTATTATTAGTAATATATCAGATATATTTTTTCACAAAAAAAATATACAATAGTAAAAGTAAAAAAAGGGACAACTAAGAAAAGCTTTAAAAAGTTATGTACACTAACAGGATTAAACTGGGGAAAAGGAATGAAACTGACCAGCAACCTGTCACGATCGGGGGTGTGCGTGGAAGGAAAGATCTCAATCGCAGAGACAGCTTGACCTGAGACACTCTTTTATTAAAGAATAAAACAAGGAGAAAAGAGATGACTAAAACGAAAGACCCACGAGGGGGCAAAACATTAACAATAACATAAACCACTTTCAAGAGTGAAAAATAAGTAACTACAAAAATAACCTGCCAGCCGTTACAACGCCACGCATCGGTAACGCACACAAAGACAATTAATGCACCCGTGACGATCAACACAAACACAGGGGTATAAAAAGGGAGACTAATCAGTGACGACGCACGGGAAGACAGCTGAAGGGACTAACGACAAATTAGACACGGGACGAACATTGACGCAACAATCCACGAGGTGAAGGGAAAACCCGGAACCGGCACAAGGGAACAGAGACGCACGATAACGGACAAAAACCCTGACAGTACCCCCCCTCTAAGGAACGCCTCCAGGCGTTCCAACCGAAACACCACAAGAACACAGATAGAACATACACAATAAAAAAACAACAAAATTAAACAGCGAGCATATAACATAATTCCTAACTATAATAAATAAAAATCGCCCAAAATGGGAAAAAACGCTTGACCGGAGCTTCGTGAAAATATAAACAGCAGGTGACAAAAAAAAACCCAACTAAACCTTAGTCCCGGGGTGCCAGGCCGACGCGGAGGCAAGAAAGCCTAGAGTTCAAGACCTGACACCCGTCATCCCTGAAGAGGTGGACAAGAAATCTCCAGGGAAGCACCAATCACTGGTTCCCCCATGGAGGAGCCGGAGGAAGCAGCCAGGGAACCTCCAGCAGAGACCCAGACGAGGCCAGCCATTCGAGCAGGACCCCAAATTGCCAGCCAAGCACCAGACGAGGATTGCCGGTACTTGGGAACCCCGGAAGGGCTTGGCATAGCACAGGACCCGGCGGGCTGCAACGGAGAGCAAGAGCCGGCAGAGCTGGGCAGCGGCGCTCGGGTGGCGCCGGAAGGTACGGCGAAGAGCAGGCGCCTGCAGAGCTGGGCAGAGGCGCTCGGGAGGCGCCGGCAGGCCCGGGCGAAGAGCAGGACAGCGCGCTCGGGAGGCGCCGGCAGGCACGGGCGAAGAGCAGGACAGCGGCGCTCGGGAGGCGCCGGCAGGCACGGGCGAAGAGCAGGACAGCGGCGCTCGGGAGGCGCCGGCAGGCACGGGCGAAGAGCAGGACAGCGGCGCTCGGGAGGCGCCGGCAGGCACGGGCGAAAGAGCAGGACAGCGGCGCTCGGGAGGCGCCGGCAGGCACGGGCGAAGAGCAGGACAGCGGCGCTCGGGAGGCGCCGGCAGGCACGGGCGAAGAGCAGGACAGCGGCGCTCGGGAGGCGCCGGCAGCACGGGCGAAGAGCAGGACAGCGGCGCTCGGGAGGCGCCGGCAGGCACGGCGAAGAGCAGGACAGCGGCGCTCGGGAGGCGCCGGCAGGCACGGGCGAAGAGCAGGACAGCGGCGCTGGGAGGCGCCGGCAGGCACGGGCGAAGAGCAGGACAGCGGCGCTCGGGAGGCGCCGGCAGGCACGGGCGAAGAGCAGGACAGCGGCGCTCGGGAGGCGCCGGCAGGCACGGGCGAAGAGCAGGACAGCGGCGCTCGGAGGCGCCGGCAGGCACGGGCGAAGAGCAGGACAGCGGCGCTCGGGAGGCGCCGGCAGGCACGGGCGAAGAGCAGGACAGCGGCGCGCGGGAGGCGCCGGCAGGCACGGGCGAAGAGCAGGACAGCGGCGCGCGGGAGGCGCCGGCAGGCACGGGCGAAGAGCAGAACAGTGGCAGCGCTGGGCCGCGGCGCTCGGGGGGCGCCGGCAGGCACAGGCGAAGGGGCGGCGCCGGCAGGCACAGGCGAAGGGGCGGCGCCGGCAGGCACAGGCGAAGGGGCGGCGCCGGCAGGCACAGGCGAAGGTGCGGCGCCGGCAGGCACAGGCGCCGGGGCGGCGACGGCAGGCACAGGCGCCGGGGCGGCGCAGGCAGGCACAGGCGCCGGGGCGGCGCAGGCAGGCACAGGCGCCGGGGCGGCGCAGGCAGGCACAGGCGCCGGGGCGGCGCAGGCAGGCACAGGCGCCGGGGCGGCGCAGGCAGGCACAGGCGCCGGGGCGGCGCAGGCAGGCTCAGGCGCCGGGGCGGCGCAGGCAGGCACAGGCGCCGGGGCGGCGCAGGCAGGCACAGGCGCCGGGGCGGCGCAGGCAGGCTCAGGCGCCGGGGCGGCGCAGGCAGGCTCAGGCGGAGAATGCGTGGAGAAGGTCTCTCTACGGTCGCCATTCTGCTCTGGGTCTGGGAACCCAACAGTGAGGCGCTCAGAGGAAGCTGGGGATAAGCCTCACCGCATCCGGACTCACCAGAGTGAGGGACCATATCGAGTTCTTCATCCAAGACCAAAGAATTAACGTTGGTCCCACCTCTGGCTGTGTGACTGGTCTCCCTTGACTTCTTCCTCTTCTGCCTTTTCTTCTGACTCCTAGTGAGTCTGTTGGGTTGCTCAGGTTCAGGAAACAGTGTCTCATTCGACCCCAGTGACTCACTGTAAGTAGGCCAGGGAGAGGGTGCGCGAGAAGAAAAAAAGTCATAATATAGCGCTACCTCTCCTCCTGGATATTGACACTGCTCCTGCTGACGAATGTAGTCTACCAGCCTCCAATAGCTCCAGTTCCTCAAGTGATACAGCTCATCTTGGTCTACTGGAACATCCAATCCTTCCATGAAGAAGGTGGAGATGGCTGACTCCGTTAACCCAAACCCCTGTAGGGATCTCCAAAGGTCCACCGCAAACTCAGCGACAGGACGGCCTCGTTGTTGAGCCCCTTGGAGGATCCGCATCAACCGGAGAGTTGGGTGAGTCTCTGGCTGACCATATTCAGGCTCCTCGGTCAAGCTGCTCGCTGAGATCTGTAGGGACGGGTGCATTCTGTCACGATCGGGGGTGTGCGTGGAAGGAAAGATCTCAATCGCAGAGACAGCTTGACCTGAGACACTCTTTTATTAAAGAATAAAACAAGGAGAAAAGAGATGACTAAAACGAAAGACCCACGAGGGGGCAAAACATTAACAATAACATAAACCACTTTCAAGAGTGAAAAATAAGTAACTACAAAAATAACCTGCCAGCCGTTACAACGCCACGCATCGGTAACGCACACAAAGACAATTAATGCACCCGTGACGATCAACACAAACACAGGGGTATAAAAAGGGAGACTAATCAGTGACGACGCACGGGAAGACAGCTGAAGGGACTAACGACAAATTAGACACGGGACGAACATTGACGCAACAATCCACGAGGTGAAGGGAAAACCCGGAACCGGCACAAGGGAACAGAGACGCACGATAACGGACAAAAACCCTGACACAACCTTACTATTAGGAATAAAAGGGGTAAGAGAACCAATTAGCATCAATAGTTGACACAACAATAATGACTGAAGAAAAGGACATGGATTTTAAGATGTATGAATTTGCCAGAATGAGGGTAGGAATATATAGATATTAGTGCTTAAATAAGCATGATTAACATGAACCCCTGATTGAGAATGTTTAAACATACCTTCCTTCTTGCACCCCTTACAATTTTTTTCTTTATTGTGTTGGGCCTTTAGTCCTTTGAAATAAAAATTGTAATGATCTTAATATATGAACATTGAAGCACATTGTATCAATGAGGAGGAGGAACTTGAAACATACAAAAAAATCCCTGTGCTAAGATTAGCTGTGTAGGTAAGACTAGGGCCTTTGGAAAGAATGATTTACAAGTACATTGGTGCTCCATTTAGGCTGATTAGTCAAAGATGGGTAAGATCTCATCTTTGAATCTGAGACAACCTAAGGCAGGAACAGCTGCAAAACTGGTCACAGCAAACATTTGAAAATGCGAATCTGGAATGGTTGAGAGAGGGGTGTGATGCGTGACCTGGAGCCAAGCTTTGTACAACAACAACAGAGGAAAACCATCAGCACATGGGGACTG
Source organism: Danionella dracula (assembly GCA_900490495.1). Lineage (NCBI taxonomy): Eukaryota > Metazoa > Chordata > Actinopteri > Cypriniformes > Danionidae > Danionella > Danionella dracula. Next base: position 2,254,691 of record UELW01000021.1, read on the forward strand.
ACAGGAGATTCTCATTTACAGAAAGTTAAGATGAGGTTTTAGATGAGGGTCACAAATAGGAACATATCTGCAGCAATTCCAAATTATAATCTATTTTAGGGCTCAGGATCCAACTCTTTCTCTAATTTCTAACATTCTTTCTTGCCTTCTTTGTTGTTTTATTGTCTGTTGCTAATAATTTGTGTGTTTAAAAAAAATGATTAAGTAGGATGACTGGCAGACAACCTAACAAATTGACCAATAGAGTGAGTGATGGGGCTGGCTGGTGTGTTAATTTACAAAACAACCTGAAGAGTTAAGAATTCCGTACAAAAGGAATTTTTGAAAGAATATACCAGAATTTAAAATGATAATTGGCTAACATATGTGATCAGATCAAAATGAATTGGCTAAACGTCATGCTAGGGGCTCTAGTGAAGATCCCATCCCGTTGAAGTCAACCTCTACCAAGTCTCCCCCTCCTCTTCCTCTTGACCCTTTGTCCCTAGATCTAGCTTTAGCATCGATTTCCCGAGGAGCTCTCTCCTTCGATTATTGAAGCTCTTTTCCTCTTCAATTACCACTTGTCTTCTGCTTTTCCATCTAGGCTCTGGTGAAAGGAGGAGCCCTCCTACATAACACCTCGAGTTTGGACTTTTTTCTCTTCCTATTCTTAACCCTTTTTTTTCCACCGCACTACACTCATCCCAGAGTCATTTCAGTAAAACTAAAGTTCAGACTCTGTGACCCATCCCTCAAGGAGTCTTTTTCCTGAAAAGGGGGGTTAGGTCTTCCTCCCCGGCCATTCCCCACTCATATACAAAACCACTCCCCACCCCTTCCCCCCCACTCTCCAGCTAGCTTTTCTGGAGAGCCCTCTCCAAAAACCTATAAAGCTCGTGTTTATACAGCTTGCCTGGTATGCATTTATAAATGCCAATTTCTGCCTGCACTACCAAAGGTAATTTCTGCAAGTGCAGCCCTTGTGAAAGGCGGAATTATGTTAATTTAAGTAATACATCATAACTTAGTTTATTAATTACATCATAGTTGTTTTTTTTTTAGAAATTGGACCCAGACTCAGGAGGAGATAGAAAGAGGATTGGCAGCGGCTGAGAGATCTTAAGATTTCTGTGCAATGAATTATAAACAAATGCTTAAGTAAAGATTAATAAGATTGAAAGCCCTTGTTTGTCGCTCCTTTTGAATAGATAAATAAAACTCTTTTAAGAACTGATGTAATTGATTGCTAACTAATTTTTCAAACTGCTTTGCTAAAACACATAAATTGGGTCTGTAGTTATTTACATCTGACCGTCCCCCCTTTTTATTAAGAGAGCACAAATGCAGATGTCCAAAAGGAGGGGTATTTTAGAGTAATTAGGACTTGGGCAAAAAAATATGTGCAAGGGGCTCTGGTAAAAAAAATTTGCTGCCAGTTTAAGAAAAAAGTATCTGATTTATCTAGTTAATCTGGTCCATCAGAGTTGTACATGTCCTGATTTTTCAGGAGAACCACTTTGACAGAAAAAGGGATAAAATCAAGTGTACAACTCTGATCATAATTCCTAATAAGGATACACCAATACCGATATCTGCCTCGATACCACATTTTCTAAAAGTACTCATACTCATTAAAAGACCCCCATTACCGGTGACCCGTCTGAGAAATGTCTATGTTTGAGTTAATCATAGGCGCCAAGTGCCCACTCCCACTCTCCGGCTGCAGCTCAGAGCGTTAAGAAGATGAGCCCAGACATGTCAACCGTGTTAAACTATTTCAAAGTGAATGAAGATGACAAAACAAAGGCGGACTGCAAGTTGGGTTCAGCGAACCCAAGGAGGCTCAATAGTTAGCGCATTTTACCCAAGTAATTTAATCAAGCACCAAAAATCCCAACTCAACAATAAGTACAAAGAGTTTACCCATGCTTCTAAACCAACACAACCCATGCTGCAGCAAACTCTTGCACAACAAGAGAAAATGTCCAGAGACAATCCACGTGCTGTGAAAATAACACAGGCATTTGAACATTGCTTTGAGTGAGCCACTCTCGGAGGTAGAAAATGTGGGGTTCCTGCATCTCTTCCATGTTCTGGTGCCCAGATATGAGGTCCCAAGCCCCCACTACATGACTGACACGGAGCTGCCTAAACTACACAGCTCCGTGAAAAAACATAATTATCCACAGCCTGCTGCAAACCCTTCACCAAGGATAATTGGACAAGGAGTGTTTGCTCCTAGTCGCTAATTAGCCTAACCTCCCAGAGTTTCACGCCACAACGAGCCATAATATATGCAAAACAATTCCGCGTCTCGAACACCAGATTTAAGCACTTTTTTTATTATTTAATCTGTAATATGTTGCATACAACATGCTTTTCATTGTAAACAAATGGTCTTGATTTCAAACTAGTCCCTTGTGTTTTTGTTTTTTGACTAAAGCTGTTACCTGTAAAATTAAATTACGTTTTTATTAAGTTTCAGTATTGGTATCGGCGAGCACTGAAATGCATGTACTCGTACTCGTTTTTCAAAAAAGTGGTATCAGTGCATTCCTAATTTATAGAATCAAGCAAGTCAACTCTAGTCAATGTTATTTTACTTGCAGAGTCAAATAGATTTCCTCCTTGTAGATCTCACATTTCATGAAGGACCACAGGTTCTCTATGGGGTTCATATCAGGTGAAAAAGTGGGCCATGTCATTATTTTTTCATTTTTTAGACCTTTACTGGCCTGCCATTCAGTGGAGTATTTGGAGGCATGTGATGGAGCATTGTCCTCCATGAAAATCATGTTTTTCTTGAAAGATGCAAAGTTCTTCTTGTACCACTGCTTGAAGAAGGTGTCTTCCAGGAACTGGCAGTAGGACTGGGAGTTGAGTTTGACTCCATCCTCAATCCGAAAAGGTCCCACAAGCTCATCTTTGATGATACCAGCCCAAATCAGTACTCCACCTCCACCTTGCTGGCACCAGAATCGGAGTGGAGCTTTCTGCCCTTTACCGATCCAGCCACGAGCCCATCCATCTGGCCCTCAAGACTCACTCTCATTTCATCAGACCATAAAACCTTAGAAAAATCAGTCTTGAGATAAATCTTGGCCCAGTCTTGACATTTTATCTTGTGTCTCTTGTTCAGTGGTGGTTTTTCAGCCTTTCTTATCTTGGCCATGTCCCTGAGCATTGCACACCTTGTGCTTTGTGACACTCCAGTAACGTTGGAGCTCTGAAATATGGCTGAACTGGTGGCAAATGGCATCTTGGCAGCTTCACTCTTGATTTTCCTCAGTTATCGGGAGGTTACTTTGCGTCTTCCTTTTTTCAACGTGCTTCTTGCGACCCTGTTGGCTATTTGCCAGGAAATGTTTGATTGTTCTGTGATCCCGCTTCAAAAGCTTGGCTGCTGCATCCCTCTGCAAAACATCTCACAATTTTAGACTTTTCAGAGTCCGTCAAGTCTCTCTTCTGACCCATTTTGCCAAAGGAAAGAAAGTTGCCTAATAATTATGCACACCTGATATAGGGTGTTTATGTCATTAGACCACACCCCTTCTCATTCACATAAGCTGATATACTTAATTGGTAGCAGGCTTTTTAGCCTATACAGTTTGGAGTAGGACAACATGCATAAAAAGGATGATGTGGTCAAAAAATGTATTTGTCTAATAACTCTGCACACGGTGTAAGATATTGAGCTTAAATGATCAAATGCAATGCTGCAATATGATTGAGCATATGCAATATTAGCATATGCAATATCCAATTGTCACATGGATATTTTCCAATCTAGCTTCCGATCTCGTCACAGTACAGAGACAGTTCTGCTAAAGCTATTAAACCATATCCTCTCAAATACAAATTAAGCAAAATTTGCTTCTACCTGACTTGAGAGCTACCTTTGACACTGCTGATCCCAGCATTCTCTTTGATAGACTGGGAAACTGTTGGTCTTTCTGGGACAGTGCTAGGTTCAGGACATAATTGAAAGAGTGTAGTTTGACATGAGTGTAGATGATCACATGTCAAACAGGACCCCAGTTTCATGTGGGATCCCTCAAGGCTCAATTCTTGCACCCCTTTTTATCAACCTGTACTTGCTACAACTAGGTCATATAATTAGAATTGACCAGATTGCTTATTATAGTTATGCCTATTTACTTAGCCCTTTCTCAAATTCACTACAGCTCTGTAAACTGTCTCTGTAAATGACTTGATGAGATTAGGATCTGGATGAAGACAAACTTTTTTCAGTTAAACAAAGAGAAAACTGAAAACGAAAACAAAACTTTTAAGAACAAAGTGGAGGTTCCCTTTCAGGAACTCGAGCTGCGTCCAAACGCTAAAGGAGGAATGCTCGCTGCGTTTCCAGCTCTGAATTATGTGTCAAATCTTGTCTGACGGACAGGTGTGACGGCATCCGAGCGTGACGTCGCACCCGGAAGTGCGCAGTATATAGGAGCTAGCGATGGAGACGGCAACCAGCTTTTCTGCATTCAGTAAGCGCTCTTAATGTGTCTTCTTTATGTGGCTATATATTGTACTTATTATGAGAGAATCATTGAAGCGCTCCTCGAAATCCAGTTGCTCCCTGAAAGCCCGCGTTTATCACAGGCAAGGAGTCGTACAAGCTCTTTCTTGCGTGCTTGGGAGCAGATCATGCCCAGTCAGTCGCTCGTGGAGAGCATTTTTCAAGAAAAGTGCTCTCTATGGTGACTCAGGTGGCCAGGTTGCCACTTCTGTCAAGGCAGAGTACCCGCTTCAGTCACGGGGTTCGACTCGCACAAGCTCTGTTTGGTGCCTGGGAGCGGATCATGCCCAGTCGGCTCTCGAGGGAGTTGGCTGTGAGCATTGTGAGCGCATGCAAATGTGCACACTCCGCTCTCGGAGAGCATTTTTTTAAGAAAAGTGCTCTCCTTAGCAACTCAGATGGCCAGGCTGCCCGCTTCGGTCATGGGGTTTCCACTGTCGTAGGGTGTGGAAGCACGCCTTCCGGTGGTTTCTTCCCCTCACGTGATGGATGAGGGCCTACTCTTATTTCCTCCGAGGAGGTGGATATGGAGCCGGTTCCTCCGCTGGTAGCTGCGGCGCTGGAGCTGGCGCAGCCACTCTAGTTCGAGGAGTTTTTGCAGGTTGTGATGCGCGATGAACGCTACCTGCGTCCGTGGTCACAACCCCTGAGGTGTCTAGGTCCTGGGATCAACCTTACACGGCCCGCCTCTTCTCTCCTGATGTTCAATTTTATTCGAACTTCTAGGGGATGCAGGGGCGCGGTTATGGGACGATCCCAGGTAGAGCAGACACTTGCAAGCTATCTCTCCCCTGGTATGGCGTCGTCCTTGAAGGCCCAGCTCTCCCCACCAGGCCGCTCTGATTCACCTCGGCCTTGGTGGGGAGGGCTTACCTGGAGTTCTGCTGGGTGGGAGCAGACTCCTAAGGCTGTGCTTCTGGGTACACAAGCGTCTTCTATCCAGGACATTGTAACGCTGCGGGACGGTCCACACCCTTGACTGTGGTCCGGTCATACAGATGGATCTGGATTATTCTCCGGGCTGAAGACACTGCTAGTACGGGGCTGCTTGGCACGTTTTGACACTCGTTCCCATAGCGTTTGGATGCAGCTCGAGTTCCTGAAACGGAACGTCTCAGGTTACGTATGTAACCAAAGTTCCCTGAGGGAACGAGACGCTGTGTCTCCAGGCCACTCTGCCCGCGTGGGGGGGGGGGGGGACAGCAAACATGTGTGGGGTGGACTAAAGTTTTAAATGTTTATAACTTAATTTTCATAACAAGTATATATAAATTATTATATGAACATACAATTAGTTGTTTTCAAATAAGCTCAAATTTTGAATTATTGTAACTTTTTTATTCTCTCTTTGCAGGTTATAACACTACAAAAACAACAACACCAACAACAATAATCATTATTAATGTCACAGTGATCTTTAATGCTACTGATTATGAGGAAATGTGTCAGAGAAACCTCTTCTGTGAGTTTCAGATGTTTGAAAATATTTGAATTGTTTGAGCAACTTAAAGTTGGACTTCTAAAGAAGTCTCATGTCAACTTTTCATGTTTTTGACATTGCCACTTGGATCTACATTTCTGCATCAAACGTTGTTTTGGCCGTATAAAAATATACCGCCTTTTTTTAAAGTGCAGGAGACATTTTAATTTGTTTAATGTCTTATCCCTTGATTTGATCTCTAATCTGTTTTAATTCAAAACTCTTTGAATTGCAATTATGTACGAAATATCCTATATAGGTAAAATTGCCTTGCCTTGCATTGCCATGCCTTGGAATGTTTGAGTTTTTAAAAAGAACAGTAAAATGGATTATGGAGGTGGAAGATTCTAGAAAGTATGGAACCTTTAGTTTGATTGTGCGAAACAACTGAATGACTGAGCCTAAACACACTGCATCCTGAGGGAGTATGGTTCTGCATATGCAAGTTTATAATTGGCTGTAACCAACCAACATTTTTGGAGAATAAGCATGGTTGAAAAAGCCCTTGTACAAGTTAGCTGGAGCAAACAACTCAAATGCTGTTTTGCTTACAAGGTAACTAACCTCCTCTCGCAGGTCCACATTTTAGTTAAAGGTGCTTCGAAAAGCCCTCAAAACTTGCCCAATCTCAATGCAAACTAAGTAATGTAGCATGCCAGGTTGAGCAACCGTGAAGCCCTAGGAGCTTCTAAGGTGTGACAAACTCATTCGTGCCTGGGTGGTACAGGGGTGGTTAATTCACATAATAAACAAGCTTGCCAAAGAGCGCATTGGAGGAGCATGAAGAGCCAGAGACAAAGCCAAATCCAACACCCACTGTGAACCATCAGGTTAATGGGCACTTGGAAACATCTGAGGGAGATGAGATGGTGCCTGCCTGACTTCATATCTTACTCATTCAGTCCAAAATAGTGTTTCCTCTGCATGCTGGTGACCCATGGTGATACTTTAGGCAAAAGATGAGGGAAAACCAGATGTTTTCTTCCGGCTAACAATTTTGCACAATGAAATAGTTTCATTGGTTATTTCAGGAAGCTGGTGTGTGATTGGTCCCTTTCCCATAATCTAGTCATTCGTTAAAAACTTTGAAGTGACCAAATGAAGAGAAACAGGGAATTTCATCACAAAGAGTCTTTAGTGTGCATATTGGGTATGAAGAAAGTGCAGTGATTGATTAGCTCTTTATTTTAAGAGCGGGCCTTGTGAGATAAGTCATGGCACCAACCACCAGAGGGAATAAATACTTGGTAATAAAATTTTGTTTATGTTGGTGAACTTCAAATGTTATCTACAAGTTGAATGTAATTCTGTAATCATTTTATTGTATTCAAAATGCAGCACATCTGAATTGGAGCCTCACCTTTGTTTATGGGCACCAGTAGGTCCAGAGTCTTTTGAGACAAATGTGGCCATGTTGCGCTGATCTCCTTCTGCAATTCCATGTCAAGTTGTAGTCGATCCTCACCCCCTGACATAACAGAGATTAGAGTGCCATTTCTGGACCAATGCTGTAATATGATCTCACTACTCAATCACTAAGCACAAGCCTTTTTTAAAGATACCCAGGTTATAAAAACTTCATAATTTAAAAGGTTTTTGTCTGTATACTTTTAAATCATAATCTGTCCTATAGTTTTTTTGTTAATCATAATCATTTTTATAGCTTTTTTTAAAACCTGACTCTTATCATTTAATCACAAATATCTCAATCAGTACAACTACTTTAGCAAAGTTCTTTGGTGAAATAACCAAAATATGTTTTGCTAAATCACATTGTTTGGTTAAAATTCTTATTGCAGGTTGTAGTTTTTTTAGGTGTCCCTGTTTAGATGAGAATCTTCTCTTTAGTTGAACAGCATATTAAATCTTTTTCGAGAGAACAAATTCAAGTTACTTACCTCGAGCGATCTTGATCTCTAGGGCAGTGCGAATCAGTGACATCAGGGTAGATGTAAATTGAACACTCATGTCCTCATCAACTGGCATGTTCATTAGAACCAGCCTCTATCAGAAGATAAAATTAATATTCCAAAAAATTATTTCCTTTCAGCGCTCAGGTTTGGAACAATTTGATGTACTTAGTTGGCAGATACTATCTAAAGCAGCAAACACAATGAATGTACACACATTGCTGAAGTATACATCACTAACAAATATATTTGTTCAACATATCAACCTACTCCATAACACAGTAAATTAACTCTAAAAAAAGATTATGTGGATTTAAGTCAAGTTTAAGGTCTTTTCAATATACAGTTGTCAGAGTTGACAGTGTGGATAGAACCAAATTGCAGAGACAGCTGATTAGTAAGTGATTTTTTTATCACAAAAAAAAGAAAAAAAAAACGTCCCACAAAACCGGAACATCTAAGATGGAAAAAACTAAACTAAAATACCAAGAATAACAAAAACAACACAGAGAGCGAATCCCTGAATTACACAGACCAGACAGAGGTACTATAGAACACTTAGAACACTTAAAACAAGAACACTTACAACTAATAGTAAACAATAAACTGATACAGGACAGAGTATACAAAAATCACGCTCTTATAAATAGATAGTAAACTGACCTTTAATTACTTAAAGTTACATTATATGTCACAAAGGAAGCATTCGGAACTTTAGGAACACTGCCAAATAAATAAGCTTTGAAATAAACTGGTAAAATTTCTGTTATACTTATGTATATGTTATAGCTGAGTTTAAATTAATGATATAAATTAATCAAACCTATAAATCAATTGGAGACGGTGCCCATCTGCGGCCCTTGTCTGGAATCAAAACTTGGTCTTCTCATATACCATAATTGTGATACTTCAGCCAAACAACGCTTCATGAAAAAAAAAAAACCCAAAAGTAAACATCACAAGTGAAGCATTTAATTATGTTGAGACCAGAATGTGTTAAAATGTGGAAGGCCTGTTTTGTGTTATGGTTTACAGGTAATATAACAATAATAAATGGCAATTTGTCTACTAATAGAAACAAGTTGTCTCAATTTTATTTAGAACAAGAAAAATGTGTGTTTTTGTGTATTACAAATCAACTCTACCTTATAAGCAATTTTTGCAGGACACTTTTTCCCCAATCCAAGTGGCGGAGACATGTGGGTCAACATCTCATACATGGCAGTATAGTGAATTCGGCCACTGGAAGAGGAAAAGAACACGAACTTTTAGTTATTAAATTAACCCACCAACTTAATCATGTATATGATTTACTGAAAGAAGATTCAGCTGTCATGAGCAAACAATCATTGAAGGAAATGGACGCTTTAATCACACTTGTGATACTTTTTAATTAAAAAAGGGACTAAATATTATACTCTTACCCAGAGCAATCAAAGTAGTATTGGCAACAGAGCAGTTTAGTGGAGTATGCCGTTAAGCAGAATTGGTAGTTTGGAAATAAGTAGTTCAAGCAGAGTCAGTTTAAGTCATTGAGCAGAAGCAATGCAAGCAGATGAAACCCCTTTAGAAAGATGCCAAAATTTTCATTTACAAAACAGATTTGTAGAGTTTGCATAGACATGATTATATCAACAGATACATTTTTTTGTTAATTTAGCAACAGTAAATAAACAATTCTTTCAATATATAAATGAAAAATACCATAAGTCCCAATGAAAAATGTATAGTTAATTAACATTTCTACATACTATTATCAACATCCAGGTATTCCTTTAATCATTTAAAATGATCAATGTCTTTGTCCCTTCTCCAAATTACAAACATATAGTTAAAGGAAGTTTCAAAAGGAAATCTTATTGGCTGTGTCAAAGTCAATTTAGCGCTAGGGATGCCTCCTGTAAAATTGGGTTTTTCTATTCATTTATTTTCATATACAGTAACAGAAACATTAAGCTTTCATTTGAAAGTATCGCAGTACAGAGCATTTCTGTATTTCTGCACAGAAAAACAGCAGTAAATTTACAAACAATAATTTGATTTTCTTCATTGATTGTTTAGACATATCCTTTAGCATAGCAAAGAATAACAAGTAGTAGATTAAGGTTGCCATTTTAAACCCTATAGATATTTATAAGTCAGTAATAACTAATGTGTAGGCAAGCTGCTGTGGCAACTTAGGATGCACATAAACAATTGAAGGGTTCTCGCCAATTTTATTCGTGCCCGCTTTGTACCACTAATAGATTTGTTATACCTGGTAATAATGACCTAATCCTTCCATGAAACATTGAAAGAAAAAGAGAAAAACAGCAATCGCTGATTTGATGCAAAAAATATCATGTTTCAATATATCTTTCCGTCTCCACAAGCAAATAACATTGGCATGCTATAAATGGCAAAGCTGTGAGCATTGGGAGCTGATCAAGGCCAGATATGTTATGGTATATGCTACCACTGTATATTCTTTATACTGGGGAGGTGACTAGCCAGGGACCTCACAGAAGAAACTTCTATTTACTCTTCTTGATCCTCACTAGGACTTTGTGAAGCTGCTGCTTTGAAAGCAACTGCTAAAAAAGCAGTACATAAAAACTTGATTGATGGATAGACTAATTCATTGGTTACATTTAGAGTGTTCATATTCCACTTTTTAAGTGAGCCAGACAAAAAAGAAAGCTTTGGTCATATCTCTTGTGGTAAAGTTCTATATAAATAAAGTGCTTCACAGTAAAAACAAAATTAAAATGCAACACAGACATGTTAGTGGTGAATTTTAATGCTCAAACTAAATTTATTAAAAGTATGGATGATGGAAGACTTGTCAGTCTTGTCAGCCAGGAATTGACCAATCACTGATCAGAGAAAAATAATTTCTTAGATTTGACTTAGCAGAAAAAGCGTCTTGACCAGGTACAGAACAAAGTGGAAAGCACCCAAAAGGATCTCAAGCTGAGAAGAATTGGGTCATATCGTTAAAGAATGGGTGGGTGGAAAAGTGATGTACTGAAAAATAGTAACTAGTTACTTCATTTAAAAACTCAATTACTTTACTGATTACTTGGACAAAAAAGTAATTAGTTACTGTAAAAAGTAACTCAATAGCTACTTTTTAAATAACATGTTCCCCCATATCAATGCAGACTATGGGAACTCCGCTAGGAGAGCTCTACTCTCTCCACACTCTCTTTAAAATGCCAATCAGCAGCTGCATTGATCATGCTCCATGCACAAAGCGGATGCAAGCGTGACACTTTTTCTGTCTGCTAATTAGAGCAATACTCTCAGTCACAAGCCACATGGTGAAAGATTTCACATTGGTGTTGGATTATATTCCCCCTTTTGTGGATCAAGAGATCTGGCGTTTATCGCAACCAACACAATTTTCCGGCTGTTCACTGTATGCCTGAGTCACTGACAGTCCCAGACTCTTGTCTTTCACTGCCTTTCATCAAACTAAGTAAGACTCCTCTTTGTTAGTAGAGCACTTGTTGCTAGTCAACTGTTTGTAGCATGTTTGTAGCAAACATGTCGACTGCGCAAATCTGTGGATGTGGTGAATCTATTGCATTGATGGATAGTTTGATAGCTGTATCGGTTGTTTTGGGGCTTAAACTTACTGATGCAGCAGTCGAATGATTAGAATGTGTAGAGAAGTGCACTGTTCTGTCATATAACACATTTGAACATGGCTGCCATTCTATCAGAGTTCTCTTTTTAGGGTAAGGTTATTGGAACATGCACTGCTGGCATCTTCTGACGACTTTTGTGTGCCTAATAATGCGATCTCCATTTATCATCTTCTCCTGAAGTAGACAGTACATTGCTCTTCCCTCTGGGCAACAATGGATTGTGCTGCTGAGGAGATGGCCAAATTGCCTACTTGGGCTGCAGGAGAGGTTGGGTTACAGGCTGCCCCTTGCATCCGAAATCTCCAGGCTGGAGCGTGGGATATGAGGTCGCGTTAGGATAATAAACCTCAGCGTCCAGATCCCATTCTTCCCAGAAGTTCATTGGGAGCTGACTAGAACTTGAAAGGCACCTCTTACTGTAGGAAAGAAGGTTGCTCAGTCTCCCCTCTCTTGCTCTCCTTGATGGCGGGGTAACTAGGGGGTACGATGCGATTCCCCAGGTAGAGCAGGCTCTAGCTGTGCATTATGCCTGATTACCCATGCTACTTGACTTGATAAGCGGATAATTCCAGAGGTGCTTGTGCCCACATCCCTGGGTAAGAAGGTTCGACTGCAGGGGAACTGGCCAGGGAGGGACTGTCACAAGGGAGCAGAGTTCTACGAACCAAGGTCAGTTAGTCATAAGTCATAAGTAAATCATAAGTCATTAATCACTTTACCCGGTGCCATTATCAACCAGTTATGGCTTTATTTTTCCTTCTTAACACCTTTTGAGATAATTTTGGTTTATCCAGGGCTTTTAAAGCAATCTAAAAATTTCTTCATCTGCCTTCAGGGGTTAGATACGAATTTATTAAAGAGATAGGAACACTTTTAGAAAGTAGATTAAACACAAACTGTAATGGTAAATGTAATCATTATAATTAATATCAGTTATATAGATAGTCTCTCTCGTCTCTCTCCTCTCTCTCTCTCGCTCTCTCTCTCTCTCTCTCTCTCTCTCTCTCTCTCTCTCTCTCTCTCCTCTCTCTCTCTCTCTCTCTCTCTCTCTCTCTCTCATCTCTCTCGAGCTCGCTCTCAGCTCTCTCTCTATATATCTATCTTTTCTCTCTGTCTTTGTCTCTCTCTCTCTCTCTCTCTCTCTCAGCACTTGTAGCTGCAGTGGGGAGCCAATGAAGAGTGATGAAGAGGGGAGTGACATGAGCTCGCTTCGGTTCCTTGAAGTTAAGACGAGCTGCAGAGTTCTGTATCATCTGCAGAGGTTTGAGCGCGTTGGCTGAAAGTCCTGCTAGGAGAGCGTTGCAGTAGTCCAGATGTGAGAGAAGCAGAGCCTGAACCAGGAGTTGAGATGCATGGTTAGTTAAGAAGGGCCTGATTTCTCGAATGTCTACACGCTCGAGTTGTCTTTGTGATGTGGTCTTTGAATGACAGCTGCTTATCCAAAATCACTCCAAGATTCTTAACTGAAGGAGAAGAGGGGATTGTAGAGGATTGCAGCTCGATGGTGAGGTCGTGATGCACAGAGGGATTGGCCGGGATTTCCAGAAGTTCTGTCATGGCCATGTTGAGCTAGGTGGTGGTTCTTCATCTAATTAGAGATGTCATTCAGGCAGTCAGTTATGTGGGTTCCGATATGACTTGGGTGTTAGGTAAAAGGATTATCAGCAATGAGATGTTTTTTTTTATAATAAAAGGGGGAATTTATTATAAATATTAAACCCAACCACAGCCTTTCATGTTAGAGGAATCTATTTCAGTTTCACGGACTAAACATTAAAACAATCTAGTATTGTTGCGCATTTTATGCCATTGGATGTGAATGTCTATTCATTGAGAGATCTTGGATGGATACCTGACTAAAGACTGAATAATAAACAATGAAGAAGAGGTGATGATAGATAACATACTGAAACTTGGAAGACTTGAAGCAATGCTAATGGAGAAAAGAAAACTTATGTGGAGTTATAAAACTGCTAAAAGTGAAAACATTTCCTAAAATCAATATAGAGAAAATTATTTGCAGTGACAAATTGATTATAATAAGGGAATAAAAGATAAAGAAAAGCAATATCTAAAAGCAGAGGCAATTAAAACACTTTAACGAAAGAAAAATGAGGGAAACCTAAGACTTAGCAAATTTCTGGGGAGATGATTGCTTATGTACATTATGTACAGTATTTCCAAAGAAAATTTTTTTTTGGAAGAGTGAAAACGTTTTTGTAAAAATCTGGCAATGATTTATTTGAAGTGTGCTGATGACGCATACAGATTTCTTAGAATTGTTTTATTCTTTTATTCGTTACTCAAAGATGAATCTTTACACATCACGTGTCAAGGGTTTTGTGACTGATTAGTTTTGGAGAAAGTTTTGAATAGTTTAGTTTGATTTTTGTTGAGTTCAGTTACAGAACTAACCTAATACATCTTGAAGAAGAGAACTGAAATGAGAAAACATGCATCATAACGAGATGTAAATAAAAATTTTGCTTAACTACGAGAAAGAAAACATGGATGCATTATGTCTATGTTGGATAAGTTACCGCTTGCAGCTTATCCATGAACTTTACATCAACAATTAGATTAAATAATGAACGAGGAGAAGGAAAATGTTCCAAGGACATTGAGGCCTGTGGTAAGTTGATTACAGATAAGGACAACATGGTACAGGAAAGTGGCATTTTAATGACAAAAATAAACTGATAAACATTTCACTGACAATTAAGTAAAATGGGAGAAGTGTGTATTAAATCAATACCTGATTTGTTTTGTGATTTTTCATATTGATTTTCAGGTAACATGGACATAGAGGGAAGGAGACTGTACTTCAAATGTTTAATCTTGAATTGTGGAATTGAATATTGATTCAAATTCAATGATTGTTAATTTCTAATGTCAATTTTCATTATCAGAATATGCGGCGAGAAGCTACTTCAGAGATGTTAAGGGTGAGGGTGCTGTCTAATTATCGACTGGGAACATCGTTAATTTATGGGTAAAAGGGTTAAACAGATTTAGGTAAAGGTTATGTTCTATTAGATTTATAGTTTTACCGATGGTGAAAGAGGGGTGGTCTTTAACTTCTAAGAAGTAGAAATAACTAAGGTGTGAAATCATTAATTGGTTGGCTTATAGAATGTTACTCTTAGCTAATCATACTGAAGTGGCTTTATAACTTATCGAATACTGAAATGTAAACATTACAAATGCAATCATTAAGAGCAATATGACATTGGATATTTTTACAGCAAAAGGGGGGAGTAAGTAAAAGAATTGGTTAATCAGTCCACGCTTCTCAAGAAACCCACACTCAACTCATCACTGGTGGAAAATTACAGACCTGTCTCTTTGCTGCCCTTCACTGCAAAACTCATCGAGCAGGTCGTCTTCAATCAACTCTCTACCTTCCTGACTCAGAACAACAAACTTGATGACAATCAATCAGGCTTCAAGAACGGACACTCAACTGAAACAGCTTTGTTGTCTCTAACGGAAGCGCTGCGAGGGGCCAGGGCTAACCACAGATCATCTGCCCTCATCCTACTAGACCTCTCTGCAGCGTTTGACACAGTCAACCATCATTAGATCTTTCGGTGTTGGGTGGAGGGGTGAGGTCTCAAACACTCATAACCTACTCACCGGGGTTCCCCAGGGTTCAGTCCTTGGCTCCCTCCTCTTCTCCATCTACACCACCTCCCTGGGCCCTATCATCCTCAGACACAGATTTTCCTACCACTGCTACGCTGACGACACTCAACTCTATCTGTCGTTCCCCCCTGATGACCTGTCAGTAACTTGGATGAAGAACCATCACCTACAGCTCAACTTGGCCAAGACAGAACTTTTGGTAATCCCAGCTCATCCCTCTGTGGATCACGACCTCACCATCCAGCTGGAGTCCTCTGCATTCACCTCTTCTCCTACAGTCAGAAATCTTGGAGTGATTTTGGATGAACAGCTGTCCTTCAAAGACCACATTACAAAGACAACTCGAGTGTGTAGATTTGCACTGCACAACATTTGAAAGATCAGACCCTTCTTAACTGAGCATGCAACTCAACTCCTAGTTCAGGCTCTGGTCCTCTCACGTCTGGACTACTGCAACGCTCTCCTAGCAGGAATTCCATTAAATACGCTCAAACCTCTGCAGATGATCCAGAACTCTGCAGCTCGTCTTATCTTCAAGGAACCGAAATGAGCTCATGTTACTCCCCTCTTCATCACTCTTCATTGGCTCCCCACTGCAGCTCGGGTTAAATTCAAATCGCTAACGCTGGTATACAAAACTATCTCCAGATCAGCCCCCGTCTACCTCCATGAGCTCATACACTCCTACATGCCCTCCAGAAGCCTGCGCTCAGAAAAAGAACAGCAACTTGTGGTTCCATCCCACAAGGGCAGAAGATCTCTCAGCAGAACCTTCTCTTTCACTGTCCCTGGATGGTGGAACAAACTCCCTGATCCAGTCAGGAAAGCAACAACACTAACAGCTTTCAAAAAGCAACTGAAAACTCTTCTCTTCAGAGAACACCTACTATAAAAAAAAAACAAACAAAAAAACTACTACCTTCTTTTTTCCCTCCTCTGTCTTTATTTTCTTCCTCTACTTCCTCACTGCTTTGGTTTTTGATCAGTTGAAACAATTCTTTTATGAGAAGCTGAGATAGACTTTGACGGTGTAACAAATTGCATATTGTCTCTCCCCTAATGTAAGTCGCTTTGGACAAAAGCGTCTGCCAAATGCATAAATGTAAATGTAAATTATTATAATGTAAAATAATAAGAAAATTAATATCATGTGAATTAATCAGGAAATTATTAGAGATAAATAGATGGGTAATTATTTTATGCGTATTGATTGTTGCTGTTTTAATATCAAATGAGTGAAATGTGTCTCATTTTATATTTATTAATTCTTTAGATATAAATGAAATGACTAAAGTAAATCGTTTGGTATCATGGCATTTAAACCTGGAGGAAGGTTAGCAATACTTGTTGGTAATATAGGTTATGGGCTTTCAAATCATCATCTGTCATAATCTGCAGGATCTTCAGGCTTGCCTTGTCTTTTGCAAACACATCACAAATTTGTTGCAAAGGGCAAAATCATTTCGTTTACCAAAAACGAATATACCGTGGATTATCTTTTTCAAGGAAATCAACAAGAGGACTATTCTATTCCCAGAAATCCGTTTCGAGGGAACTTTTGGATTAAATACTTGTTTTTATTTTTTCATATTCTTATTTTGTTTTCTGAGTGATCTTCTGAAAGTGTACAAATGAAAAAAAACAAAACAAACAAACACAACTTGAAGGAAGGGACAGTTAAAGGTATGTTTGGTCTTTTACTTTCTGGTGCTGTTCTGAGAAATGACAGGGTGATCCAGGAATGTCTAGTAAATGCTGTTTGGGTTTGAGTAATAAAATTGCTGTTGGTGCTTTGTTCAGAAATCATGTCTCTTGCGTATTAATTTCCATGACAAGATGTAAATCAACTGTCTGTCTACTGGATTCTAACTGAAATTAGTTAACTCAAAGCTGAAGGCATTCATGTCTCAAGTATAAAGAAAGATCAGAAAAAGCTGTTTCTGTATTTGATAAATCAATAGAAAAGCTACATTTCATCTACAGGCCTTGTACGAACATTTCTTTCAAATTTCATGAACTGTTAAGTTATTTAAATATGCCACTGTGAATAAACAGCAACTTTAACAAAAGAAAATTAAAACGACCAATTTAAGCTTGATGTTGAATGTTGATGAACAGATTGTTAAATGGTAAATCAATTATGGAAATGAAGAAAAAATATATGACATTTCTGTAAAATTCATGATGAAAAAGAAACATATCCTACCATGCAGCTCTGTCATATTCTCCCCAAATTCTGACAAATTCATCAAGATGGTGAGGTCCAAGAATGGATGAGTCTCGTGTCAAATACTCAAAGTTGTCCATGATGACAGCCACAAACAGATTCAACATCTGAGGAAACATAACAGAGATGTTAGAATTTTAGCAGAGGGAAGATTTTAAAAATTCTTTACTGTATGTAGATAATTGCTTAGTTTGTTAGCAGAGAGTGATCTGAAGGTCATTGGTTTGAACCCCAGATCTGACAGGATTTTATGGTGCATTAAAAGTAAGACTATAATTTGGTTGCCTTGACTGCTCCCTGACTAAAACACTCCTTAACCTTCCGGTTTGCTACATTGCATTTTTACATTACCTGTTTTTGATTTTCTTTTCATGCAAACATATCTTTGCTGTTAGACTGGATGAAAACTGCAAACTGTCTTTTGAAAAGTGTTCACATGATTATCTTTTACCACACATCGCTATATTTGCAGCAGTCATACATTCTTCTGATTAGTCTTCTGCCAGTGAGTGGCAGGTGCACTCACTTCTTTAGACCCATGTTGTCCATTAAATGTACGTACGTTATCTAAAATGCATCTTAAACACTAGATGTTTACGAGGATTCAAGTGTTCTGAGCATCCTCCATAATTCTATGAATGTTCCAGTCAGTCTGTATTAAAGCCTCAGTAAGTTTAGCTATACAGCTAAACAGCTATAAAAAAATACATAAAACCAAACATAGCTTCTTCATTCTGATCATTAGGCTTTTATTTTATGGCCTAATGTTTTTTTTTTTCTGATTCAGCTGACACAAATCAAACCAGCATTTTTTCACTCACACTATTCTGCATTTCACATGATTTCTTACCAGGAAGGAGCTGAAGAAGATGAAGGAAACAAAGTAGAAGTATGCAAAGTCGGTTCCACAGCTACTCTCATGGTCTGGAGGGGTTAAGGGAGCAGTGACAGAGGGGTCAACTTCACACTTCTTCCCTCCTAGACAGGACAGCATGATCTCCTGCCATGACTCCCCTGTTGCACTCCTGAGCAACAAAATTAATTATTCTTCAAACCATATTACACGGTGGGAGTAATAGTTAGGGCAGATAAAAAGGAGTTAATTTCTCTGAATTTTTTGGAAGTAATGGAGGAATTATAAACAGAGGCTTTAAGGCCAGACAGGCAACTGAGTATAAAAAAATCCAATGAAACTTTTAATGTCATAACTAAAGTTTATCCAAGCTTCCAAGGGATTATTCAGAGTCTCATACTTTACCTTAAAGGAAGAGCTGTAACAGATCTAGCTGTATCTGGTGATAGCCATCAGCACAGCAGGGTCTGTCTCTTAACTTTCAAAGCCATTACAGTTTTTTACTTGGATCTAGGCTAACTTGAATTTTTTTAGTGTGATTGTTCACAATACAAATTAACATGTGCCTGCTGTTTGTCTTCTGTGTGAACAAAATGTAGCTCCTTTGTGTCAAACATGAACAGAGGTACGGCGTCCTTAGAAACAGTAGGGTTTTTTGCAACCACCTAAGTTTTAGACTCAGTCTTTAGACTCCATTGAGAACCTGCAGAAATATGACACTGGGGGATGAACTGGGGAAAATCACATGCAATGATGAGGAGGTTTATGTGCTGGAATGTAACTGGAGAAGGAAGACACGCCATCTTTCAACCAGAGTCAGGAGGAGATAAGAGAAGGAGATGCCAGAGGCAGAGAAACCTTAAGAATTCTGTGTAATGTATTATCAACGAATGCTTAAGTAAAGAATAATGGGATTGGAAGCCCTTGTCTGTCGTTCATTTTAAAATAGTGTTTAACCATTGAATTATAAAATCAATAAATATTTTTATTAGCTTGCTATTTCCTCTTATTTGATCTGTACTTAACTGTAGCTGAACAGGAAGTCCTATATGCTGTGGCTTTACTTCGTGTATTTTAGTGTCACTCATTATGCTGGCACTAGCTGATACTATGCATTTTTTTGAGGTGGTACTTGGTGAAAAAATGTTGACAACCACTGTTCTAACATATAAGAGCTGAAGCAACAATAACACAACCCTGAAAGGTTCAGTAAAAAAATGTCCCAGGACTTTTCTTTCCTCTCAGTGTTTGCTCTTCTTACCTGAAGAGCAGCATTAATGCACCAAAGAAGCTCTTGAAATTGTTGTGTTGATTAATGTGACTTTCATCATTCAGTTTAATATTTCCAAATACCTATGAAAGAAGATTCAACATTTACAGGTGAAAATTCCTTTGACAGCTCTATTTAACTAAGATTAAATAATGCCTACATTTGAATTTGAAATACCAAATAAATTTTAAAAAGGCTTACCTGCATGCCAATAATGGCATAAATGAAAAAAAGCATGGCGATGAGGAGGCAAACATATGGAAGAGCCTGAAACAACAGGACACTCATTTATATATTTGTTTCACGATATATGCTAAACGATATATTTACTTCTGATGTAATTGTTTTTTATACTTTGAAAGACTGAACGAATGTCCAGAGGAGAATACGTATGGTGTAGCCTTGTCTCAATAGTTTGATGAGTCGAGCTGCTCTGAAGAGCTTAAGGAAGCTCATGTTAATGGTGTTCAGTGACTGAATAAGAAACAGAGAAAATACTTGTTCAGATACTTTGATCAGAAACTAAATAAAAGTGAATTTGTGCTAATGTTTACAGACAATAATTTACAAATCAAGAGCTTTAATTTTCATACCTGCAAATCTACCACTATTTCAGTGATGCTGCCCAGCACAGTGATGAAGTCAAAGATGTTCCATGTGTCACGAAAGTAGTTCTATAAGAAAAGACCAGAAAGACAACAAACAGCATCATTTAGATCTAGTTACAGTTTAAAATATAGTTACAAGATGAAGAAGAAACCGGAGAAACGTCCTCAGTCCTCCTTGGATCATTAGAGACAGCAACTTAGAGCAGCTATGAGGAGTTGACAGAGGAGCAGTTCTTTCTGGGGGTCCCACCAACATAATCAGTGGAAGAGGTCCATCGCAAGCAGCGCTAGGACAAGCCACCCAAAGAGTCCAGATGCCTTGTGGGATTCGCCACCAGCCTGCCCCCCCCCTTGAAAGGCCACGGGTCAGATCTGTTTCATTAAAAATTCCTCTGTTTCATCTAAAAAGTCTTCGGAATGCTTGCCTCCTGAGACTTCTTCAAGATAATGTCTCCAGACGCAGAGTCCATTCAGTTCATCCCGAGGATTGGTTTGCCACAAGTGACCTGAAGGATGCGTACTTCATGTGAGTATACTCCCTAGGCACAGACCCCTTCAGTTGGCCTCGAAGGTTGAGTGTATAATTACTACTGTGTTCTCCCTTTTGGCTTGTCTCTGTCCCATCGCACCTTTACAAAGGTGTTTGAGGCAGCTTAGTCACGTTACATGGGAAAGAGTTTGAATCCTGGTGTACTGGAGAACTGGCTAATTGCCCCGTTGGGGGTCTTACGTCACTTCAGCAGTTAGAGCTTAGGATCAAGAGCGAAAGGAGCCTTCTGACCCCCGGGCTGAGAATATCCTTCAGGATATGGAGCTAAACTCGTTGAACATGCAAGCACACCTCCCTGGAGGCCATGCCCTGCTGAAGGCAGAACGTATAGTTTGCACAAATTGGGAGTCCCTCTGACACCTCCAGAGGCCCCTGGGCATATGTGTTTCGCAGTAGAGGTTATTCTGCATATGAGACTACTCAAACTTGTCTCAATTTCCAGTTTCCGTTGAGCATGACATTAGGGCAACTAAAAGTGAACGTGACGCCTCGTGGCCACCTCCATCACCACCATGTCCATCTTTGGAAGGACATTCAGTTTCTCGTACCGGTATCCCCCTGGAAGACCTGCCAGGCGCCTAGTTATGGCTACCAATACTTCAAAGACTGGGTGGAGTGTTGTATGCCAGAACCACATCTCAGGGTTGGACCCAGAAGTACGCTTCCTGAAGCATAAACTACAATGCAGTGGTAACGTATGTAAATTGACAATGAAGATACGCTCACCCCATTGTCAGCTGTCGCTCGCAGATCGCTCCTCTGGAGCCAACAATGATTCAGATTCAGATTCAGATTCAGATTCAGATTTTATTTGTCACATACATATACATACAGAGTACGACGTGCAGTGAAATGTATTGTACGACTGTCCAACCTGTAACCATTAGGAAATAGATAAAAAGATAAAAATAAAACATAAATTATAAGAAAACAAAGTAGATATGAATTTAAATAAGTACTAAATACAATATAATACAGATGAAATAAAGTACAATGGAATACAATATAATACAAATGAAAATGAAATAAAGTACAAAATGAAATAAGTACAAATGGAATAGAGATGTGACGTGCAAGAATGGCAAGTGATTTGTGTGTGACAGAAGGTCACTAAAGTGCAGTGTGGATGTTTTTAAAGTGACTTGCGCTGTTTCAAGTCCACGATTGTGCAAACTGTGCGGAGTGTGAGGTGAATGTGTGGAGTGAGAGAGGTGATGAGTGAAAGTTAGAAAGTCTGTCTTTATGTGCCCGGTGTGTCCCCGTTTAGAGTCCGAATGGCATGCGGGAAGAAGCTCCTCCTCATTCTCTCTGTGTTTGCCTTCAAGGAGCGGAAACGCTTTCCTGAACGCAACAGTGAGAAGAGTCCAATGTTAGGATGGCTGGAGTCCTTCACAATCTTCCTGGCTCTGGCTCTGCACCGCTTGTTATAGATGTCTTGCAGGTCTGGGAGCTCGGTGTGGATGGTACGCTCAGCTGAATGTACCACCCTCTGTAGGGCTCGCCGGTCCTGCATGGTGCTGTTCCCGAACCAGGAAGTGATGCTGCCCGTCAAGACGCTCTCAATGATGCTGTTGTAAAAAGTCTTTAGCACCTGAGAGGGTAGTTTAAAGTCCCTTAAGCGTCTCAGGTGGTATAGACGCTGCCGGGCCTTCTTCACCAGGGAGTTGGCATGGCAGGACCAAGACAAGTCCTGCGTGATGTGTACGCCGAGGTACCGGAAGCTGTCCACTCTCTCCACTGGAGTCCCGTTGATGGAAGCAGGGCCGTACGTTCGCTCCCGCTTAGTACTGAAGTCCACTATTAGCTCCTTAGTCTTGCTGACGTTCAGGAGGAGATTATTCTCCTGGCACCATCTCTCCAGGTTTATGATCTCCTGTAGGTAGGCCGTCTCATCGTTGTTGGAGATCAGGCCCACCACGACAGTGTCGTCAGCACACTTGATTATGGTGGTGGAGTCAAAAGTGGCCACACAGTCATATGTGTACAGCGAGTACAGCAGGGGGCTCAGAACACAGCCCTGGGGGGCTCCAGTGCTGAGAGTGATGGAGGATGAGGTGTGTTTCCCCATCCTTACTGCTTGTGGTCTGTCTGTTAGGAAGTTGGAGATCCACTGACACAGGAGTGGGCTGAGACCCAGGACCTCCAACTTCAATGTGAGTGTAGAGGGAATTATGGTATTGAATGCCAAACTGTAGTCAACAAACAGCATTCTTGCATAATTCCCTTTTCTGCAGTCCAAGTGGCTCGTTGTTGTGTGGAGGAGGTGTGAAATGGCATCCTCCGTAGACCGGTTTTGTCTGTAAGCAAACTGGAGTGGATCTAGTGTGTCTGGCAGTGTTGTAGTGATGAAATCTCTGACAAGTCTTTCAAAGCACTTCATCACCACTGATGTCAGGGCTACAGGGCGGTAGTCGTTGAGGCTCGCGGGCTGCGGTTTCTTTGGAACAGGAACAATGGTCGACTGCTTGAAGCATGATGGGACTGTAGATTGTTCCAGGGAGAGATTGAATATCTCTGTGAACACCGGTGCCAGCTGGTCAGCGCAGGCTTTCAGAACTCGACCTGTGATGCCATCCGGTCCTGCTGCCTTCCTGGTATTCACTCTCCTGAATGCCCTCCTCACTTCATGCTCTGAGATGGTGAATGTGTTAACCTCTCCGGCTCTCTCGGCGTGCATGCTGCTAGCACCGCTAGCGTGATTAGCTGCAGCCTCGAAGCGAGCATAGAAGGTATTTAGCTCGTTTGCCAGAGAAGCGTCCGCATTCCCCATTCTGGAGGATGGTGCTTTATAGTCTGTCATTGTTCTTAGTCCATGCCAAAGGCTCCTCGAGCCGCCATGTTGGAGTTGCGACTCGAGTTTTTTGGCGTAGCGCCGCTTCGCCTCCTTCACCGCTCTGCGCACGCCGTAAGACGCAGCCTTATAGTCATCCATATTCTCGGTGGCGAGCCCCGCATTGTAGGCGGCGGAGTGGGATCTCAGAGCATCGCGGATAGTTTTATCCACCCACGGCTTCTGGTTGGGAAACGTCTTGATGACTGTTTTTCCAACTGTATCATCCGTTAGTTTCCCGATAAATCCCACAACCGCTTCCGTATACGTGCTGACATCATCAGAGCTGCGCCTGAACATGTCCCAGTCTGCGTCATCAAGTGCGTCCTGCAGAGCGGCTTCTGATTGGTCCGTCCAGCGTGAGATCTCCCTCTGTGCCGGGGCTTCCTGCTTTAGCCTTTGTTTATATGCCGGCATGAGGAAGATGGCGGCATGGTCTGATTTTCCAAACGCTGGACGTGATTGTGCTTTGTAGCCTTCCTTGAATGGAGTGTAACAGTGATCCAGTATCCGTTCGCCCCTGGTCGGGCAGGTGATGTGCTGGTGGAAGTTCGGCAGTGCGCGCTTGAGTTTGGCACTGTTAAAATCCCCCAGCACAATGAATGCGGCGTCCCGGTTCTGTGTTTGTTGTGAATTTAGTGACTCGTGCAAGTCCCATATAGCAGTGTCCGTGTCCGCTTGAGGTGGAATATAAACGGCACTAATTATGACCGAGCTGAATTCCCGAGGTAGATAGAAAGGCCGACATTTGATGGTCAGAAGTTCTAGATTCGGTGTGCAGGAGCGTGCGAGAGGAACAATGCTCGCGCTGTCGCACCAGTGGTTGTTCACCATCAGACACACTCCACCTCCCCTTGACTTTCCCGACTCCATAGTTCTGTCCATGCGGTGTACCGAGAAAGACTCGGCTGGTTGGATGGCATGGTCCGGTACCGCTGGGTTAAGCCATGTCTCGGTGAAGCAGAGAAGGTTGCAGTCCCGAATATCCCTCTGGAAGCTGACCCTTGCCCTGAGGTCGTCGAGCTTGTTTTCCAGAGACTGGACGTTGGCTAACAGTATGCTAGGTAAGGGAGCGCGGTGAGCGCGCGCTCTCAGCCTGTTCCTGACGCCGGCTCGTTTCCCTCGTGGACGCCGGTACGGGTCGCGTCCTTTATTGTTCCTCAGGATGTCACTCGGCCAACATGGGTCTGGGGTTAAAAATGGCGAAAGATGAGTGCATTGTGCACCAATGGAAACAAGAGTGGCTCTATCATATGTAATGATGGCCATCTTGCAAAAAGAAACCGGTATAACGGTCTAAGAGCACGAGAAATAAACAAAAGTAAGATAGGTTTGGTCGGAGCAGTCGTGACGGCAGCCGACCTCACCGGCGCCATCTTGTAGTCCCTAGTCCCAGTCCATACTCCCAGCAGGTTGAACCATTCAGCAGATACTCTGTCTCAGTGGAAACCCCAGTCAGAAGAATGTCAAAGAATGCCATCCCCTGGCAGACAAGCAGAACTGGGAGGGCTTTGTAAAGCAGAGGTAGACCTGTTCGCCACTCCAGAGAATGATCAATGCCGGCTTTTCTACGCTCTGTCCCAGACTTCTCTCGGGATAGATGCTCTGGCGCATTACTGGGCCATGAAGAAACGCCTATATGCGTTTTCCCCAGTGAGCCTCCTTGCATCCATCCTGTGCAAGACCAGGGAGGATGAGGCAGAAGTCCTAATGGTGGCATCTTATTGGCCTTATTTCGGTCAGGTTTGCTCTGTATAATTTTTTATTTCTAGCAGACCTTTTCTCACACTAGTTTTTTCTTTTTCTAGCAGTTTTTATATTTTGTTGGTTCATAGAACACTGCTTCATTGTGACAGTTCCTCCCTGGCCAGTTCCCCTGTGATCAGACCTTCTGTCCCAGGGATGTGAGAACAAGTACCAATCCCCAGACCTCATGAACTTCATGTCTGGTACTTTAGGCGCGGAGAACCCCCAGTTATGCCACATTCGTGGTCGAAAAACTGATTCAGTTTTTCAGAAAACTGAACTCCGATTCCTCAGAGGGGCTAGAAGGGTTAGACCCTCAAGGCCTTCCTTAGTTCCCTCCTGGGACCTTCTATTGTCCTGAGAGGACGTCAAGCTCAGTAGAGCTTAAGTACTGTCAACTAAGCAGAGCTCCTGATCACATTAGTCTTGGTTAGAGGGTGGGGGATCTGCAGGCACTGTCCGTCGACGAGACGAGATAGGAGTGTCACTCATATTATTATTAGCCCAGATCTGGATATGTGCCCAAGGTTCCAACCATCGCCTTTAAAAACTCAGGTAGTGAACCTCCAAGATCTGCCCGGAGAGGAGGCAGCACCAACCCCTGGTCCCAATTGCCCCGTCTGAGCACTAAATATCTATGTAGAAAGGACTGGTTCTGAACAGCTCTTTGCATGCCTTGGAAGAGAGCAGACAATAAGGAAGGCTGTCTCCAAACAGAGAAGGCCATCTTTACCACATTGACAGCATTTTCCTTAACCCCTGCAGTTGAGAGCCCACTCTATCAGGGATGTTGCTCTCTCCTGGGTGCTTGCAAGAGGTACTCTGCTGGCAGAGATCTTGCAGGTTGGTGGACACCCAACACTTTTGCCAGGTACTATAACCTGAGAGGTTAGTCCGGCTCTTCAGCCATGCTAGGAAGTGGCGGCACTGTCTGAACTGTACGAAGGGGTGTCCAGCTTGGCTTGTGCCATTCCTTAGTTATACGTGTGCTATTTTTCCCCCTGGAGATACACTCCAGCTTTTTTTTTTTTTAGCAGAGTAAGCGGAATATTCCTATGTAATGTACACATGTGTGGCCTCTGAGAGGGACTACTGGCTGAATCTTTTATGACCCCGGGACGAGAGGGCCGAGCAGTTTCACAAAAGGTCAACTCTAAAAACTATTGCTTTAGTCAGTTCCATCTATGCCTTTTTCTCTCTAAAAGACCTTTCCCCAGTGGTTCAAGGTGCATTTTTTCATAGGTACCTCATTGAAAGCGTACGTGTTTTAAACTGCTGAGAGTTCTAAGTTCGGCCTTCGAGGTGGCGAGCTCTGGGATTGATGCTCCCTCCTCTGTTACAAGTGGATATGAGAGACTTTATCGCCCAACTGCCCATTAAAAATTACGCCTATACTTAAGGCCAGGGTTGAGCAGGGCCCGGTCGATGCCGGACTACTGATGTGTCCAGCTTGCCCTGCTGTTGGCAATTGCAACCTAGTTCGCTTGTGGCGTCTTGCAGGGTGTTCCCATAGTCGGCAGTGGCTGACAGGGAACCTAATGGTTGCTTTCGTAACTCCCTTTCTCCAAATAGGTAAGGGAGAATTATGTCCACCAGCCACAACTCTAAGGTTGTGAGTAAGCCTGGTTCTCTTAGGGAGGTGTGTGATTCCAGCTTCACAAACAGAACGCTAATGCGTTTTGTGCGTGGGGGGGTGGTCACGTGATTGGTGTTCTAAAAAGAGTGTGGAGAGACTTGAGTGGTCCTAGTGGAGTTCCTATTGTCCTATTCGTCCTAAATGGGGAACGGGGGTTATGAAAGTAACCATTACGTTTTAAAGCTATGAACATGCCATTAGTCATTGGTATGATGAAGGAGCAATAATCCTAGCAAATATACCTGGCTGTGTAAAATAGTTTCATAGAAGTTTTTTAGGACATTAAGTGTTACTATTTAACTTTCTATAAGTTACGCTAACAACATGTGGCTAATGAAACCATTCAGAGAGTCAAGATATGAAGCAACTGTATTTGTTGAGTTTTTACAACAAAAAAAGTGGGCAGACACATTAAACTATTAAGGCCTGATCAGACTCACCACAAACCCGAAAGCCATGATCTTTAGTATGCATTCAAGGGAGAAGAGCACAGTGAAGGCTGTGTTGAGATGCTTCAGGACCACATCATAGGCTGCTGGAGCAGAGTGATACTGAAATGAACATAAAAAAATTAGGAATATCAAAGCTGAATAACAGGGATTTGCAATAAAATGTCAGGATTTCTGTCACCCCCAGGTCTGGCTTTTCAACTAGTTGACAGGTACCAAACCTCACCAGTATGATTTCTTGCATTTTTTTGGAGTGCCCAGGTTGAGGAACCCTCCAAGGGAACTCTGTTAAATCTTTTTTTAGTTAGTATTCACCAGCTGTGTTGGATAACATGACTGCTAGTTGTGTTTTTGTTTGCTTTCACATGCACTTGGTCTGGGCAGAATCATATGACTTATAACACATTCACTGGTTTTCTACAACAAAAATATACTTTTTTTTTTTTACAGAATCTTAGTTTATACTTGGTGTTTTACTTCTTTAACTACTCAGTAATTTTGCTCCAAAACTTTTTACAATTCGGGAGCCCCACAATACAAACACCTCTTTGAATACATTTATAAATGCCGTGATGGATTTAGCGGCTGGGTGGCTTGCATTCCAAATGGCTTCAGCCCACTGCAAAGCTCGACCAGTCAATAGGGAGATGATAAATGCCACTTTTGTCACGTCGTTCGGGAACATAGAAGGGTTTGCTTCAATATAAAGTGAACACTGTAATAGAAAGCCTCTACGCTGGTGGTTGTAGAACGGGGTTAAGCGAATGGCGAAGGAGCTGGACCAACTCAGCGAGAGCATCCGGTTTTTCCGCGGTTTCCATGTTCACCGATCCGTATTAGTAATAATGGTCCCGGATCCTGTTATGCTCACACAGAGGGAGAAGACGAGTAAGATGCAGGTAGGTGAAGTTTATTTACAGTGGTTACGAATACACAGTTCAATAGTGTTCAGAAGATACGCTGATATGTGGCTCCGTGAGCACGGGTAAGTTCAGACACCAGAGATTATGGAATAGAGCAATCACTTCCCTTCAGATGCTCTTAATCTCCTCTCTCTCTTTCTCTCTTCTCTTGTAGGAATGGACAGGCAGGCTCAGACAGACAAAGCAGGTAGTTCCTCAGGAATGGTGAGTCTCAAGTAACCTTGATCCGGGACAAGGACGGAGTGAACAGGGTGAGTCTTTATAGTGGTGGTGTGATAGCAACACAGGTGCGGGTGATTAGTATTCAGGTGATGGTTCTCGGGATTGGATAGGTGTAGCTGGATCGTGAGGAGTGTCTGTGCAGGTGCTGGGTGTGACACTACCCCCTCCCCCACGGGTGACTCCTGGCACCCGAGACCGACGACGGGGCCGACCCCGGCCTCTGGGAGCGGGACGGTCGGGATGCTGACGATGGAAGTCAGTGAGGAGGGTTGGATCCAGAATGTCCTTGTCGACCCACGACCGCTCCTCAGGACCGTACCCCTCCCAGTCTACGAGATACTGCAGTCGACCCCCCTGTCATCGGGAGTCCATTATCTCGTTGACCTGGTAGACTTGGTTCCCTTGGATCTCGGGCTGGAGTGGAGGAGGAGGCGGTACGGGATCTGTGGAGGAATGGACAACGGGACCAGTGAACTGTTTGAGCAGGGATACGTGAAAGGTGGGTTAAATACGGTATTCGCCAGGAAGGTTGAGACGGTAAGAGACAGGATTGATCTGTGAGTGCACCGTGAACGGCCCTATGTAGCGGGGACTCAGCTTCTTGAAGGGCAGGCGGAGACGAATATCCCGCGTTGAGAGCCGCACCCGATCTCCCGGTTGATAAGCAGGAGTGTCGGCTCGACGAGTGTTAGCAGCCTGAGTGAATCTTCGCACTGCCCTCTGCAGCTGGATGTGAGCTGAGCCCCACACCCTCTCACTCTCCCGGAACCAGGAATTTACCGCAGGCACTTCCGAGATTTCTCCAGACCAGGGGAACAAGGGAGGTTGGTAGCCTAGAACACACTGAAAGGGGGTCAGTTTGGTCGAGTTCTGAAGTAATGAATTTTGTGCATACTCAGCCCACGGCAAATACTGGTTCCAGGTATTCTGATGGCGAGCACAGTAAGTGCGGAGGTAGCGGGAGATCTCCTGAATCTTTCGCTCGGTCTGGCCGTTCGACTGGGGATGAGAGACTGATGGTTACGCCCAGGAGCCGGAAGAACGCCCACCAAACCCTGGACGTGAACTGAGGTCCTCGATCGGAGACGATATCCTCGGGTAGGCCAAAATTCCGAAACACAAAGTGGAAGAGTGCTTGAGCCGTCTCGAGAGCTGTGGGAAGATGTTTCAAGGGGATTAGTCGGCACATTTTAGAAAAGCGGTCCACTACTACCAGGATGGTGGTGTAACCATCGGAGGGAGGCAGGTCCGTGGCAAAGTCGAGGCCGATGTGAGTCCAAGGTCGGCGGGGTATGGGTAACGGATGAAGCTTCCCCTCGGGCAGCCACCAGTACCGTTGTCGTAGGAGTGAGAGGGTTCGACTGCTGCCAGGGTGTCCAGAGCCCAGTGAGGTGTGGACTTGCTCCATCAGAGTGATACGGAGACGCTTGGGGACGAAGGTCTTCCCTGCTGGGGTCTCCGGCGGAGCGGGCTCCTCGAGGGTGGCATCTTGTATTTCCTGATCCACTTGCCAGAGTATAGGTGCTACAAATATGTTGGGTGGCAGAATGGTCTCAGGTTCGGAGGGGTCTGGTTCGATGGAGTATAGACGGGACAGGGCATCGGCTTTGAGGTTTTTATGGCCGGGTTGATAGGTGATCTGGAATTGAAAACGGGCAAAAAAGAGAGACCAGCGAGCTTGTCGGGCATTGAGTCTTTTGGCAGTACGAAGATATTGTAGGTTCTTATGGTCCGTTATCACTTGGAAGGGAGATTTAGACCCTTCGAGCCAATGCTGCCACTCCTCGAGGGCCAGTTTGATGGCTAGAAGTTCTCGGTCCCCAATGCCATAGTTCTGTTCCGCCGGTGTTAGTTTCTTCGAGAAGAAAGCGCATGGGTGAAGAGATGAGGGTTCACCTGACCGTTGAGATAGTACTGCTCCCACACCCTGGGTAGCAGCATCCACCTCCACAATGAAAGGATTATCCGGGTCCGGGTGGCGTAAGACGGGAGCGGAGGTGAAGGCTCGACGGAGGGTATCGAAGGCCTCTTCGGTGTCGGAGTTCCAGGTCAAAGTCTTCTTGGCGCCCTTTAGGAGCGATGTTAAGTGTGCAGAAATCTGACTATAGTTCTTTATGAAACGGCGGTAAAAGTTTGCAAATCCCAGAAACCGTTGCAGCTCCTTGATGGTCTGTGGTTGGGGCCACTCCGCGACAGCCCGGACCTTGGTGGATTCCATGCTTACCCCTGCGGCGGATATTACGTAACCCAGGAAGGAGATGGTGGACCGGTGAAACTCACATTTCTCTAAGTTGAGGTAGAGATGGTGATCACGGAGGCGTTGTAAGACCAGTTGGACCTGATGGTGGTGTTCTGCCAGATTTCGGGAGTAAATGAGGATATCGTCTATGTAGATGATCAAAAACTTGTGAAGGTAGGGCCGGAAGATTTCATTCATGAAATTTTGGAAGACGGATGGACTGTTGGAGAGGCCGAACGGCATGACCTGGTATTCATAGTGTCCAGCAGGGGTGATGAAAGCGGTCTTCCACTCATCTCCTTCCCGGATACGGATGAGATTATAAGCGCTGCGAAGATCGAGTTTTGAGAATATCCGGGCCTCGCGGAGTTCTTCAAGGGCCGCCGGTACGAGTGGCAGGGGATAGGCAAATTTTACCGTGGCTTCATTTAGAACCCGATAGTCGATACATGGCCGGAGACCCCCATCTTTCTTTGCCACGAAGAAAAAACTCGATGCGGCTGGTGAGGTAGACGGACGGATGAAACCCTGATCGAGGGCCTCTTTAATGTAGGTCTCCATGGCCTTCCGTTCAGGGATGGATAGCGGATAGACCTTACCGTGTGGGAGTCGCGCCCCTGGCAGCAGGTCGATACTACAATCCCAGGGCTGGTGAGGAGGAAGACGGGTAGCTCGTGACAGGCTGAAGACGTCCTGGAACGGGTGATACTCCTCGGGGAATTATCTCTTGGTATTTGTCTAAACAGATATGGTGCCTGAGCACCATATACATACAAACTGTTTGAAAAAACAATGTGGTTCAATGTTCCTCTCTAACCTATCCTCATTATTTATCTCTCCTCCTGCAGCTTATGCTGATCACTTGTTGGTTGTCTATGTTACAGTTTACTAACCGTTTTCTCCATTTCTTAGTTCCTGTTTTGTCTTTGTTTGTTTTGTTTGTTTTTTCAGGTCCTGTCCGGCAAACCGTTCATCGATGGATTTTTAGTTTGTATGTTCTTTATGCTGGGGAGGTGATTAGCGCCTGCCTCAGTCAGCGGGAGTCTCCTCTCAGAGGGAACTCCTGTCTGCTCTGCCTGATCCTCACGGGGACTTTGTGAAGCTGCTTTGAAAGCAATTGCTAAAGAAGCGCTATATAAAAACTGATTGATTGATTGATTGATTGATAGTAATCGAAGGGTTAGTGTTGGGACTTTCGACGGAGGTGGACTGAAATGGTAGGGTTGTGGATGGTTTGGAGGGTTTGGTGGTGAAGCAAGAGGTAAGGCATAGCGGATTCCACGTCTCCACCTGACCCGTTTCCCAGTTGATGATAGGGTTGTGGTACACGAGCCAGGGCCTTCCCAATACCACGTCGACAGTTGCGTGTGGTAGGACCAGTAGTTGTAGCCGCTCCGAATGTCCGTCCGGGAAACGAAGCTGGAGAGTGGTAGTTCGCCGATTTACCCTCCCCTCGCCAAGCGGTTTGCCTTGGATAGTGGTGATATGATACTTCGTCTCAGAGGGGACATGAGGTATCCGAAAGGATTGAACATACCGGGAGGAGATGAAGTTGCCAGCCGCTCCAGAATCGATGAGTACATTTATGGGGAGAATACGATCCTTGTGAATGAGTTGAGCACGTAGGTGCGGAATATCTGAGACATAGGGAGTGATTTGAAGTGAATACATTTATAAATGCCGTGATGGATTTAGCGGCTGGGTGGCTTGCATTCCAAATGGCTTCAGCCCACTGCAAAGCTCGACCAGTCAATAGGGAGATGATAAACGCCACTTTTGTCACGTCGTTCGGGAACATAGAAGGGTTTGCTTCAATATAAAGTGAACACTGTAATAGAAAGCCTCTACAACCTCCCGGCTCGCCGGCATACGATGTCGGGCATGCCATCGCAGAATGGCCGGCAGAGGGCGCTGGTGGTTGTAGAACGGGGTTAAGCGAATGGCGAAGGAGCTGGACCAACTCAGCGAGAGCATCCGTTTTTTCCGCGGTTTCCATGTTCACCGATCCGTATTAGTAATAATGGTCCCGGATCCTGTTATGCTCACACAGAGGGAGAAGACGAGTAAGATGCAGGTAGGTGAAGTTTATTTACAGTGGTTACGAATACACAGTTCAATAGTGTTCAGAAGATACGCTGATATGTGGCTCTGTGAGCACGGGTAAGTTCAGACACCAGAGATTATGGAATAGAGCAATCACTTCCCTTCAGATGCTCTTAATCTCCTCTCTCTCTTTCTCTCTTCTCTTGTAGGAATGGACAGGCAGGCTCAGAAAGACAAAGCAGGTAGTTCCTCAGGAATGGTGAGTCTCAAGTAACCTTGATCCGGGACAAGGACAGAGTGAACAGGGTGAGTCTTTATAGTGGTGGTGTGATAGCAACACAGGTGCGGGTGATTAGTACTCAGGTGATGGTTCTCGGGATTGGATAGGTGCAGCTGGATCGTGAGGAGTGTCTGTGCAGGTGCTGGGTGTGACAGTAACACTATAACTACTATTACAAAGTTTCATTTTATTTGCATCATAGCATAATCATCTAAAAATCTAGCTTCACTAAGTGAATCAACAAACCTAATGGAGCCAGGGGTGGAAACATGTTTTTTTTTTTTTGCTCTAAAGTTGTTTAATTTTAACATTGAAATACATGCTCCCTTTTGGATTAGGCCTCGAGTGGCCACTTGGGGAACTGCAGTTCAGCACTTCCTGCACAGAGAGGGAAACAGGAGGTTGCCCTTTCCTGTCAAAAAACTTGTTACAAATAACTGGTGTCTTAATCCCTCGTTGTTTCGGTGCGATTTCTCCCAAATGGCTGGTTGTCTGAGTGAGTAGATATTGTTCGATCGCAACTCAAATGAGATCATGGCAAGCTAAAACTAGACATTGAAAAAAGTTCATTCAAAGCTGATTGGAGAGATCTGTTTTGCTTCTCGCCAGAGCGAACACTAAGCCATTGTGCATGATTTGTTCGTAAATCCAACTATTGCTGTCTGCGAAAGGGACATTATGAAGCACCATTTAATGTACACGCTGCTATTTTTTATTCCAATTACCCTCCAAACTCCGATATCCACAAGCAAGCAATTAACAGAACACTTTTATCATGCAAATAGTCTTTTTCTGCAATGAATACATTAGAATTTTTACAATCTCTTCATTAGGGATGATTGTCTCCCATTATCTTTAACCTCACCTCTGCCCCCTCTCTTGCTCTCTCTTTCACCTCTCTCCCTATCTACACTCTATCATTCATCCACCATCGCTCATATACAGCTACCCCTCTACCTTTCTTTCTCTCTCCCCTATTTCTCTCTCTTTCCTCTGTCTTCTTTCTTTCTCTCCTCTAAACTATATCTACTAAATCTCTCTCTGTTCTCTCTCTTCTATCCCCTCACTCTTTTCTTTCTTCCTTCCTCTCCCTCTCTCTCCTATATCACCTACCTATCTACACTCACTCTATTTCTCATATTCCTTTTAACAGTTTAGCAGTTTGATTTATTTGAAATCACTTTACATTGTAATAATTTTTAGATTAGAGTACCTTCATCATGAGCACTACAGTGTTGAGAGCAATCATGACGAGAACCGTGTACTCGAATAATGGTGACACCACAAAGTGCCACAGCCGATACTGTAAAGTCTGTCCATTTTGAGGCATGTACCTAGTCAGAGGCCTTGCACTTATGGCAAAATCAATGCATGCACGCTGTAGGAGAGAGAGAGAGAGAGAGAGAGAGAGACAAAAAGTGAAAGTTTCTTTAATTAAATCACTCTAGAGGAAAATTACCACAAGTTGACAGAGTGATCTTATTTTTCACCTCATTTTTCTCTAGATTGCACTCCTCCATCATTTTGTCCCCTTGCTCCTGGAATGTGATAATGATTAGGGCAACAAAAATGTTGACAAAAAAGAAAGGGAATACCACAAAATAGACAACATAGAAAATAGACATCTCCATGCGATTTCCTCTGCTTGGTCCATGGTCTTCTTCAGTGACATCCACTGAGTGCTGAAGGACTCTAAAAAACAAGAGGAGTATTATGTGTGCGGTTAATTTAAAAAATCACAATTGTGATAGTATATATTTACTTGAGTGGAAATGCTGCAGTCACTAGTAGTACATGATTGCTTTTCATGATTGGCAGAAATCAGCAATAAGTTGCCGGTTTTTAAGTTTTTCCAACATTTCGAGTCTGGCTGAAATGTTATGTCTTCTTTACTTGTTTGTTTGCTTTCTCATTTGCTCTAGTGTTTTCTAAATTACTATTTCTTTATTATTTTTTTCTATATGTGTTTTTTAACTTATGATTTTGCTTAATTGGGATTTACTTGGTATCTCCCGGCAACTTTCTCTTTATGACATTTGCAAGATATTTGAAAGTAATTAAAAAAAATTTCACTTTTAGGTACATATTGTATAATGCTACAGTTCTACATTCTGTTTGCGCCTTTTTTTGTTGCTGTGTTTAAACTAAATGGCGCTAGTGATGACATGTTATGTAGACTAGTACATACTGTGGCCATCCTTCGCCAGTAGAGACAGTGAAGAGTGTCAGCATAGCCCAGAGAACGTTATCATAATGAAACTCGTGTCGTCTCCACTCTCTCTTCTTCACCTCCTTTCTATCTCGACTGTAGTCAATATAGTAGCCTCTGCAAAAGATCAAACACATAATTTAACTGCAAGCAGTGATGGGCGGGGCCAAGCTGTCTGAAAAAAAAGCGCTTTAGGGATTCCATCGTCTGTCTGCATTTTCAGAAAAACAGATGACTTGAACTGTCAATACCCCTCCCAGGTATTAAATTTTATCTGGCCCTTTTGAGGCCCAAACCTTGGCCTAAGATGGGGTTCGCGTCAATTCATGTTTGCCTAGCCAGACATGGTATATTGTCCTAAACTAAACTAATGTAGTGCGTAAGTAACTGACAATTAAAGGTATTTTTTCAATTTCAGCAGCGTGTTTATTTAAGCAAAAATGTACACTTCTATATCAACCTTACATACATTATCGTTTGGTATTTACCCTTAAATTGGCCAACAAAATTTAGCTTGTAGCATTGAAGTGAAGTTTTATGGTTTAGAACAAATGGCAGCTTAAAAGCATGTCCAATGTGATATACTGCCAGTACATACAAATCATCTTTTCAAGGGTTTACTTGTTGGAAACGTGCGCAAATGATCCTGAATTCAACTTCAAAGATGCTTCCGATTAGAGAACAATAATAAAACATGCTAGAAAAGTCTGTTTTTTAATATGGAACCTTTAAGAGAAATGAACAAAACTGACCTGTTTACCATATGTCTTAACCCCCAGAAGGTAAGAAGCCAATCTTTGTTATTTCCCACTCTGGATGTCATTACATCACAAAGATGTATATAGCCTTATGAGCTATATCATTAGCAAACGGTTTGATGAATCAATTTTAATTCCATAACTTTGACTCAGCAAGGTCTGAATAGGGTCTGATTTAAATTTCGTGAATTGTAACGATTGGCCGAAGAGGAGTTTGAAAAAGTGCCTTTTTTTACTTTATTAAACATGGCGGACAGGAAGTTAGCGCAAATATGGAAATATTGGTATCTATATTTTTGGCATGCACCATGAAAGAAGATGAGATGAACCATGTGGGTGGCTACGCTTAAGCTAGCAGAAGTTAATTGCATTTTACTAAAATTGGTTATATCATTCGACCACAAGGTGGCGCCTGCCAAATTTTTTTTAGTAGAGCCTTGCCTTGGTGTCAAACATACATGTAGAGTTTCAAAATTTTATCTCAATTGGTTTAGAAACTACAGCATATTTTGAGTTATTTCAAGATGGCAAACATCCAAAAAGGCCAAAATGGTAAAACTGTATATCACATATTGACACCAAATTTATGATGTCTGAATTTATGGCTAAGTCATCTAAAAAAAAGCAGTTTTTCTTTATGTCCAGACCACTAAGTGGCAGTGTGCCAAAACTCTACAGGCAACATTCTCTGCAAAATGTCATGCATCATGCCGGGTCGTAATATCTTAATGCATTGCTGAGATGTTGAATAATAAAGTTTTTGCGAGTTTAAGAAAAATTTGATTGCTTGTTTTTTAAAAACAGTGTAACGGATCGATCCAAATTCCATCCATTTTTCTTGGCATGGTCTGAAAATGATTTGGTTCAAATTTGGTGAGAATCGAATGAACGGTCTAGGAGGAGTTTGAAAAAGTGTTTGTCGGATAATTCAAAATGGCAAAAAAACAATCACAGCGTAATAATACATCATAGGGTCAAATCACATCGCCTTAAGCCAAGGAATTGCAGTTTATTTTGATCAGGTTTGATCAGGTAAATCGGCATGATTTTTTTAATTTCTAGCAGACCTTTTCTCCCACTTGTTTTTTTTCTAGCAGGTTTTATATTTCATTGGTTCATAGAACTCTCCTTAATTGTGACAGTTCCTCCGTGGCCGGTTCCCCTGTGATCAGACCTTCTGTCCCAGGGATGTGAGAACAAGCACCAGTCCCCAGACCTCATGAACTTCATGTCTGGTACTTTAGGCACCTGC
The DNA here is from genome assembly GCA_900490495.1 of Danionella dracula. Taxonomy (NCBI): domain Eukaryota; kingdom Metazoa; phylum Chordata; class Actinopteri; order Cypriniformes; family Danionidae; genus Danionella; species Danionella dracula. The sequence continues at coordinate 2,291,963 of UELW01000021.1, forward strand.
ACACACAGATATCCTCCTAAAATCCATCCATCCATTTTCATGTCGGCTTTTTCCCTTTCGGGATTGCCACAGCGGAATGAACCGCCAACTCCTCTCGCATATGTTTTATGCGGTGGATGCCCTTCCAGCCGCAACCCATCGCTGGGAAACATTCACACACACTCATTCACACTTTAACACTATGGACAATCGTTCTTACTCAATTCACTTATACCGCATGTCTTTGGACTTGTGGGGAAACTGGAGCACCCGGAGAAAACCCACACGATCACGAGGAGAACATGCAAACTCCACACAGAAATGCCAACCGACCCAGCCGAGGCTCGAACCAGCGACCTTCTTGCTGTGAGACGACCGTGCTACCCACTGTGCCACCTTGACGCCGCCTTAAGAGTCACCAGAACAAAATCCAGCTAGTTCTAATTCTGGAGTTTGTTAAAACTAAGCTTTTTCGAATGAAGCTTTTTTTTTGCATTCAAGGGGGCACTGCAGAGCTGTCGTCCATGGTACAATTGCAGTGACAGTTTTATATTACTTATTGAACATGACCTTCTGACAAATTTTGGTGGGCTTTCTAACATGTTCAATGGTTCAATACAGCTAAAAGTAAGATTTTTGTCACATTTAAGGGGGCGCTGTAGAGGGCAGTCAATTTTTAGAGGGCAGTCACAGTGATGCATATACTTTTGTTCACCCTGACAAGACCAATCATGCCAGGCTGTTTTTGTTGAAAATGTATTAACTTGAACTGAGATACAGTACAAAATGTGTACATTTTTGAATGGTAAACTTTGTTTATCAAGTATGGTCTTTGGGCAAATTGTGGTGGGTTTTCTAACATAATCAGGGGGTCAAAACAGCTGAAACAAAGATTTTTGTAGCATTCAATGGGGCACTGTAGAGCTCATTCTTTGAGTGCAGTCACAGTGATGCATATCCTTTTGTTCAGCCTGCCAGGCTTATAAAGACGGGCTGTTTTCGTGGATATTGGATGCACTTAAATGTAGATTTAGACAAAAACATGTTATTCTCAGGGAGAAATTTGTGGGGGCGCCACCCCAAGACCATTTGACATACTTTTGATAACATTGTTTGCATCATGTCTTACGAGTAAACACTCCAATTTTCAGCTGGATCGGACATTTCATCTAGAAGGAGTTAGTTAAATAACAAAGTGATGTTATTTTTTTAAAAAGCTGGGTTTTTCAAAATGGCTGACTTTCTTTACATTTTGGCAAAAACCTTCCAGAGATCTTTGCTCTTGTATAGAGGTGATGCACATGTGTACCAATTTTCATGACTGTAGGTCAAACTGAAAAGGCGACCCCAATTTTCCAGGGGTGCTGCAGAGACGTTTTTCATGCTACGATCACGCCAACAGTGCCAGATTGACATTTTTAACGAACTTGATCTTACATCTAAATTTAAGGAGTTTTCGAGCACGCCTAGAGGGTCATTTTTGCGATGAATGACACGGAATAATGATAATAATAATACTAATCATTACAATTACAAAAGGGCTTTACCGTACACCTTCAGAGGCACGCTCGGCTCCTAATAATCATTACAATTACAATAGGGCATCGCCACACACCTTCGGAGGTGTGATCAGGCACTAATAATCATTGCAATTACAATAGGGCAATGGCACACACCTTCGGTGGCGTGCTCGGGCCCTAATAATCATTACAATTACAATAGGGTATCGTGTTGAGAGCAATCAGGACGAGAACCGCGTACTCGAACAATGGTGTAGACTTCGTGTCTACACTTCACACTCTGGCAATGAGAGCGTTAATGTAGTGGAGTGGTATTGTACTTTATTCTAGAATAGTAAAAAAAAAAATTTAAAAATAAAAAAAGCATGTTCCCCCATGTCAAACACGCCCCCTTGATGGAGCTATTTGAGAACCACTGCCTCAGAATGTTCTGATTGGTGGAGTTGGTATGATGTCATCTGGTTTAATGAAGACTCATATCATAAACTTAAGAAGACACTTAGGAAGAGATAGGTTCAAGCAAAACATTGACATAAAGTATTTATTACTTTGGACCATAAAGCATACCAAACCATGAAAAACCAACAGTGGTCATCTTGGGATTTGAACCTCCAACCTTATGGTCTGAAATCATGTGTCTTCCCAGGTAGTGCTGTCATGAGACGTGCCGAGGCTTCAAATAGTGGAGGAGCCAAAATGATGACATTCAAAGCCTCGCTGCCCGGGTGTACCATGTGACTTCTTCGACGTTCAATATGAAATGCCAATGAAATTGAAATGCCTGTGTGGAAGAGGTGTGGTTTTACTATTTCGACGGGTCGACCCATTGCGCATGTGAAAGAAGCACTGGACCTCTTAGAGGCTCTTATGCTTCCTACTGAAGTTGCTATCAACAAATGCCAAGGGCACTCCAAATTGACAAACCCCATTTCAAAGGGAAATGAAGCCTTCGCAGGTAGTGCTGTTATGAGACGTGCCGAGGCTTCGAATCGTGTGTCGAGTAATGAAGGGGGCGTTTCCATGAAATGCAAATGGAGGCTTGGTTCATTTGGTGGAGGAGCCAAAATGATAACATCCAAAGCCTCGCTGCCCGGGTGTACCATGTGACTTCTTCGACGTTAAAAATGTGTTTTTTTTTGTAAAGAGTCAGATGAGTTTGTATAGCTTTGTATTGTTTCGAGATAATTGAAAAAGTTTTTGGAACAAATAGATTTAGGGTAGGGAGGAGATGCCCAAGATATATACGTTTAATCTGTCTCCTTTCCTTAGTTCCACAAGCACTTTCTCTGTCTTTCACCTGATGAAACCCTTGCCATTTTAAGAAATACAAAATTGCCCAACCTGTCTAAATTATGAAATAAGTATTGGGGAAAAGGTGCACTTAGAGAATATATATTTTTTTACATTTCATTTACACGTGTGATATTTTATGTGATAATTTAAGAACAGATTTTTTTATTTGTTTGAATGACTCGAATTCAAAACATATTTCTCTGGTTCAGAACACAATTCTCCAGTTCTTAAGTCTCTACTAAGGCTGCCAGTCTCCTTCAGAATAGATTTTAAAGTTCTGCTTCTCGTATATAAGTCTAAACATAACTTAGCACCTAAATACCTAACAGAGATGATCAGAGAATACACACCAAACAGGGAACTGAGATCCCTCGGTTCAAATAAATTAAATCTCCCCGGGGTAAATTCCAAACAGGGTGAATACTCTTTTAGTTACCATAAGTCCCACATATAGAACCAGCTTCCAGAGGAGATTAAGGGTGCCAACACTTTAGTCACATTTAAATCCAGGCTAAAGACTCACCTGTTTAGTTGCGCTTTTGTTGACTGAGCACCAATGTCCGAACAACAATTTTACTTCTACACTTCACTATCTTAATCTGTTTTAATCAATGTTTTAAAATTCTCAGCTTTTAATCACTATGATTCTAAATGACTTTTTTATGCCTGATTTTATTAAATGTACTTTGCTTTTATTCTTTGTTTCATATGTAAAGCACTTTGAATTACCCTGTGTACGAAATGTGCAATACAAAACTTGCCTTGCCTTGCCTTGAATTAAAGAAAAAATATTCACTACGTCACACTAGTTCAGATACTATTATAAACTTGGCCAGTAAGTGGTTTGGGTGTTCACATAAGGCTTCAAGAAAAGAACCCTTTCTCAAACCAATTGTCCCAAATCACTCATTGCTTCATGAGGCTTCATCTCACCATCACTATATTATATCTGCTATTCTACACACATTGTATCTGCTATTATTAACAGTGGCACTCATTACTTCTCTAGTGTTCTAACCATTCTAGTGTTCTATCAATTTCATTGTGTGTCTCAGAAAGAAAGTCACATCATGTCCAATTTACTTTTTAATAAGATTTGGAAGATCTTTCCTTTTGGAAAATTTCCTAACAATAACATTGTCTACCAAATAGCAGCATGATCATACTCCGTACCACATCCACTACGTTAGTCATCAAGACACCATTTTGTAATGTTCTGTGAAAAGCTCATCTCAAAGATGGTGTGCGCCAGGTTTGTTTATTGTATAACTTTCTAGTTAGTGTAGATTAGTTCTAGCTTTTTGTGTGTTATTTAGTTAGCTTAGAATTGTCTGCACTTTCTAGTTAGTTTATGTTTTGTTTTACCTGGCGTCCTTTAGTCTGTGTCCCTGGAGTGTGTGTATTTGTATTTGATTTGTTTAACACATTGTTCACAGTTTTGTGAATTAAAGCACATTTGATTTGTCTAATTATTGTTTGTGTCCTATTGTTCCCAGTTTTCATTTCTGCTCCCTCCACCTTTTTGTTACACCCCGACCCTAGACACCACCACCAGTTTGGGGTCGTAACACTATGCAGTGTTGAAAATTGCAATTCAAACAAAAAAGATCAACAGCACTTCATCCTGATTTGAATAGTTCTTGCTGATAACTGTCTGCAGGTTTGTTTAGGTGTTAAACCCAACCAGGACAATAAAAGAGTTGAAAGGTCCACTTACTGGCATTCCTTTTGTGAGGCCATAGATCCATCATTGCAGTAGAAGAACTTTCCCTTGAAGAGTTGTACAGCGATCACGGCAAAGATGAACATGAATAGCTTGTACACAATCAAAATGTTGAGGACATTCTTCAAAGATGTCACGACACAGTCGAACACAGCCTAAGTTGAACCAGAGAACACAACCAGCTTATTACAGATACTGAAATAGACAAATTATGGAAAAATTTAGATACACAAACTGTACACATTATATTATCAGAACTAAGGGATCTGTTCAGTTAAACCTTTTACCTTACCTTAAAGATATTTCCTTTTAGTCCTGGCTCAGTCATTTCAAGTCATTGTTATTATTTCCAAAGGTTCTCACACTACTTTACTTTATGGTGCAACAGACATTTAATAGATATATTTGTCATTTAAATTTCATTAATAATGATGATCACACATAATTCGATAAAAAAATTATATCCTTTTGTAATAGACAGATTCGAAATTTGGGGACATAAGTTTCAAAGCGATTCGATTATTTGCCAGACAAATTATTATTCATCAGATATTTTACAAAAAAAAAGTTTGTTCTTATAAATATGTAAAAGATCACATTCTCAAACAAGAAAGATAGGTTACATTTTGCCCAAAAATATTTATTTCAAACAGAAACAGGGGGTGCAAGATAAAGCACATGAGCTCAAAATTACGCTCTTGACACCTAACTGTTATTTACATCTGTGGCATAGCAAACCTCAGAGGTGTAATAAGGTATACAAATGTATTATCAAAACTGTTAATTTATTTTTAACATGCTTAATAAATGCTTGCACCCCAGCGCTTGTATTAAGTCAACACAATTTTCTAGATCCCCTTCACAACATACAAAATCCCACGACCCCAAAATAGAAACTAAGTTAAATATTGGGTGTGGCTGATCGGACGGTTGAGACAGCTAAAATGACTTAATTTAAGGCTAAATCTATTGTTTTATCTCAGAGACAGTGGAATAATAGCTGTAAATAATGATGCTAAGCCAATCAGAGACGTGAGGTAAAAACTTCCTGGTTTCTCTCATTGTCTCTTTTACTTGGGTGAGTCGCTTTTGCCAACACTGGTTTCTCGCTAGATCCGTTTGCATAGTTTTTTTCTGTTGTTTATTTCACTGATGTCAATCACAGAAAGTCGCAGTTAGCTTCAGCTCTCTCATTGTTTAAAAGGATCTTTTTTTTATGCACAAGTTGTTGTTTAGGAGGATCAGATCTTTTACAGTATATCAATATTAATTGTCTCACCAAAAGTGAAGCAATCATTGTACTCATACCTCCACATGCACTCTCACGATCCAGTTTCAGAATTCCAGTGTTCGGAATGAGATTTACAGCATAGATTTTACTTAATGTTTCAAAGATTTCTTTCCAGTAAACCTCTAGTCCGGGACAAAATCAAAACATATAAGCTGTTGTCGCTGGTGACAATAAACACTTATCACAAGACAAGTTTACACCTGGGTAAAATCTGGTTATCTTTGAATAAGTGTATTGAAGCCTATGGAGGCCTTAAAATTGAATGAATCCATGTCTAGCACAAGAGGGTGGTGAATGTACCTAGGGCTGGGCGATGTACCGCTTTGAACCGAATATCAGAGTTTTTGTTTTTAATGATATACATTTTTTATATACTGTAATATCGGTGTGTGCATACAAAATGACAACAATACACTGAGCAGCGGAACTTTGCAGACAGACAATGTTTCAGAGGGTAATAATTTAGAGGTGGTACTCTCTACAAGCATATAAATCTGCATTAGAGAGCGGTTGAGAGCTTCACCAGAAATATGTCCTTGATTATGAAACTAAGATCTAAATGTTTTTCCATCTCTGCAGGGTAATGTTGGCTCTGCAAAACGCCACTCAGACATCACTCAAAGACACTCATAAACACGTATAAAATGTTCCTTCGGTCATTTTATGCCCATATCTTTCCAAATCTTGAAGCTGAATCCATGCACGAAGGAGGAAATAAAGGGTGAACACACATTTTAATAAATATACAGTCACCTAAAGGATTATTAGGAACACCTGTCCAATTCCTCATTAATGGAATTATCTAATCAACCAATCACGTGGCAGTTGCTTCAATGCATTTAGGGGCGTGGTCCTGGTAAAGACAATCTCCTGAACTCCAAACTGAATGTCAGAATTGGAAAGAAAGGTGATTGAAGCAATTTTGAGCGTGGTATGGTTGTTGGTGGTATGGTTGTTTATTTTCAAGCACAACCATTTCTAGGGTTTACAAATAATGGTGTGGCAGTCCTGTGGTGAAAATGCCTTGTTGATGCTAGAGGTCAGAGGAGAATGGGCAGACTGATTCAAGTTGATAGAAGAGCAACTTTGACTGAAATAACCCCTCATAACAACCAAGATGAGGCAAAACATTTGTGAAGCTACAACACGCAGAACCTTGAGGCGGATGGGCTACAACAGCCGAAGACCCCACTGGGCACCACTCATGTCCACTACAAAAAGGAAAAAAGGCTACAATTTGCACAAGCTCACCAAAATTGGACAGTTGAAGACTGGAAAAATGTTGCCTGGTCTTGAGACATTCAAATGGTAGAGTCAGAATTGAGAACATGAATGAGAACATGGATCCATCATGCCTTGTTACCACTGTGCAGGCTGGTGGTGGTGGTGTAATGTGTTTGGCACACTTTAGGCCCCTTAGTGACAATTGGGAAAAGTTTCAATGCCATGGCCTACCTGAGCATTATTTCTGACCATGTCCATCCCTTTATGACCACCATGTACCTATCCTCTGATGGTTAATTGCAGCAGGATAATGCACCATGTCACAAATTTGTTTCTTGAACATGACAATGACTTCACTGTACTAAAATGACCCCCACAGTCACCAGATCTCAATCCAATAGAGCATCTTTGGGATGTGGTGGAACAGGAGCGTCGTATCCCCTGTGCATCCCACAAATCTCCATCAACTGCAAGATGTTCTCCTATCAATATGGCCAACATTTCTAAAGAATGCTTTCAGCACCTTGTTGAATCAATGCCACGTAGAATTAAGGCAGTTCTGAAGGTGAAAAGGGGGTCAAACACCGTATTAGTATAGTGTTCCTAATAATCCTTTTTAATTCAAAGCAACAGATAACGTTGACCTCTACCATAACATTTGGCTCAGACTTTAAAAACTAATTGTTAACATAAAGGTTAATAATGAATAAATACCTTTAACTTTGGAAGTCTTTTTATCGTCTTCAGTGGACGAAGAACCCGGAGAACTCGTAAAGACTTGATAGTTTTAATGTCTCTGCCTTTGTTGTTTCTGTGAAAAGAAAAATGCATGAACTCTAATGATACGTAAATAATGTTAAGGTAAAAGAGTGAAAGAGAAAGAGGTGCTATGTATTGTTTATTTATAGTTTCCCTTCAGCCGGTCACTTCATGTATTTTGAATGACTTGACTATGGTAATGTGCTCACCTTCCAATGGCCATATCCAGGGCCAATAGAAAAGGCGTTAATTTTGTACAGAATTTGCATACTATTCATACAAAAACGTGGTACCACTTCCAATTCCTGTTTTGCTTTGGAGCCTATAATATTAAAAGGATCAAATCTTATCTGTTATTCAAGTGTGCATCCAGGCAACCCTGCTTTGGGGACTGTCTGGGTATCTGACTATCCACTAACACCTATAAGCGGAACTCCACAGAGGGACAGCTAGAGCTCTAGCTCCTGGCGCTTGGCTCTCGAGCAAGCAGCAGTTTACTTTACTTGGTTCCCTTAATATTTTCAGAACATAAACTGGTTCTTTTGCTTGTTACCTCTTCCGTGTAACAATCATGTTTGCTTCAAATTTAAGGACCTTCCAAATTGAAATTTAACTTTGCAGGTGTAAAATTAACATAGATTTTTTTTTATGTCAGTGCTTATTTAAGCCGTACAGACACTGTGACCAGTTGGCCAGTGACCAGTTGGCCAGATCTGGAGTGACCCAAACCAGGAATATGTGCTCTGTATTTAACCCATACCATTGTACACACACAGCAGTGAAGACACAAACTGTGAACACACACGTGGAGTAGTAGACAGCCATGGCTGCGGTGCCCCAGGAGCAGTCAAGAAATTGGTGCCTTGCTCAGAGGCACCACATCTGTTGTTGAAGATGGGAGTGGAAGTGTTTCATCACTCACACCACCTTCAACTCGGTGGATCTGGGGATGGAACATGCAACGTTCAGATCACAAGTCGATTTCCTGATCCACCAGACCACAACTGCCCTAAAGTAGCGGTACAAGCTGATTTAATGCCACATTTCTTTCTGCTCATTAGCAAACATGACTTTTCAGTCATTTTCTTGTCCATACATGTTTTTTTTCCTTTTATTTGTAATAGCTACTGCACAGAAAATTTCACAAATTGCCATGGCAACTTGTTTGTTTTGGAGAGCACTCCCTCATGCCTTTCAAGGCTGTCTGTATTCTGTGTCTGAGCACCCAGCAAAGTAAGAACTCACACTTGCAGCTAGTTAGAAGCATTCTACAATTAATTGGAAAGGGAGCAAATGGTATAGTTACATTGCATTGTATTACATGTTTAGGAATTAGGGTGGGGCATATTGTATCATCCACACTAGTACAGATACAGTTATTACTATGATTTAAACATTTTATATTGCGATACTCTGATGTGTCGATGTAATGGCATCATCTGTTTCATGCATGCCTTCGTGTGTCGCCCTCAACTCAAAGCAGAGAAAGCTTAAAGAGTGGTGAAAATATTGGCTGTATATAACATGAACCAGATGTGTAGATTGAGAGAATGGTGTCTTTATTTGATATCATAGCCAGGCTAAAACCTAAGACCTACTGCTTGATTCCACCATGCTGCGATCGGCCCCCCAACCCTTATTTTCTTATAAATAAGTTGTTTAAAATAAATGTTTTGATGATTTATGATAGATATCTATACAGTGGACATAGTTTGATTTGTTTTGTTTTCCTACTTTAAAGTTTATTTTAGTGTGGCACCTAAAAATCAAGGCGTGGATTGACAGTTACATTGAACCAATCACTATACATCACTGGCCATCTGCTGTCTTTCAGTTGTGAGAGAGCAGGATTTATTTTGTCAACCAATATATTCAATCAAATCTTCCCCAAATCCTTGTAATGGTTTTAAAATGAGCAGTTCGTCTTTAAAGGGTGCCAACTGACATCAGAGTTTTTTTGGGCAAGTCAAATTAGAGAGTTAAGACCTAGCCATGCTATTAAAAATAAAATACTCATTAGTTTACAGCTGCTAATTTAGTCGAGTTGCATTTTAATAAATTTACCTCTCATATACGGGAATAACAAGCATGAGATTGCAGGTGGCAATGGGAAAAATATGTCACCGACTTTTCTCCTGTAAATCACTTCTGCGCATATGCACTCTTTGTTTGTCATGACAGTGGCAAAATCCCGCTTGCAGAGTCTTCAAACAGCCCATCGACAAGAAGTGGCGGCGTAGCATCCATATTTTTTACAGTAATGAGGCCTGAAGTTCCAAAAAAGCCCTCAGCACCTTTGCTCTTCAAAGGTTTTAATATATGCAATAATTACAGAATTGTCCACTGCTCCAGGTGTGAGTTCATGGTGTTTTTGCTCACTGCTGTGTGTGTAAACTGGAATGGGTTAAATGCAGAGTACATTTGTGGCGCAACCTCAGGGGCATCAAGAATAAATATTTCCCTGATTGGCAGCGCTGTTAGTGCCAGCGCCACTAGGTATGCAAAAAGCTATTAGGAAGCGTTTGTGAGGTTTTTCTCTCTTGCCGTACTTAAGAGTCAGGACTTTAGCCCACCCAGTCCAGAAGAACAAAGAGAGTGAGGCAAGCCTAGCATCGCTTCGTAGGGGGGCAGTCCAGCTTTAATAGACCGAATCTAAGGTTCTTTACCACCTTCAGGACCGTGGGGGGACGTTCAGGACCGCGGGGACTTCACCTGGGGAGGGGCCGTAAAATTAACAGCGATTAAGACTACTTCCTCCCAAGAGATCAATTACCTCAAAATGATGACTTAATTTCTGGCTCTGAAGTACTTCCTCTACCAAATGAGTAGCTTTCATTTCCTTATGCGGGTGGACAATATTGCAGTATTTTTTCACATGAATTGTTGGGACAGATTGTTTGCACCACTTGAGCACCAGGTTCTGTTTTATTGCGCAAGACAAATTTCAGTCCCTCAGGGTGATTTACATTTGGGATTATCGTCCATGATACATCAGACTCATGGTCCTTGAGTCAACATCCTCGAGTCATGTCTGAGAACTCTTAGGTGATTGCATGCTCACAATACAACCCTGGGGTTGAACTTTTCCCTTTTCAGTTCAGAGGCATTGGTGTTCTCATTCCCAATAGCGTTTTCATGCAGCATTGAGAGTAACTTTTAAATGGAAACGTTTCGAGTTACTTTGCTGTAAGCTGTTCTCTGAAAAAGCAGAAACAAGTCGAATACAGGGTTATAATGAACTTTTCTCATCGTATCCAAAAAGGGAATCCCAGACATATGTTTCAAACTTTGGGCATACTTCTTCAGGTCAACTCTGGTGAATCTGTTCATACATTGCAAAAAGTCTGTAATGAATTTCTTGATTATTTCACCTCAAAGACTCACATGGTCCATAACAAAATGAGTTCTACACATTATTCTTCCCTCCCACCGCTATTTTCTCCTGAGCTTTCTGGTTCTCTTTTGCACCACTTTTGCACTTTTTTACTCAGCTACTTCCAGGGGTAACGGAGGCGCTAATACTTCACAACATTGCTCTGCTGAGCTATAAATACCCATTCATTTCTATGGAGCCAGAGTCACAATCTAAATCTGTATAAAGATAAATCAGTCAGCTTTTTTATGTATCAATTGAGCGACCCATACATGATGGCCCTAATGGAGTATATTGTTGGAGTTCTGTTTATGTTTGCTGAGTTCAGTAATACAATATGTTAATACAATACAATACTAAATTTTTAGTTTTAGGAAGGTGGCTGTGTGCCCATAAAACTTTGCTCCGTGCAACAACATAAAACATTTGAGCCCTACAAATAATGTGGATTATGTTCGGGGTTACTATTTTATTTTGTAAATGAGTATAAAATGTAGATAATGTATTAAAATGTAGATAACACACAAATATTTGTTTATTATATATATATATATATATATATATATATATATATATATATATATATATATATATATATATATATATATATATATATATATATTTATATATATATATATATATATATATATATATATATATATTCATTGATATTCACACAATAAATCAGTAAAATCTATTACAATGGTAAGTAGTTCAATACATAGAACACACAAAACAGCCCATAAACATGAAAGTTGATTATTATTTCTAAAAATAAAACATGAAGGATGATGCAGAGGAAAATTACTTATGTGAATTTGGCCAAAAAATGCACCCAAAACCTTAAGTTGTAATAAAACAGTCTCTTCATCACTCTTAATGCAAAATATGAAATAAGATGTAAAGTTAAAAATTAAAAATGCCTAAATTATTTATGTAATTATTTTAAAATTCACCCCAATCACAGTGGACCTGTCTCTCTAAAAACATATGAAGAGCAATGGTGCTGAAGGATTGTTTAGAACTGGGTGCTCCATGAACCATGTGACGTCTTAGCAATTCTCCCAGTGTTCATGTGCTGTTAAACATCATGGTCTTAATCATTATTTTTGTGTGTCTAAACAGCAAAATGTATGTGTCATAAGCTTAACGTATGAGATTTGATAAACCTGTACACATTAACCTAAAATGTATAATCACACCCTCAATACAGAATCCATCATCAGCGAAGGTCAATGGCAGAAAAGTTGTTAGACTGTGATAAGCATGACTGAGTTAGTACTGTGTTAATGGAAACATAGACTGAGCATCACTAAATCACACGAACAAAACACAAACACTGACAAATTGTGATTACTGATGTGATTATTAAAATGGACACATGAAAAATGTTAAGTGCCTAAGGTTACCCCATTAAATTCCTGGCAGCCACAGTGAGACAGTCCAAAATAACCACAGAGAAGCATTCAAAGAGAAAGAAGACAGAAACATCTCAAGCACATGTTTGACATTTGAATCAATATGAAGGAACTCAGCTCAATAATCAAGAGGATGAGAACAAGAGACCCATTAAAGGAAATTTGAATACCAAATTAAATATTTTGACATGAATCACATTATGTTTATCCAGTCTCATATTCATCCTCTAATATGAGACACATTTTCTGTTACAGAAATTCTCTTCTCCATCAACACTCACATATTTGAAAGATAATTTAATTAATTGAGTTTGGCACAGTTGGTTTGAATGTAAGTTTCTGAATCAACAAGCAGCAATCTATCTTTTTTAGATATCATGCATGTTACCGTTGGATAGCAAGATTTAGATCAAGCCATCATGGTGAGTACTCATTTATTTTCATACCATTATAAAGTCAACAACACTTTCTGTTCGTTTCATTGTTACCGATTAATTGTTCTGTATCTTTTAATACATGTGAATTTTGTCTGCTTTTTAAATGTGTTTAAATTTGATTAAAGGCCATATTTTGATCAAAACATCTTTCTTTGTAATTCGTATTCTAAATCTCTGGTATAACAGTAAAGCTACTATACAGATTCCAATATAATATTGGCTTGTGCCAGACGTCACAGAAATCCACCATATAATAATACAATAATACTATTAATAACTCATAAAAATTATTACATTTTAAAGTGCTTTACATCTTGTGGAGGCTGTCTTGATATTGTATTGTGTGGAGGCACAGAATTAATAGGCATTTGTTAAGTGAAACAAAATATGTATTAAAACTTTTTTGCAAATAATAACTCAATGACTTAAATTCCAACATTTTTCGACTCAAACACATGAAATACAAAGCTATAAACATATTTTCAATTAATTCCTATTTCATGAATTAGTTCTTCTTTCAAACATTCATCAACATCAAATAATAACTCAAAACACAACATTTTTCAATTGTAATATGTGAAATACAAAGTAATAAACACATGTTCTTATAACTGCTCTTCCATAAATTCATCAAATTAAAAAATAACTTTTCCGATGTAACATGTGAAACACAAAGGAATACACTTACGTTTCAGTTAATAATCAAAAGACACTGGTAAGCAAGTTTATTTACTAAGATTCATGTATTTTGCTCTATTTATGGCTCTTTGTCACAACCTCCCTCTCCCTGCCACTGTGCAATAGGAATTGACTGAACTGTAGTACCTTGACCGCAAGGGGTGGGGTCAGAAGTGAGCAGGTTCTCATTAACTCCAATGTTAAAACTGCCCAACTGTGGAGCTGAAAAGACGGGTTTACACCAATGATCCTGCAATGCTATTGTTTTTTTTTTAGATCCCTAGTTTTGACCTTCATGAACACTCTGAGAGGGTGAATTATTTTAAAATTAGTTTGTTTAAGATATATGCCAAGATCTAAGCCACACTCTGGCTGTTTTACATTCTTTGAGGGCTTCATGGAACAACACTTGACACCAACAATATAAGCTCCTGAATGTTTATATTGTCCTCTTTTCTTATATCTACCTCGGCTATTCATCTCGTTGTTCTTTGGTGCGGTTTCCTGTCATAAGATTGAAATAATAGTGTGTATTGTAAGGAACTGAATTATGCCTTTGTGTGATCTGTTTGAGAAGGCCTGGCCAATTGCTTTAAACGTAGGTACCAATAAAGACGGACATCTTTTCAGATGCATATCAGGCAAAATGCACAGATTGAGCCAGATGCTTCTGACATACCTCTGACATGGTCATGCTAATTAAATAAACGAGCTGTCCTTTTGGAACAGAGCTGAGAGTGACCTCACAGTTTGAATCAAACATTTGATTGACAATGTATGGAGTCAAGAGACTAGTTTTGGGTGTAAAAGAGTGATATGTGCCCCACTGTGCACTGAATCTACATTTGAGTTTGTTTAATTAACCAAACCTATGAGTCGGTTTTTCCACACCAGAGAATCTGATCCCTGACTTTATCTCTCAGAGAACCAATCATACACAAGAGCATTTCTTGTGAAGGACAGACTTCCAAAGTCAAAGAACCAATCAGTGTAATAATGTAATTTGATATTGATATTTTGAGTATTTGAAGCGACTTCTCCCTAAGCTCAAGGAGTTTCTGCAATCAGAGCTCCCGCACCAAATCATGTGGTGCACAGCCTCTCTCTCGATGATCAGGTAAATAATGATTACCTTTTCTCATTGTTATTGGGTTAATCAGAATACATTTAGTTGGCAAGTCATTCTACTTATGATTTATTTGTACTTTAAGCTGTACTGAATTGAATGTATTTGAGGATTACATTTTAACCAAGGGAACTTGTTTATGATTTACCTGATTAATAAATGAACATAATCGTTTGTTTTGAAGTTTGTCCAGAAATCATTATTTCTCACAATTTCTGTTGTATCGTCTGTTACCTGGAGTATCTCGCGCAGTGTTAAAGTATTTATTTTTTTCTCGCCATGTTTATCCAGCAGCGAGCAGCAACACATTCCCGCCACCTTTGATTCTGTCCTTGGGCACAGGAATGCCGTCTTACAGTATCGAGTGTTTTATGCCAACCAGTGGCTCTTTCATGTCCAATTCACATCATCAAAATAGCAAGCTTCCATTATTCATTCTCTTATGAAAAACCCATCCAATATGGCAGAGCTAAACTCTTTTCGTTGGCACAAGTCGTTCTGACAGATGTGTAAGGTCCTGTTGGCATCCATGTTTTCGATCGCACAAATGTGAAAGTGCATTTTGAATTACTATGCACAGTGCCCAACTTTGGTAGCAGTAATTTTACAACAATCCATTCAGATGTGCAGCTTATAATTAATTAATTAATAACTAAACATTCTGAACTATTTTAGAGCGACCACCATTCATATATAAGGTGCACTGAATTATAAGATGAACTAATGCTGTTTGAGAAAATTAAAGGATTTATAGTGGACTTAAAGTAGGGAAAATATGGTATATCTACAATGTCAGATTGTAAATTTACCAACATGTCACTAATTTAAACCAAAACACTCTTGTTTATGGTTACATGGGTGTATAGAAGGTAGACATAAGTACTTACGTCAAGGCAAATGCAAACAGAGCTCCAACCACTACAATGAAGTCCAGAATATTCCACATGTCGCGGAAATATGCCCCATCATGGAAAATGAGGCCTTGGTCAATCATCTGCAAGATGTAACATAAAACAAAATTATTAGGTTTTAGTCACAAACACTGTGGACAGGTACTGGGTTTAGGGAAAACATACAAAATTAATTAACAGAGTAGTCCTCACAGGGTATCCCAAAATTGATGAACATGGTGTTTAGCAAGAATTATATAAAACTAAACAGACCCATAAAAGACTGTGAGAACCAGATATGACAAATACAAAACCAGTGAAGAAAAAAAGGGATGAACAACGGGAAATGGGATGATGTTAGGGATTATTCCCTTAGAGCCAAATAGAAAGAAGTGTTTTTTCTGTGTTATCCATGCACAAAAAAATACAGCTTATTTGAGATAAAACAGGTATTTTTAGATGACGAAGAAAATATTCCACAATAAGAAAACATTGATAAAGAAATAAACAAAATAACAACAAGCATGTGAGGCTTACAATTTACATAACCATCCATTTCTTTGTTGGAAATGATCACTAAAATTACAAAAGGCATTTGGTAGAAGTGTCAGTTGGTTTTGTTCATCTAGACCAGTGGTTCCCAACCTGGGGTCCATGTCACCTTTAGGGAGGCACCAGAGTTCACAAGGGGGGCATGGGAGCGGATGAGTGTCAAGGTAGAAAAATATGGGGTCATTCTAGCATCATTATTCTGACTGCAAAAATGTCAAATGTTTGAGTGTGCAAAAAGCTCATTTGCGCGCATGAGCTGCGCTTTGTGAAAAAAAAACTTTTCATGTAGAAAAACCTTTTGAGTGGGAAAATGTAAATTTTTAGTGTTAACTCTATGCGTTTGCACAGACGATCTTGTTTACTCTCGCAACAATACTCTCATATCTTGCTTGACTCTAAACAATTGTAACTGAGAGATACAATTTTTACATTTCTGGAATTAGTCAACACACAGCAATGATGCATGGGTCAATTGTATAAATGACCCGAACCCGACCGACGTTTTCAACAAACCCGCCCACAACTCAGACCTCCAAAAAAAAAATAAAATTTTGTTCCCGACCCACTTCCTGATTCGCATGCATTTTTTTCAGGTGGTGCGCTCGCTGACGTGGAGAGCAGGCAGTTCTTGAGGCGTGCACAGACCATTTGAGGGGCATGTGCTGAAACTGAAAGAACGGCAGCCCCCTGAAAAATCCCTCCACGAAACCCTCCGCCACCAATGAATGAATGCACAATAATATACTTTTATTTAATTTGTTTATAATAACTTTAATACACATCACAATTTCATATAGAGGGCCTCTTTAAAACCAATTACACTAAAACTAATAACACTTTTCTGTGAACCATGTGTTCATGACCTCAGCATCATAAACATCTTATCAATTTAAATAAAAAAATAAACTGATATAATATACACCTCACCACCTCGAATGTGCACTTTATTTATAAGTGTGGGATATACCCATATTTATTAATAACAACGTATTTACAATTTTATATTTTTTTTCTTCACTAATTTAGCATTAACCTGTAATTTCTTTCCCACATAGATGCACTGTCACTAGTGACTGCTTCAATTTTAATGTCTGTTCTTGTGTTTCGTTACAATAAAGGACATTCAACCACCTCGATTAATGGTGAGCAAAGTGTTACTTACTCCCACAGTCTCAAACACAGTCTTCTACTCCTTCCATAGAACCAGAACCACCTCCCTCTCCCAACCAAACTGAGGTCATCGAAGCCAACAAATATCAAGTCAAAGAAATCCTGGACTCCCCAGGGCCAAACAGCCAGCTTCAGTACCTCATAGATTGGGAGGGCTTCGGCCCTGAGGAGAGATCTTGGACACCTCATGATGACATCTTGGATCCATCTCTCCTCGAGGAATTCCACCGGAGTCATCCCGATCGCCCAGCTCCACAAGGTCATGGCCCTCCACGCCGCCGGTCTAGGGTGCTAGGAGTCACCCGTGGAGGGGTGGGTACTGTCACATCCCCAGCTCGTTCCTACTCTCCCAATCACTGTGCACCACCTTAATCCCAATCAATCCCGTGAACCTATCTAAGTTTGTCTTTTTCAGTAGTGGCTTTACCACTGCGGTTTTTAGGGATTTTGGGAAAGAGCCAGAGCACAAGGAGGTGTTTATAACAGGTCCTTTTCTAGGCTATTGAGAACCATTTTTAAAAGGCTCTGAATGTTGATGTTTAACGGCTCTGAACCTTCTCTATTAATGTTTTGCTATCGATTAGATTGAAGGTGCACATTGAGAGTGGAGGCTGCGTATGTCTATCCTCAGCCCTCCAGGGGGAAGCACTAATGTCTTTTCTGATGTTACTGATTTTAATGATGAAAAATTAAGCAAATTCATTGCATTTATCCTCAGACAGAAGCTCACTTGGAGTCTGGTTTGGTGGGTTGGTTAATCTTGTTACCGTTGCAAAGAGAGTTCGAGCATTGTTGAGGTTGTTATTAAGTTTGAGAAAAACTCTTGCCTAGCTGTGATTAATTCTGATCTAAAAGCACAAAGTTTTGATTTTCTACACCTTCTTTCAAGCTTCCTGCAAAGTCTTTTCATACTTTGAACTTTTGTTGAATTTCTCCAGGGTGTTTTTGTCTCCTAGTTCTTTGGCAGCATTATTAACAGGCTTGTCCTTGTGAATATTAAAATCCCCAGAAATGATAAAAGAGTCAAACTCCATAGAGGTGGCTTAGAGCAGTTCACTGAAGTCATCAGTAAACCCTGTAGTGTACTTTGGAGGCCTGTATATGGTGGTGAAAAGTACCCGTTTGGTGCCTTTTAAAGTTATACTCTATATTTAAAAGATGTGTAATCCCCAAAATTGACCTGTTTTCATTCTAAACTACTAGCAGTGTTTAAATAAGTGCAGTGTTGTCTTTATGAAATAAACAACAAGATATTTTAATGTTACACAAAGACTTTATTCTGCTACTCCCTGACTAATTGATGTGCTGAGAAATGCTCATTGGGCTAGGTTGTGAAGTTTTACTGACAGTTTTAGCAGTTATTAGAGATGCGCTTTTTAATGCCTTTAATGTATTGAACGACAAACAGACGTAAAGGGATACAAATAGCATTGATTAATCAAAAAAACTTCCCTCCTTCTAAAAAGGGCACTTCCAAGCTTATATACAGGGCATGTGCTCTGCACAGGTTGAGCCTTACCTGTGCATGTCCCTGGAGTCATTTTCCAATTCCAATTTGCGCTGTCTAGATGCATAATATTATTGATGAATGTAATGTTTATGTTTCAACCCTGTTTGACGATCATCATCAGCAGGTTAACAGAGAGATATATAACTATAAGAGACTGATGAGATGTGAGAGGACACACGTGAACTTTGTGGTGTCTCACACAGGTTGATGTTGAACTAATTCCAGAAATATCTGATTAAAACGTAATTTAAAAGCCGATATTTGCTGGTGTCATGTCCATGAAAGCGTCAGGGGAAGCTTGAGTCTTGAGCATGCGCAATCAGGAGCTGATTGAACACTTTCCTGAACAAACTGCTCATCAACGTTTTATTTGAAGCGGGTAGCTGCATAGTCAATCTTGATCGCTGTGAATTAAAGTGTTGTATTTAATAGAAAATTGTGTCTAGTACTATACAAATTACAAAGGTTTAATTTTATTTCAAGTAACCCAAATAGCATTAAAATAATTTTTGGATGTATCGTAACCGCGGGTTACTCATTACTGACACAGTCAGAGCAGCTGTCAGAGGAGTTCTGGATTAAAACGACATGACAGTTCATCTGTACTTAGAATCTGTACTGCTATTGTAATGTTTATATTCATGTTTATTATAACATTTAGTGTTACACATAAAGTAAGTTCATGCAAAGATGACAAAAAGCAAAAATTAAAATATAAATTGCTGTGCATTCATTAAAAATTTATTTTAAAAACATTTAATAAACTGATTAATTTATTTTTACTATTAATGAAATAAAAATGTTTGTATATGTACAAGGGGGGGAGGGGTTTTGTTGCAGGGAAAACCACTGACCTAGGCCCTCTTAAGACCCTCAGAGGACCTCTTTGTAGTCCTTCGCAAACTGTATCCTTTGAACCAATCAAATCAGTAGAGCTTGTATCTCGTCAATATAATAGTCCTGAAATTTAAAATCTGGCATTCTACCCAATTGTCACACTGTCCAAGCGACGAGCTTCTAGGCTCTAGCCAGGAAGGAGGCAGATCTAACTCTTGGTTCAAAAAAACAGTTCAGTGAGCTCTTTATCAACAGATCCTGGAAACCGCTTTTAATTTGATATTGCATAAATACATTCACAGCAGGTGAGTTTTTAACCAGTCCAAATTTACAAGGCAAATCAGCTTGCCCACAAAAACAAATATCTTCTTTTTCGTGTTGTTTTTGGAAACTGGATAACTGTATGCCTTTTTTGTTATATCTTTATAGCAGTTGTCATAAAAAAATCTTTGAACAAATAAGAAGAAAGATGTTTAAACAGGTGTTCTATTCAACCATAACAACCACTATATATGTCAAGGATTTAAAAAAATGCATATACCTTTATGATCATCTCAAATGTGAAAACGCCAGTGAAAACGTAATCAAAGTACCGGAGGACCTGCAAAACATAATAAAATGTAAAAAGTATAGTTTAGTCATAATTGCATGCGAACTCTGTACTAAATATTCAAATAAATATAAAATTTAAGAAGACAATTTCTTTCCCATTTGCAAGTCAGGGGATCACAACAAATCTTCATAGTTCAAAACAAAATGAAAACATACTGTAGCTAGTTATTAAAGTTTGGATAGCAAACTTTATGTTGCCTTGAGAAAACTTATCAAATTGGGAAGGTCAAAATTTAAAGCTTTTTAAATGTTGAATCAGTGTAATCGAGATCACACATGTCTTAGAGTCCACCCAGATTTCAGTAAAAGATTGCTAACAACTTTGCAATTGAATAGAATGATACTAGCATGAGTCAAGAAATTAACATGACGTTAGGATAAATATTCAAGTAATTAGCATGATATTAGCATAAATTAAAATAATTAGCATGGTGCTAGCATGTAATATCAAATGATTAGGATAATGTTAACATGTATGAGCAAGTGATTATCATGTTGCTAACATGAAAAAACAGTTATTAAAATGATGCTAACACAAATTACCAAGTGGCAAGGATGACTCTAGCTTAATTTAGCATGTTGCCAGCATGCATTAGCAAGAAACTATCATTATTAATGTAGTGACTATTATATTGCTAACATTAACAGCAAAGAATTAGGAAATGATTGGTATAATCTTACCATTAATCATCAAGTGATCAGTATGTAGCTAACAAGAATCAGCAAGTTATATTCATGAGGCTAGAAAATATTCAAAATTTAAGTAGCATAGAGCTAACATAATTTAACAAGGATTAGTATGATACTAGCATAACTTATCAAGAGGCTACCATGATGCTACCATAAAACTATAAGCATTTAACATGAAGCTAACATAAATTATCTAGTGATTGGTTTGTTGCTATAATGAATTAGCAAAGGCAAACATGTTTAGCAAGAGACTAACATGATGGTAAGATATTTTATCTAATGATTAGCATTTTTGCTAGCATGATTTAGCAAGGGTAATCATGATACTAGCATGAAATAAAAAGAAATAAGCATACTGCTATAACAACTGAATAATATTTAGGTAACAATATTTAATATAATTTGCCTGTTGCTAGCATAAATATACTTTTGGTTAGCATGCAGCTAACGCACTAGAGTTATTTACATGATGTTATCATGTATAGGCATGAGACTAGCATGCTAACATCAATTAGCAAATTATTAACATGACGGTAATATGATAAAACATATAATAAGCATATTGCTAGTAGGGGTGGGCCATATCATATTGTCCACGATAATACTGGTATAATAGTTAATATTATTAAAAATTTTCATATCGTACTCTGACATGTTGACATTGACAGCGCGCGCTGCTACCCTCTAAACAGTGCTGGAAAGCTAGTAGCTCAGAACTCAGAGTTTAATTCCAAAATGGAGAAATTTCAGCGGTGTGGAAGTAGTTTGGATTTAAAAGAACAGATACAGAAGAACGTTTGTAGGAAAACCTACATGACTACAGATATCGCTGCATTCTCAGAGCTGTTCGAGTGAATGAGTGGACAAGACCGTCTTGCTTTGGGCATCTTCTCATGGCCATCGGGATGTTTATATTAATCTATTAGTTTATGATCACATGCTTGACTATTTAGGACTGGAACACTACATGTGCGATGTGGCGCTAAGCATTCTGGGCACTGTAGTACTTATACTGCAACGTTATCAGAAAACATGCAAAAATAAAACTCAAACATTGACAGTTAATATCTCTAGAAATATTTTGTTATTTTAGCTAAAATCTTATAATTACACAGATGGATAAATATATCATTGTTTGTGAAGACAATATTTTGATCTTTAACTGAGTATCTAAAGGGAGACTTATTTTAAAATAATTCTGTTATGTTCTGGTCTATGTTTTAAGGTGTGATGTGTGTGTTTTATGCCAATAAATATACAACACTTATTGTGTACAATTGTATTTTCTTGAAATTCTTAAAATAGTTTTATGAAATAATTTGTCATTAAAATATTGTTTTATATTGTTATCGTGATTTCCCAAAATATTATACGAAGACCATATCGGCTACCCCTAATTGCTAGCATGAATTTACGAGCAATTAGCATGATGCTACCCTCCATTAGCTAACATTTAGTAATTAGTAACATTAAGTTACCAAGGGTAATCATGGTGCTAGCAGGAAATAGCAAGTAGTTAATGTGTTGTTAACATTATTTTAACAAGAGATTAGCATGATACCAATAATTAGTCATTCTGATTCATCAACCGATTAGCATTATTCTACCATGAATTGGCAAACAAATACCAATTAGGTAGAAAGAATTAACAACGAATTAATGATGCTAGCATGAAATAGCAAGTGACTATTATGATGCTGGCATGATTTATCAAGTGATTTGCCTGTAACTACCATTAATTAACAAGGGATTAGATTGATGCCACCATGAATTATCAATAGACTAAAATTATGTTAGTATAAACATGTATGTGATAAGCCAGGAGCTAGCACAAGTCGTTTTCATGGTGTTAGTATGATACATCACAACACTACCATGCTGCTACCATTAATCTGTGTTCAAATAATATTTGAATTTTTTTTATTTAATATTTTGGTATTTAACGCTTGCATAAGCTTGCATAACATCAATCTCAATCATTTAGACTAAAGGGTGTTAGGAAATAACCACTGGTGTGAGAATAGAGAGCAGCAAGCAGGGCTGTTGCAACAGAGTGGAGAGATGGCTTTTTCCTTAAAACCTCACCTCAAACAAAGAAAGATTGAAGAAAAACTATTAAAGCTATGAAAATAATTATTTCACTACCAGAATCATGCATCACATTTATAATAATTAAGGATTGCTGGTGAGTTAAAAAAAAGCCTCTTGATTTGCATTTTTGACATAGCGCCTTAATAAAATATATAATTGCAGTGAATGCCGGATTTAGCAGCACTTTCCGTGGTTTTTCTATTCTTATGTGAAAACCTTCTGTATTTTCTAAACAAAAACGCCGATATCGGAAAGAGGAAAAACAAATTACAAGTTTTAATATTAAATTTGTTTATCAAAATAAGAAAGATCTTTATTGCCAGGTGAGCATGTGCACACACAAAAGGAATTTGTTTTGGTACAGGGGTACTCTCCATTGTTGGTACAAAAAGCAACACAATAACATTGCACAGTAACACAGGTTATATTAGTAAATTGCTCAAGTTAAAATTAAATAGAATATAGAATTAAATAAATAGTAATATTCTAGAAATAGAAGCAGTACAAATGTAAAGTAATGGAACTATAACTATAGTGCTTAAGAAATGTGCTTTGGGGGTAATGTGCAGACCAAAGCATAAAGTAAAAATAAAGTGTAGCATAAAAATTTATGTTTTAAAGCTTGTACAGTATGTTGACTTTCTCAAGCCAACATAATTAAAGCTTTCAAATATATCTTAGTATCATATAAGCTTACAATGAATATAAAAATTATACTTTATTCCTCTCGGAGCTGGTACAGACAGGGTCCTCTGCTGCTAGAGCGATGCTACTAGCCACAATCACCAGGAGGATGGTCATCTCAAAATAGCGCAGTGTCACCACATAATGGCACATCTTTCTGATTCTGAAAGCAAACAAACAAACCTTGTTCACTCAGTTATGCTATTGTGACAGGATTCACACTAAAGAAGCCAACACAGGATAGAGCCTGACAACAAGCTTACTGTTATTTGTAACATATTTACCCAGTTGGTTATTGTTAAGCTCAAAGGGTTCTGCTGTTACTGGTTTTGAACTCACATGGATTAAAGGCACAATACAGGCCACCTGGTCATCTCAGGATAAAATTTACCCTTAATTCTCACTGGAGCCCATTTTAAAGTCATCAAATAATCTAAAGCAAATTTAAGGCAGATTGTGCCAGGAACAAAAAAAATGTCCTTTAAAGGTTGAAAAGCTTCTAGCTGAGAGAAAGCATGCAATAATCCATGTTAAATCAATTAATTGCAGGTATGGGAAGATTTAATAAGATAATCTTACGGGTTTTTGCTTTTGAAGATGAACATGCTGTCTGGTATGTCGACGGCAGTTGACTGCTTGCCAGTGTTCTCTTCCTCTTCATCGCTGTAATTCTCATCCTCTGCTTCCTCTGAATTAGCCGCCTCCATATCCTTAAAACTGACTGAAAATAAGTTAAACCATTTATTTAATATTAAAACTATTTAGTTACAACACAGGTCTGATCAAATGACCAAATAGACGCAAAGAAATAGAAACAATGAGTAAAAAAAATGAAGCTCCTTGCAAATCAAGTAAAAGCATATCTCATTCCAAGACCAAATTGCAGGAATGCACTGGGAGCATTCTAATATACAAAAATATTTTGTAGTAGAGTTTTCTGAAGAGATTTCAGAAGATCCTGGCATGTATGACATCTATGGTCATGAAAATGCTGTGAGCAATAAAGAGGAAAAATCAATAGCTTAATCAAGGGAGGCACATATATCCAATTCAGTCTAGAGCACAGTCAAACTGTCTGGACTGAACAAAGCAAAATAGTCATTGACAAGGGGGCCATATATACCTTAAGTTTGGTAAGGTTTGCAAAAAGATACATCACACAATGAAAGCTTTTCTTGCTCTCAGCAAAAATCAGAAACCGACTGTGAGAGAATTAGAAATCACAACTAATGTAGACAACTAGCATGTAAATGCACTCTTATTTTCAAAAAGACCTCAGGACAAGGAGGTTGTTTCAAATACAATGCAAGCAAAGCACACGTTAAACATGTTATGAAGACACTTTTGTGAACCCATGCATTGTGCAACAGAGTTAATGACAAATACACTATTATCTAGACCTGAATATTAAACTTTTAGCTAGTCCTAGAATAATGACAGCTAAAATTAAGCTTATGTTGGATAGAACTGTTTAAAAACTGACCCTAAAAATGGCCCTGAAAAGTAGATGTGCTATTTGAAATCTGCTCCAATAATGAAATCAAATTACTCCAGTAGCAACCTTCTTACTTTCTGAACTAGCTGAAAGATTAGTCACATGGTCTAATAACCCAGTTTTGATCTCTATTTATGAATCTGTTCTAACTGTCAGAAATTAAAGACGCTAACAACGATCCCTCAGTCCTCAAGCAGCTAAACTGCATCACAGTTAATATTGCACTGCGATTGTTCTAAAATGTTTTGTGTAATAAAGTAACACGTTGTTTTGAAGGAGGCAATGGAAGAACATTAAATCATGGGTATTATGTAATTTCATTCTTTTAAATTATTCCAAAACTGAAGTAACAGAATTGTACTCTGGTTCCATTCAACAAGTAAACCTGAGTAAAGCTTTAAAAACTGAGCTATTTAGCTGAAATGCCAAATTCGTTCTGTAGTCAAATCAAGCTTTTTTTCATTTGCAACTGCTGGTGAAAATTAAGGACTTTTCTTTAAACAGAAAGCACTTTGAAACAGTTATCCACACTTTTATGACCAATAGGCTGGATTACTTTATTCTAAAGTGAGTGATTGCTCAATCTTCCAGCTGCAGCTAATTCAGATTGCAGCTTCTCATCATTTAATCAGTACACACAAGTACAATCTCATAACTTTGGTTTAACGATCTTGTCATTGATTGCCTATGCATTTTAAGATTCATTTGAAAACATTTTAGTTTGTAAGATTTTAAATTGTGTTACATCACTATAAACTTCTCATATACATTAAACTGTAATTATATGTAACATAATCGTAAATCACTACATAACATCTTGGCCCTTCAATTCAGTTGATTAGCTCCTTCTAGAGGTACCCATAATTAGACATTATCTCAAAGGGGACAGGGCATTTGTCCACTCAACCCATTTTTAAATCTCTTAAAAAAGCACAGGTTCCTTTGGCACAGCATTTTATTGTGAAAACTTTGTATCAACAGTGTTGATTTAATGTACAATATAGTCAACTGAGTTGATTTAAGTTGTAGCCATGATGTTCCCTTTCAGACAATTTTTACACAACAAACAACTATAGGAACACCTTAAAATTTTATGGTCAATGTGGGTCGGCATCTAAGCTTTAGCTAGGCTTACTAAGGGCATAAACACCTATGCGTTCCATCAACTATTCCAGTGAGAAGTACACAAAGAGTTTAGCGGTTACAGAGTTTAAGCAATCATTCACTGCATGAATGGTCCTCACCAGAGTAACCCATAGTTATGGAAATCATACAATCTTAAAATAATATGAAAAAATTGTAAGAAATAAATGTACTCCCTCAGAGTCATGTGGACCTCAGATGGTCATGTGGCAGGTAAGTTAACATTGCCCTAGAAACCCTGCTCGGGTAATCAAGGCAGAGAGGGAGCTTTATTGGCGAAATTATCAGCTGATTTTTTTAACAGCTCAGAGAGAATGTAAGGGTGTTTGTTTCAAAGTTTGATGAGTTATTTATGACCAGTTCATTACCGTTCAAGTCCGATTCATGACCCTGTTACGTTACAAGCTTGTACTCCTTTTACCTCTTCCATCAAGAAAAAAGAAGTGATGTCACACTTGCAACATCCCTTTATTTCTGCTCTATGATTTTAACATTTTATTTTTTTACTTACATTGTTTTTTTTCTATACACAATGCAGAGTTTAGAATAGCAATTATTTTTAAGATCATTAAAATGGAGATTACCAGCTTTTTTATTTTTTAAAATCACCCTCTGTAGCAGAAAATGCAGATCAGTGAAGCACTTGATCGATACCTTTTTTCCAGCTTTCCTCCCACCCGATTATTTAACGCACACCACACAATGATGGTGAGTGCAAAAATCATGTCTTCAACTGAATAGGCATAACGCAAACAACCTACACAAACAACATTACACACTTTTCTCACACACACCTATCTAAAAATCATACACGTGGTATTTATGCAAATTAGGCGATAACGTCTTCTTACTGAGGAGTTGGCACCAATGAGAAAGATACCAATTAATGTAAGCCATAAAACAAAAAATAAAAATCGTAGAGCAGAAATAAAAGGATGTTGCAAGCAGGGCTGGGCAATTCTGCAGACTTTGGGATTAATCTGATACCAAGTAACTACAGGCTCAGTATCGCCAATAACAATATCGATAGCAATTATTAAAAAAACATTCTTGCGCATGAGTGTCACTGTTGAGTCATGTGGTCACAAGACAGTGCTCAGAAGAAACACAGAGGGAGGGGTGATGTGTGTAAGTTAGATCAGACTAGACGAGTCAAAGACTGAGGCACAGAGAATTTGAAGACATTTAAGCTTGTTCATTTTTCAAAATGGCCTAAATATCGAACTTGGTGGGCTAGTGTCGATCCGAGTCAGATACCGACATCAATATCAATACTATCAAAATTAGGATTGATTAGCCCACCCCGAGTTGCAAGTGTGACATCACGTCTTTTTCTCTGGTGGAAGAGGTAAAAGGAGTATAAGCTGGTGACGTCATGGGGTCATAGATCAGACACGAACTAGTCACGTGACTAGGATCCTAAATCACTCATTAAACTTTGACATAAACACCCCTACATTCTCTCTGAGCACCCTGTGGCAAAGGGAGCTGAAATTCAATTGCGGTCTCACACAAGTGACATGAAGCTGCCTACAAGAGTAATTGAACAATGGTTGAGAGAGAATGAAATCGGTGAGCCCAGGCCCGGAGGAGTGCCGAAGTGCCAAAGAGCTACCACCTTACTCTATCAGCAGCTGACTGAATTGCTCTTTTACGCACCGATGGACACTTGCACGGCTTCAGATTTTCCCAAGAGCAACTCATCACCACTATTGTTTTTATTATTTATTTCTTAATAAACTTAATAAAAAATAAAAAACACAATAGCATGGTAAATGTGGTGAATCATACATCACCACTATTGTGTTTATTATTTATTTCTTAATAAACTTAATAAAAAATAAAAAACCCTTTGGAGATGTATGATTCACCACATTTACCATGCTATTGTTGTTATTGACTGATTGTTCACAAGGAAAGTTGTGCAACAGAAAAGCTTCAGCTTACAGTTCCACTACAAAAAATATGCCCTATTGGAACAAGAAAAAAAAAACTCAAATAAAGTTAAACTCTTCCTATGTCAAGCAAAAAAATCATCCAATGGGGCGAGCAAATTTAACTTGGCAAGAATTTTTAAAATTAGAAATAAATTCTAGCTGAAACCAAATGCTGTTGGATCTTAAAAATAGACAAAAACTCTCAAAACAAGTCTTTCCAAGCTGTGAAACTGCACTGAAATTAGAATATTCCAACTTGTATCTAGTGTACTAGGATGTTTTCTCTTTTATTTAAGACTAACTTAGAAAATGTAGTATTAAAATAAGTATATATGACCTTAAATTAAGAAAGTTTGTGCTTAATTTTAGTCCTTAAAGTAGCATATGAGTTCTTAAAACTAGAAATTCTAGCTTAAAGTTTTAATTTTAAATAGTTCTATTATATATCATTTATGCCTATTTATGCATTTTTAGATAGGACAGTTCTGATAGGAGAGAGGAAGAACACTTGGTAGAGCTCTGGGGAGAAGATTTTCACCGAAAGACCAGAGCTGGATTCGAACCCCCGTCACCAGACACGTCCGCACCACATGTCAGCGCTCTGACCGCTAGTTTCTAGTTTCAAGACAGATTATCTAGTTTTAAGACCACTAGTGACTAGATACAAGTTGGAATATTCTAGTTTCAATACGTTTTTACAGCTTGGAAAGACTTGTTTTGAGAGTTTTTGTATTTTTTTAAGATCCAACAGCATTTGTTACCAGCTAGAAGTTTTTGCAAATGTAAAAAATTCTTGCCAAGTCAAATTTGCTTACCCCATTGGCTGATTCTTTTGCTTGATCTAGGAAGAGTTTATCTATATTTGAGTTTGTTTTTCTTGTTTCAACTGGATGGGGTATTAAGGTTTGGGGTATTGATGATTTATTTTTCGGTGTAGATTTATTTTTCTTCTTTTCTTTTCACAAACACTTGAGTCTTATTTCAAGAAATCAAATGTTCTTACCCCATTGTCAGATATTTTACTTGATCTAAGACTAGAACTAGATTTAAGATTTTTTTTATTGTTCCAAGATGCATGTTTTTACCAGTATTTAATATTGATTTCTTAAAATAAAATATCAATAACATTCTTGATATAAGAATATGTTGAGTCAAAAATTCTTATTTTAAGATTCTTGTTTTAAGATCAGTGGAAAAATCGGCAACTTGTTTCACATAGTTTCTTAATTCAAGAACATAAATGACCAGAATAAGAATTATTTTCTCCTCAACAAAAAAAATATGAGTGTTATTTTCTCAAAATAAGCTAAGTAATCTATACCCAAAAGGTTTAAATTAGAAAATTCTTCCTAAAATAAGAAAATCAAGATTTTCAATCTAATTTTAAGCATTTTCAGCTTTGCTTAGAATTCATTTTTTTGCGATGCAAAGACATCTGATAGATTACCTATGAAAATGTATTCGACTTGCTGATAAGCATAAAAAGAGGCAATATGCCTTCCACAGAAAAAAATGACAGTTGGATGGATGGAGGGATGGATAGATGATAGGTGATTGGATAGAAGCATAGACAATGGATTTCTGATTAATAGAGAATAATTTACCAATCATTGGGGCCATTTCCAACAAAGGCTGGGATGACGCCTCTCGTTTCATGCATCTTATGGTCATGCTCTCCTCCTGGTTTAAATAACAGCCATTGTGTTCTGTGTCTGAGAAGTCAGCTATAATGTTTTTTGATTTGGGGGAAAAATCTTCTCCGTCCTCCATGGCAACACAGATATTATCACATTTCTGGTGGCCAGAAGCTTGGGAGAGCCCCATCAGTTCCTTTCCAAACTCCCTAAAATCCAATTGTGCAGATGTGAGTGCTTTATTGTTTTATGCAGTCTATTTAAAATTGTATATAAAAACTTACTCAAAACTTAAAAATTGGCAATATATATTGATTTTTCCTATTCACTTTACTCATTAATGCTATATGGAATGTTATATATTAGTATAACATATAATGTTACTTGATTAAGTATGTTTCATAAAGTAAAACTGAGCAGGGTTGTTGCTACCCCTCTTCAACATTGATATCAACTAGAATTCATGAAATCATAAAAGCAATAATGAAGTCTTACCTTTCTCCTTCATCTTTAATATCAAAGTCTTTTCCAGGTGTAACACTTTCCAATTCAGATATGTTTATCAAGTTTTTTGAATGTGTCTCCTCTATTTTTTCTTCCCCCTCTTCTGTTTTTCTCTCTCTACTCCCATTCTGCATGTAGTTTTCAGCTTTTCTTGCCTCGGTCTTGGACTCTCGATGCCTGTGGCGTTTAGGTCGCCCCCCATCCACCACCCCAGCAGCAGCAGCCGCTCGAAACTTCCTTGCCACACGATGCTTCCTCTCTGTGTTTGCATGGTGATTGTTAGCACTAGGCTTCTCTTCTAGGGTTGATCCCATCAGGTGCAAAGGATCAGACTCTGGAGGTTCAGTGAGAGGGATAGCCATGGACAAGGGTGGTTCAGGTAGAGGCATGCCCACAGACATCGGTGATTCTGACAAGTGTAACGGGCTGGTTTCAGGAGAACCACTCAGAGGTTGATTTTCGCTTCCTGGGTTGTCTGTTGGTTCTTCAGTGCCACTGCCAAACAGTACCTCACGACTGGCTATCTGACGACGTTTTCTCAGCTGGTTTGCCCTCTGCTCCCAGACGGACATGTTGATTTTTTTGCGTCTGTCTCTGCGGTTTGCAAACGCATTAACAGGTTCTTCTTGTTTAGTTGAAGCTTCCTCTTCAGCATCTGTGGGAGATGGCCTGCCTCGGTGGATAGCACGTTTCCTGTACAAGTATGGTCTCCGTCTTCTTCTGCAGGAAGATGATGAAACTCAGTCAGGAGATCAAAAACATCTGCATGCACACTCACTTTTCACAAGGGTGTGTGGTAAAACCATAAAATCAGAATAAAGTGATGACTATCGTGAAGTGAACTAAATAAAAAAACTATTCAAGCTAAATAAAACTATTTTTGGAGGAAAAACAAGGTAAAACTGTTGAATCGAGCAAAACAGGTAGGAAATTATAAACAGAATAGAGAGAGAGAAAGTACAATAGATTTACAGGTAACCAGGTGGTTTGAAGTGTCAATGTGATGGACAGTGCAATTGAAATGGCAAACAACATGAATAAATAGGTAGAAAGACAATACTTACAATTACGTGAACTCTGTTGTCCATGAAATCAAATGAACGATCAATTAAAAATAAGCCATTAGTGTTTTTGTATGAGACAAACCAAGCAATCCAGATTGGATTTGTCCTAATTAGTCAACTCTTAATAGTTATAAAATTTAGCAAATAAGATACCCTGTAGACTTCCGTAAAAACTGTACTATGGAAAATAGAGAGATACTTGAAAAAGTTATAAACTTTTCAAACATGTGGTTGGTGTAGGGAAAACTAGGGCCAAAGCTTGACTGCTACTTTATAATAATTGTGGTTATTTTAGTAGTGATCAAAGGGGTTATTTAATGAAATCTCTGTAACAATTTATAAGGATTCAGATTTCATTATTTCAATTATTCATGACTTTCGTCCATCAAGAATGAAAAAAAATTCCAACGCCATTGATTCCAGACCAAATATTTTACTTCAAAATATTCAATTGATCTGAGCTAGGTAACAAGATTAAAAAAATGTGATTCGGCAAAGAGACAACTGTAGCCAAAGCAATGCTATCTGCTATACTAAGACATACATACTACTTTAACTAAAGGTCACACATGCATACAAGCCTTTTCACACATAACCACACAAAAGAATCCAATGTTTTAACTGGTAACTGTAAACATCTCATCTCAAATTCAAAACACTTTAGATTTTGTCTAACCAATCTGCAAGAGTTCAAATCTTTTAACCCATGTGATTCCCTTAAACAGACAAATTATATAACTGTTATATTAAACATCTATTAGGAGCTATTGTTAGCTTACTTTAACTGTATGGGGGAATCATGCAGGGGTTAAAACTTGTTCTCACACAGTATTTCATATGCAAGCTGACCGGTCCATAAACAATAATTTAGTATTTTTTAGCCACATAATGACAGCATAATAAAGCACTAAAGTATAAATAAAGTATTCAGCCTCTACAGTAAAATATACTTTTAATTAACTGCATTTATGCTAAATAAACAATACAAAGTACAGTTTAGCTATACAACTTTGCTAAAGGGTTAGACTGAACAAAAATAATATGCCTGGCAGCTGCACTTGAGCAACTTTCACCCAACTTTTTTCACTGAGAAAGGACATGACTAATGTTCCACAATATATCCAATGTTAATGCCTATGTCCGACCTATCAAAATTCTCTCATTAAGAGAGAAGCCATGAGACAATTCTTATTTGTGCTGTCTTTTTGTTCTCTATATGTGTGTAACACACACTAATCAAATTGCATGGGTTAAGGGAACATGAGAATTTAAAATTGTTAGCTAATGGAAGTCCAATAAGAACTGAGACTTATGATTGAGAATCCAAACTGCAATGACATGCTTCGTACTATCCTGAACTCTAGACAGAGTGAGGTATAATGTGAATTTATTCTGCATCATTCATGTAATGGCACCTGTCAGGCTGAGGACTACAACCAACGGCTCAGAGTTCAGTGACGTAACCACCGAGTTGATGATGAAACAGATTACAGGCTGTATCAAACTTCCAAAATAAGTATGACAGTGTGTGTCCTGAAGCAGTGATCAAAAACAAAACATCTCAGCTGACAAGATAAGTACAAAAACTTGAGCGTAACTTACTCAAAACCAAACAGAGTAGTTGCTAGAACAATAAATGAGCATAGAATGAGGCAACAGGCAAACTTAAATACTCTATAACAGAACGAGACACATGTGATATAAATTAACATAATTACTGGAAAACTAATCAGAAACTGAGACAGGAAAGTCAAAAATAGAGATATCTGGGGTCCTTATCGTCCTTACAGACACCTCCATGAACAGGGAGTGCAATTGTAACTGGACCTCTTAGAAATTGAATTTCTCCTCATTTGGTAAGTCCTGCTTTTGTTAATGGCATCTTGTTAGAGTTTATGATACAACTGGCCATTTTTGTACAAAACGTTCTACTTGTCTAAATAAACTCTCTCTCTCTTTCTTCCATTCCAGCCAGAACCAGATCCAGCTCCTTGCTGTCAGATGCTTCCTGTGAATAGAGGTTTACCCTCAGATCTGCTGAGCAAAAATAAAACATATCCAGGAGAAAATCAGATCTAGAAACTTAAAAACGTGAAGTGAAAGTGACCAGTTAGGGAGTGACCCATATACAGAATGTTTGCTCTGCATTTAACCCATCCTAGTGTACAACACACCATGAACAAACACCCAGAGCAGTGAGCACCCATGACTGTGGCACCCGGGGAGCAGTCGGGAAACTGGTGCTTTGCTCAAGGGCACAACAGCTGTGGGCTGTGGTAGTTGAAGATGGGAGAGCAAGTGTTTCATCACTCACACCACCTTCAACTCTGTGCATCTGGGGATCGAACTGGCAACCTTCCAAACACATGTCGATCTCCTTATCCACCGGACCACAACTGCCCTTAGTAGGCTTCACTTTCTACATTCTCCAGTTTTACTCACAGCTCATACAACACACACACACTACCCATCTACTATCAGATTTGGCAACCATTAAAGTCCATGTTCATAGTTTTTGACTCATAATTAGCCTTTGCTGTATATATTAGCCTCTGAGTTTTGGCAGATTGAAACAATGACCACTGTCTTGCCATGTGGTGACCCTCTACATAATGTAAAGTAGGAGGGCAGCAACAAATGGCAGCTGTGGTGTAGCAAAAGACATGAATAACATTAAAAAGTCATGGTTAAAATACAGATTATTCATTCATGAAGGTTTATTAGCTTTTTTATGTCGTTATTTTTCAAATCTTTTGATGTAACCTATGTCTAATAGTTTTTAAAAATGTCCTAGAGTCATATAAATTTGTGAGAAATCTGACGTTCCTTTAATGACTAGAGCAGTAAGCCAACAGAGGAACAGGTGTGAGAAAAAAACAGTATTGGCTACAGCTAACCCTGTAGAAAACCCAGTTTATGCCCATATTTCTTTCAAATATCTACAACCGGTGAGTTATAACTAATTACATTTAATTTGTTCATTTCCTTGTGTAAATTGTATGATAACTGATATTTTTTGAGTACTTTTTTAAATGTTTAATTTTACTTTCATTCAAGTAATGTTTCGTGAGGTATCTGTACTTTTACTTAGTTACATCTTAGCTGCATTCCTCTGTTACGAATATCATGGAAACACAAAATATAATTTTGTATAGTCACCTATTTTTGACGTTAGTATGTATCGCAAGATGTTGAGGCTAATGTGCGAGAGTTAGCCAACTAATGGCCTGTGGCAGATCACCCGTGGCCTCATGTTCAAAGTTCTCTCCAATATGCAAAGAAAGCTTTGTTATGCAGTACATGCTTTGTGCACCTAAAGTGATGGAGATAAAGCATATTTTAGGATCAATAATTCACGGACTCCAAGTTCAACCTAAAAAACATTAAGTGGTAAATAACAATGTTAATGTATTTAAATCACATCAGTGTTAATGTTACTATGGTTACTTTCCCATATACTCGCTCGTGAATGCTGAACATGTCTGTGATGCTAGTTGTTTACTTTTAATTCAGAAAAATGTTTTTTGAATAAAACTATCCATCCATCCATTATCTTGTCGGCTTTTTCCCTTTCGGGGTCACCACAGTGGAATGAACCACCAACTATTCCGGCATTTGTTTTACGCAGCGGATGCCCTTCCAGCCGCAACCCATTGCTGGGAAACATTCACACACACTCATTCACGTTCATACATTACGGACAATTTTGTTTACCCAATTGACTTATACAGCATGCTTTTGGACTTGTGGGGAAACCGGAGCACTCTTGGTAAACCCACGCGATCACGGGGAGAACATGCAAACTCCACACAGAAATGCCAACTCACCCAGCCGAGGCTTGAACCAGCGACCTTCTTGCTGTGAGTCGACTGTGCTACCCACTGCGCCACCGTGACACCCTTGAATAAAACTACAGTTTAACAGTCACCAGCAACTTTTTGACTTGAACAGACTGAGATGATATTTGGTAAAAACAAAACAAAGTTACTTTTAAGGAGCGACAATGCAATAGCTACTTTTGTAACCCCCATTCCCCAAATAGGAACTGGAGACATATGTTGGTGACAATTATGGGAAAGTACCGCAGGGGGCCCAAATCTCTCCCCACACTCTTTAAAAGATCAATCAGTGCACAAGCTGATGGTCACATAATCACGCCATCGTTCATAAAGCAGATGTTACCAATGTATCCTCCGCTCTGGCCTCAAGACTTAACTTTTAATAGGCAGTTGGTTGAATAAAACCTCACTTACCATCTCATACAAGAGGAGAGAGTTCATCGATCCCTGAGCTTGAAGGGAGATGTGAAGGCCATACTCACCACCTCAGAGGCCGGATTGAGCAGAGTACCTCTTGCCAGCGCCATAACAGCCCTAATTAGTGCGCTATCAATTGCAGGGGGCAAGCGGCATCAAAAGCTGTGCGTGTGGTAGAGATGGCCTCCACTAGCAAATGGGCCAACCTCTGTTTGGAGACAGCCTTCCTTACCATCTGCTGTGCTTCATAGCATACAAAGAGCTAATTAGAATTTAAAATACAATTTTTTGGGTCCTTTTTACTTAGATCCTCAGTGCTCGGACTGTGCAATTAGATCCAGGGGTTGGTGCTGTCTCCTCACTAGGCAGAGATTGGATGTTCACTACCTGTGTTTTGAAGGGGATGGTAGGAACCTTGGGCACTCATCCAGCTCTGGGATTAAGGATAATATGAATGTCACCAGGATAGAACTGTAAGCAGGTATTTTCAATGGAGAAGCCAGTTGCCCCAGGAGCCTCTAGAAGTTCTTCAGAAGGACCACCAATTTGTGGAGACTCTGTGTAATGCCTTTGGCAGGCTTAGGGCACCATCTCTATGGACGCATGCTCGCATATTCAACCAGTCTAGCTCCATACTCACAAAAAGCTATGGTCTGGCTGGGGGTTAGACTGCTCTTTTCCGAGTTTTTCCGAAGCCCCAACAGCTGAGATTACATAAGATCCTGTCTCTGTGAAGAATCAACTTGGACCGCGACTGGGCCAGTATAAGCAAGGTGCGCCAGAATTCGAAACTCTTCCTCTAATAATGATACTATAGCCACCTCGAACACCTTTGTGAAGGTACGATGGAATAGAGACAAGCCGAAGTGGAGGACACACTACTGATACACTCAACCTTTGAGGCCAAACCGAAGGGGTCTGTGCAGAGGGAGTATGCTCACGTGAAGTACGCATCCTCAGATCTATTGTGGCGAACCAATCCTCCGGACCAACTGATAGACCGTGCATCTGGAGACATCCTCCTCAAGAGAAGTCTCAGGAGACAAGCAATCAGAAGACGAAGGTCGAGGATTGGATGCAACCAGCCTGTCCATTTGGGACCTAGAAAGTATGGGCTGTAAAACCCCCTTTCCATGTCGGCAGGAGGGGCCGGCTCGATTCCACCTTTGCTTAAAAGGGAATCAATCTCTTTCTGCAGGTCTGGCAGTCGAGGGCAATGCCGGATAGTGTGTATGAGCCAAGGAACATAAAGGGAAGCTTCCACCAAGCTTCCTGACTCCACTAATGGTGTCATATGCACTTTGCCAATAGTTCCCATAACAGGGCTGTGGATTAATGGACTTAGAAATGGGGTCAAAAAGCAGAGAAAAAAGCAAAGAGCTATCCGAATGGCTCAGCATCAGACAAATGTGTCTTGCGAAATAAGAGCTGCATTTGGATCTGCAACCCAAGCCTCTAACTAAGGGAGTTACATTTTTGCATATTAAATGAAAAACTGAGTGCTGCCCTGTGGGTCTGCGGCCTGATGGTGGTGGCACCTCCTCCCTCCAAGGGATGGATGGCTGTTCCCCTAATGATGTTGGGGGGACACCTGGACAGGACTACTCCTCCGTAGACTCCACAGACACTCTCGGTCTCGCTCTTCAGCGTCAAACAGGGGGTGGGGGAACCAATTTCAAAGGGAATCTGCCACGTCATTCCCTGCACGCCATCAGCACGCCAAGCCAAAAGTGCTTGTAATTAAAGTTTCACAAAGTTCCAGTGGTGTGTTATGCTCATTCAGTGTGGATGTGCTGAGCTGCAGAGTTCACAGACTATAATCTGGAAAAGCTGGGCTCTTTCAGGTGTCAGTCCTTGGTTTGCAAAGCACATAAAGAACATCTTACAGCTTCTTCCCAGGTGTCCAACACTCAAGTCAAGTGCATAACCTAAAATGCCACCACACAAGATGACATCATCAAATAACACCCTATTAATTATAGAAAATGGCATCAACGACTCTACGTTATTTTGGAGATATATAGGTAATAAGAAACATTGACGTATAAAAACAATGATGATTAGCTAACCTGGGACCTATAGAGTAGTAATGTTGATAAACTTTTTTGAACTTAACCAACCCAGGTGACTGTTTTCTCATTTATGAGGTGAAGGCGCCCCCCCCAGAGGCAAAGAAGCAATATAAAAAATTTGCTAGGCAAAGGCAAGCCTCTTATAGTACATTTAAGCTACACAGATATCAAAACACAAGGACAAATGATACATTCATATATGATACTTCACCTCACGTGTTTGATGGGACTGAAATCTTACAATAGCACTGAGGCATCCTGGTTTATAAGTAAGCGTAAAGCATTAGAGCATTAGCAACAGCCTGCAACACAATCTACTCTGTTGAATCTTTCTCTTTCCAGTTTTATATAGTACTATAAAAAAAATTGCAAACTTACTCAGAGAGGCCAAACTCTCTGCTTTTATAGCGTTGATTGAAGAACTCTTCTTCCTCTTCTTCTTCTTCCTGCAAAATATAAAAAATAGTATTTTTACTGATATTTTGATCACAATATTTTTACAAGTAGGCAAGTTCCTCTTTTAAGTTTGGCTTCTTTTTTTTTGTTTAAAGACCTGACAACATTTTGTCCAACAGAAAGAAGTTAATGAATTCCACTTGTCTATGAACAATACTGAAGGATGTTCTGTTTTATAGTTTATTCATGTGAGTGACTTATATTTACAAAAAGGTAGTTGAGTTTATTTTTTTATGTTTATTTAAAGGCATGTTTTTATGTTTATTTTAACATTAACATCTTTTTTTTTTAAAAATGTCATCATAAGGTATATTTTCTTATTGGACTATCTCTCATTGGTTACGCAATGTTCTAGTTTGATGACATTATCACATTACAGTGGTGTGCCATGAATGTTTACTGTATTTGTATTCAATTGAAGGTATAATGCATATATATGTAAAGAGTTTAAGTTAAACAAGTGCTTACATGTTTCAACAGTGTACACTTACCTCTAGATGTCACTGATTACTCAAATATCCACAGAACCATATGCAAGCCAGCTCAAATGCGTCTTGAATGAATAAATCATAAACATTGCGCATAAAAAGACATATGCTTTTTTTGACAAATTTTCTTCACTTATAAACAAAGTTACCATCAGATGTGAGGTTTTCAATGGGTGCCACATAACATTAAAGTGAACCTTGGCATGTCTTTGAAAAAATGTATTCTAGTGTGGAGTACTTGGGGTAAAGCTGTTATTTGTCACCAAACCACTTTACAATAATAGTGGACACACTTATTGCTTGGTTTAAAACAATAATGCAAAAGACAATACATTTGGAAAATAGTTACACAATTACTGTGATATTTCTGTAAACAATTTCAGCAAGTTTAAAAATTAGTAGCACAATATAATTATTTTTAGCCTAACAAGTCAAAATGCTCATAAAGTATGTAAACCTGGAATTATGATCCAAAATGTGATGGTCTCACCTTTGTTAGTTCCTGTGCATTAGCAAGATTATCCACAGCAATGGCCAAGAACACATTGAGCAGTGTATCTGTCAGACCATGGTCATGAACAAAATAAACTCACACATTTACTCATGGTATACAAATTAATAATTAAAAAAATGAAAGTTACCTTTTTTCTTTTCTCTGCTTTATTACATTCTTTAGTTTGACCAACAATGCAGAACTGCTGAAGCCTTATTGAATGCAACTAGTCTATTTCTAATTTTGGCACCGTAACTCATCCTTTGAGGGTATCTATATCTAAATATTTGTTTTTCATCCCATTTTTGCTTCAGACCTCAAATAAAAAAACATGCTCTTAAAGAGACAATGTAAATCCTTTGAAATTATATTGGCTAATTTAACACATTATTTTAGATAGATAGTTTCCCAAGGTAAGGATACAGTTCCCAAACAAGGTTAAGACTATGAAGTAGATGGAAGACCACATCCCATAATGCACTCCTCCTTGTGAGCGAATCCCGTCATACATAACCTCGTTCCAGTCTTCACCGGTCAGGATCTAAAGAAAGTTTAACAATTAAATACTATAATAATAAGTAGTAAAAAAAGTAATCCTCCCCAGCAAATCTTTTCTCCCAATCACTAAGATGTCAGAGCTTTATTTTGTTCTGTGAAGAAAGGAGGCTGTAAGGAATCACTGGTCAATATTCTATTTTTACTGTATACCTCACCAGCAACACAGATCTTTTGTTGTGTTCCAGATATTTTCCTGATTCAAAATTATGCACAAATACATACAATGAATAGATAATAAAGAATATATAAATTCCTTGTTACATCAAAGGTTTCTGTTATATTCTCTGTCCTGCGGCCTGCCCTCTGTTAAATACAGTTTTTACAATACCGGGGTGAGAATATTGTTATAGTACTTAACTTATGAATGTAAAGTTATTGTGTGATGTTTGTTTGTTACTTTACTAAATAACTGCATGCTAACTTTGCTAACAAATGTAATTAAAAACTATATGCATTTATAACTATGTTCTGTAGCAAAGCTAACTATAAGAGTGTTAAAAAGCATAGAAAATATAGTAAGATTTGTGCCCCAAATAGTATAGTGGTGACTATGTTTCAGTGAAAAGTTTGGCATGGAGGGGAGGAAATAGTGCGTGTGAAACTCTTAAATACTCTCTGTGCTTTAAATATAGGGAGATTAGTTGAGAAATGCAAGCAAGAGAGTGATCCCTTATCTGTATCTTATTGGTGGAGACTAAAATTATTATTATTCAATGCAGATGTGGACTACTCAAACTATACAAGAAGTGTACACTTAAACTCTTTATTCTGTTGTGCACTGATTGTTTTGAACTTGAACAGAACATTTGTTGATATACGTTTCACATAAAAATGAACATGTATTTAACCACTTACATAATGAATCTTTTTTTCATTGGTTTTCCCTGGAACTAAGATTCAAAGTGTAAAAAAAAGCTTTGTTATTAAGTGTAAG
Organism: Danionella dracula; assembly: GCA_900490495.1. Taxonomy (NCBI): domain Eukaryota; kingdom Metazoa; phylum Chordata; class Actinopteri; order Cypriniformes; family Danionidae; genus Danionella; species Danionella dracula. The sequence continues at coordinate 2,332,854 of UELW01000021.1, forward strand.
TAAAACAAATAAAATCCAGGATTTTGTTCATGGGATTAGTTTATGAGTCAAGGAAACGCAAGTTTTTTATTTTACAAAGAACACATGATAGGTGTGTATTGAACACCCATAACAGACCAACACCCATAATTGGGACATTAAACTGTTTGGTTTTGTTCAGTATGTCAAATTTAGACTATAGGCTTTGCTTGCTAGGTTAGTAGCCTTTATAGCCACACCATTAATTTAGTCATTTAAGGGTTCAAACATCACTGAAGAGATTATGAATGTGCCTTGAAAAAATATTTCAAGCATGGTTTTCTCCAAAGAAGAAATGTGACGTGAATTGCAAACAGAGTAAAGTATCCCCCAAGCGCAGACAATGCATTATGTTTGCATAATTCTCACTTGATGTTAATGCTCAGTTAGAGATAGCAATACTCATTACTACACCCTAGTGCAGTTCCTATTGAAGAAGAGAGAGAAAACAATACAAAATCACACCTGAAACACAGTCATGATGGCAGCTGGAAAGGTGTCAAAATTAGTCGGTGTGTAGTCTTCGAATATAAACCTGGGGAGGAGAAAGAGCCATCACCATGAGTAATAGACTTTTGGCCTTTTAAAACTATAATAATAATTTACAAACATTAATTATTAAACTATACTTCTAATTTGTCACACATATCTTGGTGCAGACAATGACATCAGGGTTTTATGACTTTTCATCATGCAAATGTAAATAAATAATTGAACAACAACTTCTCTTCGAACTGCAACCGGGTTTGAGTGCCCAAATGAGCTTGGAAGCTATATTGTCTGGGGCTGAATGGCCCTGGGAGGGCCTCCCATGGCAGGCAGGTCCCAGGAGATTGGTCAGGCTGGTTCAAAAACCCAATGAAGAAAACACCACCAAGGCATGCTACGTTGCCCAGTATGGCAGAGCCGTGGCCCCACCCTGTAGCCAGGCCTGGGATAGGCTACCTCCGGGAGAGCTTCAATCAAATTCTGCGAGGTTGGGTACATTGAATCTGTAGTAACAATGTTTTCTGCCTCCATTGTCAATGCAGCTGTTCAGAGCTGCGGACGTAAGGTCTCCGGCACCTGTCATGGACACTGGAAGTAAGGGATGCCATCAGACGGAAAGTGTTATCGAGCTTGGTGAGCTTGTAAGACTCCTGAAAAAGCCGATAGGTACCGAAGGGTCAAGCGTGCTGCGGCTTCGGCAGTTACGGCAGAAAAAACTTGGGTCTGGAAGAAGTTCGTAGGTCATAGAGGAGGACTACAGGTCGGTCCCAAAGAAATTCTGGCAAACCAGCTGGCGCCTCAGGAAGGGAAAGCAAGCTTCTGCCAACAGTGTTTATAGTAGTGATGGGGGGGTTGCTGACATCGATATTGTTGGGTGGTGGAAGGAATACTAGGTATTTCACCAACTTCTCGATGACAAAGCCCTGGTGTGGATGAGATTCATTCTGAAGTCTCTGGATATTGCGGGGCTGTCTTAGTTTACATGCCTCTGCAGTGTTGCATAGGACTCTAGGACAGTACCTCTAGACTGGCAGACTGGGGTGACGGTTTCACTTATCAAGGGATAAATTTTATTTTACTCTTACTAATAAAGTGACTGCTGACTTGATAGATAACGACTCGATGATGAAAAATCCAAGATGAATATCTGAAGGTAGGTCTGAGTTCAGTTAAACACAGGCTCACATTCATGATCTATATTAAAAGTACACTTCATTGCTGATGTGAGACAATTACAGCCTATCAAATTTAAGACAACTGACTAAATGAACGACTGTAAACATGTGCCTCAGTACTCATCATACACTGCCATTGAACAACTTGTAAATAATAATAGTGGGCAGCCATTGACTAAAATGCCAGAGCCTTTTTTTGGTCCCAGTTCTGTCTTGGTTTCCAAGGAGTAGAGATCTGAGTCCTAAAAACTAAGACCGGAGTGGGACTTATTTTCCCTAAAGTTTCATGCCTTAGATAAGCACACTTCAGATCACAGCTTATTAAGTTCTTGTAATTGCAACATAATAGCGCACTTTTTTGTAAAGCCTTGTAATTTGAAAGATTATTTTAAAAATTATCTCGCTCTTTTGGGCTCTTAATAGCTAGTTTGCACATTACCCACTTCATTATCATTTAATGCTTCAAACTGCAAACTTTTGGTTTAAAAAGTTGCCAGTTTTGGAGCATATGGCTTCTATTTTCCATCTTTCAAACACTGACTGAGCACACTGTCATTTTATATCTGAGTGCTCCTACAAAAAAAGCTGTAAAGAGGAGACTGTCATCAAAAAAGGCGGTTAGCATACATCATCATCAACTCAGTGTGATGACTGAACACTGGTGTTTCAATAAATTCAATTTCAAATATGTCATTTTCCATGCAGAGCAGCGCTGATGAGATACCATTGAGTGCACCCATGAAATAAACAATTATGAATAGCTAAAATTAGACATTTGTGACTTCATCAGTATGCTGAATAAGTTTAACTCCTGAATAAGGAGTTCATTAACATGTTCATTATAATTTTGGCCAAAGCAAATCAGTTACAGATGCACTCTATCATCCTTAGAAAAATTAGACTTGAGCCTACCTAAAATCATATGCCATTCAATATGTGGTTTGTCCAGCTACATCTTGTTCACTACCGAAAGTGCATACATCAACGATGACGCAGAAGAGCAGTCAGATAAGACATGCTTACGAAACAAACAAAAAATTTTGTAAAAACTTTAAAAAAATAGTAAATTCTCTATTTCAGCATCAACATTCCCCTTATTATTGAATAAATGTGATTCACTTGACAGCTGATAAGTTTGCATTCAGCACTATCATCAAAGTAGCAACTTAAACCAATACATTTTTAAATAACAAGAAAGTAAAAAAAGCTAAGAATTTTGAATATTTCATATATTTGCCAATAATATTTCTAAATGAACCGATCTTTTATAATGTTAAACTTTATTTTATTAAGCACCTGAGCTGAACATAGATCAAAACAGTCCATGAGCCGCAGAGATAAAAGGAATAAAACAAGATAAAAACAAAATGCATAGTTAGAATTCTATTTAATTGTAGATTCAGATTGAGAAAACTCAATTAAGACATTGTTGTCCAATTTTTGATTTTCAATTAAGAATGAAAAATTGAATGAGCATAATATACATGGACTTTCTATACTTTTGTTGCCAATCTTTGTTAAAATAGGTAAAACTTTAGTTTTCTGACCTTCCACCAAACAACTGCATTCCAAGCAAAGCGAAGACTACAATGAAGAGGAAGAGGAGGAAGAGCAAGCTGATGATGGACTTCATGGAACTCATGAGTGACACCACCAAGTTCCTCAAGGATGACCAATACCTAATTAATAACAAGAGAGAATTATAAACCAAAAGTACGTTTCTGTAATCTGTTTTTATACAGCATAAAGCTTAATGTCTGTGTTATGTAAATATCCTAGTTAATGCATCAGGAGATTCATGGAATTATTAGTGTTTGTGTGAGATCTATTTTGGTCTGGAAGTGTAGTGATACATATTTGTTCACATATATTACTTGGTGATTTTGAAAATCCGTAGAAGTCGTAAAGCTCTGAGGACACTGATTCCAAAAGAGACTCCAGGCCTGAAGAACCCCCACACCACTTCAAAGATACTGCCAACAATCACCTGCAAATAAAATTAAAATATGTGCATTTTTGCCAAATGCAGCAGTCAGTGAATAAAAAAAACACCCAGTGTTTGCTAGTACAACAAACTGCATGTTGAAATATCTAGAATTTGGATGGAACTTTTCACAACAAAATATACACTTTATTAGGTACACCTGGGGCCTGTACCATGACGCCGGATTAACTGGTTAGCCAGCTAAGTTTGGGATTTGTTTGCAATCTTCCTGGATTTTGGGTACTGTGAAACAATCTAGGTGTCACGAGCCTATTCGCTGTCTCTCTTACCTGGTAGTTTTCCATTACACCTGAGTACGATTTGTAGCCACGCCCCCTGGCTCTCACGCTGAATACCACCATACCTGAAGCTTATACTAATTAACTCTTCTCCCTACATAAGCGCTTGTGTTCAGACAGTCGGTGTCAGATCTCGGACCATCTTGACCACGCTCAACTCTCCTGCCCTGATAAATCTAACGACTGCCTGGATACCACTACGCTTGGCTTCACCGCTCTGGCTCTGCAACCTGCCCGGCTACGCTCTGATCGCCAACCCCGGCTACCAGACCTGCCGCCAGCTCCTGACTACGCTCTGCTCTCCTGCCCCGGTTCATCGATCTGCTACCCAGTCAAGACCCCGAGGGCTTTGTCTCCAGGCAGCACCACAAGCCGCAGCCCGCTGGGCATTGAAGTTTGCTCCATTCCCCTTGTCCCCAATCACTTAATAAAGAATCTCTGTTTAAACTTGATACTCTTGGGTCCTCGTCTCTCTTGTGCCTGACACTAGGATTTAATCAGTTTTTGTTGTCCCTGGTTACTTACTTCACACAGCTAACCTGCTCCAGAGCAGGCTATGTTCAGCAGTAGAGATTGCAAGTTTATGTTTCTCCAATCAGTAGTTAAAAAAGGAAGTTTTAAGTGACGTAATACTAGCATCTGTAACAATAAATCTAAATTTTCGTACCAATCCTGCACAAAATTGTGCGCAAATTGTGCAACACTCACTTAATTCAAGAGAAGTTTTCAGGATCCCTAAGCATTTCCTGACACGCAATTGCGTGAAAGATACAGATTTTCTGCTGAAGGAATAGCTTACATTTGTGAGCTTCGTCGCACATACAAAAGTGTCGAGAGTAGAAATCCTGCCCTCGCTGTACCGCAGACGGTGTGTTGTATAGCTAATCTGCTCCAGACCATAACTTTTATCTGCTGCTTTTTGTGTTGAGGTTACGCATTCCAAAAAATAAAAACACATACATTTGTAGGAAATAAGCATTCATTTTTTATTGTAATACAACCATAAACACATTAACATGACATAAAAAATTTAAACGTATTGGAATTAACACTGCAAAAAATATCCTATCGTATTTTTCTTAACTTTACTCTCTTGCTCCTCCTGCGCAGTGAAAAACAATTTGGCTCTGTCATGTTCATTAGGATTGGTTATTCAGTGCAAAAGTCAGTTTTTACGGGCACGCACCAGTGCACTAATCTTAGCTTCAGGATTAAAGCCTGACTCGACAAAGAAAGTTGATGAGCTGCTTCACTGTACCGATTAAGCCTGATTGAAACAGTTAGGTAATTTTGAGTTTGTTAAGCCACGTTCATGGTACATGCCCCTGTCCAATTTTTTTTTATGGATATTTCTAATAACCCAATCACATGGGAGCAACTCAATGCATTTAGGCATGTAGACATAGTGAAGATATTCTTAAAAAAGTAAACTGAGCAACAGAATTGGGAAAAAGGGTGATTTAAGTGACTTTGAACTGCAACTGCTTGAATCTTATTTGAAGATCATATATTCAATCTTATTGAATCTAAGGGTTAAGGCAGTTATCAAGGCAAACAGGGGTCCAACTTGGTACAAGCAAGGTGTATCTAATAAAGTGGCCGATGAGTGAGTGTATGTTTGCAATCAAGATACTAAACGTCTAATGGTTAGAAGTCATTCTCAAATATCTTGATGGAAAAGGTTAAGCTATGGGTCACATTGAAAGGGACACAGCATTGATGAAAGAATAAAATTGAGTGAGCTGTCTGTAAAAGAGGCACTTACCCCACAATCAAAGCAGTTAAAGGACGAATGGAAGTAAAGACGAAAACCCAGGCCATACATTTTGAGAAACATCTCAGCAAGAAACAGCCCCAGAAACACAAACTCTGTATAGTCTAAAAAGTACAGGGAGACATTTCAATTGTAAAGCAAGTTATCAGATACACACCATGTCTGCTCTGGAAGTACTGCAAGAATATATGAGACACTTGCACGAAATCACCATGGCAGAAGAAAATGAAAAAACATTATGCATTCACTCATAGCATCCAACAGGCACTAGCATGCACTGTGAGGGACAAACATGGTAAAAGACATGAACCAGAAGTAAAATTCAATGTTAACTTGGTCCAGTCATGGACCATGTGAGCCCATCTGTGATTGTAAACTATTTTCTCAGTTTTTTTGTTTTATTTCACTGCCAATTCATGAGATGTTATAGGTTGGTTTGCTGCTAACATCCATGTTGCTGAATTCACTGAAAATAAACAATTTTTTTTTGTTGTAGATTAGTACTGAGAACAAGACATCAATTTAGCTGTTTTTGAACTAAACAAATATATTCCCTAAGATATTATGTGAAAGTGTTATGTTTGCTCTATATCACTAGGCAAAAAAGGTCTACCCAAGAACATTTTTTAATTCATTTAACTTCTACGAGGTGCTGCAAATGATAAATTTAATGAATCTGACAGTACAATGCTCCGTTTGATACAGTGGTAACATAATGCTTAATTATTATGCAACGGGCTTTTCCTTTAAAGTAACTTTCTTGGCATTTAATATAAAACAGGCATGCGTTCTCCAGAGCCATTGCCTAGTACACATCATCATCATTTGCTATCAACATTGTAACACTTTTGATTGGGTTTCTTTCAAAGTTTATTAGGATGTTTTGATATATTCCAACCAGTGATTTTCATTGGTGTCAAGTAATGTCTATGGCTACTTGTATAACCCCTGTTCCCCGAATAGGTAATGTATTTCGATGATCGACTATGGGAGCTCCGCTCAGGGGCAACCAAATCACTCTACAAAATTGAAAAAGGCCAGTAGCATACAAACGCTAATTGCTTACGTCAGGTTTCAGATTATCCTCTAAAAACCACACCAGCTTGGTCCTTCCGCATCGGCCAATGGCCAGGCACATCAGTAGTCCAGCACCGAGCGGGTCCTTCTCCACCCAGGCCTCAAGTGACAGACTTAATTTTTAATGGGCAGCCGCCAATTATATAAACATCCCATACTTGCCCATACCAGAGGAGGGAGTGCATCAATCCCTGGTCTTGCAGAGAGATGCGTGGAGGCCGTACTTCAAAAGCTGGTTTTAGAACAAGTTAAATACACATATGGTTTCAGTGATGGACTGACAGATAATATGCCTTGAGTCAAATAGGGCAAGGTTGTTAGAGGGAAGATTACAGATATAGAACTAAACAGAGCATTTAAGAAAGTTAGCCTTTCAGGGAAATGCTCAGCCCTCAGTGACCAGGGTCATAAGATATACAACTGGTAGTCTCTGAGTGCAGACAAGTGGACAGTGTGTAGGACTACACCGCTTAATCTAACATCTTTACAAGTGGAGTATCTCTTGCCAATGTCCTTAATGAACGGGCTCTCAACTGCAGGGGGCAAGGGTAGAGATGGCCTCCACTAGCCAGTGTGAAAATCTCTGTTAGGAGACAGCCTTCACAATCTTTGGTGCTGCTTCCTCTCAGGGAAGAGCTTAGAGGTTCAATACCTCAATACCAGAGTTTTTAAAGAGGAAGGTAGGAACCTTAGGCACATATCCAGGCCTTGGCTTAAAAGAACATGGATGTCATTAGGTTAGCTAGTAGGTATCATTAATGGATAGTACCTGCAGATCCTCACCCTCTTGATCAAAAATAAAGCGACCAGGAGGGCTGTCTTAATGACAGGAATTTATGCTCTACTGAGTCAAGGGTCTAACCCTTCTGGCTCCTCTAAAGAAGTTCCAGAGTGTTGCCTTTAACTGGGTGATGATTAAACCTCAGTGTGGACGGAGACCTTCTTTGAGGAAGGTTAGTTTGAGTGGGCAACAGCTTGGGTCTACTTGGCGAGGGTGCCAACAGTCAATGAACCGACTAGTGACTGCTAACTGGTCAATTTAAGCCAGTTGGTCACCTCGAGTGAAGATTCTTTTAGCTGATCATTGACATATGTGGAGTGACCGACCGAAAGTGAACGGGAACCTTACCAGTGTAAGATGTTGATTGAAGTATTAGCTCTACAACAACTGATGGCTTCTTGATGGAAGAACACATACTTGTGTTGAGCAAGTGAACCAAAGACCATTTCGGGCATATTTGCATATTTTTTAAAACTTATATAACTATATCTCTATTATCTGGCAGCTTAAAAAATGTTGACAGACATCTGTTAGGTGACCAGTTGATGTCCTTTTTAATTGGATTTAAAAAAATAAATTAATAAAAAAAAAAATCACTTGTCAGCTCAGAAACTTATAAATTTAACATAATATTTTTATAAATTGTAGTCTTTCCTGTCTGTCTGGGTAACTAACAAACGCTATAACCTCTCTTCAGAATTACAATGGGTTGTTGATCTCAAAAGACTGGGGATCCCAAAGAATTCCAATTCAAAAATACTTACATTTGCAGTAGCAAAATAAACATGTTTGCAGCCAACTAAAAACTGTGGTTTTATTTTTTGTTGGTAGTTTTACTCTTCGTGACATTTGTTAGTGAACTGTTTTAAAATGTATGTTTGATTTAAAAATAAGAATCAAGGCCAATGAATTTATTGACAGCAACAGTCTAGTGCTGCCAAGAGTTTTCTCTGTCCTTTATGTGATTTTTCAGATGTAAGGGAAATGATGCTTGCTATGAAGAACAAATGCATTAGATATTTTAGTACAATACCCTTTATGTGTGAACTTGGCTTAATTGATTTTTGATTAGGGATACCCTGAATAATATAAACATGCTACAGGATAAAGTCTATTTTTCCTATATGAATGGTAAAAATTGTGTAGCCTTTATTAGCCATTTTTTTATTTTCATAGAAAAGATGCCCACCTAAAGTGCTTCTTGTTATTTCCTTAGGAAAGGTTAATTTCAGTGTTTAAATCTATAAATCAAAAAAAGTTCTGTTAAAGCAGCTTCCATGTTGAAAACCACTCATCTCTATATGCCTATATATCCAACCAAATAACCAACCAACAATTTGACCATCAAACCATCCACCCATCTAACCACCCAGCCAACCAACTACCCCCCCCCCCCCATTCAACAACAAACCAATCATCTATCAACCCATCCCCGATCCATCTGACCAAGCATCGATCCATTCACCCATTCAACCAACCATCCAATCCCTCCGACAGCCAACCAATCATCCAACAACCCATCACTCATACATCTAACCAACCAACCACATATTCACCCAATTAATTGACCAAACATGCATCCAACCACCCGCCCATCCAACAACCCCTCACCCATCTATTAGACCAGCCAATCAGCCACCACCCAGTTAGTTAACAAATCATACATCCATCCAACAAACCAACAGCCAATTAATTACCCATCCATCCATTCACACAAGCAACCAACCATCCAACCCCTCATCTATCCATCTAATAAGCCAAGCAAACCAAAATAACAAACCAACCAACAACCACCCACCCCTCCATCCAAGCAATAAACAACAATATGTCCAACAAATCATCCACCCATCTAACCAGCAATCCATCCACCGATTCAACCAACTAACCTTGCATCTGATCAACCATCCATCCATAAACAACCAAACCATACTTGAAGGGATATTGATCAGAGGCTAAATGAGTTACTCACACTGTATTACAGTGAGCCATTCAGGTTGATTGTGATGAACGATGGACACACAGACAGTGTTCAGTGCCACCAGGCTGAGGACAGTCCAGTAGAAACTGTCTGTTTTGACCATGCGTCTAATAGAGAATCGCAGCATTCGTTCTTTACGCCGCATGTAAGCTGCAGGTCCTCTTCTTGTTGTCCGCATACAAACCCTGGGTCTGGGTGCACTTCCCGCTGTAAATTAAAAAAAATATTTTTTTACAATTGTTGGATTATCTATTAACTTAGTTTGAACTGTATGTTAGCACTTAAAACATGCACTTTAATAAATCTTGCCAAGGAGTTCCCTTTCAGGAACTCGAGCTGCGTCCAACGCTATGGGGAACGCTTGCTGCGTTTCCGGCTCTGAATTATATGTAAAATCTCGTCCAATGGACAGGTGTGACGTCATCCGAGTGCGACATCGCACCCGTCGTGCGCAGTATAAAGGAGCCTACGATGGAGACGGCCACCAGCTTTTCTGCATTCAGTAAGCGCTCTTTATATGTCTTCTTGTTCCAAAAGTGTGGACAACTATATCTTGTACTTGTTGCTGAAAGCTTACGAGCTCTATTTGGCGTGCTTGGGAGTGGAGAATAGCCGCTCTTGCCGAGGCAGAGCGCCCGTTTGGGTCACCGGCTTCGACTCGCACGCGCTCCTTATGGCGCCTGGGAGCGGATCAAGCTCGGTGAGCTTAGAGAACGCATGAATTGCACTCTCTCTCCGCCCCCGGTGGTCGGGCTGTCGCTCCTGCTGAGGCGGAGCGCCCGCTTTGGTCACCGGGTTCGAGTCGCACGCGCTCTATGTGGCGCTTGGGGGCGGATGTTGGCCAGCTGGCTCTCGAGGGAGTTAGCTGTGAGCACTCCGCTCCCGGAGAGCATTTTTCGAGGAAAGTGCTCTCCGCTGTGCCCAAATGGCCAGGCTGCCGCTCCTGCTGAGGCGGAGCGCCCGCTTTGGCCACCGGCACGCGCTCCATGCGGCGCTTGCGAGCGGATCAAGCCCAGCCGGTTCTTGAGGGAATCGGCTGTGAACAATGTGAACGCATGCGTTGCGCACATTCCGCTCGCGGAGAGCATTTTTCGAGAAAGTGCTCTCCTCGGTGGCCAGGCTGCCGCTCCTGCTGAGGCGGAGCGCCGGTTTTGGCCACCAGGCTCGAATCGCACGTGCTCCAGGCGGCGTTTGCGAGCGGATCAAGCCCAGCCGGCTCTTGAGGGAGTCGGCTGTGAGCATTGTGAACGCATGAGTTGCGCACTCCGCTCGCGGAGAGCATTTTTCGAGAAAAGTGCTCTCCCCTGCGCCAGGTGGCTTGGCCGCTTCTGCCGAGGCAGAGCGCCCGCTTCGGTCGCGAGGTTTGACTCGTGACGGCTCCTCCCACTCTAGGCGAGGAGCGGTTGGAGGTTGTGACTTGCGTTGTCAAAAGGTATCTTCTGGCTGCCAGCGGCACAGGCCTCTCATTGAGAGCTAGCTTGATGAACGCTATCAGCATCCGCGGTCGCAAACTCCACGCCGGGGCCTTCTGTTTTCCCGGACCTACACACCGAGGTGGTAGGTCCGGGGATCAGCGCAGCCTGCCTTTTTATCCCGATGTTCACTATCAAACATCTAGGGGATGCAGGGGCGCGGTATGGGATGATCCAAGGTGGACAGAGGCTTGCGAGCTAGCCTCTGCCTTGTTATGAACGTCATCCCTGAAGGTCCCGGCCCTCCCCACAAAGCCGTTCTGGGCCACCTCGGCCTTGGTGGGGAGGGCTTACCTGGAGTTTCTGCTGGGTGGGAGCAGACTCCTAAGGCTGCTGCTTCTGGGTACAGAGGCCCAGAAGCGGAGTGTCGCTGCCTCCCGAGGGGTGGCGACACAAGCCCCAGCCCAGGGAAATATGGTCTGAGGACCATCATTTCAATAAACGGGCGGCGGCTAAGCACTCCTGACGGGCTGGGGGGTCTACAACTTCGAGATGCGCTTCATGGAAAGCTGTTGTCTCTCGGTGACCCCTCAACATGTATTCTGCTAACCCTGCCACTCTTCGTGCTTCAGGGAGCGTGTACTTTGCCCCTGTGCTCACCCAGGCTCTCGGTGACCAGGGCTTCCGGTCTTCCATCGAATCCCGTGCCTGTATCAAGAGTCGTTACCCACCAGTGACCAGAAGCCGACCTCACGAGGTAGGTTCCCCTGAGTCGCTTCATGGGGGCTTCTTCAGCCTTCCAGGCCACTCCCAGTGGGTCTTGCGGGTCATGAAACGGTGGGCCCCGTGTTGTCGGGGTTTTGCCTACTGTTGTTATCTCGCAAGTTCTGGTCATGGACCAGGAAGTTTGCACCCTGCCTGCGCAAGGGGCCATTGAGGTGGTGCCTGTGTAGGACAGAATCAGGGTTTCAGAATACTTCCTGGTTCCGTAGAAGGACGGGGACCTGCGCCCCATTCTCGATCTGAGGCGCTTGAACAGTCGCATCATGAGGTTGCCATTCAAGTTGTTTACCTTAAAGCAGATCGTGGCGCAGATCAAGTACAGTGACTGGTTAGTTACAGAATACTTTCAAGTCCCTATTGTCCTTCTCACAGGAAGTTCTTCGGTAAGTGCTCCTGACGGCCAGGGGATCTCCGGCTTCATCGAGCGACGCACTTCATGGAAGGCTGTCGTCTCTCAGAGACCCCTCGCCGCTATTCCGCTACCCTGCCACCCTTGGTGCTTCAGGGAGCGTGGACTTGCCCCTGCGTCCACCCAGGCTCTCGGTGACCGGGGCTTCGGGTTTTCTTGAATCCCATACTTTATCAGGAGCCGTCAATGACTTACCAGTACCGAAGGCTTTCTGTCAGCCTTTCGCTCTCGCAGGACCTTCTCCAAGATTCCCCGCAAAGAGTGGGTTTTCCCCAACCCAAACAGGTAAGTATGTGGGGGTATGGGATTCCACCACATGCGGGTGTGCCTGTCTAAACAGGCCAGGATCTCTGCGATCCTAGAAGGGGACCAGGAGAGCGAGGCTAGGTCACTCACTGTCGGCTGCAGTTTGAATAACTGCCTTGCCTCTTGGGGCCAGCGGCGACTATTCTTCCGTTTGTCAGCTCCATGAGGCCCCTTCAGTGGTGGCTGGGGAGTGCAGGGTTCTCTCCCCAGGGCTCCCTGCTCTGGCTTATTAGAACCACGAGACTAAGGCCCCCGTGCCGTTCTCGTTGGAGGGACCCTGCGTTCCTGTCCCAGGGCCCGTGGAGGGCACTGTGCCGTCGAGTAACTATAACCACGGAGGTGTCCTCGCACGGGTGGAGGGTCGGCGGTGCTCGGGAACCGCTCTACCCATGGTCGGTAGGATTGGTCCCATCTCCTAGGCACATTAATTGCCTGGAGTTGCTGGCCGTTTTTTTTGTGCATTTTGCACTTCCTGCCAGACATCAGAGGCCATCAGTGCTTCTACGGAAGCACAGACAATATGTCCGTGGTGGTCAACATCAACCGACAGGGGGGGGCCTACGCTTCTCCCTGTAGGCCCGTACAAGCTCTGCTCCCTTAGAGCATCTTACATCCCGGGCCGGTTGAATTGGAGGCAGTTGCTGTGTCGCACCTGGGACCGACATCTGGGGAAGCCCCAGCCAGAGAATGATAAGTCTGAGGACCATCATTCCTATGAACAGGCTGTGGTTAAGTGCTCCTGACGGCTGGGGGGGTCTCCGGCTTCTTAGAGCGTCGCACTTCACGTAAGGCTGGCGTTTCTCGGTGACCCCTAGCCACTATTCCGCTACCCTGCCACCCTCGGTGCTTCAGGGAGCGTATATTGCCCCTGCGCTCACCCAGGCTCTCGGTGACCAGGGCTTCGGGTCTTCTTGAATCCCGTGCTTTATCAGGAACCATCACCCCAGTAGCACTGCTTCCCGGAAGCTGACGGCCATGGGGGTCTCCGGTTTCATAGAGCGGCGCACTTCTTGGAAGGCTGTCGTCTCCCGGCGATCCTTCACCACTTTCCGCTAACCCTGCCACCCTCGGTGCTTCAGGGGGCGTATATTGCACCTGCGCTCACCCAGGCTCTCGGTGACCAGGGCTTCGGGTCTACTTGTATCCCGTGCTTATCAGGGCCGTCATTGCTTCCCGGAGTCCTGGAGAGATAATATGGGACAGTGGTTCATCCCCGTCCAGAATTGCGCTGTATCTATAGCCCCGGTGGGGGTCCAGCTCTAGCGTTCGGCCTCCAGGCCGAGGTCATTGTGACCATTCTCCACTCCAGGGCTCCATCTACGAGGAGGTCTGACGCGAGACAACGACTGTCACAGTGTTGGGGTGTTCCCACACTTTAATTTAGCTCTGCCCGGTCAAGATCGGTGCTAGAGTTCTGTAGGGTAGGGGCAGGGGGCCCCCCCCCCACTCGTTACATCTCGTTGTCTTCGCGGTACCAGGTGGCTGAGGCCCCTGATCTGTACAAGAGTGTCCATATGGGACCTGGCCATCATCTTGGGGGTCCTAAGAGGCCTCTGTGAGACTCTGGGCGACGTGTACTTGCGTCTTCCTGTCACTTATGACAGCTTTTCTAAGCGCCATGCTTCCCTTAATAGGAAGGGAGATTACACGCAAAAGACTTTCTGAAGTCTTCCTGCACCCTAAGCCGAGCTATGTCTCGCAGGTGCCTTATATCGCCCCGTGTCCTATTAGGTTCCAGGCATTCTTCCTCCTCCAGGTGAGTCCCCTGTCTAGGTCCTTATTAGTATCTGCCCAGTGTGGGCATGGGGCTGTTAGGTCTGTCGCATGGCTCAGTGGAGCTCAGACCAGCCTGTGTGCTATGGTCCACACAGGCGGACTCTCCTGCTAATACGCAGTCAGTGAGCAGATGGACTGTGGAAAAATGTTATCACCTATACTTAGGTGTAAGCCTCTAGCTTTCTGGCCCCCTTGGGGACAGGGCACATTCCACAAGAGGAGTGGCGACTAGGGCCTTGTCATCTGGTATTCTTCCAGGATTGGTAGCGCTGCGGGATGGTCCACGCTCTTTGATGTTGCTCCGGTCCTGTATTGGATCTGGATGATTCTCCGGGCTGAAGACACTGTCAGTCCGGGGCGAATTGGCGTGTTTAGGACACTCGTTCCCCATAGCGTTGGACGCAGCTCGAGTTCCTGAAAGGGAACGTCTAAGGTTACGTAGGTAACCAAGGTTCCCTGAGGGAACGAGACGCTGCGTCCCCAGGCCACTTCGCCACGGCCTGACGGCGCTTACTGTGCTTCAAAGCTGGTGGCCGTCTCCATCGTAGGCTCCTTTATACTGCGCACGACGGGTGCGATGTCGCACTCGGATGACGTCACACCTGTCCATTGGACGAGATTTTACATATAATTCAGAGCCGGAAACGCAGCAAGCGTTCCCCATAGCGTTGGACGCAGCGTCTCGTTCCCTCAGGGAACCTTGGTTACCTACGTAACCTTAGACGTTATTATTCACAAAAGTAACTCTTTTAGTGCTCTGCTTGAGGGCTGAATTCACAAACAGCCCTCTTTAACAGTTATTTTCAAGACATAATATATTTTTGTTGTGAAAAAAAAACAATAATAGACATCATTAAGCAACAGGTATTTCTATGAAGTTTGAGTACTGTATTTAGAGCACCTGTGAAGGAATAAACTGTCCCTGCATTCTGCCTAATGTTAGTAGGATCACTTTATGAATATTGAAAATAGTAAGGGTAATTGGATACTTGATTAGTTCTAGACAAGGGTGGGCCCATGTATTGTATGGTACCCATTCAATTATTGGTTTACAGTGTTCATATTGCGGTACACTGATGTATTGGCGTAATGACATCATGCCACGCATCATTAAATTTTTTATGAAAAATGTGTCATCCAAAATATGGTTTAATATCATATCGCCATATTTCCCTAAAATATTGTGATATTATTAGAGGCCCATATCGCCCACCCTTATTCTAGACATACATTCCATATCATATCCTGAACTGAAAATTGGGCAAACAGTTCAAACATTTACACTGCAAAAAAATGCGCTCTTGGAACAAGAAAAAAAACCTCTTAAGAAGTTAAACTCTTCCAAGCAAAAAAATCTGGCAATGGGGTACGCAAATTTGACTTTGTACGAATTCTTTAAGTTAGCATACATTTTTAGCTGATAACAAATGTTGTCGGATCTTAAAAATAGACAAAAACTCTCAAAACAAGTCCAATCCATGAAACTGCTCTGAAACCAGAATATCTTAATGTAATATAACTTGTATCTAGTCACTAGTGGTCCTAAAATTAGACAATCCTTCTTAAAACTAGGATGTTTTCTCTTTTGTATAAGACTAATTTTGAAAATGTAGTAATAAAATAAGTGTATATGACCTTAAATTAAGAAAGTTGCTGCTTAATGTTAGTTGCTACAATAGAATATGGGTTCATACAACTAGATTAAGTTTTAATTATTTCTTTTATTTTCTTTTGGCCTATTGATGCCTTTTTAGATCAGACAGTTCAGAGAGGAGACAGGAAGAACACTTGGTAGAGATCAGGGGAGAATATTGATGAAGGACCAGACCTGGATTCAAACCCCATCACCAGATGCATTCATTCATTCATTCATCTTCATGTCGGCTTTCTTCCCTTTCGGGGTCGCCACAGCGGAATGAACCGCCAACTCTCTGGCATATGTTTTACGCGGCGGATGCCCTTCCAGCCACAACCCATCACTGGGAAACATTCACACACTCATTCACACTTTAACACTATGGGCAATTGTTCTTACTCAATTCACTTATACCGCATGTCTTTGGACTTGTGGGGAAACCGGAGCACCCGGATCACCAGATGCAGCCGCAGCAAATATCAGCGCTCTCACCGCTACGCTATCACTGCTGGTGAGTGAATTTGTTTCTGATAAGCAATATAAAACTAAAAGAGAAAACATCCTATTTAAGACCGATTATCTAGTTTTAAGACCACCAGTGACTAGCTACAAGTTGAAATATTCTAGATTCAGAGCAGTTTCACAGCTTGGAAAGACTTGTTTTGAGAGTTTTTGTCTATTTTAAGATTCAAGAGCATTTGTTATCAGCGAGACATTTTTGCTAGTTTTAAGAATTCTTACCAAGTCAAATTTGCTTACTTACTTAAAATTGGCAGATTATTTTGCTTGATTATGGAAGAGTTTATCTATATTTGAGTTTTTTTTTCTTGTTTCAAGAGTGCATTTTTTTGAAGTACAGATCTCTTCCATTAAAGTTAGTACACAACTGGATGGGGTTTAAGGTTTGGGGGATTGATGATTTATTTATGGTGTTGATTCTTTTTATTGGTTTCTTTTTACAAGCATTTGAGTCTTATTTCAAGAAATCAAATGTTCTTACCCCATTGTCAGATTTTACTTGATCTAAGAAGACTAGAACTAGATTTTTTTCTTGTTCCAAGAGGGGTGTTTTTACCAGTTTTTAATATTGATTTCTTAAAAAAAGATATCATTGACATTTTTGAAAAAGAAATATGTTGAGTCAAAATTTCTTGTTTTAAGATTCTTGTTTTAAGATCAGTGGCAAAATCAGCAGCTTGTTTCACGAAGTTTCTTAATTCAAGAAAATATTTGACCCGAATAAGCATTTTTTTCTCCTCATGAAAATGAAAGTGATATTTTCTCAAAATAAGCTAAGTAATCTATACCCAATTTCACCTAATTTAAAAAGTTTACATTAGAAAATTCTTCCTAAAACCATCTAAATGTAAGTATTTTCAGCTTTCCTTAGATTCCGTTTTTTCCAGTGTATCCTGGGAAAAAGAGGTATTATACTATCATATAAAAGAAGAATGAATCAGTATAGAAATTGTTTAAATCAATCTTTACAATACAGATAGTATTTGCATATATGGAGCATTTTGAAATTACACTATTTAAAACAAATTATTTTATATACTATTTTATAGCTTTTTATATATATTTTTGTAAAGTCTACCTTACCAACTGTGGAGATCTCAGAGTATTTTTCTTCTCCTGGACCTCGCCGTCTGGCATTTTTCTTGCTGGTAGCTCGTTTCAGCACTGCAAACATGTAAATGTTTCAACATTTTTTGGCTGTATGTTTGTATGTTTTCTTGTTGCTTCTTTGATATGCAGTGATAAAAACTGTAACAGGAATACATAAATGTAAGCAATTGTAATATAAATTTTACAATGTCTAAATATAATCTTTTTACTTTGAAACTTATGTTAACATGCCTCAATCTAAAATATATCAAATTGCAATTTCATAAAAATATAAAATTTTTCTAAAAATACATACCATCTAATGCTGATCTCCCAGAGTTCTTGTTTTCTTCTGCAAGCATCACTTCCTCTAAAATAATGTAAACACTGCATTAATAACTTTTGTCTATGTACAGTAGTTACATATTCATTTCAAATTCAGTTGCGGTTTTTGTAGCATCGGCAGAAGTGAGGGTGGGGTGCTGTTGAAGTTTGGAGCCAGACTGACTGGTAAATCAAACCATAACTTGTAAACAACACTTCTGCAATAAAAATTCACTGGAAAAAGCAGAGATTGAACCTATGCCTTATTGGATGTTACATGGAGCTACCATGATAGCTGAGTAATAAACTTACGCTTCACTGACAGATGTTTTTTTTCTGCTAACTGTTTAACTCATTTTAAAAAGCCACTGGAGTATAAAAATATTTTGTATATATAAAAAACCTCTTATAATATAAAAACCTTTTGTGGTGCTTTCTTGAGGTTCCTGAAATAATCATTATTTTCCTCATACCTGCATGTTATAATCCAAATTTATTTTAACTTAACCCTTCAGCATTCCTTCTCACACCACTTGTTTTATAAGTATACAACAGAATTTAGCCTATTTCATCTCCACTAAACTCAACTTTTGTCCTTGTCCCATTCATTCTAATAAATGTATTGCTGTGTGTATTCATTAGAGATGCCATAATATTCAGTTTATTCTAAACGATTCTGTATGCGAATTGTGTTGTTTTGGTTCTTCATTAGAATAACATCTGTATGTATTATTATTTCAACAAGCCTGACAAACTACTTGTTTATGAATGTGAACAAGTGCATGTCAGAGAAAAGCCGTTCAAGTGCTTCTTTGTGTAAATTTTCAATAAGCGAGCACTAAAGTTAGACGGTCGGAACTTCTTGGGTTTTTATGTCCCATGTGTCACTCTAACCATGGCTAGTGGAGGATAGAGTCAGAGATATGAGGAGGCACTGTTAACTATTAAATATGTGGTTTGAGGACATTAAGGCTTTTTTGTGTCTAATACGATGTAAAATGAACAATAAACAAAAATGTCACAATGTGCCGGGTAAATGGAGTCACACAAACAGCGAAAAAACAGAGAGACACAAACAATATCAAATGCTGTTGGGATGTAGCTAAAAAACATGCAGCCATCTTCGACTGCACGGACTGGAGTGTTTTGAATCTGCTCCCTCAAACCTGGACAAGCTCAAATAATAATAGTATTATGTCCCAAATAGTCTTAGCAATCAAACTTTGGTGTAGCTTGAGATCGACTGTAGATTTGAAACCCACAGTCTGACATCCTCCACCCGCTCTGATGACTCTGATCCACCACTTCAGATCAGCAAAGTTGATGTGGGTCAACTCTTCAGAAAGCAGAAGAGGAGGAAGGCAGCGTATCCTGACGGGGTCTCACCAACAACAATTGGCACCCATCTACACAAACATCTTCAACAGATAATTGGAGCTTTGTGAAGTTTCTGCATGCTTCAAGTACTCCACCATCATCCCCATCCCCAAGAAGCCAAAAATCACAGGACTCAATGACTACAGACCAGTGGCTCTCACATCTATGGTCATGAAGACATTTGAGAGACTGGTGTTGGCTTACCTGAAGGACATCACTGGTCCCCTACTGTACCCCCTGCAGTTTGCATTCCAATTCAACTGGTCTGTGGATGATGCAGTCAACATAGGGCTGCACTACACCCTGCAACATCTGGACAAACTAGCGACTTATGTGAGGATCCCGCACCCACACCATCAGCACTTGCACCCCCCAGGGATGTGTTCTGTCCCTGCAACTCTTCTCCCTTTACACCAACATTTGCACCTCCCAAGAATCCCCGGTGAAGCTCCTGATGTTCGCAGATGACATCACTGTCATTGGTCTCATCCAGGATGGCGTGGAGACTGCATACAGGCTGGAAGTGGAGTGGCTTGCTCTCTGGTATGGCAAGAACAACCTGGAGCTAAACACGCTCCAAACAGTTGAGATGGTAGTGGACTTCAGGAGAAGTCCCCTCGCTCACCCCCACTGTCACCAGTGGAGTCATTCAGGTTCCTGGGAACCACCATCTCACAGAACCTTAAGTGAAGCACCCACATTGACTCCATTACAAAGAAGGCCCAGTAAAGGCTGTACTTCCTGTAACAGCAGAAGTAGTTCAACCTCACACAGACGCTGCTGGCCCAGTTTTACTCACGGTTATTGAGTCTGTTCTGTGTGGTTTAGCTCAGCATCCAAATCAGACATCTGGATACTCCAGAGGACAGTTCGGACTGCTGGAAAGATCATTGGAGTTCCCTTGCCCTCCCTTCAAGAAATGTACAACTCCAGAATGAGAAAGAGGGCTTTCAAAATCACTCTGGATGCTGCCCACACAGGCAACCTTTCCATTTTTGAAAAGTGAAAATGGGCAGATATGGAATTATCCATACTTGGAATTTGTGCTCTGCATTAAACCCATTCCAGTGTACATACACATTAGTGATTAAACAAACCGTGAACACACCCAGAGCAGTGTTTGTTGAAGATAGGAAAGCAAGTGTTTCATCACTCACAACACCTTCAACTTGGTGGATCTGGGGATTGAATTGGCGACTGTCCGATCACAAGTCCATCTCCTTATCCACCAGACCAAAACTGCCCCTTTTGAAGATGTGTATTGCCGTTTTATTTAGGAAAAATAATACTTTGAATATCATTAAATGGAATATTTAGGAGAAAGGAAAATTCCATACTACATTTGTTGCACAGGTAGCACCCAGCACAGATTCATGCAGGCATTTAATGAAGTCCAGATAGTGATCAATTACTTTCCAAATAGTTGTAAAAACTGTCTGTATGCTCAAGTGCTTGTCTCCTGTGGCTCTGAAATTTGAACACTTGATTCTGATAATTTGAATGAGTTTGGTATCTCGTGGTCTACGTTACACTCATTTAAAATAGGTTCCATCTCTCTAGAGTAGCTAAACGACAAGGTATTTAGCCAGGAATACAATCTGAAACGAGTATTGTTCGAATTTTGACGCATATCTACTGAAATTACATGGGCTGAAGGAAATGTCCTTCAAATGTTATTTTGCACATTCAAAGAACCGATAGTTTTTTAGCTTTTTAGTGGTACCAAACTCCAGTTTGGGCATGTAAGTTAACCTCTTTTTGTCCAGCGTACCTGGATGGCCCCACCTGCCTGATGCCACCTGCAGTTTACTTGGCCAATACACCCAGGGCCCTTCCTTGGACAGCACAACCAGTATGCTTTTTATTGATCTCCAAAAATGCTTACAAATGGGCAAGCGATGTAAGCGAACTCGTGAAGTATTAAATACTTTCTATATTTGCCGCTTAAAAAGAAAATTCATTTTGCAATCATACTTTTGGATGATATGTAATCTGTAACCCATATCTAATGTATTCTCTGATTAGTTGTGCTTTTTACTGCAAGAAGCTTTCACATTTTTGAGCACAGACAAGCCCAAACACACACTCTGCGCAAACACTCCAGTCAGTGAGTCAGTGTCCCTCTCTCTCTAACCCTTCAGTGTGTGGGCGAGCGAACAGCTCCTCACACTCCTGTTCACCTGAATGTTGCTTGTGTTTGGCTGGTGGGTGGCAGGGTGAAATGTGAAAAGAGCGATGTAGGTGTACTTTACAATCAGACCAAAGTCAGCCTGACGCTTTCTCAAACAGCAGAAACTTGTATGTTGGGCCTGGCTAAATGATTTCAAAGAGGTAAAGAATGCAAACACAACAAATGGACAATTCAAGAGAATAGCAATGTTAGCATTGCAATAGCAATGGCTAATTTTATAGCTTTCTTCTGGGTTGTTTACTTAAAACAAAAGCTGTGTATTTTGGTAACAATGTAGCACATTCAGCCTCTTTTATTTATTTTTCCCGAATGTAGTCAAACTTTATTTCACTTTAAGTTGGTAATTGAAGATGACTTTTTTTAAGTTACTAGTTACAAGTTTTTTTTATTGGATACTCTCAGGTGCTGGAGCTGTGTTGCCAATTCCTGTTTTGTGTTAACTTTTTGTTGCAAAAATTTTTAATAAATGGGGAAGAATGTACTAAAATGTTATTGTACGCTGTAGTATCCATGTCATTGCATCCTCTCATACAAGCTATTCCCTGCTTGATGAATATGCTATACTGCTATGTCCATTTTCATTTCCAGAAATCATTATCAAAACATTGCATATATTCATATATTCTTATAAATGATGTTTTTTAACAGTTAAAAAAGTATGTATTTAACTGGATTTCATGATGTTTGAACAAAAACGGTTCATTTGTACCCTTAACCACAAAACCTACTACACAGTTGAAATTCCGTTCGGATGTACTACATACACCATTTTGTTGTTTTGTATTTTGGGGTGTCATGTGACAAATCTGCACCAGGGTTCTTCATCAGTCGATCACTACGACTTAAGTTGGTGACGACTATAGGAAGCTCTGCTAGGAGCCCTCCACTCTCTTCATACTATTTCAAAATACCAATCAGCGAACATGCTGAGGGTCACATGATCACGTTGTCTCGTATAAAGCTGAACCAAGCGTGACAGTAGAGCAGGCGCTGGCGGTTCACTTATACTCGGGCAACCCTGCCGCCTTGCGTGAACAGCCAAGGCCTCCCTCCCACCAGCTAAGCCTGTCGTTGGACCTGACTTCGAGGGTTTATGCTGCGGTGGGTCAAGCTGCCGCTGCCCTGCATGCCATGGCTGCCTTTCAGTTGTTCTAAGCCAAGGCTCTGAAAGAGATGCAGGAGGTTGTGGCCCAGGTCTTACAGAGGATCTGAGGGCAGCTACCTACTTCAAGCTCAAGAGGACAAAAGTTGCAGCTAGCTCCCTGTACTTTCGTAACCCCCGTTCCCTGAACAGGGAACAGAGTCCCCTAGCCACAAACGTATGGTAGTGAGTAAGTCTGGTTGCCAAGGGGGTGAGAATGGCTCTGGGTTCAAAACAGAAAGAGCGTCACCTTTGTATCCACTTTAGGCTTTGGTATCCCCTTGTATCTGCACGTATGCTGATTGGTATTTTGAAATAGTATGGAGAGAGTAGTAGAGTGCTCCTAGCCGAGCTTCCCATAGTCGTCACCAACATAAGTCTGCGTTCCCTATTTGGGGAACGGGGGTTACGAAAGTAACCATTACGTTATTGCGTCCCCCAGTGAAAGTTTGTTAAGGACAGAGAACTGAGAACAGAGAAAGTAGACTTACTTTAGATTCTGTGCTGAAGTATTGCTATCTGGATACTTCTCTTTTGTATACTAGGAGTTTGGACATAAATTTAGCTTGCATATTGCTTTACACATACTGTGCTGTTTAGCAGGAAAGTATGCAATTAAGAACCCAAAATACTTTAGATGACTGTCGCATCAGCTACAGATGCTTCTGCTTGGTAACTCACAGGTTCCGTTCAATGTAATTGTAAGTTTACCTAGGACATAAGGCTGAATAGTACAAAGATTTTGTACAAATATGTCATGTTGAAGTTGAAATATCTGTCGATAGAGGAGTGTGTCTATGTTTGTGTGATGTACCGGCTCTATCGATCCAAGCCCTGTAGCCATTCAGTTCTCGCTCCACTTGTTGCTGGCGTCTCAGTTTCATGAATGCTCGTCTGTTCTCTACCCGCTCTCGCTCCTTAGCAAACTCGCTAAAAAAATTACACAGAACAATTAAAAGATTAATTACACATATGAAAAATCAACAATGCAGTGATCAAGTTTGTCTCAATATATGGCCGACTTAATTAAAACTGGTAATAGTGGGCTGTTGCTCATTTATGGATCAGGTCATATGGATTTTTTACGATTCTCATAAAAAACAACATACAAGTTTAAATAAAGAAATATGACCTAAAACTGAACTGTAAAGGCATGCTGAAATCATTATTTAGTTTTCAGTTCTCTGGACATAATCTATGTTTTGGCCTTAATAACCATGAACACTACAGCAATGTGGGGGCTGTCTTGAAGAGCCAGAGTACAGTCATCAATCCCTAGTAAAAAAACAGTGCAAAAATCATGATTTGCAAGAAACCCAAGACTGCAGACTTTCCACAAGAAAGATAATTTAAGAGATTTCATAAACATGGATGAAACACAACTCAAAAACCAATTTTCCTTTTTGGGGCCACAAACATGATGCCATCTCAATCATCATAAAGATGGCCAGGTATCACTACAGATCTTTGGTCAAGTATCACAACAGAGATTTATTTTTAAAAGTACTTCCCCATTGTGCCTCCTCGTCATGCCTTTAAAAATGAATTTACAATGCTCAGCCATTGTATTTCCCTTTTTTTTTTAACTAACCTGCAATCTGACTTTTTTGCTTTTCCTTTAATCTTCTAATGGGAACTGTTAATGTATTCTCTTTATTCTCAACTTATAATGTCAAATACTGGGTTCATGTTATTTTCTCTCCTCTTTAACTTGCATTATTTTTTATCGTCATTTCTTTCAAATATATGAACTCTAAATATAACAAACTTCTTATAAGATCATTGATTCCTTTTTTATTATAAATGTAATTGTCATAGCACCCATTTTACATTAAATAAAAAAGTTAAGTTTGAAATGACAAATTTCTAAATAACTTAAATAAATAAAATAAAAGGAAAAAACTAGCATATGTAAATCAAGCAAGAGGGAAGTTATGTGCATATAACAGCTCATGCTCTATTTTCTATGCACCCCGTTCTGCAATGACCTGATGAGCCAGCTGGTCTCAGGTCAGCGGCGACTTGTACCAAGCCTCCTCGGAATGACCTGATGAACAAGCGGATCTCTGGCCAGAGACTTGTCTAGTCAGCACACAGAGGTTCATGAAGACCATACTGAAGATGCAATCTGCGAAGATTGATCATCTTGAAAAGTCAGTGGTTACATTTCTGAATAATTCAACCAGGAACATCTGCAGGAGACTTCTAGCCATCTCATGAAAACAAGAAAGAGTGTGCGCAATGTGGTCAATAAGTTAAGCTTATTATTACCAATGTTCATAAACTATGAGAAGTTGGATATTTTCAGCACCTTCAAACATTATAGTAAGAAGTAAGAATATTAAGAAACAGGATGTCTTTTAATATATAAGCCGGAAAAATCTTGGCTGTGCTCCGAAAAATATTTAGCCTGCCAAAATGGTAGAACAAAAGAAGTAGGGCCCATGCTTGCATGCATCATTTCAGTACACAAAACAATGATCATGATCACATAGAGCTCCGGCCCCCATCATGTGCACCTTCTACAGGGGCACCATCGAGAGCATCCTGACCAGCTGCATCACTGTGTGGTATGGAAACTGCAATGCATCCTGCCGCAAGATCCTACAACGCATAGTGAGATCAGCTGAGAAGATCGTTGGTGTTGCCCTCCCTCCAGGACATCTACAGCACTAGGCTCACACGCAAAGCCCTCAGTATTGCAGGTGATCCCACCCACCCGACACATAGCCTCTTTAGCCTGCTGCCATCAGGGAGAAGACTGCGTAGTCTTCAGGCCAGGACCAGCAGACTGAAGAACAGCTTCTGCCACCAGGCAATCTGGAAGCTGAACTCACTTGGGACTCTGCCCCCCTCCCTCTCTCCAGCCTCACATTCCCCTAGAACCCTACTTCACCGGACACTGCACCAGTCACTTTATCCAGCATTGGAGGCATTGGACTTACCACCTCAATCCTGGA
The DNA here is from genome assembly GCA_900490495.1 of Danionella dracula. Lineage (NCBI taxonomy): Eukaryota > Metazoa > Chordata > Actinopteri > Cypriniformes > Danionidae > Danionella > Danionella dracula. The sequence continues at coordinate 2,358,352 of UELW01000021.1, forward strand.
ACACTCTAGCCTGGAACACTCTAGCCACTTTAGTTGACTCCTAATTGTCTTGCACTACCACATATTATTTCATTACCCAGTCACCACCTCTACCTCATGTTTTTGTTTTTGCACTAATTGTGGCATCTACATTTCTTATTCTTATTTTTACTCAAGTACTTATGTTCTGTGTAAATATTATTATGTTTGTGTAATTTATGTATGCACCAAGGGCCTGAGGGTAACGCAATTTCAATTCTCTGTATGTATGCACTGTACATGTGGCAGAATTGACAATAAACACACTTGACTTGACTAAACAGTAGCGTGTTTGATTTGTGAAGAATAAGACATGATTGCTCAAAATAATGTAGTTATAATAAGAACTACAGATTATTCTTGTTCTTGTTGTATGCAGCATATTTATCAGTTTGTTTTCCAAATTATACATGCAATTTTTTTCATAAAAATGTAAATCTGTAATAAAATGTCACGTATTAAATCGCCTAGACATCTCAGAAAATAACCTTCATCAATACAATCCACAAACTGGGTAAGAAAGCTTCAGCTTTTTTTATAATTTATTTATAATTTCTTATTAAACACCTTTTTTCCCCAAGTTATTAATGAGACTTCACTTTTGTCAGGATCCAGAGGCGTAGCTGCTGAGCGCCCCAAAATTCTTGTCTTTCACTGGCTTCCACCAGATTCATTTTATATTAGTAGAGCACTTGTTTTGCCAGTCGACTGTTTGTAGCGTGATCCAAACATGTTGCGATGATGGTCATGTTAGAAGTCTTTTGAATGCCGTGGATTAATCACTTTGACGGATAGCCACAATCATTGCCACCACAGTTGTGGGCGCCCGTATCCACCGCTGCATTGGAGAGAGACAGTGCATCTCCTGAAGGAGATGGCACATTGCTCTCTTTCTCTGGGGTGATCGACAGATTGTTCTGTGGAGGAGATGGCCAAGCTGCTTACCTGGGCTGCAAGAGAAATTGGGTTGCAGGTTTCTCCGACCCTCGCACCCAAATGCTCCAGGCTGGTTTGTGGAGTCGTGCCTGTATGATACTCTGCAGCTGCCTCTGATCCTGTTCTACCTGGAAGTGGCACGGGAACTGACCCAAACTTTGAAAGCACCTCAACCGAGGTCGGTCAGTCCTCTATCTCGTTTTCCTTAACGGCATGGTAGCTGGGGGGTATGAAGCAATTCCCTTGGTAGTCAAGGGGCTGGCGGTGCACTTATGCTAGGGTAACCCTGCTGCCTGGCGTGAACAGCCGAGGCCTCCATCCCATCAGCTTAACTTGTCATTGGACCTGAATTTGGGAGCTTCAATATACGGCAAGCCCAGGCTGAGATGCTCCCGCACAATCGGAAGCACAGATGACCCACATGGCCTCTTTGGCGTCACCATAGATGGCCTTACATTGCGGGTCTAGAACTCCTGGCAGGTGCCCTTTTAAGTCAGCACCTGCTCGACACTGGAGAAAACCTTCATCAACCTTAATCATCAGTCCCCACGTTGGAGACATCAACAGGGATGAGGAGTCGAAGGAGGAGCAGTCCTGTCCAGTTACTCTTCATCGACGAGACCTCCTTTCAGTTCGGGCCTGGTGATACTCATATAACTCTTAAGCTCAGGCTTGGATATGTGCCCAAGGTTCCTACCATCCCATTCAAAACTTAGGTAGTAAACCTCCAAGCTCTGCCCAGAAAGGAGGCAGCACAAACAATTGTCCAGTCTGAGCACTAAGAATGTAGAAAGGACCTAGAACCTTTGAAGTTCCAATCAACTCTTTGTGTGCTTTGGCGTACAGCAGACTATAGGGAAGACTGTCTCCAATCAAAGGTTGCCCCACTGACTAGTGGAGGCCATCGCTACCGCATACACAGTGTCCACCGCCCCTTGCCCCTGCAGTTGTATAGGTATAGCAGCCTCCTGGGCGCTTGCAAGATGTAATCCAGCTTGGCTTGTGGCATTCCTTAGTGATACGTGCACTGTTTTGCCCTTGGAGATACCCTCCGGCTTTTTGGCTCCGCTCACTTTAACAGGCGTAGCAGAGTAAGTGGAGTATTTCTATGTACTGTCCATGTTGAAGCTTAGCTTGTGAAGCTGGCTGCCGGATAGGGCTGGGTGATATAGCTGACTGAATAAATAATTATACTAATGTTGATGGGTGTTAAAATGTTAAAGGGATTCAATTATACACACATATATATGAATGAATGATGAAGTGACAGTGATGGGAAGTTCAACTCTTTTTCAAGGTTCTGCCCTTTTGGCTCTGCTCCTTTAAAAGGGCTGGTTCTTCTACCGAATGCTCTTTGTTTAGTATCATTCAGAGCCTTCTATTTTAGCCCAATTTATTGATTGCAAATGTTTGTGTATTGGCAAGCAACTTTTTAATTCCTTATTTTTTTATAAAAATTACCCAGTGACCATTATTTGATGTTTTAAATAAAACTTTAACTGAACACCACCACAGCGAACAAATCAAGTAACCTAAATCAGTGTTCTCGAACAATGTTCGATGTGTGGCGTGGATTAACGATGTAGTGCATAAACATGAATTAATCAGGCTGCCTTCTTCCATGATAGAGTTTCGACTTCAGGGAACCATTGCAATGGTTATAAGATTATTAAAATCGCCCTCCCATACTGCCATGATGATGTCGCTGTATGAACCTTCGCATGTATCTGTGGTTTCGATTATTGAGTAATTTGAGGCTATCAGGAGTTTAGGGGCTCCAGCAGACAGAAGACTAAGCTACTGATGTATCAGAATCATCTTTATTACCAAGTGTGTGAATGTGCACATCTCATAATTTCTGTGATACACCGAGCAGTTAGCGCAAAAGTACAATACAAACAACATAAGCACAATTTAATAAGTACAAGTGCAACACAAAAGAACAAATAACAATTAACATGAGGCAATGAGATAGATATTGTTAAAAGACTTATTATATGTAAGCAATTGAGCATTAATATATAAAGTGTGGTGTGCTAAAGTGCAAAATGCAAAGTGGTGAAATGTGTGAGAGTCCAGGGGCAGGTAACAGAGTGGGATGGTGGGGACATATGAGTTTGAGGGACAAAGTTAGTTGTGGTAGCTGGCAGCAATGGAGAAGCTGCTCTGCATTTGCTGAAGAGGTAAGCGTATTGTTTTGTTAGTTTGTGCTTGCACGATGTAGATGTTAACTCTTTAGTTATGTCTTATATTCTGTAGATGATATGGGTAGGTGGGACCATATTAAGTAAATAATAATAATTGATAAGTCGCCAAGTCATTTGTGTCACATGTAACAAAATAAATGCATGTATTTTGTAATAAGAATATACTTGTACAATTGTACTGTTGTACAAAAAACAACTGCTGTACTGAAAAATGTATTGACATTTTGGATATTTGTGTTTCATTAGTTCCAAGTAACTTAAGTTAATATTAGGGATGTAGTTCGAGACAGAGCCCAAGTCAAGTCTGAGTCGAGTAGAGTCCAAAGCAATTCTAGATCAAGCTGCAACAATTTTTCACTGGTTTCCCTCCTGTTGCCTAATAGGAAATCTCTGAACAGCAATTTCTCCACCATAGACTGGTTTTCTAATTGGTCTCCATGACACTAGTAATTTGATACATTTAATTAATAAAATTACTTTATGCGGTGATATAATTTTTCATCTTAATTACATGAAAACTCATCTTTTTTAGTGCACACTTTCTATTAAAAAATATATTTATTTTCTTCTTTTTTCTATTTTCTTCTTGCTATGGTTTATTGATCAGTTGATACAATTTCTATTATGAGCAAGCTGAGATAGACTTTGACGGTGTAACAAATTGCATATCGTCTCTGCCCTAATGTAAGTCGCTTTGGACAATAGTGTCTGCCAAATGGAAAAATATAAATGTAAACACACTTACAAAAACTAAAAGGGCGAACTCACTGCTTTAAGTGTTTTTAATGTTCATATAAAAATACTTTAGTACTTCATAGTAAAAATAAAGTGTCATATTTAGTGCAATATAGTGATTTTTAAAGTGCTTGAAATAATATGCTGTGGTAGTTCCAGTTAATACAGCATCTAATCTCGTCAACCTAAGCCAGATAAACTAATTTGTAAGATATCTTGGTCAATTAGCGCATCACTTTACTAAAGCATAGCCAATATTACAGAACTGATAAAGTACTAGTATTGTATTATATATTTGTTACATGTTTGATGTTAAATTTAAATGTAGCATCAAAATCTTCAAAGAATTGAACAAGGCTTTGCATCCAAAATCCCCCAAAAATGTTGAAATATTAATTCATCATAAGTTTGTGACCGACAGATTTACAGTTTAGATGTATTTCTATGAAAGTTCAAACATATTTTCTTCCTAATGTTTAACTGTTAACGTTTGAAACAAGCTAACTTTAACATTATTCCACTAAATGTGCTTAGTGTTAACTGAGTTCAAGACAGCTTTGCCCTTTAATATGATCTTGAATTTATAATAAAATATATTCAAAAAGGTGTGATGATCATTTAAGTTTGAAAAGAAACAACAATACCTAACATTCTTTATTTATTGAACTCATTATTAAAGAACCTTTAATTTTCTTCAATTAAACAAGGACAAAACTGAAGTAATTGCATTCGGAAGCAAAAGCGAGGTTGTTAAGGTTAACACGTATCTCAATACCAAGGGCCTAACAACTACAAATCAGGTCAGGAATTTTGGGGTGATTCTGGTCTCTGATCTTAGTTTCAATAGGTATGTCAAAGCAATAACGAAATCAGCTTATTGAGCTGTGATGTATGGCGCTTGCTTGTCTCCGACCACCAGGTGGAGTCTGTTCGTATGGGGGTGGGTGGGTGGCTGTGTGTGTGTGTGTGGTAGAACAAGAGGAGGGTAACAACATGCCGGAATAAAGAATAACACGGTTCGAGACAGAGTGGCATTCGAGTGATAAATAACAGGTCCAATAACATTACATGGTGTCAAAAGTCAAAGATGGAGCAGTTAAAGCCACCAAATAGTCTGAGTTTTGAAGGAAATCTGGCAGAAAACTGGCGAACTTGGATTCAAAAGTTTGAAAAATATCTCATCGCTACCGGCATCGACGAAAAGAGCGAGAAAGTGAAATGTGCAACATTTCTTCACGTTGCTGGAGATGAAGCTATAAAGGTATTTAATACGATGGTCTTTGATGAAGATGTGGTTGATTTTGATGGGCTGAAAGACTTGTTCAGAGTCTACTGTGAGCCCCGGAAAAACATCACGTATCTGAGACACGTCTTCTTCACCAGAGTGCAAGGACCAAATGAAACAATTGATCCTTACGTCACGGACCTGAAAAACAATGCCAAGTACTGTGAGTTTGCACAGCTGACGAATGAGCCGATAAAAGACTGTATAGTCTGTGGAATAATAAACGACACAGTGAGAGCAAGGCTGCTCAGAGAGACTGATTTGGATCTGATGAAGGCTGTGGATGTGTCGAGCAAGTGAGGTAACGCACAGTCACATGAAAGCCCTACATGAGGAAGCAGATGTAGCAGTGCATAAAATAAAAGTTACCAGAGTAAAGAAAGCACTTGGCACGCATGTTGAGAATGCAAGAGAGAAAGAAGAGTGTAACAGGTGTGGAACCAAAGAAGTGTCCTGCGTATGGAAAAATATGCAATCAGTGCAATTTAAAGAATCACTTCAGTCGCAGGTGCAAGTCACAAAAACAACAATACAGACCCAAGAAAATAGAGAAAAAAATGCATGAAGTAGAACAAGCACAGGAAGAGGATGTCATGTGTCACAAATCTGTCATTTCAAGTATTGCCACTGGATGTCGCCAAAGTGTTGTGTTTTCTTTCTGTCTGTCATTTAGTTAGTTTAAGTGGAATCACCTGTCCCTCAGTTAGCACTGTGTATTTAAGTAGCTCTTTTTGTTCTGTTCTTTGCTTGGTGATTAACGTGAGAAGCCTGAATTTTGGGAGTATTCTGTTAGTAAATTCTGGCATTTAGTTTAACTCCCTTGGAGTGATTTTTATTAGTTCCTGATTTACATTTTTTTGCTATGGAGCTGTATTTTTGGAGACCAAATAAATCCTCCACTTAACCAGGGAGACTTTTTGTTGGTTGCCTCGTTTTGGATCCACCTGTGGCCTAGAGGTTAAGCATTCGCATCCCATCCACAAGACCCGCGTTTGAACCCCGACTCTGACAGTCATGTTTATTGGATGTATTAAAATCAAACTAAATGAGCCAACAGGTGCAAAGCTTCAGCTGGATGCAGTCTCAACAATAAACAGTGATGATAAGAAATGGACTCAAGAACTAAAATTTAACAATGGTGTGCTCACTGTGAAGCTTGATACAGGAACAGAGTGCATGAGAGACTTTAAGAAAATTACGAACAAACAGGCAGAGTTAATTAAGTCTGGATGTAATCTAGTTTCTTACTCTGGCCACGTAATCAAGACAAAAGTCAAGGCAAAGCTCAAGTGTGACTTCAAAGACAAGAAATATGAGTTAGAATTTCAGATCATAGAGAAAGACTCACCTACTACTCATCCTTGGAAGAGATTCCTGCACAAAGCTAGCACTAATCAGAAGAGTGGACGGTGTAGATAAAGTCAAGACTGACATTTTGAGTGAATATGAAGATGATTTTACTGGTTTAGGATGTGTTCCAGGACTGCACCACATCCAACTCAACCCAGATGTGACTCCAGTTATTCATCCACCACGGAAGATGCCGATAGCACTGAAGGACAGAATAAAGGTAGAATTGAATAGGATGGAGGATCTTGGTGTAATCACAAAGCAGACAGAGCCTACAGACTGGGTGAACAGCATGGTCACGGTGGTGAAGAATCTGCATTGATCCCCAAAATCTCAGCAAAGCCATTAAAAGAGAACACTATCCACTGCGCACAGTTGAAGAGATAACTGAAGACATGCCAAATGCAAAGGTTTTCTCTATATTGGATGCTAATAATGGTTTGTGACAGGTCCAGCTAGATGAGGAGAGTTCTAAATTATGTACCTTCAAAACCCTGTATGGACGATACCGATTCCTGCGACTTCCGTTTAGAGTGGCGTCAGCTCCAGAAGTGTTTAAAAAGTGCATAGCACAGAGACTGGAAGGTTTGGAGGGTGTCGTGAACATAGTCAATGATAATTTAGTGTGGGGTCAAGATGAGAAACAGCATGACGGGAGACTGAGAGCACTGATGGACAGGATCAGGGGGATGAACCTGAAGTTAAATAAAGACAAATGTAAGATCAGAAGGACAGAGATTCTATATGTTGGTCATATTCTATCTGTTGAAGGTGTGAAGCCAGATCAGGAAAAAGTCAGAGCTATACAGGACATGCCTGAGCAAGAAGACAAAGCAGGTCTGCTGAGGTTTCTATGAATGCTTCAGTACCTGGCAAAGTTTGTACCAAATCTCTCAGATGTGAGTGCACCACCCCTGAAACTCCTGGAGGGTGATGCAGCATGGCATTGGGAAACTGAGCAACAGAAAAGCTTTGAAAAGCTGAAGATGCTTGTCAGCAGAGCTCCTGTGCTCAAGTAGTTTGATGTGAACAAGGACGTAACATTATCTGTTGATGCAAGCTCGGAACCAGTGGCGTATGGATCAAGAGCGCTGACTGACTGTCAGAAGAGGTATGCTCAGATTGAAAAAGAACTTTTGGCAATTGTGTATGGATGTGAAAAGTTTAACCAATATGTGTACAGCAAGACGGTGCAGGTAGAAATAGACCACAAGCCTCTAGAGACGGTGTTTAAGAAATCGCTGTAGAAGGCTCCAACGAGACTCCAGGGGATGCTGATGACCCTATGATCTACGGGTCAGTTATAAGCCTGGAAAAGAGCTTTACATCGCAGACATGCTGAGCCGAGCTTACCTGAAAGAAAGACCTGAACAACTCATTGAGGATGAATTACAGATTCATCTACTTACAGCTCAACTACCGATCACCGAAGAAAAGCTGAACATATTCAGAACACAAACCACAGCGGATGAAGAACTGCAGCTGGTCATGGATAGAGTCCAAGAAGGATGGCCAGCAGAGATACGACATGTGCCAGCAGAGATCAGAAATTACTGGACGTTTAGAGAGGAACTTACATGTTCTGATGGTCTACTTTTCAAGAACATGAGACTTGTTGTTCCACATGGTCTGAGAGCAGACATGTTGTCAAGAGTTCATGAAGCTCATCTCGGGATAGTCAAGTGCAAAGAACGAGCAAGAGACATCATGTTTTGGCCCAATATGGCTAAAGAGATTGAAGATGTTGTGTTAAAGTGTTCTGTTCACAAAGGAGCCGCTCATCTGCCACGACATTCCTGAGAGAACCTGGGCGGTAGGGAGTAGATTTGTTCCACTATGAACAAGGGGAATACCTGCTGTGCGTTGACTACTACTCAAAGTACCCGGAAATTGCCAAACTCACTTGGACCACCAGCCGACATGTGGTAACAGCTCTTAAATCAATGTTTGCGAGACATGGAATTCCAGATGAGGTTGTGTCAGACAATGGTCCACAATTTTGGAGTGCTGAGTTCAGCACATTTGCAGAAAGATGGGAGTTTGTCCATACCACATCTACTCCTGGGTACCCCCAGTCTAATGGAAAAAGTGAGCAGGCAATTCAGACAGTTAAAAGCTTATTGAAGAAAGCACAAGTGATCCTTACATCGCTTTATTGGAATATAGGAACTCACATTTGGATGGAGTAAAACTGTCCCCTGCCTCATGGGTCGAAGACTGAAAACTAGACTACCATCATCGGCACAGCTTCTGAGGCCACAGCTGTTTGATAATGTACACCACAAGATCACAGAGAGGCAGAGGAGAAAAATGGCTACCACTTCTGATGGAAGGAGAGAAAGTGACAGTAAAAGTCAAAGATAAATGGCAACCAGCAGTCATAGTGAGAGAACATGACAAACCCAGATCTGTCATGATCCAAACAGAAGATGGAAACACCTACAGGAGAAACCGCCGACACCTGCTGAAAACCAGAGAAATGACTTTTACACAACAAAGTGCTGATGACATGCAGGATTTTGATCCTGTGACCAGTACACCCACAGAAACTGACTGGACACTTGTACCATCACCAGTGACATCACAAGTGACAACGCCAATGAAAAGGGTTGTGACACCATCTGTGAACCAGGAAGAAACAGTTCAGAGGTCAAGGTTTGGAAGACTGATTAGACCACCGAAACGTTACACACAGTGAAAATAAGCAGTTATTAAGGCTGTGGAGTTAATAGAAAATGTTGAAATGTTTAAGTGCAATTTACATTTTTCCTTAGTTGTAAGATAATTTTGCAATTGGTTGTTAATGCTGTGTGTGGTCAGAAAAACAATATTAGAAGCAGCACTACTTTCCATCTTGTTTCACGGTGATTACCATAGGAAAAGAACTACCAATTCATTAGGTATAAAGATAATATACTCAGGTAAAATATCTGAAGGGAAGAGATGTGATGTATGGTGCTTGCTTGTCTCCGACCACCAGGTGGAGTTTGTTCGTATGGTGGTGGGTGGGTGTGTGTGTGGTAGAACAAGAGGAGGGTAACAACATGCCGGAATAAAGAATGACACATTTCGAGACAGACTGGCCTCCGAGTGTTTAATAACAGGTCCAATAACATTACAATTACCATCTTAGAAACATTGCAAGAATCAGATGCTTTGTTTCCAGACAAGATTTAGAGAAACTGATTCATGCTTTCATCTCCAGCAGGCTGGACTCCTGTAACGCTCTTCTCACCGGTCTTCCCAAAAAGACCATTAAACAGCTCCAGCTCGTTCAGGATGCAGCAGCTCAAATTCTAACCAAAACTAGAAAGTCAGAACACAATTCTCCAGTTCTTAAGTCTCTACACTGGCTGCCGGTCTCCTTCAGAATGGATTTTAAAGTTCTGCTGCTCGTATATAAGTCCAAACAAAACTTAGCACCTAAATACCTAACAGACAAGCTCAGTGAATACACACCAAACAGAGAGCAGAGATAAATAAAAAAATAAATTAGATCTACCCCGGGTAAATTCCAAACAGGGTAAATACTCTTTTAGTTACCATGCGGCCCACAGATGAACCAGCTTCCAGAGGAGATCAAGGGTGCCAACACTTTAGTCACGTTTAAATCCAGGCTAAAGACTCACATGTTTAGTTGCGCTTTTGTCGACTGAGCACCAACGTCCGAACATCAATTTTACCTTTGCACTTCACATGTTAATCTTTGTTTTAATCAATGTTTTTAAGTTTTCAGTTTTTAATCACTTTGAGTTTATATGACTTTTTATGCTTTATTTTATTAAATGTACTTTTTTTTTATTCTTTATTTTCAATGTAAAGCACTTTGAATTACCCTGTGTATGAAATGTGCTATACAAATAAACTTGCCTTGCCTTCAAGGAACCGAATCCGAGGGTGCATGTGTAACATGATTAGCATCCCGCCCAAACAATTATATAGTTAGCCTATCATTTGTTTACCTGCCGCTTGGTCTGCATCACTCTTTGCGTGCCACTGCATTCATTTCCGCGACCGTGTGCTCGGGTGCTTGACTTGTCTTTTACTATCAGCTGCAAGTTTCCAGCTTCTTGCCCTCTTGCTGTCCTTGAGCGAAAGTGTGAGACTGTTTCTTTTGGGTTCGTTGCTTCTGCGGGCGTCGGCTGCACTATTAGCTGCCTACGAGTGGAGAGGGACATGTCTGCCTCCGCAAGCGTTGCAGCCTGGGACGCACCCAGCGAGTCTGTGTAGACCTGCACTGTTGGGAGAGTAAAACTCTTCCTTTCTACATTCTCACTCTCACCGGCAGGCTGGTAATGTTTTATAATATAATTGATGGGTTTTCCCCTTGTGTTCATTGTTCATTTTGTTTAGGTTTCCTTTTGATTTTTGTTTATTTTGTCTTCCTTTAGAACTATGGTGTTTTAACCCATAGCGGGATTATTCTTTGTTTTGTCATGTTGTGTAATGATTATTTTGGTTCTACAAGAATCTATTCTGTTGATCCTTGTTGATTTGACTTGGGTTCTCTTTTTTGTGTTAGTTTTTCTCATTAATTATAATCAGTGGGAACATACTGTTATTACTTTCATATGGTTTCTGATTCATTTTGATATAAATGTAATTTCCAATGTGTTTTGTATTTTTCTTGTGTTTGCAGGGTCTTGCCTCTAGGGGCAGTGCACATTTCTGGGTGGTGACCTTTCTCGAGGTGTGCTGTGCTTCTGGTTGTTCACTGTGTGCGTGTACGAGTGGATGTGTGAACTCACTGTGTGGTTGCTCGAAAGCCCTCCATGGTAAATCGCGACAGCCTGCCCCTGGAGTGTGCAAGCCCTGTAAGCTTCAAATTGAATGTGACTTCACCGTGGAAACCAAAACTACTCCGGTGATTTTAAGTATTTATGTATTAAAATAAACTTGTTTATATTTGTACTGGAATCTTCGTCTCTGACTCTACCTTGGTGGTCCGAACCTGTGTTTGCCTCGTGGGTTTTATTTAATTCCTTTTTGGGATATAGTTCCTTTAAAAGGTGGCGTAGTCAGATTTCTACACTCTAGTCATGGTCTAATCATTGCTAGTGATTATTCTTAGAACTTTCCACCACACGACCCCTGCCACACATGCAAGACATTTGCCAACACTTTCTTGCACTTGTATCGTTAAACATGATATTATACCATTAAAAGTGTGATGAAACACAACAGCATCAGCTCCTAGGTTTATCTTAACATATCTTTCTTTGTGATGACGGTGCTCATGCCTCACAAAATCCGATGTAAATTGGGATTGGGCTAACCTGGTAACTAGCGCTGCTCAGCTGCTGGAAACCCCATGAGGAAGACAGTATTTTAGTCAACCTAGCAACTAGCGCAGCTCAGTTGCTTTGGGTGGGGAGGTTGCGTTAAACTGACAACTAGCACTTCTCAGCTGCTGGAAACCCTGCGGGATTGACCGAGTTGGGTGGTTACCCTAGCAAATAGTGCTGCTTAGTTGCTTTGGAGATTTGGGTTAACTTGGCACTGCTCGTCTGTTGAAAACCCTGCGGGGAAGACGGGATTAAAGTTAACTTAGCAACTAGTGGGTGCAGGGGTGGGGGAACTTCTAAACTCATCTTAAGGTAGGTCTGGTAGGTGGGTGTCGTGGAGGTTGGCAGTAAAGAGCCCTAGAGTTTCGACTGCCATAAGGGGTCGAATGATGGGCTCCCGACTGTTTTAATGGAGAGTTGATGAGAAGGCAACACTGAGGATCGGAATGAACTGGCTAGTCCGTTTGTTGGGCAATATAGCTAACTGACAGACATACTTCATTATATTAATGTTAAGTATAACGTTTAATATATATATATATATATATATATATATATATATATATATATATATATATATATATATATATATATATATATATACTTGTTAGATTGTTAAAAGTCCTGCTACTAGTTATAAAGAATGGAAATGTACCTGGGCTGCATATTTCACAGAGGCAATCAATGCTGTATTATTCTTCTGAAAAAGAACACTTAGTTTAATATTACCATATAGAGTTCCTTTTAAAAGACTGGGTTAGACTGTGCACGCTCACATCTTTGCATTCAAACATCGTTTTTACAGAGTCAACACTCATTTTTCAGTCAGCCTCTGTAAATGATTGGCTATTAAGCTGTCTGTCATCATTCTGAGCCTATCAGAACACTTATCGTCATGCTGGTAACAGAATTCTCGATTGCATGTTTGCAGATAGATATGAGAGACTAGAATGAGGGTACAGAGAACTAAATGAGTTCTTAGCTGGGGTGAAATGGGAATGTTGATCAAATGAAATTGCACGGAGCAACCTGGGCAGAGTTTCTTTGTAGATTAGAGACATAGCATGCGGGTATGCAAGAGTTATACTGCAGGCTCTTTGTCATTGTTGCTGAATAATTCAAGCTATGTCTGAGAGCAGGCCTGCATACGTTCAAATATGTGATGTGGATTCACAGAGTGGTGCATAGGCAAGATTTAATCATGCTACCTTATCATGTTAGAAGTCAAAAGGAAGCTGTAACTGACTACCTGTCAAGAACATCAGCGTCTATGAGCTGCTCATGGAGCAGACAAACACGAGTGAACGCAACTTTAGAAATTATTGCAATGATTAAATTATATTAATCACACAGCCCTACCGGAAAAGAGAAGCAGCCATATTGGGGTGTTCCTGTATGGGTCTCCTGCCTGCAGCTATGAGTCTCCAAGCCGAGAAGGCATTGGTTTTGGAGCTTGGCCTCAAGCTAGCAGGAGGCTAACTTCTGATCTGGCCTGAAGGGCAAGCTGATGAGATGCCCCTGTCTGCATGGCCTGGGTGTAGGAGTGGGTGAAGAAATCTTGTATGCCTGGCTGAAGATGTAAGCCCATTGCTTGTTCGATTGTGCTGCAGGAGGTAGCTTGCACAACAAAGGTGTTGTCTCAGGTCCTGCCTTATATACTGAAATATGAATAATCAGAACCTTATGATTGGATGGTCAATTATCAGCCAAGCTCCTCCCAAACTTATGTTAATTTATGATTAACCTCATTTCGTAGGTATGACGGACAAGCATAGATTGGGCTTCTTTTATTTTTTTTTGCACTGTGGACTCTTGGTCTCGTATCTCGATCGAGTCCAATAATTCTAGTCAGTGTCCGTAACTTCAAGTTCAAGTTCAGTATCCAAGCGAGTCGACTTCAAGTTCAAACACAGTCGGGTCCAAGTCAAGACGAAGTACGAACTTGAGTACTATAGAACTAGTTAATATTAGTCAACCATATTATTCCCCCATCTTAAATAAATTAAACTTGTTTTAATGACAATACATGTGGTATATAGTTTGATGCTGGTAAATGTTAAAAACACAAGCTTCTTTGTATTTAAGTAGATGAGATTTTATTCTAGCGTAAATTTGTTAACATTAATCCTAGTCATGATTTCCTCTTTCATTTTATTCTATATTAAAAAATGAAAAAATGAAGCTCCTCCTCTCTACTTGAACTGTATATTTATTTCTGAAGTTTGTCAGAAAAAGAAAGAGCTGTTTAATAAATTTGAGTTTGAAACTGCATCTGGGTCCAGTCTGTGATCTCAGTCCTGAACCAATCATCCTCACATTACAGCAGGTTATTAAAGGAACTTTATTTGCTCAGAATCTAGCAAAGCAAGCACACTGCTTTCATAAGCACCGCCTCAGTTTTAAACCTGAAGTTGTGTTTTAGACTGTTAACAACATTCATTTGAATTGTTAGAAAAAAAGCTTTTGTGTGTACTGGAAGGCAACTACAGCATTTTCATGAGGCTGTTAGCCCCCATCAGTTGAGGATACAGAAAAAAGAAAATTACTTTCTTTCTTTATACCTGTGGTACTTCATTAAGCAAGTCTGCTTAATCGCAACATAATGTTGAAGTTACAAACTGAAGGGGGAACAAGTTATGTGAATTGGCCAAAATCTTTTAACACTTTAATCAGACTTAGAAATGAAATTATGAAATTTTGTATTTGTTGTCTGAGGAAACACTAAAAATTTTTTATTTATTATTTTAAACTATCGTTTAAATACACAACTTCAGACACTACAGACACAAGACCGAGCATAAGCACACCAATAGGAAATACTCATTCAATAAGTAAAATATATTATTTCTACAGATTAAATTACACACAGAGAGTGGGTGTCTGAAATCATGGCTACCATAACTCCAGCACGAAAAAAAAAATCAAAGCATGTAAAAAAATCAAGAATCAAAACTATGGTTTTTAAAAACAACTTGGCACAATGTCAGTTTCTATACTGAATAAAAATAGATTTTAATGTCATTCAAGTGCAAATATTTACAAAAATCTTACCCTGAAAGAACACCCAAAACCAGGTTCAGCACAAAAAATGAGCCAATAATGATGAGAGGAATGAAATATATCCAGTTCCACATTGGTCCCAAAGCATCGTTTGTCTGTAGAAGCAAGGAAGAAAAGCATGTGACAACACAAAAGAATATTCACATTAATTGATTTTGGTTCAAGTTCGATTTAAAATTGAAGTATAAATACATTATTAATAATAGTTTTTTAAAAATGATCTGAATTCTACAATATTATTCACATTTAAACATGCCAAATTTTGTAACATTTAAACCAAACTGAATCATTTGATTGAAATTGTATGAGTATATGTAGAAATCTGATATAGAGATATATAGTGTCCATACAGATATGACATTTCTGAAAGTGAATCTCACATTGTAGAGTACAGCAGTCCAGCCTTCCATGGTGATGCACTGAAAGACAGTGAGGACTGCGAACAGAATGTTATCAAACTGAGTGATGCCGTCATTTGGTCCGATCCAGGATCCAGTGCAGGAGTATTTATATGGACACTTCCTTACTCCACAAGCAAAGTCAACTTCAGTTGAGTCTACCGTCTCATTTTCTGGGAAAACACACACACACACACACACACACACACATATAAAAGTACATATTTTGGAGTGTATGTTGGTTTTATTAAACAAATTGACATCGTTTGAAGAATAGAAACATTTTGTTCAAGATTTACTGTCGATGCTTGCAAAACCCTGATCAGTCTGAGTCAGGAATAGTTATCAAAAACAAGACAAGGCCCTATTGGTTATCATCTTTGATTTGTTGAGTTTAAATTTCAATATTGGCTACTACAATAGGCTGTCTTTTCTTTTTGAAAATGTTGGAACACTTATTGGAAATATTGTAGGAAATCATGCTCCACTTCTAAAGAACAAGACATGTTTAATGAGAATCAACGGTGCTTGGCTTTATAAATGACCTTACCTTATTAAAATAAAATTACACACAACCATTTATGATTGTTAAATGTTATGATTAAACTAACTGTTGGTTTTTGTTTGATGTTTGTGTACAGCAGGTTGACTGCTCTGAACCATACCGAGTATATCAGGCTGAGCCAGGCAGGTATGATGCAGTTTCCCACTGTAAAACTCCAGGCCGATGATAGCAAACATCAAGATAGCAAAGAACAGTAACAGGCCGATCTGAAGCAGTGGAACCATTGCTTTGATGATCGACTTCAGCACAATCTGCAGACCTGCAATCAAAATACAGGTTAATCAGTGGAATGTCAGTTAGATTCAGAGTTATTTGAGGATGTTTTTTTATGGTGAATCTGAGCATTTGTTGGCTCTGAGAAGGACATATGCAGTTGGGGTGCTGGGTTTGGGTCGCCATAGGCAGGAGCAAGTGGAAGGAGTGGAGCCAGAAACTAGGAGCATCATGGTGAGTAACGTCGAGATATGTTCCTTGATAGGGGAGTGCAGGTGTGGCCAATTAGTACTCAGGTGAGGGACAGGGTTGTGATTGGGCGATCTTTCTCAAATTTTATCAACTTCCTCCTCTTGGAAAAGTTGATTGAAAACAACAGGTATAGTTTGTCCACTGTCAAGTGATATCCGATTCTTAGTGTTTTGCTGTCTTCATCTCTCATCTCGATTGAAAGATTAAGGGCCTTGGTACCTTCTTCTTCATCCTTGGTTTTAAGAAAGTTTTCTGCAGATGTCAACCTCCCATTTGACCTGACAGGAGTTCCAGGAAAAAGCCTGCTTCTTTTAAAAACTTGTTCGACTCCAAATAAGGTTCCAAGGTGTTGTTTGAGGCAAGGATGTTATGCACTTAACTGACCATTGTCTTCAATCACCCTGTGTTCTTTCAGATGAACAAAGATGGGTAGTCGAATTGTTTCCCTCACGGCAAGCTGAGTGATGCACCCTGCGAGTCACATTCTTCTAGCCAGACTGAATTATACATCCTCTTGAATATCCATGTACACCTTTTCTGAACCTCAGCATTACAGCTCGAATCAAATTAAGTACATCTGGTCATTTAAACGGGCGTCACGGTGGCGCAGTGGGTAGCACGGTCGTCTCCCAGCAAGAAGGTTGCTGGTTCGAGCCTCGACTGGGTCATTTGGCATTTCTGTGTGGAGTTCTCATGTTCTCCCCGTGATCGCGTGGGTTTACCCCGGGTGCTCCGGTTTCCCCACAAGTCCAAAGACATGCGGTATAAGTGAATTAAGTAAGAACAATTGTCCATAGTGTTAAGTGTGAATGAGTGTTTGTGTGAATGTTTCCCAGCGATGGGTTGTGGCTGGAAGGGCATCCGCCGCATAAAACATATGCCAGAGAGTTTGCGGTGGCGACCCTGAAAGGGAAGTAAGCCGACATGAAGATGGATGGATGGTCATTTAAACAGCCTTTTAAATAACCTTTGGTTATTCCCATTGGACCTCCTATAACTCAAGGTCTCCAATAACTCATACTTTGAGGTGCCAGTCTTCCTTCTCCTCAGCTGATAAGATGGTCAACTTTTTTGGAGGTTTCCTTAGCTCTTCCTGAGCTACCAATGGGAAGAATGTTTTTAACTGTTCAGGGTTTTTGACAGTTTGACAACCTTGGCAAATTCTTCAAGTCTATAGCAATTCATGTAAAACCACTGTATTTTAGGGTCTTTATCCTATTTCTAAGTGGGTAACTCTCTATATCCAACTTCAAGGTCATTCTACCCACTCAATGAACCACTAATGTCACCTTTTCTCTCATGATTGCTTCATGTGGAATGTAATTTGTTTAAGAAGCAAGATCAATCAATGTTCCTAGCTTTTGTACTGCATTTCCATTGACATTGAATATCTTCATCGAAAGGAGCAGTCTACAAGTGAGAGCAGACATAGGGACTGAACTCTCCTTGTCGATAGACACACATGTCCTTGCAGGAGATGTTTTAATTACTTCTTTGTACTGCTAGAAACACTGTCCAGAACTCTATGAAATTATGTGCCAGTGTCTCAGTCACAAACTTTGAGATTCTATGCATCTGACACACTGCACCCCATCTTGTCCTGGATGCACCCATAGTCACTATTACACACTTGGATTATCCTCCCAGGGTCAGATGGAAACGGGTTGTTGGAGATTGTTGGTGTCACTGTGACCTGTAGTTCCCCTGAATGCAATGCTTGTGATGGATCTTGAGCCAAGCTCTTTAAGTGAAAGTGAGGTAAAGGGACCGATTGGCCAGATATGGAGTGACCCATACCCGGAAATTGTGCTCTGCATATAACCAATCCCAGTGTACACACACAGCAGTGAACAAACATCCAGTCATCTCCTGTTTCCACCTTCTCTTCACCATCTCCTTGCCAGCATCGTCATCACCTCCAAACGTCATACTCTCTCCATGATCCTGGTAACATCGCTGACTTGAGGAATCCTGCATAGAATTCTAAAGTCCTTGAAAAGGAGGTTTGTCTTCTGTAATCCTTGTTTTAATAAAAAGCTTAAAGATTAGTTACACATCTCGCCCTGTGGACCAAGATTTTGCACATTTAAATTATTCTTGTTCATTCTTGACTTATGTTTAGTCATGATGCCGTTCCATTTAGACATTTTTAAGTAAGTCGTTATCTACTGATTTTGCAGTTTTAATTGTCTATTGTTTATTTCACCAACTAAACATATAATGTATTAAATTAATGAAGCAAGTGTATTAAACATTTCCCACACCAGTTACTATTTCCTCTGTGAACGTGCTTGATGAACTACTATATGCATATTCAAAAAAAAATTTTACTCACTACTTTAGTGCATCAAATTAATGTTGCAATTTCTCCACTTGAATTAAACTTCTTATTTAAATAATTCTGAACAATCATTGTTTGATTAAAAAAATTATACTTTCATGAGACATTTCTTTCTTCTTTATGGGTATGTAGTATTTCAATCAAAATGTCTATAATCTATATGTGGATCTAAACTCAAGAGAGACCCACTTGCATACTCAAGAAGTTCAGCTCCATTCCCAGAAAATATATGCTTTAGCAGGTAATTAAATGGCTCTTTTCTGAATTGATCTGAAGCCCCACAGTTTATGTGACAAGAGAATCTCTGTGGCAAATCATCTGGGACAGAGACTGGGCCAGTCGTCCAGTTCAGGATTTGAACCCCTTCCGCCGACAGTGGAACTAATGTTTCCTCAATCACTTTTATTTGAGGGCCTGAGGGGGCAAATTAAATCCGAAGGGGAGAACATGGATCTAGAAGCTAAAATCTCCTCCTTCAAGGCCAAACCGGAAAAAAGGGCTGTTTTAGCCCTTTTTTAGTCCCTGTTCTAGGGATTTAGTCCTTCCAGCAGCTAATACATCTTACAGTATTGGTGAGGAACTGATGTACAATACACCTTGAGCCAAACGGGGATGGATGGTAGAAGGAAGATGGCACAGATGTATCTTGCCAAAGATTTAGTTTTAAAAAGTTAACATTTCTAAAGAACTATGTTTGGAAACTAGAACCCTCTTTCCATGTTGGCTGTTATAGAAATATAGAATATAGAAAGTTGAAAAACTTTCACTAAATCTATGGTTTCTCGCTGCAGAGCCAAAAAGGAGGAGCCTGAAGATGCACACATTTTTGTTTACCCAATTCACTTGTACCACATGTCAGTGAAATCAGTCCAACTTTGAGCATGAGCGGAGTATGACAGCTCTAGCCTCCTTCCAGCTGGCACTTAAGTGAGTAACACTTGATATTAGTGGACTTTTGGGTCCCCCTTTAGCTGCACCCCTGGGTACACTTATCAATACCACAACTTTATTTTTCTTGTATCTATTAATTTTAGATACTAATCCATACACATAATGTAAAGTAATACATGCTCTCAGTATTGAAAGGCACACAAAATGCCGCAGGGAATCAAACTTGACACATTTACAGTGGAAAAGCAATCCGCCAAAGGAAGATGCATACTATACATGTCTGTTTCTCAGTGGCGTCAAAGGTACTTGTTTTCGTTTTCACTTTAAGCCTGTTTACATCTGTCTGCGTATATGTGAAAGTGACTCACTAGGGATCCCTGAGACAAGTTTGAGAGGTCTCAGTACACGAACGGCCCGCAGCGTTCTCAGATCCACTGGGATGTTCATGTGAGAGCCAGCAGTAGCTAAAATCCTGTAAACATACAAACATAAATTATGTTTACTGACTTATTAAAACTTTTTATATTTTAGGACTTTGTTGTTGACGTGCAGCAGATTAGGGTGAATCTTGTTGCCATTTGGAACCAACAAAACATTTTTAAGCACGTCGCATTTTGGTCAGGCTTTAAACAGCTACACAGCCATGTCGAGGCTATATCTCACAGAAGCCAGTGACTGGCCTTTTAGTTTAGTTTCAGCTGCCAATATTTACATATTTATGTGTTTGTGCCCACCATCTGCGCAAATCAAGAAACATCTTTGTCAATCTTCTTTGCATTGTAAGCTGGCTCAGTAAGATCAGAGAACATCTGAGGTGCGCCTCAGGATTTAAAACTTAATAAAAAAAAACTCTCAGACCTGAGACAGGAGAGTCAGAAACGTGAGCTGGTTGTAGTGGGCAGGAAGTTAACAGTTCTCTCCATTTAAAAAGATTAAGAGCAACGTCAAACCTTTTAAAAAGATAGATAAGAAAAACATTAATGTAGAACAGAATTCTGTCAATAGAATGACTGGTTTTTCTACTTAATCATCAGTAAATAGTCGCGAGAGTTGCCGCATGCAATGATTTGTGTAATTACACGTTCCTTTCAAACCTTGCATGCAAATTTTCTAGAGGTGCCTAACGTAAAAACAGTACAATTCTGGTTTTATTCTGTTAGATACTGTATCATTTATATCCTGGCTAGCACTTTGTAATAACTACACACTATGAATCATTATTAGTTTCTATGTTAATACACATTTGTAATCAGTTTGTAAATATTACTGCAGGAGATGCTTTAACCTTCTTACATTATTTTCCTGGATAAAGGATTGCTTGATTGCCATTTCTGAGATGAGGTGCCATCAAAAACATACAATCCAAGCAGTATCCCTGGAGGCACAAGGAACCTTTGACCTCGCTCTTTTAGAAATAAAAATACTGGTTTTCAGAACCCCCAATTCTAACCAGGTCATTGATCAACCTTCGACCTTCGCTGCTCTGAACTCGTATTTCGTTTTGGAGTCAGCCTCAAGCGGACACTGCATTTCAGTCACTTCCTATCGAGCTTAAACGGGAAAGGAAGAGGTTGCCCCGTGTCTGCAAGTCACTCCACTTTCGCTCAGTGATGTCAGAGAAAGTGCGACTGTGTTTGTATGGTTTACGTTAACCTCAAGGAACAACCTCCTCCTTTCCCGGTTTTCACAAATCACCTCCAGTATAAATATTATTCTCTCTACCACCCTAGACACTGTAGCCCCGCTTAAATTAAAACAAGTCAGACATAGGTCACTCCGTGGTCTGATGATAATACAAAGGTGCTTTTTCAAAATGTTCAAATATTGACCTGAAAGAACTGCTTTAAATAATTACACCATCTAAATCAAAAACGTATTCTCTATCCCGTACCAACAAACTTACTGAAGCAATTGCTACAAATAGCTCAAGAATCGTTTCTGAATATTATAAACTCATCTCTATTACTAAGTTATGTTCCTAAACATCTAAAAAAAATGCAGTAATTAAACCCTCCACCTGCTCTCTACTCTCACTACAGATTACAATGTCATCTGCAAACATCATTCTCCATGGAGATTCCTGTCTGACCTCATCTGTCAACCTGTCCATCACCATAGCAAACAAGAAGGGACTCAAAGCCGATCCTTGATGTAGCCCCACCTCCACCTTGAACTCCTCCATCTGACCTACAGCACATCTCACTGTTGTCATACTCCTCTCATACATATCCTGAACTACTCTGACATACTTCTCTGCCACTCCTGACATCCTCATACAGGACCATAGCTGCTCTCTCGGCACCCTGTCACACGCTTTCTCTAAGTCCACAAAGACGCAGTGCAGCTCCTTCTGACCATCTCTGTACTTCTCCATTAGCATTCTCAGAGCAAAAATTAAACCACTAATCAATAAAACGCACCTGGATCCTACTGTGTTATCCAACTATTGGCCAATATCTAACCTTCCGTTCTTGTCAAAAAATATTAGAGAAAGTTGTAATAGCACAGCTCAGCTCAGGCTGGTTAAAATTTCAAACAATCTGTTACTTGAATAGGATCAAGGGAATATCTCTCTTCTAGTTTTGCTAGATCTCAGTGCAGCCTTCAAAAAGATAGATCACAGGATTCTCCTTGAGAGACTAGAGAATGATGCTGGCATTCAGGGGCAGGGTCTAAGATTGAGTGACTCATACCTCTCTGAGTCCACTTGTTCATGTTAATGGAGACTCATCAGACACAATAGCAGTAGAGTATGGAGTTCCTCAAGGATGTGTTCTGGGACCCATCCTATTCTCAATCTACATGCTGCCCCTTGGCAAAATTATTAGAAGACATGGGATACGTTTCCATTGCTTTGCAGACGACACCCAGCTCTATATCTCGGTAAAACCTAACAATCTTTCAAAGCTAAATAAGATGTGTCTCCGATGTGTCATATCAATGATTGGATGAAGTAAAATTTCCTTTCAAAAATAAAACTTACTGGCTTTAAAAAGCAATTACAGAATTTCTCCGTTTTAAATATAGAGCTGGGGGGACACACTGTTCATTTCTCCACTACAGTTAAAAATCTTGGCATTATTATAGGTAGTGAACTGACGTTTAAGAACCAAATCTCTTATGTTACTAAGATAGCCTTTCACCTCAGGAACATTGCTAAAGTAAGGAACATGCTGTCTATTTTAGACATTCTGTAGATCTCCAGAATGGATTATTGTAACACTGTTAGCCGACTAATCAGCCACCACAGTACATAAATGACAGGTAGTCCAGAACGCAGCAGATGTAAAATATGATCACATTACACCGTTTCTGTGCTCTCTTCATTGGCTTCCTGTAAAATATTGCATTGAATATAAGATACTGCTCCTTGCCTTTAAGGCGCTGAATAGCTTGTCTCCGGCCTACTTGAGAAATCTCCTATCTCGATAAATTCCAGCTTACTCTCTTCAATCACAAGAAGCAGGACTACTGATTATTCCAAAGTTTAATAAACCCATCAAAAGAGCGTTCTCAAATAGAGCCCCGAAGCTCTGGAACAAACTCCCGGATGTTGAACTCTGCTGAAAGATTTCAAAACTAAATAAAAAACATAACTGTCTAATCTAGCACTCGAATAATTGGTTCGTGGGATTTGTCCAAAAGGATATGGTGTCTGAGCACTATAAACATACAAACTGTTGAAAAAACAATGTGGTTCAATGCACCTATCTAACCTATCCCCTTGCTTTATCACACATCCTGCAGCTGATCACATATAAACTTGATTGATTGATTTATTGACATCAATTAATGAACATCAAATTACAGGTTGCACATATAAATGATGAATAAATTGTTGTGTCAACTCTTACTTAGTACAACAAAAGCAATCTAAGCAAACAAACAGATTATCATTAAAATTATGCCTAATTTCATGAATGTTAGGTTCTGACATCAGTTTGTTTATTTGCACTTGCTTGTTCTAACCCAGAAAACATTTGGACGTGTATTGCTCGTCTGTCCAAATCACGTCTTCACTGCACATACTCTTAATTGACTCAACAAACAACTCAAATTATTTTAAATTTGTTTGTTTTTTTCAAAACTCTTGTAAAATTCATTGAACAACACTATTCGTGAGGAAAACAGCTTGTCTTATCTTCAAGGAACCGAAACGAGCTCATGTTACTCCCCTCTTCATTGGCTCCACATTGCAGCTCGGGTTAAATTCAAATCGCTAACGCTGGCATACAAAACTATCTCCAGATCAGCCCCTGTCTACCTCCATGAGCTCATACGCTCCTACATGCCCTCCAGAAGCCTGCGCTCAGAGAGGAACATCGACTCGTTGTTCCATCCTACAAGGGCAGAAGATCTCTCAGCAGAACCTTCTCTCTCACTGTCCCTGGCTGGTGGAACAAACTCCCTGATCCAGTCAGGAAAGCAACAACACTAACAGCTTTCAAAAAGCAACTGAAAACTCTTCTCTTCAGGGAACACCTACGATTAAAAAAAAAACTTTCTTTTTTTACTTCTCTGTCTTTATCTTCTTCCTCTACTTCCTCACTGCTTTGGTTTTTTGATCAGTTGATACAATTTCTATTATGAGAAGTTGAGATAGACTTTGACGGTGTAACAAATTGCATATTGTCTCTCCCCTAATGTAAGTCGCTTTGGACAAAAGCGTCTACCAAATGCGTAAATGTAATGTAAATGTAAAACAATCCTCCACTTGTTTCCAGGCATTTGTAGCCCTTTTCACTGTTTCACAAACGTGTACTGTACTTTTAGAAAAACACCAAAACCCTCCTGAGGTATCAATAAATTAATATACATGTAAACGGTGGCATTAAAATTACCAGATTAGAAGTCTAATCTCTTCATCTAACATGGCAGGTCTACTGATGTCAGCTATGCGGGTTGAAAACCTAGGATTCACTTTTAGTAACACGCTGAAGTTTGAGAGCCTATTTATTTCTGTTGTCCAATCAAGTTATCAATTACATCTCTTTCACACTCTCATTTTCTAATGTTTCAAATTTTATTGGGGAGGACCTATTAAAAAAATGCTATGAGCAGATCATTGTTAAATTGCCTCTGAGAACTGAGTAGAGTGAGTATCAAACTTAATCTATGGCAGTTCATGCATAAGGAAAACAAAACGATTTGTTTTTTAAATAAAAAAACGTAATGGTTACTTTTATAACCCCCGTTCCCCGAATAGGGAACAGATAATTATGTCGTGACAGGAGCGCTCTACTCTCTCCATACTTTTTAAAATGCCAATCAGTAAACGCGCTGATAGTCACATGATCACGTTGTCCCGCACAAAGTGGACGCAAGCGTGACGCTCTTCCTGTTGTGAAGCTGAAGCTGTACTCACCCCTTGGAACCAGACTTAGTCACGACCTTACAGCTATGGCTGGGCAACATAAGTCTCTGTTCCCTATTCTAGGAATGGGGGTTACAATAGTAACCATTACATTCCACATCAGTCGGTCACTACGACTTATCTCGTTGACGACTATGGGAACACCCTGCAAAACACCACAACCTAAGTCCTTCCGCATCAGCCGACAGCCAGGCAAGCCGGGCACATTAGTAGCCCGGCACCGAACGGGCCCTCCTCTGCCCTGGCCTTAAATATAGACTTAATTTTTAAAGGGCAATAATTCTATCATACCAGAAAAGGAAGCATCCTTTCCAGAGCTGATTGTTTCCAATCAATACACATATGGATAAGAATGGCACAACCCAAGCTGGACACCCCTTTGTACATCTCAGACAATGCTACCAACACCTAGCACGGCTGAAGAGATGGATTTAATTGCCAGGTTATAGTACCTGGCGAAGGTGTTGGGTGTCGACCAACCCCCAGTTTTGCAGATCTCTACTAGCGGAGTACCTCTTTCCAGCGCCCAGGAGGCCGCAACACCCCTGATAGAGTGGGCTTTCATCAGACGCTGTGTATGTGGTAGAGATGGACTCCACTAGCCAGTGGGCCAACCTCTAGAGACAGCCTTCCCTATCGTCTGCTGTTCTCCAAAGCATACAAAGAGCTGATCAGAACATCTAAGGTTCCGGGTCCTTTCTACATAGATCCTCAGTGCTCGAACTGGGCAGTTGGGACCAGGGGCTGGTGCTGCCTCCTCTCTGGGCAGAGCTTGGAGGTTCACTACCTGAGTTTTAAAGGGGATGGTAGGAACCTTGGGCACATATCCAGGCCTGGGCTTAAGAGTAACATGAGTATCACCAGATATGAATTTTAAGCAGGTCGACTGCTTACCTCTTAATCGAGGCTAACGCGACCAAGAGCACTGTCTTAATTGAAAGATATTTAAGCTCTACTGATTCAAGCGGCTCAATCCTTCGACCTTGAAGTCCTCTAAAGACAATGGAAAGGTCCCAGGAGGGAACTAAGGACTGCCTAGAGCAGGGGTCGGCACCCCGCGGCTCTTTAGCACTGCCCTTGTACCTCCCTGGAGCTTTTTCAAAAATGTTTGAAAATGAAAAAATATGAGGGAGGTAAATATATATTTTTGTTAAATATGGTTTCTATAGAAGGACAAACATTCTTAACGTGTTCTAATGCTGTAAAAGTGTGTAGAATAAATATTTAATTTCAACAATATTTCAACATTTCTGTCAGGGAAGATATGTGTGATAGCCTGCAACACACGCTTCTATCAGCGGGGCAGGATGCCAGGCAGGGGGCTGTTGTAATCAAACCGGTGTTCTATCGGATTTCCCTGCCTTGTAATTTTTTCCTGACGCAGTAAAAAATGATGGACTAGTCTGTTGGTTTTCCCTACCATATTGAAATTTCCTTCCGCATTCTGTTGCATATATTGATGTATGACGGTAAATGATTTTAGTCTTTTTATTATTTTTATTAAACTGGGATGTTTTGATTTAGCAGACGGACAAAAAAGCACGATTTCACGTCATGTTTAAAAATGCTGTTTGTGTGATTTCAATAAAAATAGACAGTGAGACTGATCAAGCACTCAATAAGATGGAAAATGACGTGGTTCGTGTTATGTGCATAACATGGCAGTTAAAAAATACAGGTAGAGGAAACTGACGGAACACCGGCCACTGTATGATGGTACATGGATCCCAAAGGGAAAAAGAGAAAAATAAGAACAGAGTATTCAAAGTTTCTTGTACAGAATCATTTGCATTCATTTGAATCTAATGCGGATGGATTGCCTGAATGTTTGCTCTGTAGTGAGAAGTTTTCAAATAACAAGAAGAGTAACGTGGAAAGACATTTCCAGCAAAGGCATGCACATATTTAGTAACAAAGTGGCTGTTTTTATAAAGTGATTTCTTAATTTTGTCAGTATATATTTGGAATGACAGAGATATTATCAAATCAAACTTAAACTGTGTTACTTTGATTTTATATACTTTATCTTTTCAAAATGCTGATGTTTTATTTTTATAAATGCAGGCTGCGTTTTATTGCACTGTTTGTTGCCCAGATAAGGGGCACTTATACACCTTCCATTTTGTTTTTTGGAATCCTCAAAATAAAAATGACATCATAAATCAGATTTCTTCATTGTATTTATTTAATTTCATCAAAGCAATGAAAGATAAATAATTAAAATTGTAATTAAGTTAAACTTGAGGCGGCATCTTTCAACATAATAGTCACGTGGTGCATTATTCTCTACAGCAGTGTTTCTCAATTATTTTATGGGCCCCCCCTTATTATTTGTCTTTAAATTTGTTATAAGTACACCTCTGCATAATACAGTATCCTTATTAACGTATAAGAGAAAAAAGAAAGAAATATCGACCAACTTACAACAAAGAATAGCTTTAATAACCGTAGCATAAAAAATTTAAGTTGTATCTGAAATGTAAGAAAACATTAAATCCTTAATAAAACTATAAACATTATTTGACTGACTCCGATTGCTGGCAATATTCGGCACAATTGATTAGGGTGTAATGTCTTTACGTGATGCCTTCATTTATTTGGCTTCATGCTCTCCGCTGCCAACATTTTTAGACTCAGTAAGCACACCGGTCTTTTCTCGTCTCCCACCGTAGTCACAGTGAAGCCAAGCACTGCATACGCATCATATTTCTTCGTCTTAGCTTTCATTTGTCTCGTTATCTCCTTCTGTCTCCTCCTGTCTTCTACACTTCTTGTCTACACTTCATCCTCTGCCAATGAGAGCGCCACTTCCCCCTAATGTAGTGGAGTGGTATTGCACTTTATTCTAGAACAGTTAAAAAAATTTTAAAAATAAAAAAGCATGTTCCCCGAGGTCAAACACGCCCACCTTAACGGAGCCTTGTGCCCCCCACTTCTCTACAGGATCCACTGCAGGGAAATAAACATTTAATCATGAAGGCTCATTATGTATTTGTAGCCAACTTAGTAATTTTATAGTAGGCTAATTTAGATACATACAGCATGTGTTAAGTTCATTATAAGGCTTATACAAGGTTTTAAAATTTGTTTGCGTCGCCAGACGTTTAGTTTTTTTTTCGTCCAATATGGCTCTTTCAACATTTTGGGTTGCCGACCCCTGGCCTTGAAGCCCTAACCCTTCTGGCCGCTCGGAGAAAACTGACCATTGACTCGTGTTGTCCCAATGTGTCCGAAATCGCAGCGATGTAAACCTTCAGGGTTGATGGAGACAGTCCTCGATCCAGACCCTCTTGAAGGAAGATTAGCACGAGTTCAATGAGCCAGCTGCTCGGGTCTAATTGACGAGAGTGACACCAGTCCTCAAACCGACCCCACTTGCCGGCATAACAAGCCCTAGTAAAGGAAGCTCGGGCAAGACACAGTGTTTGAACCAGAGAGTGTGGCATTAACCAGTGATTCTCCGCGTCTTGATGTGCCATACATGGAGAAGTCTGGGCATGGGTGCTTGTGCCCACATCCCTGGGTCAGAAGGTCCGTCCGCAGGGGACGGCACTGAGCATTCTCGGGGGTGGCGAACAGGTCTATGTCTGCTATACTAAAGCTTTCCCAGATCTGCTGGACTACCAAGGGATGGACTCTCCATTCTCCTTACCAGGGTTTCCACCGAAACAGTGCATCTGCTGTCTGGATCAACCTGCTGGGGATATGGACTGCAACTAGAGAGAGACCCCAAAGTTTGTGAGCGAGAGCTCAGGGCGTGCTCTACATAGAGACGTGCTCGCATGTTCAATGAGTTTAGCTCCATACCCAGAGAAGACCTGCTCTGGCCAGGGGTTAGATGGCTCTTTTCTGAGTTGATCCAAAGCCCTTGATGGCTAAGGTGGCATAAGACCTCTGTGGTGAATAAACTGGGACAGTGTCTGGGCCAGTATCAGCCAGTCGTCCAAGTACATTTACATTTTACCTTTACATTTATGCAGTTGGCAGACACTTTTGTCCAAAGCGACTTACATTAGGCAAGAGACAATATGCAATCTGTTACACCGTCAAAGTCTATCTCAGCTTCTCATAATAGAAATTGTATCAACTGATCAATAAACCATAGCAAGGAGGAAATAATGGAAGAAGATAAAGACAGAGGAGGAAAAAAAAAAGTTTTTTTTAATTCTTTTTTTTTAATCGTAGGTGTTCCCTGAAGAGAAGAGTTTTCAGTTGCTTTTTGAAAGCTGTTAATGTTGCTGCTTTCCTGACTGGATCAGGGAGTTTGTTCCACCAGCCAGGGACAGTGAGAGAGAAGGTTTTGCTGAGAGATCTTCTGCCTTTGTGGGACAGAACCATGAGTCGCTGTTCCTCTCTTAGCGCAGGCTTCTGCAGGGCATGTAGGAGTGTATGAGCTCGTGGAGGTAAACAGGGGCTGATTTGGAGATAGTTTTGTACGCCAGCATTAGCGATTTGAATTTAACCCGAGCTGCAATGGGGAGCAAGGAGTTGAGTTGCATGATCTGTTAAGAAGGGCCTGATCTATCAGATGTTGAGCAGTGCAAATCTACACGCTCGAGTTGTTTTTGTGATGTGGTCTTTGAACGATAGCTGTTTATCCAAGCTGTTCCTGACTGAAGGAGAAGAGGTTATTGCAGAGATGGTGAGGATGGTGAGGTCGTGATGCACAGAGGGATTGGCCGTGATTACCAGAAGTTCTTTCTTCGCCATGTTGAGCTAGGTGATGGTTCTTCATCCAAGTAGAGATGTCGTTCAGGCACTCAGTTATGCGGGTAGTTACTGAATTCTGAATACTGAATATCGTCATGAATTCTCCCAGACCCTCCGCCTGTTTCCTGATCGTAGAGACCCGCGCCGTAATCATCTATGGTGATGCCGAAGAGGCCATCTGGGACTGCAGGTGCGTTGAGGAAACGCTTCCGATCATGTGGGAGCATATCAGCCTGGGTCAACCAAAGATGGCGTCTGTGGACTACTAAGGTAGACACCGTGTTGCAAAGCGAGCTAGCTGCAACTATTGTCACCTTGAGTGCAAAGTCGGTAGCTGCTTTCAGATCCTCTGTAATACCTAGGCCACAACTCCCCTCCTGCATTCCTTTGAGGGTCTTGGCCTGGAACACCTGAAAGGCTGTCATGGCATGAAGGGCAGCGGCAGCTTGATCCAACGACAGGCTTAGCTGGCACAATGGAGACCTCGGCTGTTCACTGCAGACGGCAGGGTTACCCGGGCAGCGCCTGCTCTACCTGGGGAATTGCTTTGTCGACCTGCAAACAACTGCTCTAATAAAAAAAGGAGTCTTACTTGTTGGTGGAAGGCAGTGAAAGACTTGAAGTCTGGGGTGTTTATCGGTTCCCACCTCTGGATCCGGCCAAAAAACCTTGCTGGTTGCCGTCAACTCCCCAGATCTCCAACTAATCCACACAAGGAATAATCCATCTGTTCTCTGTGGGTGTCTCTCACTGAGTCACTCGCGTGTTGAGAATAGGCTCCAGCGAAAAACAGGAAGAGCATCACGCCTATGTCCGCTTTGTGCGGGAAAACTTAATCGCATGACCATGGCATTTTGAAAAAGTATGGAGGGAGTAGAGCATTCCCAGCTGAGCTTTCCATAGTCGTCACCGACATAAGTTGCAGTGGCCGACTGATTGGGAGCTATTGTTTTTACTAGTTTTCTATAACACAGTTAAGCACTGTAATATTATC
Source organism: Danionella dracula (assembly GCA_900490495.1). Classification (NCBI taxonomy): domain Eukaryota; kingdom Metazoa; phylum Chordata; class Actinopteri; order Cypriniformes; family Danionidae; genus Danionella; species Danionella dracula. Next base: position 2,388,966 of record UELW01000021.1, read on the forward strand.
TTAGGTGTGCTTAGAAAGCATGCTATGCAACAGGACTCAGTTTTACATGTGTCTGTCTCACATTCTCACAAAAGTTTATAGAAACTGAATGATGATGGTTTCCAATGACTTCTGTTTACTGTGCCTTCACAATTAACACAAGCAATAAACTCTTAGCCTTTGTTTGACCTGTTTGCAAATAACACTGGGAAACATTTAAGATTACAAGTAGTATAGTGTGAATCAAGTAATGAATAAATATGTCGTATGCTCAAGAGCTCTTTGTACAGAAACTAAAGCAATTGCAGGTTTTTAAGTTAAAGTTTAAACAATATATATATAGATATTCAATACTGTGTACATGTAATTATGCTGGCATGTTTAAAGATTTAAGGCTCACTAGAATTGTGAATCGTTGTTGTGTCTTTGGGTTTAATAGCAGTTGGGAAAAAAAGTATGAACGAAACAAAATGTTTACCCTTTTCAAACACTGTAATTCCATTGATGATCCAAACTAATTAGTGCTTAATAAGCATCAATGAGTATATCATTATTGCCACAAAGAATATATTTACCTCCACATGTAACTGCATCAAACAGTGAAAGGTGAGTGAACTGTTAATTATTTGAAGATATGATTCTTCTTTGTAGCTAACAGTAAAAAAAAAAGCTAAATCGCAGTGATGAAGTGAATAGGGACTCACCCACATACAAACACCTACACACACTCTCACTGAGGAGCGAGAGAGAGAGAGGAATAACATTATCAACACTCAGAGTTGAATCATCAGTGCACACATACACAGAAAGAAAAGCATATATAATAATGTTAGATGATCAAACAGATTATTTTTCACTTGCTTCAGAAACAAAAAGGATGGGAAAAGATGTGCAGCATCTTCTACTTTTTCTGAATAACATTATTTTTAAGCCATCAAATTGTTATATTTTAAGGATATAGAACAACTAATAACAAATAGATATATGATTATGAAATTGAGCTGTGAATTAAAGTAAATATGTGCAGTATTTTGTAAATATATTTTTCTGTCCCACTGAGCACAGAATCGAGAAAAAAATATTTTTGTGTTTATTATTTACTTTATGTCTGCCTATGCACACAAATGCACCCCTGAAGCAAGAACTCTTCAGCCAGTGCGCTGTAAGAGCGAGACTGCACTGATTATGGTATTACACGTAACAATTTTACATACGCAATGGATATATCTAGAATTTTAGTTGCCGGTTACAATAATGTATAATAAGTAGTGGAGTTGGCTCAGATGGCTGCGACATAGGACCTTGTTTCTCTGACGAATCAACTGGGACCGCAACTGGGCAATATAAGCAAGTTATCCAGGTAAGCCAGAGTTCGAACTCCTTCCTATTTAACAACACTAAAGCTTGTTAGTAAGAGGGGAGAGAGGCAACCTGAAGGGGAGAACGCTGTACTAATACAGTTCTCCCAGACCCTTCACCTGCTTCCTAATCACAGAATCTCGCAACTTAACGTCCTCTACGGCGATGCAGAAGATGCCTCTGCGACCACAGGTGCATTGAGGAAATGCTTATGATCGTGCTGCAATATCTCAGCATAGGTTAACAAAGATGGCTGCCCTGTACTACTAACCTTTGTATCTCTTTCAGGGCCTTGGCTTGGAACACCTAAAATGCTACCATCGCATGCAATGCAGCAGCAGGTTGACCCGCAGCAGCGTAAGTTCACAATGTCAGGTCCATCAAAAAGCTTAGCTGGAGAGATGGAGACCTCGTCTGTTGATGCCAGGCTTCAAGGCATAAATGCACTACCAAAGCCTGCTCTACCTGGGGAATGTCATTTTACCCTCTTTCTACTGCGCTAATAAGGGGAGCAAGAGAGAGGAGGCTGGCTAACCTTCCGGTGCCTTCCAAGTTCTGGCCAGCTCCCCATGCACTTCTGGGTAAAACGGGGATGCGGGTGGCAGTGAAGCATCATCTAGACGTGACCCCACAAACCTAAAATCACGGGTAAAAGGGACTGAGCCTCCTCTAACCCATATTCTCCGGCCGCTCGGGTAATCACCTCGGCCATCTCCTTTGCAGCAAAATTTGCTGTCACCTCAGAGGGGAGAGTGAAATACTGTCTTCTTTGTGAGCTTCACCGTCTCTCTGATGTAGCAGTGGAAAATGCATCATCAGGCTCACAGGAATTTACAGACAATGCAAGTAGCGCATCATCCTTCATCTCAAGGGGATGAATGACGGGTGCACCAGTGGAGCAGCAAGCAAGCAGGGAAGGGCCTGGCGTTTGCAACCCCCTTGAATCCTAAAAATGTTAAAGATGCCTCTGGTGGCAGTATGAAAGTGTAACAGCCAGGTCAAACACAGATGTGTTTGTCTTTTTACTTGTCGCTTGCATGCAGGGTGAGGTTTTACGTTTCCAAATAAAAATGTATGGCCTTATAGGAGTGTATGCGCTGACGTAGCCACAGTATTAGGCATGTGCCTTAAAAACATAATTAGTTATAGTTACCAGTTATTTTTCACACATAGTAACTGAGTTAGTACCTGAGTTACATCATTATAAAATTAACTAATTACCAGGGAAAGTGATTATTGGGTGGCTTTATGCAATTCCCTGCTTGATCCAACCCCCCCTTCTCTATTTAGTGGAGTAAGAAAGAGAAAAGAGATGGGAAAGAAAGAGAGATAGAAGGGAGACAGAGAAAATAGAAATAGAGAGAGTATAAATAGAGAGTCAGAAATAGAAGTAGAAGAGAGAGAGGGGAGTGGAGAGGAAGAAGAGATAAAGAGAAGATAGAAAGAAAGAGGGTTAATAGAAAACAGCAAACAAAGGTGGAGTGATTATAAACAGTAACTTTGAAGAACGTGTTTTTACTCAACATACTAAATATACAATTAAAACAATGTTATCAATTACTATATGTTTTCTTAACAATGAGTGTGAGAGATGACAGTGTGATAGCATTATTCTCTGTAAAAATAAATCAAAACTGAACACTTCAATCTGCTTTAAAGGAAAGGTTTTATTTTTAAGCTCACCATGTTCTCTTTTGAGTTGTGATCAAACTATACTCACTCGAAAAAAAAAATGCGAAAAATCACAAAACGAGGGGTGAAGACGCAAGTTTCCATCTTGCGCTGTTCGCAGAACTCAATGAAGAAAAAACAATAGCTTCCATATCAGACTTTTACCTTATGTTAAATCGCCATTGGTAAATTTACAATGCTGAGTTCAGCCCTCTACAGTACAGCCCACATCAGGTCGGTTCTGGCCCGCAGGACTCGATCTAGAGTTACTCGAGTTGTGTTTGAACTCGGAATCGACTCAGTCTCGTTTGAGTTCGGACTCTGACTTGATCGGTGCTCTCAATTGAGTCCAATGTTACACTGCCAAGAAAAAAAAATTAAGAATAAAGGCCAATCTATACTTGTGGGTCAAGCATACTAATCGCCCTCTGCGAAGGCTGCGCATTCATGTAACCTCTCTGATTCCGCTGTGGAGCCTGGCTTCACAAGGCTTCACAGAGCGTGATTGAATTGGAGCAAAGCGAGTGCTCTCACTCTCCGCTTTATTATTAAATCACAAAGTAAAACTGTGGCAATGATATGAATAACCTTTTTTTACTATCAGCGCTGTGTTTTGGTAAATTAGAAGCCAGCGTTGCTGTAATAGCCATGCTGTAATATTAATCACAACAAAGACAGAGCTTCAACAGCTACAGCGTGCAAACTATAGAGGCTTTTATTTGTTGATAATAACTGCCCGCTAACCCTTGGCTAACAGTTCGCGTGTTTGATGCTTTGCACTTTAGATTGCTTCAAGAGTCAGACCGTGCACTTTTCCTGCTTTCCAATAAGACATTTAGAAGCAGTTTTCAGAAAAAGAAAACTTTCGAGATTAGAACCTGCATAGGACGTGCTGTCAGTGCACACAAGCTGCATCGTCAATCATTTTTTCCCCTTAATTAAACTCGTTCACAGACACACTATCAGGAAACAGCGGCATAATTACATTCGGATTTACAAAATCATCAAGAATTTCATGACAAGGCTGCAAGGAAGCGGAAACATTAAATAATCTGTGAATCATCTGAAACTCTGTCGTGAGGAACCATAAACAGATGTAAGTTAAGATAATTCAGTTAATTAGTTAAGATAAACTTGCAGGCTTTCGCTATCATGAACATAATAGCTTTCATCACTCATGTTTAAGAAGAATACCATGCTTAAGGGTAAAAGTTAGTGCAAGAAAGTGGTGGTAAAAGTGCCCCTTAAGATTCTGTCCCACAGAATTTCCACAATAATAAGTTAATAATAAACATTATGTATTAATAGTTCAATTCAAATAACTTTTAAAAAATATATTTGACTATGAATTCAAGATCAAATGATCAAAAAACAAGGTTGTCTTCAACACGGAGTTAACATCAAATAAATGTTGGTGGTGTCTTGACTGGAAAAATGTTGACATTAGCTCGTTTCAAACCCTGACAATTAAACATTATGAAGAAGCTATGTTAGAACTGTCATAGAAATACATATAAAATGTAGCTTTCACAAAGCGATGATAAATCAATATATTTTAAAATGCATTCGTATGAATGACTTTCATATTCAAACCGTTGAAGATTTTGATGCTACATTTAAAATTATTCAAACATATAAACAATTTGTTAGTACTTAAGTATTTGATGTTTTAGTAAAGTGATGAGCTATCTGATCACAGATTCACTTTTACAGCATTAACAAATAATAGCAGTAGTAGACTATGGCAAAATATGAATTGCAAATTATTTGATCAGGTTTTGGTTGTCCAGACTGGATGCTGTATTAGCCATGGAGCTATCTTAAAACTCACTTTATTACACTAAACATGACATCATAATATGTAGTATGAAGTACTAAATTATTTTTCATATGAACATTGTAAACAGTAATCCAGTATGATGTAGCTTTCTCAATTAAATTTATTGAATTACTCCTGTCATGGAGACCAATCAGAAAAGCAGTTTGTGGTGGAGGAAGTTTAATCATTTCCTATTAGGCTTCAGGAGGGAAAGGGTGTTACAGAGTTTTTTAAGCCTGTTTTAGACTCAGACTGGACTCGGACTTGACTTGAACTCGAATAGCATTGCACTCAGTCTTGACAATAGCAGACTTGACTATAGCCCTAGTTCTGGCCCTTCTGAGGAATCAGACCATTAACTTGTGTTGTCTAAGCGTGTTGCCCTCAACTGGAAGATGATAGGCAGAATCGCTTGTCTGGATAACAAGCTCTAACAAGTCACAGTGTTTGGACCAGGGAATGTTGCACCTTGCACCTTGAGCTGCCAGAGATTGAAGTTCCAGGGGTCTGGGCGCAAGAGCTCGTGTTCATATCCCTGGGTCAGAATGTCTAATCTTGTCTAAAATTGATCATGGAGAGACTGTCATGAGGGAGAAAAGTTCTATGTACCAAGGTTAATAAGGTGCCCCTACTAGGAGCTCTACCTCGACCGCTCTGAACTTGGACAGAAAGTGTGGAAGAAAGCTCACCGAGAGGAGCCTGGGATAGAGCGTAGAACACTGACTATTCTCTGGGGTAGCGAACAGGTCTATCTCTGCTATAACAAGTCCTCCCAGTTCTGCTGGATTGCCAGGGGATGAATTCGCCATTCTCCTGATCAGGGCTTTGACCTACAGAGCATCTGCTGATAGGGAAAACCTGCTGGGAATATGGACTGCAACTAGCAACAGACCCAGAAGCTACAGATTGAGACACTGAAAGTCTCACTCTATGTTTATCTTAGAAAGAGGAACTCCTCCCACATCTTTGAAAGAGCTCATGGAATATTAATGAATATGATTTAAATTGACTGAAACACCCCAGAAACAGAAACATTTTCTCAGGATGTTGTTTTTCTTCTTCTCAGGCATTGGAGAAGAAGTTGGTGAGAGGAAAAGCACTTGCCTGACGACAGGATCTCTTTTAAGATGCTGGACAGCAGTGACTGGGGACGCTTTACATGAGCATCAAACCTTGATTATTGTGTGTGTTGTAGTGAGTGGCTAACTTCAGTGCTCCGAGAACGTGACTCATTCATCTCTGTAAAATAAAATTATCTAAACTTGGTTTCCATCTGAGGCTCGATCATTGAACTGGGTGAGGAGAACTGTGGAGTTCGTTAATCTAAAACTCTGAGAATTATGCTTCCAGCAAACAACAACCCACCTGGTCTTGTAAGCATCGGTAGTCACTACTAGGTGCCTGGCTTGTCCTCCCAGGGGGACGGCAGCATGGAGGCAGCAACAGGGTGTCATGTTCACCTCAGTTTCTCAAACACCATGCTCACGACAGACCTCACACTTGAGCCAAGCCGGAGTGGTCTCATATGGTTATCCTGAGCGGATAACAGTGAGGCGTGCTCGCATTTTCAACCAGTCTAGCTCCATACCCAGAAAAAAAATATGTTCTGACCAAGGACCAGTTAGACTGCTTTTTTTCTGCATTAATCTAAAGCCCCATCGGCTGAGGTGACATAGGGCTCATGTTTCCTCAAATTTTTCATGTGTCTGAGAAAAAACACAAAGACTGTGAGCAACCCCTTGGACCATGTGAGCAACATCACCGATGCACATCTAATTCACAGCATCTATCCAGTTAACATGATTTGTTGAAAGAATCAAACTGCAGGAGTGAATTCATTACAATATTTTTAATCAACTGATTTTTGTCCACTTCACTCACTCTCACTAACACAACTGTAAGTAAAAGTTTTTACTTTTAAATATCTCGAACAAAATATGAACTGCTTCATGAGTTTGAATGTTTTGTGTGTTTAAAGGTCATGCTGTGGTCTGGGAGAGTTCTGCTTCTGTAACTTCTTGTATGTAAAATGCAGAATTACAAAAAATGTTTTTACATTTCAACTTCTCATTGTATCATTATTTAAATAAATTTACATAATAAAAAATTGTTAATAAACAACACTTAGAATGAGTAATAAAATGATTAAGACTTATTTTACCCGTCTTCTCACATCTACAGTGGTTGTACACTTTGTCCAGGTTGATTGCCCCATTCTCCTCTAGCTTTGACTTTATACGCCACAGCTGGTCCAGATGTCCCACTTCAAGACGTTTTGATAAGGTTCATTAAACTAAAGCCTCTTTCACAATCTGCACTGGATGCTTGAATCGTAGCACATATATCTACAAGTATCTACAAGTTGTGAGATGTTTTATAGTTCATCACATTGAAGTGCAGCAGCAACCATATCTGAGACTATGTGGAGTGATCTTTCTTTAAGTTTTTGCCTCATTATGTATTTGCATTCAGCATATTCACTGTTAATGACCTCTACAGAATTTGGTTGTTGGAGAATGGGCTCATACCTCTTCGTCAGTGTAGCAGTGTCTATTGATCCATATTCAAAACTTATGTCGGAGCTGAGTGCTTCAATGACACATGCTGACCACTCCTTTAATTTATCCTCTGTAAAATGAGCATCCAAGTAATCACAAACTTTATGAATAAAGCCAGTATTCTCACTAATATTCCTGTCATCGGCTGATAAGGCCCCATCACCTCTTTAACAAGGTCACTCCACTGAGGCCCTGTCCTTACGTACATGTACATTCCTAATAGTCTCTCAGCTTGGAGCTGAAAGAAGCTTCTGATTGGTTAATTTAACCTCAATGGGTAAATAGTCTTCTGCCTCTACTTGGTGCAACGTTTCAGATCGTTTTACCCAGTTTCGTGTGGACAGAGTTTTTTTTTTTGTCACTGGTGCTCATGTGGACAGGATTTTTTCTTTTTTGTAAATGGGGTACGAAAAAACACGTGGACGAGGCCTGAACATCCTTTTCATCTTTGAGTACTGGACACGCTGTTTGTAAATTTTTGCTCTTGTAAAGCAGTGCCCTTTCATAACAGTCAAGTTACATCTTTGAAAAGCAAGACAGAGTTATGCCAGCTCACTCAAAACTGTTAGAACAACCTTGATCTTTGCTTCAGTCAGCTTTTTGTAGCAGTGATTTGCCACTGGATCTCTCATCACTGGATTCTCTCTTGCAGTATATAACACAATGTAGTTTCTTAGAACAGTATTCACTGCTTGGTGCCATGACCATGCCATCACATTTGGTTCAGAGGCCTGAATGACAATATATCTTCATCCAGAATCTTTGCCAGGTCTTCCAATTTTCACCTCTTTACTATGGATCTTGAAAATGTGGAATATACTGTTCTAAAATAGTTTCCATGTATCATCAATGTCTAATACTTCTCTATGGGCCACGTAATGTTGTTCTGTTAGGTGTGGCAATTGCTGCTTTAATAAAGTTGTAGCGCCATTTTACTTTCCAAGCATTACTGAGGCACCATCTGAAGTCGAAAATCACCATTTTTTTTGTATATCGGTCACGATCCTCATAAGAGATAAGGGTAGTAGCAGAACCCAAATACACGACAGTCAGGGGTTCGGTCAATTGCTTTATTATAAAACAGAAACAACACAAAATAACCCACGAGGGGGAAAACCTCCAATAACTAAAGTAACGTAAACAGATAAGACTATGAGAAGACTAAAACAGAACAAAGACTACAGCAAGATTGAATACATTTAACAGCCCGAAAGGTGTGACAAACATTAATGCAGCAACACTGAACAAAAGAAGAAGGGGTCTTATAAAGAGAGACAATTAACCTAAACGAGAACAGACACAGGTGACTTAATTCAACTGAAACGGGGAGAATTAGACACAGGTGGAAAACAATCAAGACAGGAGTGAATTTACAAACTGCAAAGAAATAAACAGAAACAAAACTCTATAATGATGAAAAACAAGACTAGATACGAATAAAAACCAAAAGGGGAAAACCCATAGACAACCCTGACAATATCCTGAACAGTGCATGCTGCCAGCTGGGTGATGCTACCAAACACAGTTTTATGGTTGACATAATTTTCTTCCCTGTAATTAAAATACATGACTAGCATTTAATGCACTGTGATGTCTGTGCTCTTATCTATTATGAGGGTGTGCCAAGGTTTATTTCTAGTTTGGTACATTGTGTGGCAAATCATTTAGCACTATCTTGTTAATTGAATTCACAAATTCAAAAGCATCACTTTTGCTCTGCAGCTTTCACTCCCATACTTTGCCATGTGATCATAAATTTGTTGAACTGACAGCATTGAGGCATTCATTTAAATAGCAAGAAGAATATTGTCGATGACAATTTTAACTTGCTCTGGGTTCTCCCCCAACAATGCTTTTATCCCCTTCCCCATCTTAAATCTTCAGAGATTTTCAAGCTCACTCAAATTACTTTTTTTTTTGCTGAATGTGACGTTTGAGGCAGTCCAGCTGCCCTTTTGTCCAAATTTTTCCCTCAGAAAATTACTTTGCTCCAATGTTTTGTTTTGGAGAGCAGACCTTTCTCACTTGAAAAAAAATGTCACCCAATTTCACAGGTCGGTCATTTATTTCCACAAACTCAGACAACTATTCCATCTGAAATTAGCCACATTTATTTTTTGGTTTGGATTGGGCAGTTGATATGCCTCCGGTTCTATTAGCCATTTTTGCATTTAGCACTACAGTGTTCAATTACGTTTGTTTTTTCACTGCGAAGAATAACAACATTCATGCTTTTTCATTTCACCAGAACACTGGTGGCGTGCCAGCATGTATGGACATTGTCACTGATGTTGATTGGCTGCGTAAACAAAGTCTATAATTGGATATTGCTACCTGTCACTCACCCAGCTGCACCACAAATTGACAGAATGAGTTGTGCTTAACTTTCAGATCAGACTGGGGGCTTCTCCTAAAGTCCACTACCATCTTGTTATGGAGCGTGCCACCTACATTTTGAGCATGCTAATTCCACACCTGAGAGCCAGCCTCTCCACTTCCTGCCTGGATGCAGACTTCAAACCATATTGGATGAGACCGCTGACGGTGATGTCATCTGCAAACTTCAGGAGCTTTACCAAGAAGCATAACAGAAAACACCCCTGGGGGGTGCCAGTGCTGATGGTGCAGTTGGCAGAAGTAAACTTCCCCATCTTCACTATCTTTTGTCTGTCAGTCAGGAAGCTGATCCACTCACAGATAGAGTCAGGAATTGAGAGCTGGTGGAGTTTATTCCGGAGGAGTAATGGGGTGATGGTGTTGAATGCGGAGCTGAAGTCCACAAACAGTATCCTCACATAACTCCCTGGTTTGTCCAGATGTTGCAAGGTGTAGTGCAGCCCATGTTGACTGGATCATCTACAGACTGATTGGATTGGTAGGCAAACTATGGGTCCAGTAGGGGTGTCCTTCAGGTAAGGTCTCAAAAGTCTTCATGCCAACAGATGTGAGAGCCACTGGTATGTAGTCGTAGAGTCCTGTGATTTTTGGCTTCTTTAGGATGGGCATGATGGTGGAGGGCTTGAAGCATGCAGGAACTTCACACAGCTCCAATAATCTGATGAAGATGTTTGTGTAAATGGGTGCCACAGGTTCTGAGGCATGTTGATGGAACACAAACGCACACAATCAAACCACAGAGAGATGCTCTGGTTGAGAGACGCCATTTGCATTAAAACCACTTTAGTGTTCTCAAATATAGGCTTCTGTAATAACACACATTTCATGGACAGTAGTGGTAAAGACGTAATGGGGAAAAAATAATTGGTTTGATTACGCAGTACTGAAGAAGTAGCACACTACTGCTATAAATGCTGATTATTTATAGCGCTGTCACTGCATAACCCTAACCCAACGCTGATTGGCATTTGTGTGTGGAGAGAATTAGGCACCCCTAGAGGTCCTGCTATAAGTTGAGTGACTGACTGAAGGGGAACAAAGGCACTGAAGAGGCAACCACACCAGTACTTGTAGTTCAATTTTAGAACTAGTAGCTACGTTTATGTCAAGACTTGTGCAAATAGTTCATAAAAGATTAAGCTAAAGGCCACATCCCTTTAGGAATGATCTCAACTGATATTCCAACATAAATGTTGTCTATAGTTTGCCTCTGCTCTGATAAAAAAAAAAACTTCTTTACAAATTCTGTAGAGGCCATTAACAGTGAATATGCTGAATGCAAATACATAATGAGGCAAAAAATTACAAACATCTAAGTGAGCATTAATTAACTAATATAAAAATATGGTTAACGTAATATAGTTTCTTGATCTACGCAATAATTTGACTGAACAAACGAAACTATCCTAACAATAATAATTATTTAGTTACAGAAATCATGCAACCATGACTGCTGAAGTAATGTTTGCAGGTGATTTGAAAACAATGAAATTATATAAGTTATGTAACTGTTATACAACATGTTCTCCTCGTGATCGAATGGGTTTACACCAGGTGCCCCAGTTTCCCCAACAAAGTCCAAAGACATGCGGTATAAGTCAATTGGGTGAACAAAATTGTCCACAGAGTATGAGTGTGAATGAGTGTGTGTGAATGTTTCCCAGAGATGGGTTGCGGCTGGAAGGGCATCTGCCACATAAAACATATGCCAGAGAGTTGGTGGTTCATTTCCGCTGTGGCGACCCCGAAAGGGAAGAAAGCCGACAAGATTATGGATGGATGGATTTGACTGTTAAGCAACATTTATGTTATTTAATTTAAATGTTATATAATATAGTTTAACTGGACGTAACAGTACTACAATATATGAGTCAATGAAAACCTACAATCGTCTACAATATCTGTTTCGATTTACAATTTATTTTATTATATCAAATGTTTAGCATCTCTGGTAGCTCCTCGCAGACATGTAAAGGAGAAAATCACAAATTGACTCTCTCCCAGCTGATTGATATCCAGCTAATCATTAATTTCTGATTAAACGAATATCATACGCAATGGCCTACTGGCCTTCTTTCAGCTCCCAGATGAGTCCATTGACACACAAAGTTTTCTTTTAAGTCTGACTTACTTTTCTCTTTAAAGAGGTCAGGTTTGCTGGAAGCAAAATGTGTCAAAAATCTACTAATGATTATTAGTCCTATTTTTAGGCTGCTCACCCTACTCCCTAGATACATTTCAAGAATATTACGCAGGGGGGAAATCAATTTTCACAACGTTATCTGTAAGAAATATTTCCAGTATACACAAAACCTTATTAGGATACAACAATGTCGTAGATGATGAACAGGTCTACAGGTTTTTGCAAAGCCACACAACTATTCATTTGTGGACTGTGGGGGCAAAGCCTGTGCAAGGAAAATGCAAGTGCAGAACCTTGCTATTTAACTTATTATGAGCTGGAGAAAAGGAAGCATGTACAGTACAGACTGGGGGATATGCTTTTGTTCAGTTTTCAAAGTTCAACAAAAAGTCTGAATCGGAGAGTTGCTTGTCTTAACCTTTTTTTTACCTCCTGCTTTGCAGTAAAATAATTTGCGTCACACAAGCTGATTCTGTTGTTTTCTTTTTTTTCTGGAGTTCTGAGCATACAGCAACCTGAGGTTTAGTAAATATTTTAAGTTGTGATATAGGTGGGTGAACAACATGAAGATGAGTCACACATTTCATATTCATCTGATCTCTTTTTGAATAAAATCCCCCATGGAGTAGATGTATAATTCAGTATTTCTATCTGTTTTCTGCATCATTCTGTGGATCTGCATGAGCTTTTGAGCAAGCATATAATATTGTGTAACAGTGAGATACAAATAGCTACATTTTGAAATATAAAACTGCCTATAGGCAACATCTGAAAAAAGTCAGAAGCGAGGTATTAAAGATAAGCAGGAAGATCTTTCACTTAGGGTTTAATGTACTTCAAGAATAGAGAGGTCAATTTCAACAAAAAGATGGATTTAGCTAAGTGTATGTGGCGCACTATAGCCAAATACTTCATTCTGATAATCTGATAAAGACAGAATGTAGAATGTTTGATTCTGATACAGGACTGGTGAACAGGAACTGTCCAAAACTTAAAAAATTATCACCAGGCTCGTGCACAGATAGGGCACAACCTGTTCAGAGCACATGCCCTTTTTGCTTTAAAGCTTGGAATTGCCCTTTTTTGTAGGGGAGTTTTTTTTATTTATCAATGTTCTTTGAAACCCTTTATGCCTGTCTTTTAACAAATATTTAACCAGTTAAAGGCATTAAAAGCGTATCTCTAATAACTGCTCAGACTGTCAATCAAACTTCGCCCCTGAGCGCCTCGAAGTTTCAGCACATCAGTCGGTCAGAGGAGAAGCAGGTAAACATCTGCATGCAACTGTAAAACATTTTATTTATTAAATGATTGCAGCGTTGTTTGCTTCAAATTGATGTCATGAATCTAAAATTGTGTTCTGAAGGAGAATGAAGCATGTTTGCAACATCATTAACTTTTTTGGCACAGATATTGAATTATGAAACACAGATTTATTATCTGTAGACCAAGAAAATAAAAGTTCAGACTGAATGTTGCTGTATGAATTAACGCAGGGGACTAGGAGAAATTCTAGTAGCTCCAGGAGAACTGCTAGAGGACAGAGACAAAGTGTTCAGCACTTTTCAAGATAGACTGGACAAAAAAGCACTTGGGACAATAAGCTTCAATAGACTGGGAAGCAAACAAAGGGTGACGATTCAATCAAGGTAACAAGGTGATTAGCTATAACAAAAAAGGTGATTGGGGCATAGCTCTGGTAGACCAGGAAACACATTACGTATGGTTTGTTTTTTTCTTATATAACTAGCTCTATGTAACTACTGCGTCAGAAGAAGTGCTGGAACTGTATCTGCCAAGAAATAGAGACTGTGTGTTTTTAGATCACTCAATCTGATCTGATTGCTCAAGAGTCCTGACTCCTACCACTAGCAGAGTGCACGCTAAAAGCTGTTTTACAAGTTGGCTGATCAAATATAGGATGGTGTGAAAAAAAAACCCTGAAAGGCCAGGCTGACCTGAACTAGAATGCATACGATAGATAATGTGTACATCAGCATTTTTCTTTTAAAATAACTATACACTGGACAACTTTTCCATGTCTAGAATAATTTGGGTGGTAACAATCTCAATTTACAGGCACATGTCTTTTAAATTTTTTGTAATTAAGAGCCAGGTCTGCCACACTCATGTACACAACACAGAAGGAATTCACGTGAAGTAAAACATATGGATAAATTATACTGTTATTAAATAGATCTGAGGGGAACACAGAGGGAGCTCTTTTAAAATTAGTTTTACTCCATAGTCACTAGGCAACCAGAGCAATGCATGTGCGTGTTTGACCCTGACTGCATAGTTCTTTGACAAGTGTGAGTGCTGTATGCTACTGTCCCATCAGACTCTGTTCAGTGGGTTGGGCATGAGAAGCATATAATGTGATTGATATAGACTGCTAAGCCCATTTTTTACTGCTCTTCCTTTCACACGAAACATTGCGCATGCTACGTTCATGTTATACATAGTCTATGGATTGATATCCAGAGATAAGTGTAGGAAGTGACATCAGATAAGCAACTCATTCATAAAAAATAACAATCAAGAGATTTCGTTGGTATACTGTAGGGGTACAGTGTTTATTGGATATTGGCCTATGTTTCAGAACTTATTTGATTATTTAAAATAATAAACCACAAAACAATATAATAGAGTGTGAGGTTTATCAACATGAAGTTCTTCTGTGAACATTTCATGAACAAATTGTCTTGATCAAATAGGGGTTCATATGCTAAGGAAACTTTTGACAAACACAAATCTTAACCTGCCGTCCATTTACCTGAGAAGGAGGAATCCTATAACCTCTATTCCACTGTATGTGATACGTTATGAGGCAGTGCTGCCTCTCACTGTTAGTCTGCAAGAGTGAAGTTTAAATGTTTCCTTGTGTTTGCTAGGGCTTCGTATGGATATGTGAATATGTGTATAGAAAAGCGCTATATAAATTTAAGGCATTATTATTATTATTATATTGTGCTAAATATTTAGAAGATTAGTAAATCCACCAGAGGGGGAAGAGCTTTCTCATATTGAGCCCCAAAGCTCTGGAACAAACTCCCGGATGTTGTCCAGAGTTCAGCTACGCTCACATATCTGTTTAATCTAGCATTCGACTAATTGACTCCTAGGATTTGTCCAAACGGATTTGATGTCTGAGTGCTATAAACATACCAACTGTTGACAAGAGAATGTGGCTCAATGTACCTATCCGTTTGTTGCCTGTTATATTTTTCTAACCATTGTTTTTCATTTGTTACTTTCTGTTTTGTCTTTTTTTTCTCAGGTGCAGTCCAGCAAACTTTTCTTCGATGGATCTTGAGTTTGTATATTCTTTATGCTGGGGAGGTGACTAGCACCTGCCTCAGTTAGCGAGGCTCCCAGGGACCTCACAGAGGGAATTCCTATTTACTCTACCTGATCCACACTAGGACTTTGTGAAGCTGCTTTTTTGATAGCAACTGCTAAAAAAGCGCTATATAAAAACTTCATTGATTGATTTATTCCTCCAATTACAAAAAGTGATTCAGTTGAGCATGCTGAATTGCCTGTTTATAAAATGTGAACTTCAGATTTGAATGAATTTTTTTACCATCTGTGAAGCTTAATATTCGATAAGTATGTGTTCGTGAAAATGCAGTTGTAAAACAAAACAAAAAAAAAACTAATAAAAAAAATGTATTACTTACCCACTCAGCACGACAATGAAGTCCATTACATTCCATCCATTTCTGAGATATGACCCTTTGTGAAAAACAAAACCAAGCGCTACCAGCTTGATGCCAGCTTCAAAACAAAAAATTCCAATGAAGTAAGGCTCTGTCTTCTCCTAATGAAAACAAAATGCAACCCACAATAATTAAGCAATACAGAATTTGCATCACACAAATGGGAAGGTTTTAATATTAATTCTATGAAGGCATTAAGTTGGAGATTATAAACATTTGATTTTTTGATTTACTTAATATTCATATACTTTACTTGTATAGTGCATGTAGGCTTTCCTCTACTTCCTCACTGCTTAGGTTTATTGATCAGTTGATACAATTCTATTATGAAAAGCTGAGATAGACTTTGACGGTGTAACAAATTGCATATTCTCTCTCCCCTAATGTAAGTCGCTTTGGACAAAAGCGTCTGCCAAATGCATAAATGTAAATGTACTTGATATCAGGACTTTGTAACTTAAACAAGTGTAAAGTCTTGAACTGAGAAATATGAATATTAAAACCCTCAATAAAAGAAATCTTGTTTCAGAATGGTTTTTATTATTTAATAAAAAAGACTTGGGTTAGATTAGAAAACTTGAAAAAAAAAACACTGACTTTTTAAATGCACGCTATTTTGGTACAGAGGACATCCGTAAAGGCTGTAAAGACTAAGTGTATAAAATATCATGTTCAGTTATGTGCATGTCTATAAGGTTTTGCCATCTCTATTTGGCAGCAGATTTCAAACACATCAAAATTCAAGACTAGAATGTATTTCATATCTGCAAGAATTTGTATACCACCACATACACTCACCCAAAGGATTATTAGGAACACCATTCTAATACGGTGTTTGACCCCCTTTCACCTTCAGTACTGCCTTGATTCTACGTGGCATTGATTCAACAAGGTGCTGAAAGCATTCTTTAGAAATGTTGGTCATATTGATAGGATAACATCTTGCAGTTGATGGAGATTTGTGGGTTGCACATCCAGGGCACGACGCTTCTGTTCCACCACATCCCAAAGATGTTCTATTGGATTGAGATCTGGTGACTGTGGGGGGCCATTTAGTACAGTGAAGTCATTGTCATGTTCAAGAAACCAATTTGGAATGATTTGAGCTTTGTGAAAGGCTGCATTAACCTGCTGGAATTAACCATCAGAGGATGGAAACATGGTGCTCATAAAGAGATGGGCATGGTCAGAAACAATGCTTAGGTAGGCCATGACATTGAAACGATGCCAAATTGGCACTAAGGCCAATTAAACATCCCTCACATCATTACACCACCAGCCTGCACAGTGGTAACAAGGCATGATGAATCCATGTTTTCATTCGGTTTATGCCAAATTCTGACTCTACCATTTGAATGTCTCAACAGAAATATTCTGCTGTTGTAGCCCATCCGCCTCAAGGTTGTGCGTGTTGTGGCTTTGTAAATGCTTTGCTGCATAACTCGGTTTTAACGAGTGGTTATTTCAGTCAAAGTTGCTCTTCTATCAGCTTGAATCAGTCGGCCCATTCTCCTCTGACCTCTAGCGTCAACAAGGCATTTTCGCTCACAGGACTGCCGCATACTGGATAATTTTCCTATTTCTCACCAATCTTTGTATATTCTGACATTCAGTTCAGGAGATTGTCTTGACCAGGACCACACCCCTAAATGCATTGAAGCAAATGCCATGTAATTGGTTGATTAGATAATTGCATCAATGAGGAATTGGACAGGTGTTCCAAATAATCCTTTAGGTGAGTGTTTATAAGAGGATGCCAACTCTTTCCATGTGGAGCTGGGATTCAACCTTAAATGACAGGCAGAGGCTTACTGAAAAACTTAAGGATAAGAGTTCAATGAGTTCAGCGCCAAACCTAGAAAGCAATGCTCTAGGTCATATTTTATAGTTCTTTTCAGAAAATTTTCATGGATGAAACATCGTCTTTATTAGAATAGTCTGATTAGCTCATTGATTTTCTCTTTAATCTATAAACAACAAGCAATGGGTTTCCTCCTCTTAGCTGACAACAAATTAGAAAAAATCCAAAGCAAAACAGGAAGAGAATAGGCTTCCATATCTGCTTAATTATGCTGTGGTATGAAAATTCCCATTTGAACGAGTCCCATTTGTTCTTTGAAGTGCATGTAGGCTTTCTACTGTGTTCCAAGTCTTCATTTACATACATCTGAGTGACCCAAGTGAACATCTTCCGTCTAAAACTTTATTTAAAAGCACAATACATTGTATGTAGATGTCATTTTCAAAAGTTTGAGGGTTTAATTTGCTTACCAGGTGTTTGGACATTGGAGTCTTGTCCTCACTAGGTAGATGTTGTTCCAGAGACAGCACTATGCAGTTGGCAATGATGCTAGCAAGGATCATATACTCAAATGGAGTACTGGGACATCAGTCAAGGACAAATAGTTAAACTCACTCAACTAATAGTTTACATTTGCTACCTAATACATTTACCATTCAGCAAGTAGCGATGGGACGGCTCTTTCATGATGTGTCCACTAGAGCAACGGCACCACCTCCTGGTCTTTCAAGTTTTTTCACTTCTTGTTGTCAAGAGCTCGAAACAAGGTGAAAAGACACTTGGCAAAATGTCTGATCAAGCTGAAAATTGGTGCGGTTACTCATAAGGCATATGGGAAAAAAGTTATCAAAAGCTAAGAAGTATGTCAAACGGTCTTGGGGAGGAGCTCCAGCAATTTTTAGCCTTCAAAAATGTGCAAAATGTTTTACATATTTTGTACTGTATCTCTGTTCAAGTTAATCTAATTTCAACAAAAAAAATGATTTGATTTTTTCTCTCGTACCTTATGAGTAACCACACCCATTTTTAGCTGGATCAGACATTGTGCCTAGGAGGAATTCGTCAAAGTATGAAGTTACATTTTTTACATAAAACCTAAAATATCCAGTTTTTCGTCCAGTTTCAAAACTCGACCTTTTGTAGATGTTTATTGTCATAAGACTTTTTGGACTATGATGAGAATGAGACAAGCCTGAGCCGGATTGGATATTCTATGCCCGAGTTATAACAACTTCCTGTTTCAAATCGAAATTTGCACATTGGCCGTCCGTCACGATCACATACTCTGATAGCCAAAAAAGCGTTGCAATTTTACATGCCGTATGCTTTATGATGATACTAAAGAATTTTGGATATGTTTGGATAAAATCTGTGAAAGGGTTCGTCAAAGTGTAGAGCAAGCAAAAATGCCCATTTTCAGAGGGTTTGGTGAAATAACCGACTTCTTGTCGATTTTGGAAACCGGGTTTAAAGCTAGAAAAACACCTTTGGTGTCGCTATAGAGCCATTTTTTAAGATCAGTATTCGGACCAACATTTTTTAGACATTTTTCACCAGGTTTGAGGTGTGTGCAAAAATCTGGGACTTTTCGTTAATGTTCAGGCACTCAAAAGTGCCCGCATAGACATTCCGGAATAATAATAAAAAAAAATTATAAAATAATATTTTTAATTACAATAGGGTTTTCGCACTGCTGGCGCCCTAATAATAATAATAAAAAATTAATGAATTAATTAAACCTGCAAGCAGCAATGGAGGGCTCTCGCACGATGTGTCCAAAGGAGCCAAAAGCAATGCCTCTTTTTCACTTGTTGTCAAGACCTCGAAACAAGAGCTTGAAAAGGCACTTTACAAAGTACTGAACAATACAAAGCTTTAAATGTATAGATGATATATATTGTCACACAAACAACTCATATAAAAACAAGAGTTGGTGTTATAAGATTAGCGTAACATTAACATATCTATCTGTTCAGAATCACAAGATTATAATGCTTCATTTTTTCATGTACATTGAATGAAGTTTGTGGGAGATACAGCCACAAATATATACAGGCAGTAGGTGGCGCTATAAGTGTATTATCACTTAAGTGTAGCAACTTGGTCAGAATGGTAGGCTCATAATGTCATAAGTTGTTCATGCTTTTTGGATAAAGTATGTGAGGGCTACAGTAAGAAATCAATTTAGCCCTATACGTTTAAAAAAAGGTCAAGTTCGTTATGGCGCTACAGCAAGACCCTGTGACGAACTTCCAAGTTTTTGATCACTTTTGGTCCCTAATGCCAGAGCAGACCAAATTCAGCTTGATCTGGAAATTTTCCTAAGAGAAGTTCGTTAAATTGCTATGTTAAGCTTTTTCGCATTCAATGGGGCGCTGCTGTCTTCCAAGGTACAATTTCAGTGACAGTGTTTATTATACTTATTGAACATAACCTTTCAACAAAAAAAGCTAAAATGAAGATTTTGGTTACATTTAAAGGGGCGCTGTAGACACAATTTTTAGAGCGCAGTCACAGTAATGCATATCCTTTTGTTCAGAGTGACAAGGCTAATCATGCCAGGTTGTTTTTGTTGAAATTGAATTAACTTGAACGGAGATACAATCCAAAATATGTAAACTTATTATACTTATTAAACTTATAACATTTTTGAAGGGTGAACTTTGCTGGGGCGCCACCACAAGACCATTTGACGAAGTTCTGAGCTTTCGATTAGCTTTTTTCCCTCATACCTTATGAGTAACCACACACATTTTCAGCTGGATCGGACATTTCGCCTAGGAACTATGTTGGTCTTTCAGGAACTGTGATAAAATGGTTCAGATCATACTTAGAAGGAAGAGGCTTCTTTGTAAACATAGGTGATTACATGTCGAAGTGGACTGCCGTGTCGTGTGGAGTCCCTCAAGGTTCAATCCTTGCTCCTTTACTATTTAACCTGTACATGCTTCCACTGGGCCAAATTATGAGAAGGAACCAGATATCATACCATAGTTATGCTGATGATACACAAATTTATCTAGCTATCTCCCCAAATGACTACAACCCCATAAACTCTCTCTGCCAATGTCTTGATGAGATTAAAAACTGGATGGAAAACAACTTTCTTCAATTAAACAAGGACAAAACTGAAGTCATTGCATTCGGAAGCAAAAGCGAGGTTGTTAAGGTTAACACGTATCTCAATGCCAAGGGCCTAATAACTACAAATCAGGTCAGGAATCTTGGAGTGATTCTGGACTCTGATCTTAGTCTAAATAGCCACGTAAAAGCAATGACAAAATACGCTTATTACCATCTTAGAAACATCACAAGAATCAGATGCTTTGTTTCCAGACGAGATTTAGAGAAACTGATTCATGCTTTCATCTCCAGCAGGCTGGACTACTGTAATGGCCTCTTAACTGGTCTTCCCAAAAAGACCATTAAACAGCTCCAGCTCGTTCAGAAAGCAGCGGCTCGAATTCTAACCAAAACTAGAAAGTCAGAACACATTTCTCCAGTTCTTAAGTCTCTACACTGGCTTCCGGTCTCCTTCAGAATAGATTTTAAAGTTCTGCTGCTCGTATATAAGTCCAAACATAACTTAGCACCAAAATACTTAACAGACATGATCAGTGAATACACACCAAACAGAGAGCTGAGATCCCACAGATCTAATAAATTAGATCTACCCCGGGTAAATTCCAAACAGGGAAAATACTCCTTTAGTTACCATGCGGCCCACAGATGGAACCAACTTCCAGAGGAGATCAAGGGTGCCAACACTTTAGTCACGTTTAAATCCAGGCTAAAGACTCTCCTGTTTAGTTGCGCTTTTGTCAACTGAGCACCAACGTCCGAACAACTATTTTACCTCTGCACTTCAAATCTTAATCTTTGTTTTAATCGATGTTTTAAATTTCAGTGTTTTAATTCAGTTTGATTTTATATGACTTTTTTTATGCTTGATTTTAATGTATGCACTTTCTTTTTACTCTTTATTTCCAATGTAAAGCACTTTGAATTACCCTGTGTACGAAATGTGCTATACAAATAAACTTGCCTTGCCTTGCCTAGGAGGAATCCAAGTATGAAAGTATAAGAGATGTCAAAGTATAAAACAAGCAAAAATGCCCATTTTTAGAGGTTTTTGCAAAATAACTGTCTTCTTGTCGATTTTGGAAACAGGATTTATATTAGTAAACAATACAGCTTGGTAATTTATACATATGTACCAAATTTAATTCACCTACGACAAACAGGTTGGTTCTCTGGGTGGCTATATAGAACCTTTTTTTTGTTTTCAGACCGAAATTTTATAACCTTTTAACAATGTTACTGCCACTTGAATAGAAATGTTTTGCCTATCTTTCTTTTTAAAATTATTCTCTTGAAAAAACTATCAGAAATGTCTATGGTTACTTGCATAACCCCTGTTTCTCAAAACAACAAAAATGCTATAAAGGTGTAGTGAATGCAGCGTAACTTCCTGTGAAGCTTTGGAGCCGTACTCATCCCCTAGGCAACCAGAGACTCATGACATTAAGGTTGTGGTTTAGAATACATATGTCTCTGTTCCCTATTTGAAGAAAGGGGTTACGCAAGTAACCATAGATGTTCCTCTTCAGTCGGTCACTCAAAGTGTGTAGATGACCACTATGGGAGCACCCTTCTAAAATGCCACAACCTAGATCCTTCTGTATTGGCAGGTAGTTAAGCAAGCCGGCAAATCAACAGCCCGGTACCAAGCAGGTCCTCCTCCACCTTGGCCTCAAGTCACAGACTTAATTTTAAATGGGTAGTCAGTTATTATATAAACCTTCCTTACCAACTCATATCAGAGGAGAGAGCGCATAGATCACTCCCTCAAAGAGAGATGTGCAAAGGCTGTTCTTACCACCTTGAAGACCGGGGAAAAACGTCTAGCAATTAATGCATGTATGATTTCCTTTAGAGACCAATGGATAGTACACCTTGAGCCAAATGGGGCAAGGTCTTTGGAAGGAAGACAGCATAGATGGAACTAGCTAAAGCAACAGTTTACGAGAGTTAGCCTTGAACTGCTCATGTCTGTGGTTATAAGAGATGCAACCGGTAGTTTCTCAAAAAGGGCACACACATGGACAGTACATATTCCGCTTAAGAGTGACACACTAAGAGCTGATCAGAAGGCTGTGCACTGACACAATCTCGCACTGACCCCTCTGTGAAGCTTGACGTACCCCACTAAAATTTTCTAAATTCACATCAACACTTCGCTAAGCATGAGTTCTGTGATAGGGTGAAGTGGAGCAAATCAAGCTCTTCCTCTCTTTTTCTGGGCTTGTGCTCTGTGTTAAATGTTGGATAATGAAGTAAAACTTTGGCGATACGTAAATAACCTTCCTTTGATATCTGTGCTGAGTTTTAGCTACCTAGAAGTTAATATGGTCATCACACTATGTTGTAATATTGATTAGTTTAGAGACAGAGCTTCTACAGCAGCACCGCATGTATGTAAGAAGTTATATTTATAGAAATTAAGATAAGGTAAATAAAGCCTGTCTTTTGTTAGCATCTGTGCTGTGTTTTGGTTCGCTAGCAGTTGGCATTCTTATTACAGCAATATTGATCAGAGCAAAGACAGGGCAGACGGAGTGCACAACTATAAATCCTTTGTTGACAAATGGGTGCATGCGCAACCTATGCAACGGGCAATTCATAGAGTTGACGCAGAAGTATAGATCCAGCTTAAGCGGATGGTAGGAACCTTAGGTATATACCTAGGGCTGGTCTTAAGGATAACACCAGGCCCGAACTGGAAGCAGGTCTCATTGCCAGAGACTGCCTGCAGATCCCCCACCCTCTTGATTGAGGCTGAAGCAAGCAGGACGCGCTGTCTTAATTGACAGAACTTAAGCTCTACTGAGTTAAGCTGCTCAAAAGGATGACCTTGGAAACAAGCCTTTTGGTCCCTATCAGGAATCTGACAGTTAACTCATGTCATCCCAGCATGTTGCCTTCAACCAGGTGGTGATACATAGAATTGTGGCGATATAACCCTCGGCTTGGACAGAAACAGTCCTCAATTCAACTTTCTTGGAGGATGGTTAGCACGAGTTCAGCGAGCCAGCTGCTTGGGTCTACTTGGCGAGTTACATCATTCGACGAACCAACCCCATTTGCTGGCATAACAAGCTCTGACAAGACACAGTTTTTGGATCACGGAAGTGGCATAACCAGAAGTTCTCCCCGTCTGAGGCAACAGACATGGAGTTCCAGAGGTCTGTGCACGGGTGCTTGTGCCCACATCTCTGGGACAGACGGTCTGGCCGCAAGGGGAACTGGCCAAGGAGGGACTGTTACGAGGGAGCAGAGTTCTATGAAGCAAGATCGATTAGGCCAATAAGGTACCACCAATAGGACCTCTGCCTCATCCTCCCTCGTCGCACAGGAGGGGTGCAAGGAGGCTCACTGGGGGAAAAGCAAATAGGGGTTTCTTCCTGGGCCAACAATGTGCCAGTGCATCTATCCCAAGAATAGCCTGGGACAGAGTGTAGAACAGCCGGCACTGAGCATTCTCTGGGGTGACAAACAAGCCTACCTCTGCTATACAAAGCACTCGCAGATCTGCTGGACTGCCTGGGGATGGATTCGCCATTCTTCTAACTGGGTTTTCCACTGAGACAGTGTTTTTGCGGAATGGTTCAACCTGCTGGGCAACCGCCAGTGCTGCACAAGAGCTTACAACGAGGTTAGCATATTCTTACTTGTTGATTGACATACACCAACACCACCATGTTGTTCGCCCTGATCAACGTGATGTCTATGCAGCATTTTCCAGAAGTGCTTTACTGCTAGGAAAACTGTCAAGCTCTAGTCAATTTATGCTCCAGGAAGCGAACTTCTTTGTCCAACACTGAGATTGTGAATTCGGCATACAGCACACAAATCTTTCTTGGAAGCATCGGTAGTCACTACTATGCTCCTGGCAGGTCCTTCAAGGGGATACCAGCATGGCGGAACTGAATGTCTTTCAAAAGACGGAGATGAAGGTGGCAACAAGGCATCACTTTCACCTTCAGTTGCTCTAATGCCATGCTCGTGACAGAACTTGGAATTGAGCCAAGCTGGAGAAGTTTCATATGCGGAATAACTGCTACTGTGAAACCCATTTCTCCAGGAGCCTCTGGAGTTTTTAGAGGAACTACCAATTTGTGCATACTCTGTGTTCTGCCTTCAGCAGGCTCAGGGCACGGGTTTCAAGGAGGCGTGCTCGCATTTTCAACCAGTATATGATGGGAAGCTGGATGCCAGAGATGCATACTCATAGTAACTTAATTTCTGGTGGCAGCCTGAAAGAACGGCAGCCTCGTTCAAAGCATTATATGACAAAACAGGGCACTTCTCTACACATTCTAATCAAACTACTGCATCGGTATGTTTACAACCAAAACAACAGATACAACTCATTAACAAGGTGCTCTACTTGGTTTGATGAAAGGCAAGACTGTCAGCGACTCAGACATACTGTGAACAGCTGGAGGATCGCGCTGGATGCCGTAAACACCAGATCTCTTGATCCACAAAAAGGGGGAATAGAATGTAACACCAATGTGAAGTCTTTCACCAGTTGCTTGTGTCTTAGAGTATGACTCCAATTAGCAGACAGAAAGAGTGTCAGCTTGCATCCGCTTTGTGCGTGGTCACAAGACCATCAGCGTGGCCGATGATTGGTGTTTTAAAAAGAATGCAGAGAGAGTTGAGTTCCCATAGTCGGCAACGACATAAGTCTAAGTGACCAACTGATGGGAAACAACTATTTTTCTGTTTCAAAGCTGTTTGTATAATAAAGACTCTTGCAAGTAATTGACCTTTGAATTTATTTTCTTCTGTGTAGTAGAAAATAAAAATTGCAATTACTTGAAAATGTATATCTGTCTTTAAATTTAAAAAGGAACTACATTTTAAACAGGGGCTAAACTTTGATTTTCTACTTTCTCATTCAAGATAAACTGCTTTCCCTAAAAGGATATCAACACTGTTTCCTTTTAAGAAACAATAACAAAAAAAATCCTCATTGTTGTTAGATAACTTAAGAAAACACCAAGTGAGGACAAATTCCTCTAGCTTCTGGAACAGTGCGAAGAAAGGTCATGCATTAGAGTAATTAGTTTCAGTATTTCTTTATATTTGGCATCTCTCTAGTAGCAAGTATCGTCATGGCAACTTCCATTTGACAATTAACCTCCGCTGGGAAGTTTTCCTCACCTAAGAAATGTTAAAATCTGCAGAGCTTTCCATAGTGTTCTTTTAGCCTTGAGCAAGAGCCATAAACAGCATTCTTAAACAATCGCTGTCAGCTTAAATTTGCCGCATTCTCAACAGTCCTTGTCATTTTTCTCTTTGGAGAACAGTACAATTTGATGAATGCTAAAGTGATTCTAACCTCTAATCAGTTATCAGCACTGTTCACCAATGTGAACTATTAAAAATAAAGGCAAAATCCCTTATAAAAGAGCCATTCAATGAACTGGCTCTTATTCCTCAATTATTACAATTTTATAATTTTTGGCGTGGGGAATAAAAATCTAAAATACTAAAATCGGAATGCAATACCGATTTGATTATACATTAGCCTTTCCAAAAAGCTTGATCACTTGTTAGCCTTAAGCATTTACATATTCTCCCAGAGCATTTAAATCACTGGCACTGCAAGACACAATTTGGAAATGTTGGCATTCACCATAGCCATGGGTTTGCACAAAAGTGATGTCCATACAAACTGCAATGAAAACAAAATAATGAAAATAAAAAATGTATCTACTTCTAATGGGTTGCATCTCTCTGACAGGATACAAATGCAACTTACAATTTGGTTTACAAGGCTTTTTCATTTTGTTTTGTTCTGAGCTTTGTTGTGCCTCCAACAACCATGGTAATTGCATAATATCATTGACAAAAGTGTCAGAAGTTTATTATTATCAAAATGTAGCCGCATCACTATTCTTGAGACATGGCTGAAAAGTCATGGTGAATTGTATAAACAGTTATATAACTCTGGAGAAAATAAGACCTGGTCCATTACCAAATACCTCACCCAATGTGCTCAACAAAGTATATTAGGCCAATCCTACACAACATTTGCTCTCAATGTTGTCAATTGTTTCACATTGAATGCAAATTCTAACTCATCTGTTATGTTGTTTCTTCTCCTTACACTTACTAGCAATAATAAATTAACTAATTTAATAAATGTTTATGATGAGCTTTTACAAAAAATTTCAAATATTTCTATGTTTGCATCTGTTAAATTCTGTTACTAAAAAGAATATATATATAAAAAACAATTAGGCTGTCCAAATCCGGTCTTTACAGTTAGAAGAACACTTCAGGAGCTAAATGTACATACCAATGCCGTTCCAGTACACAGAGGTTTGGAGTCTGTAAGTATAAAAGCTGACACTAGGGTAAAACTAATGCTTTTGAAAGGATATGGCCACTCTATAATCCTCTTGGCATATTTTCTGATGATGTTATTCTCAGCAAAGATAAAAAGAGACCTGTTGACAGTCAGACAGTTGTGTTTGGCTGGAGTGGGGTTGTAGAAAGCCATGGTTCGAGCCCGTTTCATCTCTCCAGCAGACTCGGTTTCCGCTGTCTCCTCAACACTTTTGTCCTTCATCGTTTCTTCAGACTGAGCCATGTCTAAAGACCTCCAATGATCAATCCCAGTGTTCAGAGACAAATGTGCTTCACTCCATCCTCCTACTGGCTTCACGAAGAATTCTCAGAGTTTGTTCGGTTCTGCCTGTTGCATCTCAGGAAGAAACTTGTGAAAAAGGAAGCAACTATCTTGAAAACCTACAAACTGGTACATCAGATCTTTTCAAATCAGCATATTCCAGCTTAGAAAAACTCTCACAGCAATAAATCTTTCAACTTGTCAAGTAATCAAAACTGAAATTTACCCAAATCCCACTCACTTTTATCAGCTCTGATGAGAACAGTATTGGTGGACACTGTTGCACTGGTTCTAAAATCTGTATCAGTGAATGTGGTCTTTTACATCACATTTTGCCTCTACTCTCACACTCGCCCGCCCCCATTTCTCACTCTCTCTCTCTGCCCTGATGCTCCCCCTCCCACACAAGCACACACACTGAAGCACACACTATAGGAAATGAGGACATAGGAAAACTGGTTACCATGGAAATGTCTTTTACATGTTTTTATGATTGTGAGAGTGGGTTATCATTTACATTGTCAGAAAATGAAACGAATAGCTTTGCAGCTCAGAGTAACAGGGATTTCTTTCTTAAGCATATAAATGATCTCATTAATATCTTATTTTGTTCATTCAGCCCTAGAGTCGGAATTAACTGGGAACACAACTGCAATTATTGAAATGATCTCATACAAGAGATTTCACCCTTTCTATTGATCACTTTGTCACTCTCTACTCAAAGTTCTGGAAATATAACTAAAACATTACCCATGTGGCTTCAGTGTTTCAAAAATGTTTAAAGGGAGTGGCTAAACGTTTTTGGTGTGATTAGAATTAAATGCACACTATAAAATGTTGATAAAATGATGTTAATTTTCAACTGCAGTTGACAATTTTTAGTAAAACAGTAGAAACTGCATATCATTACTATTGTAATTATGTAAGTAT
Organism: Danionella dracula; assembly: GCA_900490495.1. Taxonomy (NCBI): domain Eukaryota; kingdom Metazoa; phylum Chordata; class Actinopteri; order Cypriniformes; family Danionidae; genus Danionella; species Danionella dracula. Next base: position 2,417,051 of record UELW01000021.1, read on the forward strand.
AATTTACATATAAATAATTTGCAAGAAAATGTTCAGTTTGACAGTACAATGCAGTATTTTTTGTCTACCCACACATAAATGCAATGCCATGATGCTCATGCCCAAATGAGCATTAGCACAGCACATCCACAAATATCCACTGTTTTTGCAATATCTTTTATTTTATTTTGTTGAACATGTGGTACAACTTGTGATAGTTGAACAAATTTCACAAATACAAGAGTTAAACAGACTTTATACATTTGTTAACATTTGTCTTATCCATTGATTTGCCCTTGGTCTGCTTGTCTTTATCCACAATAGCGCTATACACTTCTTAATATAAGTTGAGGTTTAATCATTTTTGTTTTTTTCCATTGTACTTATTTTCCAATGCATGAACACCTAAGCAAAAACAGCTTTGGATACAGCTTTTTTTTTTCTTTTTAGGGCATTTATTAGTGTTTGATACCCGGAACACCATCTTCATGCAGATGATTAACTCACTTGCCTTATCACCACCCACAGAGGTTTGGACGCTAACCACTTCCACCCCTCTCTCCGTGTCAACCAGGCTAACGCTAGTGTGGAGTCATCCCGGAAGCCCTCCATGAACTGCGCATGAGAAAGCAATCCTCTGCATGAGTGTTTACGCTATTGATTGTTGTAAATAAACCTTGTGAAACGAGATCACCTCAGTCTTCATTGTCTCCAGCATGACACTCACACTCTGCATGGACTGCTCACGCACATGCACACACAAGCTGTTAAAGTAGGAAGAGAGCATGGACTGTGTGGGGACACACACACACAGATCTTAAAACATTTAGGAAAAGTTTCTAACATAAATCTGGGATTGGTGTTATATTTTGGCTGGCAAAATTTAGCATAAAATTTACCAAAGATTAAGACAGCATTCATTTCTTTTTATTAGGACTGTCATCACACAAATGTTTTTCAGTGATACCCAACATGTACAGGGGGGTATTCCAGAAATCTGGTTATGTGGCAAAACAAAGGTATCTTTCAGGTTAGTTATGTACCCATAGCAACATACTCAGAGTATGTTAGATGGTAAGTTTGTTTCAGCTGTGTTATTGAGCATGCCATGTCCTTTTATAGATGTTCCTGTTGAATAATTTAACATTCAATTATCTTAATACAATGCTTAAGTTATTTTAAGTACATTTATTTGTTATATTATTTAATTGAACTTTTGAAAGTGCACCTTCCAAATACAACAAACTCTGAATCTTTGGTTAAAATTAAGTATTGAAACAGGTCCTACAGTTTTCAATTATTTACAGAGTTTAACTCTCAGCAGGTGCTTAAAGAAGCATTCCACCAATTTGCAAGTTTATCCTTTAATACAAATTATGTGAAAGACAGCCTTTTTACAAACATTCATATGGTTCATATTGTCACTTTTTATGATCTCTTTACATTTCAGGATTGCCAAATTTAATTTACTGCATTGATGGTTCCCACATTCCTATTAAAGCTTATGACTGTGAGGGGGATTTTTGGAACAGTAAATCTTTCTTTTGAATTGATGTGCAAATTACACATCTATTGTTCTAATAATTTAGTTGGTAATTCAATGATATGATTCAATACATTACGTGGTCTTTAAAATCATTTGAATAATTTACTCTCTCCACTAACTTAGAAAATATGTGATGAAAGCTCATAAAAATGTTGGGACAAAATGGCCATGGTCTGTACATGATGCCAGAATTTTTAGAGACTCTTAAGCAAAAAGAGATGAAGATGATGGAAGATTACAGTATGAAAATAATGGCAAGTCTTCAGTGTCATAGTTCATATTAGTGTCACACAACATTGACACTAGAAGAGGAAAGAGCTACTCCACACACACACATATGCAGACAGTGTAGTGAAGCTTGTCTTAGAAGAACAAAAAGATACAGAATGATAAGAAAAGTTGTTGGTAAATTATTTAAAACTAATTTTTGTGTGTGCTTGTAGATGCATGAGGTGCTAATTAATTTCTGCAATTCTGGGAAGGAAAGTAGAGCTGGGTTGAATAATTTGTGTGTGTGAATACACAACAAAATACTGTTAAAAATGCTGTTCTCGCTTAATGTAATTCTCAAGTATGATGCATGTTCTGTGCATGTTCAACATGGATGGTGAACACGTTTAACAAATAATTACAAACACAAGCCATCGTTTAACTTTATCGAGATATACCTGACAACTTTATAATGTCTCCTCAGTGTAAACTGACTTTGATTACGTTACAAAATCGCTAAAGCCCTTGTTGTGTTAAATGTTGAAAGCAAACTGAATATAATCAAATTAATTATAATATAAATTCATTAACATTAGTCCTCCTGTTTCACTCAGGAGAAATCTTGCATGTCCTTATTAAGCCGGGTGGTTGTTGTCCTGTGGTCATCATTCCAAACAACGTCCTCAGTGTAACATTTCTCCAGCCAATCAGAGACGTCATTAGCACAAGTTGACCGTGCAAGTTAAAACTGAGCAGGTTAAACCAACGACTCTGGAGAAGAAGCGGCAGTTTTCAGGTGAGGAACATATTTCCAGCGGGTTTAAAAGTATTATTATCTGATGTTTTAACATAACTAAACAAAGTGTTTAGCAGCACACAACATGGATCGACATGTAGCTGACACTGGTGAACTTGCATTTAATCTAATTTTACAGAACGTGCTTTACGTTACTTTTGTTCTTTACGAACCCCTCAAGAGACATTATTCCTCCAAGATATTTTTAAAATAATTATTTAGGTGCACTTTCTTAACTTGTTGGTAGAAATATGGTGGGAAACTGTGAAGATATCGTACTATTAGCTAACGTAATGTAAAATTATTGAAAAAGCCATGTCTTCTCCATCAACTGTACAAGCTATAGTTCCGAGGAAGAATATAAGATATTGATGTTTTATAATAACGATGCCCTCAGATTATAATTTCCGTGTGGTCCTTAGGTCATTATACATAATAAAAATATATATTTTTTATAATGTTGACATCAGATGTTTATATATAATAATGTTAATAGTAATAATAATAATAATAATAAATGACGTGATGATTCTGTCACAAATCTGTCATTTCAAGTATTGCCACTTCATGTCGCCAAATTGTTGTGGTTTATTTCTGTCTGTCATTTAGTTAGTTTAAGTGGAATCACCTGTCCCTCAGTTAGCACTGTGTATTTAAGTAGCTCTTTTTGTTCTGTTCTTTGCTTGGTGATTAACGTGAGAAGCCTGAATTTTGTGAGTATTCTTTTGGTAAATTCTGGCATTTACTTTTTCTTCCTTGGAGTGATTTTTATTAGTTCCTGATTTATTTTTTTGTTATGGAGCTGTGTTTTTGGAGACCAAATAAATCCTCCACTCAACCAGAGAGACTTTTTGTTGGTTGCCTCATTTTGGATCCACTCACAACTGTTGCCTAGTGGTTAAGCATTCGCCTACCATCCACAAGACCCGAGTTCAAGCCCCGACTCTGACAGATTCCCTCAGACCATCGTTTCAACATTGCTCTCAGGTCATTATAAATAATAATAATGACTAAATAAAATGAATATCACGATGATGCCATCAGACCATCATTTCAACATTGCGTTCATGTGATTATAAATAATAGTAATTTAATAATATTATTATCACACGATGATGCCCTCAGACCATCATATCAACGTCGCTCTCAGGACATTATAAATAACAACAGGTAAAACAATATTAATATCACATGATGATGCCCTCATAGCATCATTTCAATGTTGCCCTCAGGACATTATAAATAATAATTAAAATAGTATTAATATAATCACATGATGATGCCCTCAGACCATCATTACTAATAATAATTAAATAATATTAATATCACATGATGATGCCCTCAGACCATCATTACTGTTAATAATTAAATAATATTAATATCACATGATGATGCGATAACAGACCATCATAAATAATAATAATAATTATAATAATATTTATATCACATCATATATTTGGAGGAATTTGTTAAAATGCTTGAATTTCGGATTCGGGCACAGCAGAGCTGTTTTCCAAGTTACAATTTCAGTGATGGTGTTACATTATTATTTTTATTGAACATGACCTTTGAACAAATTTGGTTGGCTAGCTAACATCTTCAATGGGTCAAAATAGCTAAAACGAAGATTTTGGTAGAGCCAATTTTTAGAGCTCTTTGTTGAAATTGGATTAACTTAAACAAAGATACAATCCAAAATATTTATTGCACATTTTTGAATGGTAAAATTTGCTGGGGTGCCACCCCAAGACCATTTGACATTTTTTCCCTCATCAATTATGAGTAACCACACAAATTTTCAGCTGGATCGGACATTTCGCCTAGAAGGACTTTGTCATAGCATGTAAAACAAGCAAAAACGGTCAAAGAGGTTTTTGTGAAATAACTGTCAAGTTGGTAATTTACATATGTGTACCAAATTTCATTTGCCCATGACAAACTGTTTGCGCAACAGCTACAAAACCGCTTCAAGTGGCGCTTTAAAGCTTTTTATAAATAACTTTTTCTCCCTTAAACCTTACAAATAACCTCACCAATTTTCAGCTGGATCGGACATTTCGCCTAGGAGGAGTTCGTCAAAGTATGAAGTCTATATTTTTTACATAAAACCTTTTTATCTGTTAACAACTTCCTGTTTCAAATCAAAATTTGGACATTGGCAGTGACCACAATCACATTTATGATAAATAAAGTATGTCATGAGTCTGGTAAGCCGACGACAACCAGCAAGGTTTTTGGCCGGATCCAGAGGCTGGAACCACTACACACCCCAGACTTTAGCTCTTTCACTTTTGTTTGTTTTGCTAGTTTGTCCTGCTATTTGTTTTGCTAACATTATATGTTACACCAACGAGTAACTGCTCGTCTTTGAGCATTACTCCGAGAACATTTTTCCACCAGGTTTTGAATTTTCGGACGATTTATTGAGCAGGGTTGCTATGTTCCTCAAGAAGTGGAAGAGTTTGCAGTTTGCCTACCGATCTAACAGGTCTGTGGAGGGTGCAGTTAACATGGGGCTGCACTACATCCTGCAACATCTGAATAAGCCAGAGAGAGACCTATGTGAGACTCCTGTTTGTAGACTTCAGCTCAGCATTTAATACCATCATCCCATCACTGCTTCGAAACAAATTCTCCCAGCTCTCCGTCCCTGACTCCACCTGTGACTGGATCACTAGCTTCCTGACAGACAGACAGCAGCTTGTGAGGATGAGGGAATTCACATCAAGCACCAGAACCCCCCTGGGGTGTGTACTCTCTCCACTTCTCTTCCCTCTCTACACCAACGACTGCACCTCGCACAACTCGTCTGTAAAGCTCCTCATGTTTTGGTCTCATCCAGGATGGTGAGGAGTCTGTGTATAGGCAGGAAGTAGAGCAGCTGGCTCTCTGGTGCAGTCTAAACAACCTTGAGCTCAACACCCTCAAAACAGTGGAGATGGTAGTGGACTTCAGGAGAAGCCCCCCGGCACACCCCTCCTTTAGCATCATGAACAGCACTGTGACACCAGTGGAGTCATTCAGGTTCCTGGGCACCATTATCTCTCTAGACCTGAAGTGGAGCACACACATCGACTCAATTGTTAAGAAGGCCCAGCAGAGACTGTACTTCCTACGCCAGCTGAAGATGTTCAATCTTCCACAGACACTGCTAACCCAGTTATACTCTGCGGTCATCCAGTCGTTTCTCTGCTCCTCCATTGTCTGGATTTGCTCCGGCTCTAAAGCAGACATCCGTAGACTTCAGAGGACTATTCATACAGCTGAGAAGATCATTGGTGCTTCCCTATACCTCCCTCCAGGACCTGTACACTACCAGAGTGAGAAAGAGGGCTAACAAAATCATTCTAGACCCCACTCACCTCGGCCACCACCTTTTTGAGCTCTTGCCCTCTGAGCCTGTCCCTCCTGCCCTGAAAATAGGGTTTTACAGCCCATACTTTCTAGTTTCCAAACACATACTCTGGATACCCTGCTCCTCTGAAGTCAGCATTTGGGTCTGTCCCTAGTTGCCGTCCATATCCCCGGCAGGTTGAATCAGACAGCAGATGCACTGTCTTGGTGGAAACCCCAGTCAGGAGAATGGCGACTCCATCCACTGGCAGTCCAGCAGGTCTGGGAATGCTTTAGTGATGGGAAGTTTGGATCATTTCACCGACTCAGATCGTTGAGTCCCGTTCAGCAAAATGAACGAATCATTTTTCGAGTCATTTAGTTCATTTTAGTAAAATACTAATAAAATGTTGTGTTCCTTCCCTAACACATTTAGTATATACACAAACCTGAATCACACTACAAATAAGACAAAACTATAATGCAAGAAGATAAAAAACATTTTAATTAAGCCTACCTGGGTCTTTTAGTCTGATTCAGCTCAGCTCTGATCTGTCTTTAGGTTAAAGTCTCATTTGTTCCTCACATTTCTTCTCTCTGATGGTAATGAGTGTGTAGTATAACGAGGGGAGAGTGGCAGTAGCGGTGGCCAATCACAGGGTGGCGCTGCCGTATTTAAGTGCGATAGCGGGAGTCAAACATATACGTCATTCTCCAGCTGACTTCCCGTCATACGGGCAACCTCACTCACCCTTCGGGAAAGGTAGGCGCTAGCCTTTGGCAAATGTTTTGCTCCGTTAACTGGCAGTCAGTGACCCCATCGGTATTGGTTGTAGTAATATTGCAATCGGAGCAGCATTTACTGTGCTGGTGGCACCCTCGGTTGGGGGATTGGTGCCGACAGACGGCTCAATCGGGTGAGTAATGCTGTTAACACCCCTGTAGCGAGCGTGCGGCTGGTCGCTATGTAATGTTGTGTGACGCTCTGTGTTGGCGTGTCTCTGTCTAGAGTCAGTGTGTTGGTCATGTGTTCACTATGCTTCTGTTGCCATGGAGGGCCGTTGAAAATTGCAGCAAAGATTCCCGGGTGAGTGTGTATAAAGATTATCAGTCACCTGGGCTAAACTAAGTGAATAATGGTCTCATGGCTGTTTGCAGGATCTGCCCTTTTATTTTATTTTCTTTCCTTGTCTTTCTTTTACTTTTTATTTTCCTTACATCACCGTTCCACCTTATTTTTCTTTTGGGGTTTGTTAAATTGTTTCCCCTTTGGACTGTTTCCTTGGAGGGCTACTTTATTATCTCGCCGCCTCGTACGGTGCACGGACGAGTCACTCGACAACAAGCAGCTGAAAAGTCTCTCGCAGGATTCGTTCTCGCTCTCCTGCCAAAGCGTTACACCACCCGAAGGACCTGCTGCTTGGAGGGAGGATTTGAAAGATAAGTGCCTATGACGCCTGGTATTTTACCAGTAATATGAACATTTTAGCTTTTGTGTGTGAATGGTTGGAATATGTCTTCGTGAACATGGGGTTGAATGAGTAGAACTGTGTGTCATTTTTAGCATATATACATGTACGGGGGAAATTCTTTTCATCTGATTTGTGTGTGACGTGAATAATTGTGAAGGTCTGTTCCGGCAGGGGTGTGGTCTTTGCATCTGGGTGCTGGTACCCTCCAGGAGAAGTGGCCCTGCTGGTGGCTGGGGATACCAGGGTGCACCTGGCCCAGGTGTTGACACGAATTCTTTGGATTGCCTCCTCTTGCTTGACGTGGATGGTTGAGTATCACTGTGTCCGGTTTGCTGTGAACGGTATCTCCCCTCCCCATGCAGGTGTCCTCAACTCCAGGGCAAGTGCCTTCTGCCCACTGCCCCTGGTGGTAAACTTGACCAAAATTATTCTACTATATTGAATTGTGATTTTTTTTATTATGCATCTGAAGTGATCAAATAAAGTGTAACCAAAGAACGAATCGTTGGGTTTTGCCTTTTACATGTAACAAGAGTGTCTTATCTGCATGCCTAATGCTTACAAGTTCTCCAGGTGAAATTCCTGGGGTGGCGTAGTCGGTTGTTAATCTTTCTATGTGACTATTGGGATACATATCAAGATATCAGACATAGTGCCTAACTGTTAGACAAAACCCCGTTTCCATTCCGCCACAAGTGCAGCCTTCTGTCACGTGACTCTCCCTAATATTTACCAAACACAATATGAGCCCGAAACCTACAAGATTTGTTCTTTCCCTGAGTCCTCTGGCTCCTTTCGTTTTTCTGTCACGTGATGCTCCCTAATATTAACCAAATGCAGTTTGAGCTGGAAACAGAAAATATTCGTTCTTTTCCCGAGTCCTCCGGCTCCTTTCGTTCTCTTGTCATTAATGATAAGCGCGTTACGCTTGGAAAACCTGAAGAATGTTGGCAATGCGCCACTGAACCAAACCCTCTCCGACACGATTCGTTCCTATAGAGTCACATTAAAGAGTAGTTCAAAAAGAACAAATCGTTCATGAACGCCACATCAGTAGAACGATTTGGTATAGTGGAGGTAGACCTGTTTGCCGCCCCAGAGAACGCTCAGTGCCGGCTGTTCTAGGCTCTGTGCCAGGCTCCTTTCAGGATAGATGCGCTGGCACATTGCTGGCCCAGGAAGATACGCCTTAACGCATTTCCCCCAGTGAGCCTCCTTGCAAAACTCCTGTGAAATATCAGGGAGGACGAGGTCTTAGTGGTGGCACCTTTTGGCCCAACCGACCTTTGTTCATAGAACTCTGCTCCCTCATGACAGTCCCTCCCTGGTCAGTTCCCCTGTGGTCGGACCTTCTGATCCAGGGATGTGGGCACAAGCACACGTGGAGGAGGGCCGCTCAGTGCCGGACAACTGATGTGCCTGGCTTGCCTTGTCGTCGGACGATGTGAATGGACCTAGGTTGTGGCGGTGTGCACAGTGTTCCCATAGTCATCACCGACATAAGTCGTAGTGACTGACTGATGAGTAACGTAACCCCCGTTCCCCGAACAGGGAACGGAGACTTATGTCCCCCAGCCACAACCGTAAGGTCGTGAGTAAGTCTGGTTGCCTAGGGGGTGAGTACAGCTCCAGCTTCACAACAGGAAGAGCGTCACGCTTGCGTCCGGTTTATGCGTGACAGTGTGATCACGTGACCATCAGCGCATTCGCTGATTGGCATTTTGAAAACAGTGTGAAGAGAGTAGGGCTCCCCTAGAGGAGGTTCCAATAGTCGTCACCAACATAAGTCTCCGTTCCCTATTAGGGGAATGGGGGTTACGAAAGTAAGCATTACACTTTCTCATCATAAAAACAACATATCCTTAGTAAAGTATCAATTTGGTACAGGTATCAACCGAAACCCTTTAAATACCAAACCCGAATTGTTTTATTTGTGATGACCTGGCATAATTTAAACCTTTATGGTCACAATTAGAACATTGTTTAGCTGTGCATTTAATGAATGAACACTACTTTTTGTATAAACAATTATATTCTTTTCTTAAGTGTGAAGAAATTCACTATTTAATTCCTATTCTTAATTCTTGTTTTTAAATTGATCGTTTTACTTTCGATCACCATTGTGTATCAAATGTGCCTCAGTAAAAACAAACTTGCCTTTCTTTGCAGTGTTAAAGACTAGACACAATGACAGAGAAAAAAATGCACATAAGATTATTGTCTGTTATTGTAAGTTTAATTTGCAGTGTTTTTACATTGAGTTATGTAAACGTAAATTGTTACTTAATTGATTGAACATTACTAATGATGGAAGCACAGTTTTTTACTGTTGACATATCTTTACAAGTAAAATTTGACTTGATGTTCCCCTTCAAAAATTTGAATGCAATATCCCCCCTCCTGCTAAATGATATTTACGTCCATGATTGGCCCCTGTTTGTTATGTAAGTTTTTGAATGTATGAGACCTAACTCGCTCGATTTGTCATTTGAGGATTACCCCCTCTTGAACATAGTTGGCAGAGAGTGTGCTCATTCATGTCTTGTCCTCATCTCCAAATTTGTCTGTTGTTAATGTGAAATGTCAGTGCTTTTTAATGAGTATTGTTCCTTGCTCTGTCTTCTATTGATTATTAACTGATGTTTCAAATAAAACTATCATTTTATAAAAACATTCTGTTCCTTGTCTTTATCTCTCATTAATCTAGAGTGGCCGAACCTGTGCTCCTTTCAGATCTATATTTCCCTGGGTGCAAATCCCAGGGTGGTGTAGTCACAGCAATTCATGTATTTGGAATTCTGTCACTGATTGGATATGAACATTTCCAATGGTAAGACAACAATGTTGGTACACTTCCATTAGCTTCTCGTCGGGAGAAGACTTTTTTGGTTTGCCCAATTTCTCTTTCATCATCATCCCATTGGCTCTAGACAATTTTTGAAAGAATGCGAGAAGGTTACCAAGAAAGGTGTGTAATTATGCACCTTAGTGCTGACTTGCCCCTTCACACCCATGAACATTTAGTCTTTCAAGATGCAGACAGCAGCATGTTTGTCAAAGAGGCAGATTTATCTTATATATGCAAGGAGAGAACACGAGATGTCTAAGAGATAAGATGTCAGTTTAACTTGTGAACAGAACGTAATCATAGACATTGCATGCAAATTTTATTAATGTGTTTTGCTTATTTTTAGAAGCTAGAGTTGTACGGTACATAATTCAGAATTTAATTGAGAAAGGTTTGTTAATTTGAATCACACTTACCACAACATTGTTTCGTTTATATTACCTTGAAATATATAAATGTGTATATATTGAGATCAACTGCCATGATACCCGTTATCAGCTGGCAACTCCCCCACGCTCATTTATTAATCACAACCTCATAACAACTATCGGACACCACTTTCATTATTGTACCTTGGGGTCAATATGAATTGCATCTTGCAAATCCAGTTTGGTGGTGGAGGGATCAATCAAGAGGGGGTTAACAGAAGCTGAATCATCATCGTGAACTGCAGCTACTGAGACAACAGATTTGTGTGTGCTAGCGTGCCTGCGTGTGCGCGGACGTGTGTGTGTGTGTGTGTTCGTGCGTGGTTTTGATTAACAGGGCAGGGTCACATTTTTAAAGAGCTTAGAATCTTCACTAAAGATGTTTGAACATTTTGTACATGTATGTATGTATGTACGTACAGAAGTTTTAGTCAGAACCTATGATTTATGAAACTACATAAACACCTGCAAGCAAATAACTTTTTATGTAGGCGTTTTTTTGGCACTATATATATAATTTTTTTATCTTTTAACGGAGTGCTGTTTTTGAATGCCAAAATCTATATAGGGATTATTACATCAAAAACATTGAGTAAAATATTTTTGTTGTTACTTTTTTTCATTTATTTTTTTATGTTAACTGCTCTGGTTTGGAGGGTGTGTAAATATTTAATAGAGTTTGCCATCAGAAACTTGTACCTAACAATTACGCAGCTCAGGGACTTCCACCAAGGGCTTCCAGTTATTCTCAGGGCTTTCAGGACCCATCTCAGTTAAAAGAAAAGTGTCTAGAAGCTGCTGTAGTCTGGAGGCATACAGCATGATGATGGATGCCCCCTGCCTGGGACCGAAGAGAGGGGGTTGGGTTTGTTTTTTACAGCAGAATAGGGATGCAAGAGGAAGAGACAACATGTGTAGGAACACTTAAGGAAGTTTTTGAGGAAAATTTAAACTTGGTGCTTTAGCTGTGCAGCAGAAATGAATGCTAACCAGTGTCAGGAAGTCTAGATATGGTGGTGGTGCACCCACTAGTGGACAGTTTAGCTAATCATGCAGAGGAACGAGATAAGCAGTGCTTAGGATGTCTCTTTGCACTCGCTGTTGTTTATGCATAAATGAAGAAAGTAAGTTCAAATTTTCATTCCTTACTGTTATTACTTAATTACTATTATTATGTGGAGCTTTCTGGATGCTTTGGAGAGCTTTAAATACCTGATTATTGTTGTTATTGAGATATGAACAATGCTAGTTAGAAATAGCTGTATTTATGGACAAATTTAAATTAATTGGGCCAAATAATCTATATCTATTTCATTTGTTAAAGGTCCCATATCATGCGCTTGTTATACTACTTAGAATCAATATTTGAACCCTCAATACTAGGGCTGCACTGTTAATAACTTTCAAATGCAATATTTTTTGTAAACAACATTTTTGAGTGCCCTCATATTTTTGTCCAGGCAAAATGCACTGTTTACACCGGTCCCTCACACAGACGTGCTTTTTGAAATTTTTTTGAAAAGCTGGTACTGATAATCAGAAGAATAAAGCACTCTGTAAATATTTATACTAGGTTATGTGAAATTGTGGTGTATAGGTTAAATAATAAATTTATGATACCAAATATACTCATTCTTTGGTAATCCAAATAAAAGGTTAGGCTTCGGACATCCAAAAACACACTTCTCTTGCATCGTTTATCCAGCGCCGGTCTGCTGCTCTCACACTTCCGGGTCAAACTGTGTTATCGTAGAGAGGGGCCGCCGGTCTGCTGCTCTCACACTTCCGGGTCAAACTGTGTTATCGTAGAGAGGGGCCGCCGGTCTGCTGCTCTCACACTTCCGGGTCAAACTGTGTTATCGTAGAGAGGGGCCGCCGGTCTGCTGCTCTCACACTTCCGGGTCAAACTGTGTTATCGTAGAGAGGGGGTGTACTAGGGACTCGTATGATTGGCTAGTGGGTTGGGCTTAGGCGTGGATAAGGAAAAAGTATAGGATAAGGAAAACAAGCCGTTATCAGCTTAGAAAAAGGATTAAAGGATTACTCAAACATGTGTGAACTAATCTAAAATACTTCTTGAGGCATGTTTTTGATAAGGGAACAACACTTAAAGATACCAGAAATGTCAGAAAACACATTATCATCACATAGCACCTTTAACATATTACTTTAGTATCTTCATTTAAATAGAGTTCATTGATCATACTAGTACTTGTCAGAATGTTAAGTTGTGCATTAATTGTTTTTCAAGCTGTTCATTGTAAAGACCGCACCACTATATGATGTTTACATATATATTTTTCTTGCTTTGTTTGTAGATCATAAACACATAAAAAATTCAACAAAAACAACTGCAAGGAATTTTCTCTTTGTCCTGATTCTCTGACTGGGATCTTGCTCCAGTATTGGTCGTCTCAACCAGTAAACAGCAGAAGTAGTGAGGCATCACTACAACAAGCCTTCAATCCTCTCAATGAAGATGATGATTTTTAAGCCTAGCAATTTGCTCACATTATATATTATAGGGGTGTTAGCTTGTTTTCTTGCACATGTTTGCTGGGTTCAACTTAAGGACATGTGTGCTCTGCACACATCACCTCCTCCCTGGTAAAGTATTACAAATGTATTACATTGCCCAGTCCCTAAATGTTCCTTTATACAATTTTGTTAATGTTAACAGTTCAAGCTATTAAATTTGGTGTTTACTGTTTCATGTTTTAAAGTATACAGTCTGGTTACATATGGTAATCCTCCTCATTCAGCTACACTGCAAGCATACTTGGCTGCTCAGTCAACCAACCATCATTAAGGTATCGGTGTTGGTCACTTTTGGAGAGTGAATGTCTGACTGCTGACTGCTCATGCTGAATCTTGCCTGTATTGTGTTGGTCACACCACCACACCCTGAACACACTGCGGTGGTGAAATCCACAATAAGGGAATACCCATACAACCTGGAACTCGAGGGCATGTTCTTTCTGTTTTGCTGAGCATGTACGGACTTCTCCAACTTGGGTGTGTATGGTCCTGTGTGCATGGAGAAAATGACACATGCAAACACTGGTGTGATTACCATAAGTAATGTTTATTAAATGCTGAAGTTATGGCATAGTAAAAGATATTGAAATGATTTAACTACAAAGGAAAAAGGAGGAATTGATGATTTGAACAATTAAACATATTTTTACAATTGGTCTGATAAAGTAACAACTAAATTATTTGGTGATTTATCAACTCAGCAAAAAACATACTATGCTGAAAATGATATTAATATTTTATATTGTAGTATAAAAATATATAGTGCTATAATTTGTGGTTGTGAAAAAAATTATGGGAAAAAACTCCTTCTCCCTCACTCTTTCTCTGAGTCAGTTTCCTGGATCATGTTCTTACTGGTGGGTTCATCCCAGGGTGTTGCTCTTAGCACAATAAAGCTCATAAAGAGATTTTTCATTTCTCAAAACTCTAAAAGGAAGAGAATCAACAAGATCAATGCATTGGCAGAGCGCTGTTCTTTTAGGGGCCATAATACCTCTGGTCACTGGAGGACCCCATCCTTATTCAAGGAGCTCTTATTCTAAAAAAAGAGAAGAAGCCAACTGGACTCAGGCAGTTCAGTATCCAGAGTTGAAAGATGTTCGGAGCGTTCAGATTTCTTCTCTTCATCATCCACAGCGGTTGAAGTTCCCGTCAGACCATGAAGCTTTGGTAACAACAATCTATAACATTTGCTGCTTTGCTTTTTGTCACTGAAAAAACATAATACAGATGTTGGACATTTTCCCTTAATGCATTTTTTTTGTAGCTTTAGTCAAACAAGAAAATATATTTTTATGTTCTTGTACATCTTAAAATTGTAACACAGAAATTTCATTTACAGGGGAGAGCATCCAAACATCCATCATAAAATCTAAGTGCTGATTAAATTATATTAAGTATAATTTAATCAAAGAGAGGATATTAATTTTATCAAAGAGAGGAAATTTCACATTAGAAGAGGGAAGCACTTCAAAAGTGGACATGGAAAAATCTGTTTTTTAGAATTGAGAGGTAACTAGCACACTCAACCTCTGTATAACTAACAATGTAACATAAAAAACATTATTAATGTCCAGCTAAGGTTATAAAACAATATAAAACTAATTGTTGTCAAAAATTGTTCCCGGAATGTTCAGAGAAGGTTGTTTGTACATTTTCTCTTTAGAAATTAACAGAATGTTTACGCTAACATTGGGGCTAATAACCTCTCAATAATAATTGTGAATGTTCTAAAGATTGTTCTCAGCTAGCTGGGATCACCAGTGAATATAAAGTAAAATTTTAACCTGATGAGAAGAGTGTGAGTGATACCAGCAGGCATACAGAAGTATACAATGTGAATCTGTGAGATACAATCAAATACTTCAGCTCTTACAAAAGGACAATGAAAAGAAGACAAAAAAACAGTTGCCAGATTTTTTTTTTGTGATTTGGATGAAGATATAGTAGAAAGTAAATGGCTAAACCATAGAGTAAAATTGGGGAAATTAAAGTTCCACTAAGTCATCGTAAGAATGTTAATTTTATTTCAAGCAGCACATGTTGCTGGTGTAATGAGTGAGATGTAATGATGATTCGAAATAATTTTATACACATTTGAACTCACCTTGGGTTAGTTAACACCTGGCTAGAGTCATCCACTTTGCTAAGGTGGGCTCTCTAAATGTTTCAGAACTCCAATGTATTGTAGTATGATCATTAAAGGAGCGATCAGAATTTCCTCTGTGTGCAGCAGCCACCATGATGATGTAATGCCTGCAATCTGGGAAGTTTAAGGACAATTTCTCTACTCCTTCAAATCTGACTCAAGTGCATTATAGTTTGGGGACTGTCATACTGAAAGAATATGAACTAGAAATGTTACTCTAGAAAATAAAAGATTTTTAAAGTTTGGATAGTAAACATTATTATGACTTGAGAAAGTCAATCTTTAAAAGTTTATTAAATCAACCAAATTCGGAAAAAAATCTAAGTTTAAAGCTGTTTAACGTTTGAATTAAAAATTTTGGAATTTTTCAAAAAGTTAAATCAGTTGATGCTTAAATTAGACACAAAATATCATTCTTAGCAATAGATATATTTTTGTGAAAATGGTTGTTACGATACCAACCCCCATGTCTTAACTCTTTCCTGAGCTGGGATAAAGATCTTTTAAAATGTTACTAAGCAGGGGTCAGTAACACCCTATAATGTCCCCTGTCTTTATGAGTCATATAAAACAACCCCCATGTCAACACTCTTCCTAAGCTGAGATATAAGGTCAAGATAAAAACAACTATAGGTCGCTTGGTTTATGAGATATTTCACTTAAGTTTCTATTAAAAAGTGGATGTGGCCTAATTGGTGGATGCAAATTATGCATCATGTTAAAATTCACTCAAAATAAAACAACTGCTACATCTGTAGGTTGCTTCTCATTTCAGGGATAATTGACTTATTGAATTTTCTGCGGAAAAACGGGTCTGGTCTAATCAATTAATGCAAACTCAGCACCATGTTAAATTCCACTCTCCACTGGGGTCAAAATAAAACAGCTGCCACATCTGTAGATTGTTTTGCTTTCAAGATATTTAACTTTGAAGTTTCTTTTCAAACATGGCTGTGGCCAAATTGCGTCATAAAATTAGATTCACAAAATTAGAGTTCACAAAATTCACTTTCCACTTGGGTCAAAATAAATAACTCCCACATTTGTAGGTTGATTAATATCTGAGATATTTGACTTTTAAGTGTGTATGAAAAGTGGGCGTGCCTTAATAATTTATGCAAATTGGACATCATGTTAAATTCCACTCACCACTAGGATCAAAATAAACTACTCCCACATTTGTAGGTTGCTTATATTCTGAGATAATTGACTTTGAAGTTTCTATGAAAAGTGGGTGTGGCTTGGCCTAATAATTTTTTGCAAACTGGACATGTTAAATTCCACTGTCCACTAGAGTCAAACTAAAACAGCTGCACCATTTGTAGGTTTCTTTGTTTTCATGATATTTGACTTTAAAGTTTCTGTAGTAAAGTGGGCATAGTTTACCATAATTATGCTAATTCACAATTACTGATAATCTAGTGAGTGATTGAGCCTTCTATAAAGTGTGCATGACTATTTTGCAAACCAATTCTACAAAGTCTTTTGCAATGGGGTTCCTAATGATCAATTATCAGTTAGGCCCTTGGCATTGAATTTTAAGGATTATTATGGATCAATACAATTTCGTTATAAACCAAATGTTGGTTTTCTGGGGAGCTCATAGGAGCAACTGAATCTTATACCTACACACACTGACTGAGGGAGGTGCAAGTGATTTCTACGTTTAGTCTATGTGAAGAAAATGTAGCTCGGAAGACAATGAGTGAGGAAGTCAGAGAACGTGGTAAGTTAAAAAGCTACTTAATTCACATAGCCTCACCATGCTGTGTGCATCTCTGGAGACTCTGGAGAACAAGACAGTCAACCCTGTTTTCAGCTTTCTAATGTAATTTAAATACAAAGAACAAAAACCTACTCGAGTCTGGCATCTAGTCCGCCTTTTTTTTCCTCTGAGTTTAAGTTTTGAGTGAGGCGAGATGGTCAGGTGGCTATTCAGGCACAAATACAGCTTTTTACTCCATTCAGCTTCAGTGTGAATCCTGTGACAGAATAACGTCTCAGGTTACGTAGGTAACCAAGGTTCCCTGAGGGAACGAGACGCTGCGTCCAACGCTATGGGGAATGCTTGCTGCGTTTCCGGCTCTGAATTATATGTCAAATCTCGTCCAATGGACAGATGTGATGTCATCCGAGCGCGATGTCGCATCCGCACTGCGCAGTATAAAGGAGCCCGCAATGGAGACGGCAACCAGCTTTGAGGCATAGTAAGCGCCGTCAGGCCGTGGGCAAATTGGCCTGGGGACGCAATGTCTCGTTCTCTCAGGGAACCTTGGTTCCCTACGTAACCTGAGACGTTCCCTTTCAGGAACTCAAGCTGCATTCAATGCTATGGGGAATGAGAGTCAAAGCACGCTAATTCACCCCGGACTGACAGTGTCTTCAGCCCGGAGAATCATCCAGATCCAATTGTAGGACCGGAGCAACATCAAAGAGCGTGGCTCATCCCGCAGCGCTACCACTCCTGGAAGAATACCAGATGACAAGACCCTAGTCGCCACACCTCTTGCGGAATGTGCCATGTCCCCAAGGGGGCCAGAAAGTCAGAGGCTTACACCTAAGTATAGGTGATAACATTTTTCCACAGTCCATCTGCTCACTGACTGCGTAATAGCAGGAGAGTCCGCCTGGGTGGACCATAGCACACAAGCTGGTCTGAGCTCCACTGAGCCATGCAGCTGACATAACAGCCCAATGCCCACACTGGGCAGATACTAATAAGGACCTATACAGGGGACTCACCTGGAGGAGGAAGAATGCCTGGAACCTAATAGGACACGGGGCGACGTGAGGCACCTGCAAGACATAGCTCGGCTTAGGGTGCAGGAAGACTTCAGAAGTCTTTTGCGTGTAATCTCCCATCCTAATAAGGGAAGCACTGCTGTCTTAAGTGACAGAAAGTCACAAGAACACTTCACCCAGAGTCTCATAGAGGCCTCTTAGGACCCCCAAGATGATGGCCAGGTCCCATATGGACACTCTTGTACAGATCAGGGGCCTCAGCTGCCTGGTACCGCGAAGACAACGAAATGTAAAAGAGGAGGGGGACTGCTCAAAGAACCCATCAATTGGGGCGTGGCAGGCCAAAACCACCGATACATACACCAAAATGGTGGATGGTGAACCGCCTGAAACTGACCTACAGAACTCTACCACCGATCTTGACCGGGCAGAGCTAATCAAAAGTGTAGGAACCCCCAACACTATGACTGTCGCTGTCTCGCGTCAGACCACCTCGTAGATGGAGCCCTGGAGTGGAGAATGGTCACAATGACCTCGGCCTGGAGGCCGAACGCTAGAGCTGCACCCCCACCGGGGCTATAGATACAGTCTCCGCAACTCTGGATGGGGATGAACCACCGTCCCCCATGTTATTTCTCAAGGACTCCTGGAAGCAGTGACGGCCCTGATAAGCACGGGATACAAGTAGACCCGAAGCCCTGGTCACCGAGAGCCTGGGTGAGCGCAGGTGCAATATATATTCGCTCCCTGAAGCACCGAGGGTGGCAGGGTAGTGGAATAGTGGCGAGGGGTCACCGAGAAACGCCAGCCTTACATGAAGTGCGACGCTCTAAGAAGCCGGAGACCCCCCCCCCTGAGCACAGGGGCAAAGTACATGCTCCCTGAAGCACTAAAGGTGGCAGGGTTAGCAGAATACATGTTGAGGGGTCACCGAGAGACAACAGCTTTCCATGAACCGCATCTCGACGTTGTAGACCCCCCCCCCCCCCCCCCCCGCCCGTCAGGAGCGCTTAGCCGCGCCCGTTTATTGAAATGATAGTCCTCAGACCACATTTCCCTGGGCTGGGGCTTGTGTCGCCACCCCTCGGGAGGCAGCGACACTCCGCTTCTGGGCCTCCCCCAGAAGCAGCAGCCTTAGGAGTCTTAAGTATTACTTAAGTATTTGTCATTGCTTACAGATGCCCAGTGTTCCCCCATGAGCGCGATGTATCGCATGCTGTAACGTGTTCACCCTACATGCCTTCTCATCATCATACAAAGTGCATGCATCTTATCCATACTTCTTTGCACATTGAACCACAAAAGGAAACAGAAAAAAAGTTAATTGCATTACATTTTCTTAATGCTTTATACATATAAAATTAATTACATACGTTAACACGACAATTTTTTAAACATTATATTTAAGCAGCGTCTTAGTTGATGATGTATTCATTTGTTCTTCATCTGTTAATGCAGTAATTGATGATGTTTTGTGCACAATTGTGGTGAAGTGTTATGGATTTCATCATTTATTGCTTTGCTGAGCATAGTGTTTGTCAAAAGGAATTTTTTGTCCACAGAATTGTCAGGATAAGACTGCTGGTGATCGTTGTCAACAATGTAAAGATGGGTTTTATCTGAAAGCGGCACAAAGCAAATGCACAGCATGTCCGTGTTCTTTTAGCCATCAAGGTGACAGGTACTGTTCAAATTCTGCTCAAGTTTCAGAACTTGTACTAGGGCTTGGACTAGATCAATAATTTTTCACCACAAACTATTTTGGTTTATCTGTGCAGCTTTGCAGTAAGATGCTCTGAAGCTCGAGGAAGAATCCTATGTTTTTGCAAAGAGGGGCATACTGGAGAGAGTTGTGAACGGTGAGTGTTTAAAAATGTAAGTCTCATGCCAACTTTGATTGTTCATTGGTTAGGCTTAAGAGTTAAGATTTAACCCCAATTCTAACCCTCCAGAACTTCGAGGAGGAGACCCTACTGTAAGTGTCAACAGGGGCAATATTAGTACAACAGACTCCTGGGGAAATGCAGCAGCAAAACGTAATGGTTACTTTTGTAACCCCGTTCCCTGGAATAGGGAATGGAAACTTATGTCGGTGATGACTATGGGAAGCTCTGCTAGGAGCGTTCTACTCTCTCCATACTTTTTCCAAAATGCCAATCAGTGAACGTGCTGATGGTCATGTGATCACGCCGTCCCACATAAACTGGACACAAGCTTGACACTCTTCCTGTTGTGAAGCTGGAGCCGTAGTCACCCCCTAGGCAACCAGACTTATGACCTTACGGTTGTGGCTGGGGGACATGAGTCTCCATTCCCCATCTGGTGGTCACTACGACTTATGTCAGTGACAACTATAGGAACACCCTGCAAAATGCCACAACCTAGGTCGACAGAGAGTGGCTGCAGATCCCCCACCCTCTTAATCGAGGCTAACTTGACCAGGAGCCCTGTCTTAATTGATAGAAATTTAAGCTCTACTGATTCAAACGGCTCGAATGGACAATGGAAAGGTCCCAGGAGGGAACTAACGATGGCCTAGAGGGTCTAACCCTTCTGGCCCCCATGAGGAATCTGACCGTTAACATGTGTCGTTCCAGACTTCGATCTAGACCCTCTTGAAGGAAGGTTAGCACAAGTTTAAAGGGGCAGCTGCTTGAGTCTACTTGGCGAGAGTGACACCAGTCGACCCCACTTGTTGGCATAACAGGCCCTAGTAGAGGGAGCTCTGGCAAGACACAATGTTTGAAACCACAGAGCGTGGCATTACCCGGGGTCCTCCGCGGCATGATGTGTCAGACATGTAGATTCCAGAGGTCTGGGCGTGGGTGCTTGAGCTCACATCCCTGGGTCAGAAGTTCCGAACGCAGGGGAACTGGCCAGAGAGGGACTGTTAACGAGTGAGCAGAGTTCTACAAACCAAGGTCGGTTGGTCCAGTGACCTGCCACCACTAGGACCTCTGCCTCCTCCTCCCTGATCTTGCACAGGAGGGGTGCAAGGTGGCTCACTGGGGGAAATGCATATAGGCATCCTGGGCCAGCAATGCACCAGCGCATCTATCCTGAGAGGAGCCTGGGACAGAGTAGAACAGCCGGCACTGAGCATTCTCTGGGGCGGCGAACAGGTCTACTTCTGCTATACCAAAGCGTTCCCAGATCTGATGGACTGGCAGGGATTGGAGTCGCCATTCTCCTGACCGGGGTTTCCACTGAGACAGTGCTTCCGCTGTCTGATTGAACCTGCCGGGGATATGAACTGCAACTAGGGACAGACCCCAATGCTGAGGAGCAGTCTGCGGGCGAGAGTCGACAAACGGGGTAAGTGTATCCCTCCTTGTGGATTGATATAAGCCACCGCCACTTGTCCGTCCTGACCAGCACGTGATGTCCCTGCAGCATTCCCCTGTAGTGCTTTACTAATTGGAACACCGCACATAGTTCTAGGCAATTTATGCTCTAGGAAGTGTTTTTCTCGATCCAAAACCCTGAGACTTTGTGCTTCTGGCATACAGCACCCCACCCAGTCTTTGAAGCATCCGTAGTTACTAATACGTGCCTGGCAGGCCCTCTCAGGGGGACACTGGAACGGAGGAACCAAACATACTTCCAAAGACGCAGGTGGAGGCGGTAACGATTTATCACGTTCACTTTCTGTCGCCCTGGACGCCATGCTCGCGCCGGAACTTGAGCCAAAGCTGGGTGGCCTCATATGTAGTAAGCTGAGCAGACGAACCGCTGCTGCAGAAGCCATATGGCCCAGAAGCCTCTGGAAGTTCTTCAGAGGGACCACTAATCTTGTGCAGACTCTGCGTGCTGCCTTCAGCAGGCTCAGGGCACGCTCTAGAGAGAGGCGTGCTCGTATGATCAACGAGTTTAGCTCCATACCCAGAAAAGATATGCTCTGGCCAGGGGTTAGATGGCTCTTTTTTGTGTCAATCCAAACCTTCAAGGCCAAAGCGAAGAAGGTGTCTGTGCCGAGGGAGTATACTCATGTGAAAAAACGCATCCTTCAGATTTATTGTGGCGAACCAATCTCCTGGAAACTAGAAAGTATGTTGAAAACCCTCTTTCCCTGTCGGCAGGAGGGACCGGCTCGATTGCCCCTTTGCGTAGAAGGGAATCGATCTCCTCACGCAGGACCGCTGAGACAGATGTGATTAGAACCCCGTTGAACCTGGGCAGTTTGGCAGAAAACTGCAGTCGATAGCCATCCCAGTGCGTACGAGCCAAGAGGAAATATTGGGAAGCTCCCACCAGGCTTCCTGAAACTCCACTAATGGCGTCATACGCACTTTGCCAATAGTTTCCATAGCTGGTCGCAAAGGGAGCCTAGGTGGAGACCTACCTGGGCGTTCGGGCTCGACCTCGGAGCAGCATTCAGTTCCAACCGAGGAGGTCCCACTCGAGGCTGACTCCGACACGGAAGCTGAGAGCCATCCGGACTGCACTGCATCAGCCCTTGAATGTGCCTCTGAGATGAGAACTGCATTTGGATCTGCAATGCAAACCTCCTGGCTGCGCACATATTCCAGGGAGTTCAAGTTTTTCATATTTAATGAGACCTGTGGGTCCGCTGCCTGATGGTGGGGACAGCGCATCCCTCCAAGGAGGGAACACCTGAAAGGCTGCCATGGCATGATGGCGGGTTGGAGGCCTCGGCTGTTCACGCCAGGCGGCAGTGTTACCCGGGCATGAGTTCACCGCCAGCGCCTGCTCTACCTGGGGAATCACTTTGTACCCCCTAGCTACCGCACAAGGGGAACGAGGGAGGGGAGACTGAACAACCTCGCTTTAAGAGGTCCCTTCCAAGTTTGGTTCAGTTGCCGATTCACTTCTAGGAAGAACGGGATAGGAGGGGGCTGCGGATTATCATGCCGGTGCGACCCCACAAACCATACGTCCAGCCTGGAGATCTCGGGTGCCAGGGGTGGAGCCCCCTGGAACTTTTTTTCTCTGGCAGCCCGGGTAAGCAACTCGCCCCCATCTCCTCCGCAGCACAATCTGCCGTCACCCCAGAGGGGGAGAGCGATGTACTGTCTCCTTCGACCGTCTTAAATGTTTTATGTTAATTTCTTCTATATAAAGCAATTTGAATTGCCATTGTGTAAGAAATGTGCTATATAAATACACTTTTTACTGTTAACAAACAATGAAATTATAATGAAATGTTTACTAATTATTAGTAGTGCTGTGAGTCGACTACAAATGCTTAAAAACATCACAAGCTAATGTCTGATGCACAAAATTTATTGTGTGGTTTTCCTAAATAGATTATCACAGTGGAATAGTTAGTATAGCATGCTATGCCACTTTCATCAAAACCTATTACAAAGCTATAGCAATGTCATGTCATTAAATATGATAAACAGGGATTCTGGAACAGATCTGCATCTTTCTTATCCCGTTAAAAAAACATATTACAGTATGTAACCATATTCCGTCCGTTCAAAAAAAAAAAGTTGCTCTAACTGTTCTTTACAAGCAGCATTTGCTGTCAGGCAGGTAGCTTAGCTAACATACATAAACATATTTCTGCTAGCCTACCTGCTGCAAAATTGCACCATTTGTACAAGACAAGTAGAGCTATTTTATGTGTGTCATTTATCACTTACCACTGCCTTGTTTTTTTCTTATTTTTTTCTCCTCTTCCTTTCTCTTCTTTCTTTTTTGGCTTCCTGAAGCATAATTCTTCATGACTGCCAAGGAAGTTTTGTATTTTGCCGGCAGCAGAGATCGCGTAGTTGGCGGGCTGCTGTCAGCGAGGGGGCCCCCTTGAGGGCGATCCCGATAACAGTGTCATTGCATTTTACTGCATTCACTATCAATAGGGGCGCTCACACAGTTTGTCGCTGCATTTTATTCTTAACCAGTCGTTTCCTTGGGGCCCCAGGCCAGCTCGGGGCCCCAAGCAATTGCTTGGTTTGCCTGCCTTGTCGCGACGGGCCTGCCTTCGGGAGATGCGTCATCTCTCTCCGATGCAGCAGTGGAGATCTCATCATCAGGCGCACAGGAGTCCTCAGAAGATGCAAGCAGCGCTTCATCCGATAACTCACTGTGCCGGATAGCGGATGCACGGGGGAGCGAGGAGACATACGCTCGTCGACCCTCACGGGCGGGAGCCACAAAGCCGCCGGTGGTGGACTGAAAGTACTCCAACCTCACCTTAAATGCGCTGCCAGACAGAACTGTGCAATCCACACAGTCTGATACCTCAACCGCTGCCTCAGCATGTCTATGCCCAAGACAACTGAGGCAATGAACGTGGCAATCCGTCAATTCAATCGATCCACCGCATCCAACAGACTTGCACGGTCGCAACATGTTTGGAACACGTTACAAACAGTCGACCGGCAAAACAAGTGTTATACTAAGAAAAAAGGAGTCTTACTTGTTGGTGAAAGGCAGTGAAAGAACTGAAGTCTGGGGTGTATATCGGTTTCAGCTTTCTGGATTCGGCCGAAAAACCTCGCTGGTTGCCGTTCACCAGATCTAAAATAATCCACAGAAGGTAATCTAAGAGTGGTGTCTTTCACAGAGTCGCTCGCCTGTCGCGAGTAGGCTCCAGTGGAAAAACAGAGTGCCACGCTTGTGCCCGGTTTATTCTGGACGGTGTGAACACTTGACCATCAGCGCGTTTGCTGATTGGCATTTTGAAAACAGTATGGAGAGAGTAGAGTGCCCCTAGCGGAGCTTCCTATAGTCATCACCGACATAAGTTGTAGTGACCGACTGATGAGGAACTGGACACCTCTTTGTACACTTAACAAGACGGACACCAGTCAATAAACCAACTCCATTTACAGGCATACCAAGTCTTATTTACTTCACCAGGGGAGTGGGATAGTCCGCATGGTGTAACATCCATCACTGGACCTCACTGGGAGAGCAAGAGACTAAACTTGTGCTCTATAAACCACTTGCGTAACACCATCATCAACTAGAGCGGCACACTGCTCACACATCTATCAGTTGCTTTGTTCAGAATCCTGGTGTAATGATTGCTGCTGTCTTTAGTGGACATTATATTTTTGCTTTAAGATTGTAATGTAGAATTATGATGTCTCTGAAGCGTAGCAGAAAGAGGACTCACTTTCCTTTTATATTGAATATATATATATATATATATATATATATATATATATATATATATATATATATATATATATATATATATATATAGTAATTATGCTAGACATTTGCTTCTCCCTAGTATTTATTTTAAAGGGTGTGGAGATTAGTCTTGCAGAGCATTCCCTTAGTCAACATTTGACATACATCGAAGTGACCGAATAAAGGGGAAATCATTTTACTTAGGGCATGGTCAATAAATTTTTTTTTTATTGATCAATGTTATTATGTGTCATTGAATAACTTGTTTATTCTTAAAATGTTCCCTCAGCTGTGACTCTGGTTTTTACGGTGATCCTATGATTTCTGGCAGACAATGTCAAAGATGCAACTGCCCTGGAAATGTATGTGACTCCAAAACAGGAGGTAGTTGATCCATGCTTTTTTATTTACAGCTGATAGTCAAACCAACTACATTCCCAATAACATTTACACACGACTAAGGGTCTCTCTAAATGTCTAGGTTCATTAAAAAGTAGGAAACTACTGCCACAAATTGAAATGCATCGTTGCATTATATT
This sequence comes from Danionella dracula, assembly GCA_900490495.1. Lineage (NCBI taxonomy): Eukaryota > Metazoa > Chordata > Actinopteri > Cypriniformes > Danionidae > Danionella > Danionella dracula. The sequence continues at coordinate 2,442,738 of UELW01000021.1, forward strand.
TACTGATTTTCTATTTTAACATAGGTAACTGACTGACTTAAGATTTCTGTTAACAAATAAATGAAAGCAAGCAAGTTTGTGTATCTATTTTCATTTAGTAAATTTATTTTTCTTCTCCAGTGTGTAGAAACTCTCTTGAGATCCAGAAGACAAATTCAGAGGAGCAGTGTGAAGGTAGACAACATCACTGCCAAAGTCACTGCCCTCTCTGTATCTTCTCTTCTTTAATTATTTATATTGTTTGTTTTCTTCCCCAGACTGTAATAGTTGCACTCAGATGTTGTTGAATTATCTTGAGAAGATTGAATTCGAGTTGAGGAGAATTAAAGATCACTTTAACACAGACTCTCTCAATCTTCTATCTTTAAATGAGCTGGGGACGGTTGAAGAAGCCATACAAAACACAAGGGTAGTACCTCATATACACTTTCTGGATTTCAACTAAAAATTGTGTCTACACCAAACATAAATTAGGTTGTCCATCATATGGTCAAATTTCAAACTCATGTCAAGAAAAAAATTCATTGGAGTATGAATGTTATGCAAAGCTAATCAGTTAAAAAGTTCAACCCATCAAATTGATGGCTGTTTGATCTATAAATGAATTGGAATTACTTGACATTCAACTTTACAAAGAAAAAATGACATCATAGAAATACAACCATTTACTATTAAACTTGAAAATGTTGAAACAAGATATATTTTTACAGGAAGTGTACTCCATCCCACACATCAAGAGAACATTTGTGGAGACCATACTCAATACCTCAAAGGCTGGATTTAGTCCTTCCAGCAACTTAATACATTGTACAGTTTCAGTGAGGGTAAGACAAATAATACGCCTAGAACCAAATGGTGCAAAGTGGCTCTAAGGAAGATGGCTTATATAGAAACTAGCCAAAGAGATAGTGTTAGGCCTCAAACTGCTCAAGAGAGGCCTCACACGTCAACAGTGCATAAATCCTACAAACTCCCATTAATCTACTATTCCTGTTGTGGAGAGAGAAGCCAAAAAGAAGATGCTGGAGAAGATACTTTTTTGTCTCCAGAGGCCATATGGGCATAACGTTTCCTGTGGAAATGACACAAGCCAAGCTGGACACCCATTCGTACACTTCAGTGAGTGCTGCCAATGAGTCGTAGGTTGTAGTAACAGGGTGTTGAGGTGTTGAGCAACCCGCTGCCTTGCAGATATCTGCCAGTAGAGTACCTCTTGGCAACGCCCCGGAGAAAAGTAAGAGAAGAGCTGGAGAAAAGTAATCAATCTCCTCATGCAGGACCAGGCCTCTATCAGAGATGGAGCTTATTACGACCCCTTTCAACTTGGAAGGCCTGACCCCACACTCCATAGTGTGGAGTGATTGGCGGCGAGGCGGCCTTCCATGTTAGGCATTAACATACGTCAAAGTGAGCAACTGAAGGGGAACTGCTTTTTTCTGACATTCAGTGTTTCAAAGAACATAAAAAACGTGAATAAATGCCTTAATTAGTTTTTCTTTTATTTATATATTTCTTTTAGAATTTGGTGAATAACGTTAGTTCTCGAGTCAACAATCAGAAGCTGAAATTCATCCAGCTGGAGAAAAAGGTCCTCAATCTGGCTGATGATTTGGACAAATTAAAGGGAAAGGTACTTAATTACTGGACAACTTATAAAATGTAACTATTAACAATAATCTAAATAAATGTTCAGTTAGCATTCACTTACCATGCAAAATAGCCAGGACATTCTCTAATATTAGTTTTTCGTGCAGATTTTTCATTTATATATATATATATATATATATATATATATATATATATATATATATATATATATATATATATATATATTTTTTTTTTTTTTTTTTTTATATATATATTTTTTTATGTGTTATTCTCAACTAAATAGCTTACTTTAAAAATATATTCTATCCACTTTCTACATTTATAAAAAATTGGATTCTAGTGTTTACTGCTGCAGTATATCTAGCTTTATCCTTCTTTACACGAATGTAATCCTTTTATTTTTATTTATTTAACTGATTTCTCCTACTGTTCTTGGCGGCTTTAGAGCCGAAAATGCAGGATGTTTTAAAAGCTTACTTAATCAATTCTTTATATCTATTCAGGTCTGGGAGAAGTTTGAGGGCTCTCTGGAAGCTCTTGACAATGCTGAAAAAAGCCGTCAAAGAGCTAAGGATCTGGAAAAGGAGACACAGAACCTCCTTGGTAAAGTAAAAGGTGAAGACAAGAGATTTTCCTTTTCAACACAGTTCCTGCGCTGTGTAAGGTGTTTGTGTTGCTCATTCAGTCTGAAAGTACTTATATAATCGAACAGGGTTCAAAGTAATCTCCACTTGTGTGTAATATCTTTGCTGTTCAGAAAACAAAGTGGTGGTGTTAGGTATTCAGCATGTTTAAATATGTTAAACCTGTTTTCAAGGCCATGATTTGTTGACAAGAGATCATAATAAAAGTTCCTTATTGTCAGTGATTGATTTTAAATGGGATATTAGATGGCCATTTCTAGCAATTAACATCTATTTGGATGTTTAAATAGATTTCTTAATTTTGAAAAAAAAAAAAAAGATTAAACCAGCACAAAACATCACATTGTTTCACAGAGCTTCTGAAGCAGCAGATGGACTCAAAGGATGTGTCTGCGGAGTTAACTAAACTCTTGGAGGAGTCTATTAAGATGCTGAAGGAAATGGAGAAGACAAACCACAGTACTCACAAAGAAGAGGCAAAGAAAGAGGAAGAACAGACCAGAAAATGTGAGTCTGCTTTTGTATACGAACAAGGATTTCTTGGTACTGGACATGCTAATAATCTAAAGACAAACTGAAACAGTGGAAAAACAAGTTAGAAAGTTGTGTTCATATAAAATACATTAACTGGCATACCTTAACCTCTTCTTTCTTGTTGGGTCAATAGGGAATTTTATGGATATAACTCTCCTCCTCTCTCTCTCTCTCATTATATATATATATATATATATATGTTGAATCAGCAACATGTTGTTCTATTTGATAACCAGCAGCTCTAAATTATGGCTAGTCATCCGACTGCTACAGCCATGCCAGTCTATGCAAGTGTCAAAACATAAGGTCCAGGCAGGAATCCAGGATGCATGTACTAGAAGGAAACATGTAAACTATTAAAAATTAGGGTGTTTATACCAGAAGGGGTTTCAGACCCAACCTCTAGTAGTCAGAATTTTTTGTCTGACTTTTCCAAGCCATAAACCCTAGAACCTTGCAATCACTATTCATTGCCACACCGAGCCCCTCCAGACACAGCTTCACAAACAACTATGTTGCTCAGTGACCCCCATGTCAGCTCCTCCAAACACCATCTACACTGAACCTCCCCAAATCTCTTTCAGTACATAAAAGTATAGATTTAGCACTGAATTCAGAATTGTGACACCAAAAGCAGATTGGCACCTGATATAAGCACCTCAATTCTATCCAAGCGGTATCCCTCAAAGTCTTTCGGTTCCCCATCACCTGCAATTACCAACTTCCATGTAAAAAGATCCAGTGATTCCATCCTTCCAGACATGGCTCCAGGCTACCCTCTATTGGAGATCATCTGAAAGTGCATCCAACCCACAGATCTGACCATAAACCAGCATTTATCACCCACACCCTAAATCAGAGTGCAAGAGTAATACCAATTAAAACAAACATAGGCACTATATACAAATACTAATACCAGCGCTTATCCAGCCCTATTACTCAGTTTCATAATACCCGCTCAAAGATCATCTCAAGCAACCTCCCCTCTGGAACCACTCTTGATTAAATGAACAGAGATGCAAGAGTATTGTTACTACAGCAGCTTGAAAGACTTGCCAAAGCAATAATTTATACTCTGGGCAGGTGGTCCTCTGAAGCTTTCCTGAGCTGCATCTGCACAAGCCACGCCCACACCAAAGCAGCCCATATAGTCCTTCTAAGCTAACCTCCTCACACCCACTCACCAAGACATGTTCCCAGTTAAGTTGAGCAGATATTTTCCCCTAACAGTTGCTTTATGCCCAATTATTTTTTACAGAAGGGCCAAATTGTACAAGACAAACCAGAAAGAGGGCCATGAACAACCAACTTACCACTACCAAATTTTCCTCCATCAAGGTCAAATAACAACCCCTCAATCAATGAATTTTCAAATAAAGACGATTAAAACAACACAAAGCACATTTTTAAAAATGAATATTCGATCTTTTATCATTCAAACAAAAGGAACATATTGTTTTTTTGCACATGTTTTATGGTCTTACACAATAATATACAGAAAGAGAATATGGGGGAGAAAATAAGAGAGAGCTAAATTAGATAGGAGAAATAGAAGACAGAGGAGAGAAATATATAGAAAGAAAAGACGGGAGAAATATAGAGGAGATAGTAAAGAGAAAGAAAAATAAGAGGGGGGGCTATACAGGGGACATGAAGAGAGAGAGGAGAAAGAGAGTGAGATTTAGTGGAGATAGTAGATAGTGAGAGGAGATGGGGAAAGAGAGATAGAGGAGATGTGAGAAAGAGAAGAGACATTAGAGAAATATAGAGGAGATAGAAGAAAAGAGTAGACAGGGAGTGTGCACAGGGAGAAAAAGGAGATTGAATTGAGATCGAGAGTGTAGATAGGGAGAGAGAGGAAATAGAAGAGAGAGAGCGAGAGAGTGTCACTCCCTCAAGGATCCCACAACCATGACTGATGTTTTTGTTTGCTTCCAATACCCACTGGCAGCACAAAATACATGATGGATTGAGTGGTTTTCCAATAAAGCACACTTTTAAGGTTGTTTGGTCTTTGCTTGATGTTACACAGCAAAATGTTTGCGTAAACTTTGCAGCTATATATGTTCCCACTGATCTATTTTTGATGTGTTTGATCATTAACACTTTAATAATTACTTCAGATATGATATATATATAACAAAGAAATACACACACAAATATAATACACTTTAAATACAACACATAACATAAAACTATGGGGCAGTTACAGAGAGTACTTTATATTTTCCTTTTTGCAGATTGCAAGAGTCTGCATGTAAACCAACTTTTAGCGTTCTATCTGGCTAAATAAAGCAAAATTGATCTTTCCAATCTGTATTAATTAAACTGTTTTCAAGGTCAACTTTTAGTTTTTTTAAGTTAGGTTGTAGGCAAAAATGTAATTACTCACTCTGAAAATCACACTGACATATTAAGAGGTTAACATGGCAGTTTTGAAGAACACTTAAAGCCTGTGCACATATCCATACACACCCACCCCTTCCTTTCTACCATCACCAACGCTTCTTAGTCATGCATCCCATAAAAACTACCAAGACTACGCTAGCTAGTTACATACATTTTTCAGTCTGGAAGTTACACGACCAATCATTTACTAACTTTTGCTGTCTGGGTCCAAATTCTGACTCATCAATTGAACCGACGATGGCCATGGCTTCACATTTAAATCACATTGGCACTTCAAGTTGGAGCCTAGAGGGAGAGCCAAATCTTCTGCTGGAAGAGTCTCCTTGCTCTGCGAAGAGGGTTCCTTTCTCATTTGCAAAGTTTTGGCATCAAGCGTTTGGCAAATATCCATTGCTATTTGAGTCCAAGTCAAGTACAGTCTGAGTCAAGTCCCAGTCCAAAACAGGTCTAGATCAAGCTGCAACACTTTATCACTGCTTTACCACCTGATGTCTAATAGGAAATGCCTGAAAAGCAATTCCTCCAGCAATGTTCTTATTAAAAAAATACTTTAGTCCTTCATTGTTAATATTAAAGTGGCCTTTTTTGTGTATGCACAGTCTTCACAGAGGGCGATTCATAGGCTTGACGCACAAGTATAGGCTGGCCTTAGTATTTTTTTTTTTTTTTCGGCCTCAAGTACTACATCACTAGCACCAAACAAGTTAGAATCAAGGGAAAAGCGGGGATGACTAGCACCAGCCAGAAGGCCCCCCAGTTTCTACTTCCAATCCACCTTACTCGGTTCCAATGGAATTTCCCTTTCATTTAAGCGATTTAAGCAAGGTGAGGGTTACCAGGACGCCAAAAACTATCTACTAATTTTCACTACTCAGCTGGAAAGCTACTCCCAGGCAGCCACACTACTTGCCAGGTTAACCAAACCCCCACCCATCCAAACCACTTAATCACTGTAAGCCCAGGCTTAAGCAAGAAAGACTTCCAGCTGCTTATGCCCCAGACTCCTTATTCGGAGAGCTCGTCTAGTACACTTAGGGTTATTGGTCACCAATCACGCTTGCGATATTAAGCAATTATTAGCAAGAGCAAACTCATGAAATGAGGTTAATTATTCAATTAACATAGGTTTGGGAGGAGCTTAGCTAATAAATTACCATCCAGCCATAAGGTCCCACCTAAATTTTTAAATATATAATACCATCTAAAGGGCAACATCAACATTGAGCAATCTATCCCTCCTTCCACCCCTTCACCACTTAAAAGAGATATTTTCTGGGTCCAGGTCACTTCCTGTTCACATACTCCTCAGTCGGACAGTTTGCCTTGTATACTTCTCCATTGCTCATCAATCAATGCTTGTGATACTAGGCTATTATAATTAAGAGCAAACTTGTGAAGCACATTCCATGTGGATTATGAGATCTGGCATTATGGCAACCAGCAAGGTTGGAGCCACCGAACGGCTTTGGTTTCTATGGTGTTTGCAGCTTTCCAACAATTACGCCTTCTTTATTCTAGGGGTTAGAGTGTCTGTTGAAGTGTGATGCCAGACAATTACTGTTTTGGATGTTTGGGGTGTAAACATGCTGAGACAGCATGACTGGTGCACTTTGAGGACGTCACAGGAAAAGCAAAGGGTCAGCGATTGCGGGTTTCTGCTGAGTTGAGCCGGGTCTCGAGCACCTGGCCCAACCCCTTGCTCCTCCCACTCCACAGGTGTGCCCACTATCAGATGATATGTTGCTTGCAACTTCTGAAGATTCATGTGAGCCTGATGATTCCATATCTACTTCTTTATCTGAGAGAGATGACGCATGTACTGAAAGACTCAGTACAATGCTCTCTCCCTCCAGGGTGAGGGCCCCTGGTGCTGCAGAGGAAATGGGTGAGTTGCTTATCCAGGCAGCTGGAGAGATCAGGTGACTCCGCCCCTTGGACCTAAGATCTCTAGAGAGAACGCATGGTCCCTTCCAAGTCGGCGCCCACACTGCCTGCTCAACGCCAAAGATACCCTCCTCACAGATCAGTACTCACCTTTTTATTGAGAGAGCAACATCTTTACTGGGCATGGATCTTGCACAAACTCAATGGTCCCTCGAAAGAGCATCCAGAGGCTACTGGGGCACATGACTTCCACAGAGTAGGCTATTCCACTCGGTTTACTCCATATGAGTCCACTTCAGCACTGACTCGAGCTCAGAGTTCCATTAGAGCATGGCATTAAGGACAACTGAGGGTGAACGTGACACCTCATTGTTATAGGGATATTAGGTTAATTTTTGCCAGCATCCCCCTGGAGGACCAGCTAAGCACATAATAGAGACTACTGATACATCCAAGACCAGGTGGGGTGCATTATGCTAGAAGCACAAAATCTCAGGTTTTGGACCAAGAAACGAGCCCAGAGAATGTTCAGGGCCAGCTTTTGTACACACTATCCCAGGCTCCTTTTCATATAGATGCGCTAGAAAAAGGACCAAGAACCTTAGAAGCTCTGATCAGCTCTTTGTATGCTATAAAGGACAGCAGAGATAGGGAAGGCTGTCTCCAAACAGACATTGGCCCACTGACTAGGGGAAGCCATATCTACCACATACACAGCATCCGATGTCCTTTGCAGTAAAGAGCATACTCAGTATGTGACCTCCTGGGCACTGGGATAGTTGTGACCTCCTGGGCATTGACAAGAGGTACTCCTCTGGCAGAGATCGCCAAGGCTCTGGGTTGGTCGACACTTAACATTTTTGCCAGGCACTATATCCTGCCCATTGAATCTGCCTCTTCAGCCACTCTAGTTTTGTTGAATTTATGTAAAAAATCAGTAAAGCTGTTGATGAAAAAGCCATTATCAGCCCAGCAGCCAACTTCCTGTGTCCTTTTCTCCGTGTGAGAAAATGCTTCCCTTGTTCTGGGCTCTGGTCCCATTTAACATACACAGATAAGTAAGTACATTCGGGAACCCTTCCAATCAGATTTATTCAAGTGTGCTTAGGAGGGAGATAGCGATCAACAACTCCACTTAAGAAGGGTTGTAAAGAGGGTTTGTAAACACAAGGGGTCTAGGAAGATGACAAAATCTTATGCAAAACAAACTCAAAACTGCCAAAAACTGATGTCAAAAGATCCCTAAAACACCTGAATAAAATCACCACATTGTGCTAATTATTTTAAATGGTAGTGGCACCACTGTCTGAACTGTACGAAGACGCGTCCAGCTTGGCTTGCGCCATTCCCAAAGAATCTGTGTACCATTTTGCCCCTGGAGACACGAAAGTCTTTCTACAGCTTTTGGCTTCTCTCACCCCAACAGGTGTAGTAGATTAAGTGGAGTAGTCCTACATATTGTTAACATGTGTACTCTCTATGAGGGACTACCGGTTGCATCTCTTATGACCTCGGGCATGGGAGGATCGAGCAATTCCCAGAAAGACTAACTCTCGTAAACTGTTGCTCTATCTAGTTCCATCTATACTAACTTCCTTCACTTCACCTTACCTCGAATGGATCAAGCTGTATGTCCAGAAACCATACATGTATTAACTTGCTGAAAGTTCTAAACCCGGGCTTCAAGGTGGTAAGTACAGCCTCCACGCATCTCCCTTTGAGATCAGGGATACACTTGCTAATCTGGTATGAGTCAGTAAGAGAAGTATGTATAATGACCAACTGCCCATTAAAATGAAGTCTGTGAGTTGAGGCTAGAGCAGAGCAGGACCCACTCGGTGCCAGACTGTTGCTATGCCCTGCTTGGCTGGTCGTCGGCCAATGCCGATTGTCTTAGGTTATGGCTTAGGTGTACGTTCATGGTTACTTGCCTATCCCTCATTCCCCAAATAAGGAATAGGGACATATGTTCCCTAGCCACAACTGATAGGTTCTAAGCAAGTCTCTGGTTGCCTCCAAATCTTACAGTACTTAACACTTTGTAGTCGGCAAGCAGGATGATGTAAGCAATTAGCGTTGTTTCACTTCTTAAATTTTCCACATTTGTGGAGTGATTGGTCACCCCAAATGGAGCTCCCATAGTCGATCATTGACATGTATCTCTGATCCCTATTTGGGGAATAGGTTACGCACCATAACCATAGACATTTTGTGCGAGTAGAATTCTGTTATCCACATAAAATTTCAATATTCCAGGTGGGGAAATGTAAACCTTTTGTGTTTTAAGGACACTTTTGTCCACTCTGGGGGGATTTTGAATGTTCATTTGACCATAACTTTCTCTGTTTCAGCAAAAGGAATGACTCTGGTGACAAATTAGATTTTTATTCATATTTTAAGAAAAAGTTTTCAAAAACATAATGGTACTCAGCGGCCATTTTTGCCACATTGACTACCATTTTAACCACATTTTTTATAACAACGGTATAAGTTCCAGGTGCTTGGCCCAAAAACGGATACCCATGGGTTTTTGATACTCAAATACATTCATATGCAGATTCAGTGAACACAATGGGGCGCATATTACTCTGACACCCAGAACTGGTTTTTGACTCTATGCTTTATAATTCCAATCTACTCGTTTCACTCTATATGCATCTGAAAAGATAGCAGTCTGTGCTGGTTCCTGTGGTTACTGCAAATAGTTAGGTCTTCTCAAGAAGATCACACAAAGGCATAATTTAGTTTCTTACAACGGCATGATACTATACAAGAATATAGTGATATATCATAATTCATTAGTCTATTTTGACAAAATTTGTCAAGCCTTAGCAAGTTATATGCTGAAAAGCTTAGTTTCTGGCTTGTACATGGAGTTATATGGAGTGTAACAGCACATTTTAGTGTGGTGTATAAGTGTGTGAGACCTTTGTACACTGATTTCATAGTGTGACTAGGACATTACTCTGAATTTTAGTCAAAAATATATGGACCAACCTTATAAAAAGCATTCATTTGAATGAGAAGATATGTAAAATTCTCAGTTCCATTGTTGTTAAAATTGATTTTTGTATCTGCAGTTTTGGAGGGTGTGAAAATTTCCTTGACGCAATGTGAAGACAATGAAGAAACTTCAAAGCATGCAGAGACTCAGCTGACCTACCATGGGAGCAAGCTGAGAGAATTGACAGATCTATTGAAACAGGGTGAAGATCTGGTGAAGAAAGCTAATAATCTGAACAATGTGAATGCTGAAGGACTCAAAGAGATTCTGGTAATCATGTAGATTGAGGAAGTGTTGATTCATTTCACCATCAATCTGTCAGTACTATTCTACTCTAAAGTTTGAAGTTTAATCGTGTGTGTGCGTGTGTGTGTGTGTGTATATATATATATATATATATATATATATATATATATATATATATATATATATATATATATATATATATATAAAATTTACTTCACTGTGACTATAGCAAGTGATCTTTATGTACATTTTTATTTTTGTTACACGCATGCTGAGATGGCTCAATATAACTTCCAAATATTAGACTCAAATTATACATAAAACATGAACTTGTTTTATGTATAATGAAGAACATGTCCTTCCATCACTGTTGGACTATATATATATATATATATATATATATATATATATATATATATATATATATCAGTGTAAATCTTAGTTTTAGTATACGTTTACTGCTACTACGGACTATACAGTGGTGTGTAAAGTAAAAGGAAAACTACTCCTAACTATATTTCTTCAAGTGTAAAAGTTTATGTACATTATTTTATTTAATTACAATTTACTTCACTTAATCTCTGAGGGTTTACAATTACTTTTCTTTTGTAAATGTCATATTTTTGTTGCAAAATTAGTATTTGTGTGAAATGTCAAAAAAAATATTTTAGTTTACAGTTTTAAACTATTACTTTTAAATATAGTTACTTGTCTTTTGTTTTAGGAACGAGTTAAAAACTTCTGGAAAGAGAGAAAGCTGGTTTGGGATCAGGTTGATTTTGCTGATAAGCAGCTGAAAGAAACTGAAGAGAGCCTGAAAACATTTAAAGACAGCCAAGAGGTAACCTTTAAATCTGTCATTTCAATCAGCATTTGAAAGTACTGAAGGTATGATAAATACACTTTTGTGTAATAGTGTCCATTGTGTGTCCATATTAGAGATCATGTGTGAGTATGTGAGTTTTAGTTATTTAAGTGTCTCTTATATTAAATAAACAATTTGTCTTGCAAATACAGATCTTGTCTCACCTTACATATCTTTGTTGAAATTATATGTTGTTACCTAGCTTATGTTAAAGTCAATATTTTGATATTAAATGTTTGACATATAACTACTTGGGCTATACTTTGATTCTCGCTGGACAGGAATCAGAAAATGTAGGTAGTGAATCTAAACCAAGAGGATCTAAACCATCATTACTGGTGATTTATCTTTTGATCGCTACTAAAACTCCCTTCCAGAATTATTATATTATGTAGGAATCAACATTCCCCAAAATTCGCCTCAGGTTCCTACAACACCTATGTAGTTGCTGCATGCAGATTCTGCATCTTGCCATAACAAAGAGGGCTGCTGACACGACTATTCACACCAGCTCTTTGAATGAGGTTAATTAATAAATTAACATAAGTTTGGGAGGAGCTTGACTAGTAATAGACCATTCAATCATATTATAATCGTACAATATTCCAATGTATAAGACACAACCTAAGGGGACAACATCAACGACAACAAAAGCAATATGCTTATCTCTTCAGCCATGGAGACCAGCTTCCTCCATTGCTGCCAGCTATTGCAACCAGTCCACTGGTTTTGCCCCTCGGGCCGGAGTCGGAGCCCCAAAACTCCTGAAACGATCGCCTCCTTGGCTTACTAAATAATCGAAGCCACAAGTTGCATGCAAGAGGTCCATACGGTAACACCCCATCATCATGGTTGGGCGATATTTATTGTAATATTTTATTACTATAGCAAATTGTTCTCATGGTTCACTCATATGTTTCTCATCTGATTTACAAGTATTCAATGATATATGCAATAATATTACAATAATTTCACAACATGGTGAACGAATTACAGAAAGTCAGTTATGCCATCCTTCACACTCCTACCTTGACAGAAGGCAGCTTGACTATTTCTATACCTATGGACCACTCTGTGAATCCATGTCACATGTAAGAGGCACTACTTTTGCATTCTTGTTAACTTCCATCACTCTCCAGACTTGTCCCGCATTATCTAACAACAAATGAGGAAGAGCTTTGCAGATTTAACCTGTCGCACACCACATGCATGCTAAAAAGATACTCTATGTTGCTAAACTTCTTAGAGTCTGCTCCATCTGGGCAGTGCTCGGCTGCCAGTTACTCCGTTTAACTTTGTTTGATGTTATTTTGTTATTTTACCCCCATTCAAGTCTTTCTTAATCTATTTGCAGAGAATGCAGTGTAGAATTTTACATCTACCATAGATCAGAATGATGACAGACAGCTTACTAGCTAATCATTCACGGAGTATAGTAAATATAAATTAATCTGTTTATTACATTTATATTTAATCACATTTATTAACATAAAATTGTTGTCATTTGTGCACAAAACACTTTATGCGTAACACAGATTGTTATAATAAATGAGAATAAGCATTACAATAGCTGTGCCTTTACATTCAAGTATGTACAGATCATAAGAACAGATGTATTGTTGTGCCGTTTAATTTAGAACACAACTGACAGCTGTGTGTACCGGTAGTTTTGACTTTGCAGAAATTCCAAAAGTACTTTGCCGCACGATAGTCAGCGTACCTCTGTGTATAGCAGGAGATTTTTGTGCTTTTCATCCTCACGCCGTTACACATATAATCTCTGGTGAAAGGACATGCTTTATTGAAGTTGATGACCTTTACAACTGTTACCAGATTCACTAAGGTTTCTGTACAGTTTTTTACTGGCGAGTGTTTGGCGATGGATCATATGGTGGAAGATTACACATTGTGGGCTCTTTTTCATCAACAGCTGTTAAATCCCTTATTTCTACCAATCATAAGGGCAGCTAGAGAGGAGGTGATCTATTCTTTAATATTCTATAATATCTATTCTATATTCTGATTCGCTGACTTGAAAACCAAACTGGTCTCAAGCGAGCATTGGAATGAGATTATTGTTGCAAGAGCAAACAAGACCATCTGCAGGCACACACAAACAGAGTTTATACTTTTTACACAACTGTGATGCTAATTATAACCCCATATCTTTCTACCTCTACACTTATGCGCTCCCACGCCCCCCTTGTGAACTCTGGTGCCACATAGTGAATAGCGAGCCTATGATGGAGGAACTGCAATATTTTACTATCAAGACACTTCTATTTATGTCAACCCAGTCATAACACATGACACTTCAATTACTAAGCTCCTTCTTCCCATTCGCCAGATCGCAAGCTTTGGGAATCTCTTATCTGGCAACAATTGCCAAACAATGCACTGTATTCAGGAGCAAAAGCATATCCACAAAGTTTTCAGATGTTTTAAAAGGCAATTGATGTTTTTTTAAATGTATGTTTCTATAATAATAAAAATTGGTTTGCAAATAATCATTTTAGTTTGAAAATATTTGGGCTTGTAATTCCTTTAATTCGTCTGCATAAATCATTGCATTGGAATTTTCTTTTCCAAAGTTCAATGATTAAGAAAACTTAACTTTAATGTTCGAGATGATTTGCCTACAATGTGATTCTTTGAAAAAAAAAAAACACCTTCAATTGTGTCTTTACAAAGTTGTGAAAATTCAGAGCGTAGATTGCAGAGTGCAGACGACGTATGCCAGTGACGACTATGGGAAATCTGCTAGGAGCGCTCTACTCTCTCCACCCTTTTTAAAAACTCCCTAGTTTTTAAAATGCCAATCAGCAGCTGCTCTGATGGTCACGTGGCCACGCCGCTGCAAAAAGGTGGATGCAAGCGTGACATTGGATCTGCTCATTGAAGCCAGTACTCTCAGACACAAGCGACTGGTGAAAGATTTCACACCGGTGTTGGATTATATTCCATCTTTTGTGGATCAAGAGATCTGGTGTTTATGGCAACCAGAGGAATTCTTCGACTGTTCGCAGTATGTCTGAGTCGCTGAAAGTCCCAGACTATCACTGCCTTTCATCAAACCAAGTAAGACTCTCCTTTGTTAGTAGAGCACTTGTTGCCGGTCAACGATTACATTGAAGGGTAACTCGATAGCTGTATAGGTTGTGTTGGGCGTAAACATACCGATGCAACAGTTGTAGGATCAGAATGTGTAGAGAAGTGCCTTGTTCTGTCATATAGTGCATTTGAACAAGGGTCGCATTCTTTCAGGCCGCATCTCTGGCGTCGAAGTTGTGCTGCATGCACGATTCCCGCCCCACGTGCTTCCCGCTCCACCGATACGTTTGCTATATCTTCTTCTTCTTTCGGCTGTTCCCAGTTTAAGGGTCGCCACAGCAAATCATCTGTTTCCACCTAACTCTGGCCTCAGTATCCTCTACTCTTGCACCAATTACCTTCATGTCCTCCTTCAGCACACCCATATAACTTGTCTTTGGCCTTCCTCTTGCCTGGCAGCTCCATCTCCAACATCCTTCTACCAATATAACTACTATCTCTTCTCTGCACATGTCCAAACCATCTCAATCTGAATTCTCTGACTTTGTCTCCAAAACAACCAACCTGATCTGTTCCTCTGATGTGCTCGTTCCTAATCTTGTCTATCCTTGTCACTCCTAAACTGAACCTCAACATCCTCATCTCTGCTACTTCCATCTCTGCCTCGTGTTTCTTCCTCACTGCTACAGTCTCTAACCCATACATCATAGCTGGTCTCACTACTGTTCTGTACACCTTTCCTTTGATTCTTGCTGACACTCTTCTGTCACACAACACCCCTGACACTTTTCTCCACCCAACTCCTCCACCTTCTTGACCTCAGCCCCCTGTAACCTCACTGATCTACTTCCCTCCCTCTCGTTTAAACACATGTATTCTGTCTTACTACGACTGACTTTCATTCCTCTTCTTTCTAGAGCAGACCTCCAATTTTCCAGGTGTCCCTCCACCTGCTCTCTACTCTCACTACAGATTACAATGTCATCTGCAAACATCATTGTCCATGGAGATTCCTGTCTGACCTCATCTGTCAACCTGTCCATCACCATAGCAAACAAGAAGGGACTCAAAGCCGATCCTTGATGTAGCCCCACCTCCACCTTGAACTCCTCCGTCTGACCTGGAGCACATCTCACTGTTGTCATACTCCTCTCATACATATCCTGAACTACTCTGACGTACTTCTCTGCCACTCCTGACATCCTCATACAGGACCATAGCTCCTCTCTCGGCACCCTGTCATACGCTTTCTCTAAGTCCACAAAGACGCAGTGCAGCTCCTTCTGACCATCTCTGTACTTCTCCATTAGCATTCTCAGAGCAAAAATTGCTTCAGTAGTGCTCTTCCTGGGTATGAAGCCATACTGCTGCTCGCATATATCCACTTCCCTTCTTAGCCTAGCTTCCACTACTCTTTCCCAGAGTTTCATTGTGTGGCTCATCAACTTTATACCTCTGTAGTTGTTACAACTCTGCACATCACCCTTGTTCTTAAAGATTGGCACTAGGACACTTCTCCTCCATTCCTCAGGCATCTTCTCACTCTCTAGAATCCTGTTGAATAACCTAGATAGGAACTCCACTGCTGTCTCTCCTAGACACTTCCACACCTCCACAGGGATGTCATCTGGACCAACAGCCTTTCCACTCTTCATTCTCCTCAGAGCCTTCCTCACCTCATCCTTTCTAATCTTTTCAACTTCCTGCTCTACAATGTTCACCTCTTCCCCCCTTCTTTCCCTCTCATTCTCCTCATTCATCAACTCCTCAAAATACTCCTTCCATCTTCTCTGAACACTCTCCTCACTCATTAGAACCCTTCCATCTCTATCTTTAATCACCTTTATCTGTTGCACATCCTTCCCATCTCTGTCTCGCTAATCTGTACAATTCCTTTTCACCTTCCCTCGTGTCTAACCTGGCATACAACTCATCATATGCCTTCTGTTTGGCCTTTGCCACCTCCCTCTTCACCCTGCGCTGTGATTCCTTGTAGTCTTGTCTACTTTCTTCAGTCCTTTCGATGTCCCACTTCTTTTTAGCTAGCCTCTTCCTCTGGATGATGTCCTGTACTTCCTCATTCCACCACCATGTTTCCTTATCTTCTTTCCTTCTTCCTGCTGACACACCTAGCACCTTCCTACCTGTCTCCCTGATCACTTCTGCTGTAGCTTCCCAGTCCTCTGGAAGCTCTTCCTGGCCACCCAAAGCCTGTCTCAGCTTCTGTCTGAATTCCTCACAACCGTCTTCCTTTTTCAACTTCCACCACTTGGTCTTCTTTTCCATCTTTCCTCCCCTCTTTTTCCTGAGCACCAGAAACATCCTACACATCACCATCCGATGCTGTCTAGCTACACTCTCTCCTACCACTACTTTGCAGTCAGTGATCTCTCTCAGATTGGCTCGTCTACTTTGGATGTAATCCACCTGCGTACTCCTACCACCACTCTTGTAGGTAACTCTATGTTCCTCCCTCTTCTGGAAATAAGTGTTAAATACAGCCATTTCCATCCTCTTGGCAAAGTCCACCACCATCTGTCCTTCTGGATTCCTTTCCTTAACACCAAACCTGCCCATCACTTCCTCATCACCTCTGTTGCCCTCACCAACATGACCGTTGAAGTCTGCTCCCACCACTACTCTCTCCCCTCTGGGAATACTCTCCATCACCTCATCTAACTCACTCCAGAATCTCTCCTTTTCTTCCAGCTTACAGTCTACTTGTGGAGCATAACCACTCACTACATTCAACATCACCCCTTCAATCTCTAACTTCAAACTGATCACCCTGTCAGACACTCTTTTCACCTCTAAAACATTCCTTACAAACTCCTCCTTCAGGATCACTTTTACCCCATTTCTCTTCCTATCCTCACCATAGTAAAACAGTTTGTATCCCCCTCCAATAATACGCGCTTTGCTACCCTTCCATCTGGTCTCCTGCACACACAGAATATCTACCTTCCTTCTCTCCATCATGTCCGCCAGCTCTCTACCTTTCCCGGTCATTGCACCAACGTTGAGAGTCCCTATTCTCAGACCTATACTCTTGCCTTTCCTCTTTTCTCTCTGCCTACGAATCCTTCTCCCTCCTCTCCTTCTTTGACCAACAGTAGTCCAATTTCCACCGGCACCCTGTAGGTAAACAGCACCGGTGGCGGTCGTTGTACAGTAGTCATGTACACTTGTTTCTTTTCATTGAATCTGCATTATTTTCCCACATGTGATCTACTGTATCTGTTTTTTTTTTTTGCCCAAATCATTACCACACCACTGAAGTCTATTCATTTTTGGGATTTAACTCTTCCTCTGAACTTCCTAAAGCTATGCTTGCCTTCCAGCTCTGTTTAGCATCCTAATGAGTTTCGGGCGGTGCGCTCGCATGAAGTCAATACATGAGTGTACCACAATAAGAAAATGTTAAACCATAATAACTAGAACTGACTTTGGGAGCTTACACTGCTGCGGGTCAAGCTGCCACTGCCCTGTATGCCATGGCAATCTTTAAGGTATTCCAAGCCTAGGCCTGAAAGATATGCAGGAGGGGAGTTGTCGCTCAGGTCTTATGTCTTATGGATGACCTGAGAGCTGCTACGGACTTTTCCCGCTTAATGCTGTAAAAGTTGAGTCAAGTTCGTTGGCCACACAATGTCTACATTGGTAGTCCCCAACCACCATCTTGGTTGACCCAGGCTGAAGTATTGTCACATGATCAGAAACATTTCCTGAACAGGTCCCAGATGGCCTCTTCGGCTTTGCTGTGGACCTAACGTCACGGTTCTCTATAATCAGGAAGCAGGTGGAGGGTCTGTAAAAACTCATGATGCTGCGTAGGTGGAGATATGGCAGGTCCCCTTCTAAGAAGAGTCCCCCACCACCTGCACGAAACTGAATAAACCTCCTCAGTCCTCCTCATATCGTCAGTCCCGCACCAGAGACAGCGACTATGAGGAGTTGACATGAGGAGCAGTCCTGTCTGGGGGCCCTGCAACATTATCAGGGGAAGAAGGGAAGAGGGAGGGGGTGCCGTCACCATCAGGCAGCAGACCTAAAGGTCAGATCTCAGTTTCATTAAAAATTCAACTTCCTGGGTTATGTGTGCAGACAGGAGGCATGCATTATCCAAATTCAGTTCTCATTTCAGAGACATGTTCAGAGACACGTTGAAGGATGTTGTATCTGATTCAGTGCAGCCTGCTTGGCTCCCCAGCTTTCATGTCAGAGTCAGCCTCGAGATGTTATCTCATTTTTATAAACTAGTTTGTCATTAAATTAACAAATATTACATTTAACGCTTAATAAAATTAAATAACAATAAAACATTGAGAATGGAATTAAGTAAATAACATAAAAGGTAAGCTCTGTGATATTAAACTAATCACATCTTTAGACCAATTTTGATTTCACAGTTTGTGTCAAGAAAATAATATCTAAAAAAGTATTTTTATAGTGTCAAAAGGTTGGGTTACTTGAATTATATGTGATGATGATGTATGTGTGTGAGGGAGGAACACCTTGTGCAAATATATAAGCAAAACATTTTATAGTACCCATTGTTTTTGTAATAAAGACCCACAATCTCGATCCCTTGCACCAGAGTAGAGGGAACAATAGAACATGTAATCCTTAAATGTAAAACATATGAAATAGGCGTAGTAGGGTAAGCGGAGTATTCCTATGTACTGTCCACGTGTGTGCCTTATACGAGGGACTACTGGTTGTATCTTTCATGACCCCTGGCGCGGAAGGGCCGAGCAGTTCCTGAAAAGGCTAACTCTTGTAAACAATTGCTCTTACTAGTTCCATCTATGCTATCTTCCCTCTAACAGACCTTTCTCCATTGGTTCAAGGCAGTAGGTCCCTCACTAAAACCGTACCAGTAATAACTGTCGAAAGTTCTAAGTCCAGCCTTCGAGGTGACGAGTATGACCTCCGCGCATCTCCCTTTAGCTCAGGGATTGATGCTCCCTCCTCTGCCTCTGGTATAAGCTGTTATACTGTATTTTTTATTACCGAATGGCCATTAAAAATACTTAAGGCCAGGTTGGAGGAAGGCCCGCTCAATGCCAGACTATTGATGTGCACAGTTTGCCTAGTCGGGCGATGCCGAATGACCTTAAGTTGTGGGGTTTTGCGGGATGTTCCTATAGTTGCCACCGACTGATGGGAAACGTAATGGTTACTTTCGTAAACCCTGTTTCCCGAATATGGAGCAGAGACTTATGTCCTCCAGCTGCAAGGTCGTGAGTAAGTGTGGTTGCCTAGGGGGTGAGTATGTCTCAAGCTTCACAAACAGGAAGAGTGTCACACTTGTATCCGCTTAATCGCAGGGGCAGAAGATTAAACTAGTTAATATTTATACAAAAGCACTAAAATGTAAGAGGTTGACAAGCAAGAATCCCCACAAAGGGTGACCCTTCTTTTGCAGAAAGAAACATAATTTCTTTCTGCAAA
This sequence comes from Danionella dracula, assembly GCA_900490495.1. NCBI lineage: Eukaryota > Metazoa > Chordata > Actinopteri > Cypriniformes > Danionidae > Danionella > Danionella dracula. Next base: position 2,462,437 of record UELW01000021.1, read on the forward strand.
GAGGTAAACTGTGGATGTACGTTTGAAAGACCAAAAACACAAATCAACGAAAAATTAATTCCCAGCATAACAGGCATTGTGGAAAAATAATCTTTCCAAAAGTTATATAACTTTGAAGTTGAGAAGAACATGTGCGTTAGATGACTGTGAATTTTGACATTTGTACCATTTTACTTCAATCTCTGGAAATATGCATGACAATTTCAATTTAGAAGAGATGTACCCTTTAGACTAAACTGGATAAAGTGTGAGCCGAGCACATGATGATATGCTACTCAACCCTTCCACAACCGCACACCACTTCTTCCTCAAGTTTAAGTCCTAACTCCTCCTCCCATGCCTCCTTAGTTTTTAGGTTGGTACAGAGGTCCAAAATCTGACTGTAAATCTCAGATATTGTTCTTTTTTGATAAACCTTGGAATGAATAAAGTTAATTTATTATGAATTTTTAAAAGTTTGTTATGAATAAAGTTGCTAACTTAAAACTATCTGAATCTGAACAGGTGAATGAGAGGTAATTTATATAAAGATGACAGATTAAAAAAATAAATAAAAATTGCCTTTAGAATATAAATCAAGAAAACAAGACCCTTACTATGCCACTTGGAAAAGCCGCTTTCTAAACTGATACCAACTCTTTAAAGTGTTTGGACTACAGCATTTTTATCATGCGGTAAAATCTTGTTTGGGAAGGAAGAATATATGTGAGCTGCCGTGGAGGGAAGTAGGGGCACATGATTGGCTCTCCAACCAAACAATATATTTACATTTATATTTGCATTTATGCATTTGGCAGACGCTTTTATCCAAAGCGACTTAGAGAAAGGGAGAGACAATATGCTATTTGTTACACAGTCAAAGTCTATCTCAGCTTGTTCATAACAGTTGTATCAACTGATCAATAAACCATAGCAGGAATAAAATGACAGAAAAGGAAAAAAGTATCAGGGAGGATCTGGACTGGGACTGGATTAGGGAGTTTGTTCCACCAGCCAGGGACAGTGAGAGAGAAGGTTCTGCTAAGAGGTTTTCTGCCTTTGTGGGATGAAAACATGAGTCGTTGTTCCTTCTCTGAGCGCAGGCTTCTGGAGGGCATGTAGGAGTGTATGAGTTTGCGGCAGTTAAAAAGGTGTGATTTGGAGATAGTTTTAACACGAGCTGTAATTGGGATCCAGTGAAGAGTGATGAAGAGAGGAGTAACATGAGCTCGCTTCAGTTCCTTGAAGATAAGACGAGTAGAGTTCTGGATCCTCTACAGAGGTTGAGGAGGTGATAGGGGATGGGATCGAGGGGGCAGGTGGTTGGATGCACTGAGTGAAGGAGTTTGGACACCTGATCATCTTTGAGTGAGGTGAATGAGGACTGAATGAGGTGTCAAAGATTGTGGATGAATTTGGGTGCAGAGTGGTGCAAACTGTCTCCTGATGGTGACGGGTTTGTCTGTGTGTTGGAGGTTGGCAGATGAATGAGTTGAAAGTCCTGAAGAGCTTCTGGCTGTCCTTGGCATGTTCAATCTTGTTGCGATAGTATGTTGACTTAGCGTCTTGTACTTTGCTTGAGAAATTTGAGAGTGCAGTTTGGTACGCTTTGAGGTCTCCCATGCTCTTTGATTTCTTCCATTTCCGTTCTGTTGATCTGAAGGTGGATCTCTGTTCCTGTAGAGCATGCATTAGCAAGGGGTTTGATGGCGTTGTTCTGGCAGGTCTGCAAAAGAGAGGGCATAGTCAATCGAGGCATGTAGCGAGTGAGGTGCAGAAATGGTGAGTTGCATCATGGAAGAGGAAACGTTTCCAGATGATGACAGAGAAGAGGACACAGCTGAAGATAAGAGAGAGGGATCAAGGGACTTAAGGTTACATCGGATGGTGACAGGAGGTGGTGTGGAGTTTGAACAGGTAGGCAGTGTGAGTTTGAATGTGGTGAAGAAGTGATCAGATGTGTGCAGATGAGTAACTGTGAGACTAAAAGGAGAGCAGCTACGTGTGTAAATGAGATCTAGCTGATTTGTGTGTGGCTGTGGTGGGGACAAGAGTCATGTCAAAGGAGGACATGAGTGAGTGGAGGTCAGTAGCGTATGATTTATGAAGATCCATATTGAAGTCTCCAAACACAATGAGTGATGTGACATCATCCTCAGGAAAAGAGGAGAGCAGACCATCAAGCTCCTCCAGAAAGGTGGAGAGCTGTTCTCCAGGTGGACGGTCTATAGTGAGAATGTGCTTTACAAAGGGGTAGTGATAGCGATAGCATAAAATTCAAATGATCATGTCTTACTAAAAGATGTAGTGCAGGTAGAGTCGATTGCCTTTATCTGAGTATTCTTCACGCGAGGAGGATGAACTCTTCCGCTGATGCTAGACTGCACTACTTTTATACGCCCCAGACTATGGATAGGCTCCAGATGCTGAGCGATCATTACTGTCTTCTCCCCGCCCACACTAGACTAAAACTGACTCGCTAACGGCCTGGAGATAGTCGCTCGACGGCGCAACGCGGCTGCAAACTTTAAACCTTTACCTGTAAATAAGCTACAGCGTTTTATTTAATGCTTTCAAACATTGTCACGGACTAATACACTTATGACTGTACTAAAACAACTAAACAATGAAAGGAGAGTGGAAAAAGTAATTTTACCTATCTGACGTGTCTATTGTACTATTCGCAATGCACAATCAATCTGACATCTCTGCTGGCTGATGTTCATGATTTACAATCTCTCTAGAGGTTTCTGGACAGACTTCACGTGATGTGAACTCATTGCAAAACTGCCCAGATATACAAATATATCTGTGGCCCAGTAGTAGAGCTGTAAGTTAGTTAGTGCCAAGTCCCCATTAAGCTTACATCTTTGAAGTAGAGATTTACGGATCCTTAGAGACGTCCCACTCCAAATAAACAAGTTATTAATTTATCCAATTAGTCAAAGAAATGTTTTTTTTTGGAATTGTTTGAAATAGGCAAAGCATTCATTGTAACTGTGTTCATTCTTTCAATGAGGGACAGTGGTAAACTTGGCCATCTCTGGAAATCAGAATGAACAGTTTATTTTTTCAGTTTTCAGGAAAAAAAAATTGCGAAACAGACCTGAAAATGATCAAGTTACTCTAACATCCAGATATTTAAAGCCAGAGGGGGTTATTTTAAATGGTGCTTCACATAAGTTAAATTGCAATGCCATGTTGTTTTTTGGGATAGCATTCACTCTTTTGGAAGTTCACCTTGTATCCAGAGAAGAGCTTAAGGTTTTGAGGATAAACATAATTTCAGGCTGACCTGTTAGTGGATCAGACACATATAGCAACAAATCATCTGCATATAATGGAAGGAGAGACTCCTTCCCATTTCTCGTGACCCCTCTAAACGTATTGGAGCATCGTAATGGGAAGTCCAATGGTTTAATGGCTAAATCAAATAGTGAATGGGAAAAAGGGCAGCCTTGACGAGTTCCACACTCTAGTGAGAAGAAGTCTGAATCTACAGCAGTCATGTTGGTGTGAATGCTGGCTTTTGGAGAGGCGCACAATAGTTGGTAGCACTTAATATTAACTACACACTGCTAATCAGTTATTAGGCATTAACAAATAGTTATTAAGTAATTAATTATATTAACCCATTGTTTATACATATAAGTAATAAGTATAATGTTTATAAATATAACTTTATTAGTCTGACTTTATTCCCAGTTTGTAAGCATCTATAAATTATGGTTAATACCACTAACTGATCCTCAGAAAAGCATGAATTTTATAATTTCTAAATGATCTAATGAATTGCTTGCAAATATTACTAACTGGTTTTTAAATAGTGGACAATTTATTTTATAAATGTATAACTTATCCTCACTAAAGCATGAATTTAGTGTTATTACGCATATTATATGGATGCTTATAAACCATTAATAAAGCACTTAAAGTTTATTTATAAACTGTTTATAAATGTTTATTAACAAATAAACAATGCTTTATAAATTATTTATTAACTATTTGTTTATGCTTCATAAATTAATAGTAGTGTGTAGTTATTATAAAGTGCTACCCAAGAGTTTTATCCATTCAATAAATTTGTTGCTGAATCCAAATTTTTGCAATATTGAAAATAAATACTGAAGAAAAATCTGACATGTACAAGTTTGAATATCACGCCTTGAAAACATAATTTATTTCTACTACATTATTTAATGTCATGACACTCTTTCCTTAATGTTCTGTAACCAAAAAAGCTATTGATTTAATTGTATTAATAGCTATTATTTTTTAATTTGTAACTTTAAAATAACACTAATTGTGTGCAACATGCCATGACTTTGCATGGTTCGATCATCACATGTCATCTAATTTGAGTCTGGTCTATACACCATTGTTTCGCTGTTCGGGCTCTTATGTTCGATAAGTTATGAAAAAAGTGAGAGTGAAACTCTTGAAACTCTGTTTTTATTTCTGAGTTTTATGTTTTTACCTTTCAAGAGTTCCACCACAAACCCTGTATACTGGTTATAACTCTAAGGCTAATGTTTTGTATTAATATTTTTTTTAATGTCATTTTATTTATAAATCTCTGACTTTCCCCCAGGAATATGAACAGCTTGGAGCTCAACTTAATGATGCAAACACCAAACTCAAACAGAAACTGCAAAATTTCTCCCAAGCTGCTGAAAAAGAGAAGCTGGTGAAGGAGGTGGAACAGCATGCAGAGAGCATGCTGAAGCTGGCCAAAGAACTGCAGGAGTGGGTGATATGATTCATTATTTTTAACAAATCATGTGCATAATAAGAGCCAGGCAAATTTTTTGTAAAAAAAAAAAAAAAAAGAACATTAAGTTAAATTCTGTAGAAGGGTTTTAAACGTATGTGGGAACAAAAACTGGAAATGACTATAAGTTCAAGGTCCTATAGTAAAACCAACCGTGTTAAAGCTAATTAAAATGTTGACATGTTGAATCATAACTAAATAAAGTGAAATGACCCAAACAGGAGTAATTCCGCTGAGGGACTAGAACGGTAAAATCCATATCAAGATGGAAGGCTAACTATAACATGTATCATGCTAGATTCAAAACATCCATCTGTTCTACACTTTTAGCATAGCTTAGTGTAGAATAAGCATAGAATCATTAAATTGAAATAGATCTCTATAATTGTCATATCAGTAGCACAATAACTAAAAGCTTAGAGAGAATGCAGGGGTGTTTATGTCAAAATCTGATGCGTGTTTTATGACCCTAGTCACGTGACCAGTTCATTAACTTATGTGTTCGATCCATGACCCTATTACATCAACAGCCCGTACTCCTAACATCCCTCACATCAGGGAAAGAGGACCGATGTCACTTTAAGACAATGTGTATAATTGGTGTCATACAGGTCCTTCTAAAAAAATTTAGCATATTGTGATAAAGTTAATTATTTTCTGTGATGTAATGATAAACGTTAGACTTTCATATACTTCAGATTCATTACACACAACTGAAGTAGTTTAAGCCTTTTATTGTTTTAATATTGATGATTTTTGCATACAGCTCATGAAAACCCAAAATTCCTATCTCCAAAAAATTTGCATATGATGAAAAGGTTCTCTAAACGAGCTATTTACCGAATCATCTGAATCAACTAATTAACTTTAAACAACATAGGAAACAACACACTTTTCATATTATTGTTTTCAAATGATCAACATTTTTGAAAACTACATGTTTAATTTTACACGGTACATGAAATAATTGTTTACCATTCTAAAATGTTCACAAGTGTGCGGTTATAAACAATGTAGACCTTTTATTTACAAATATCTTGTTCGAATACCCACAGCTTTGTACAAACATTTAGCTTTAACCATGATAACCCCAAACACTTTTTAAAAACATAATATTTTACATTTTTTCCTCAATATGTACTTTTTCTAAATGTGGAACAATTTAGTATTGCATACTTTTGTTTTTCAAATGAAACAATCATCATTTTGTGAAAATTCCACGTTTTTATTATTATTATTATTAACAGTCTTTTTAGTTTTTACATATTTCTGTATAAAATAAAAAAACAAAGGAAGATATTATTTAATCCAGTCTAATGGTGTGATGAGTCATTTAACACATTTAAATGTTATTTTATTTAAACATATTTTGAATTATTAAATGGAGACGTTTTTCATGCTTGACAAGATTTAAGTGAGAGAATTCTGTAACTGCTAGGCTTTTAACCTTTCTTATTTTAAGAGTAAAATCTACAAAACATGCATTTTAGTACAGATTTAATATAAAAACCTAGTGTTATTATGAAACAATCGTAGATGACATCGATATTAGAAAAAGTTTAACACATTGTTTAAAGTGAAACCATTCGCTGTCAGTCAGAAACGACGCATATACACCACAATTTATTTTTGTACATCTTCCTCTCCCAATCTTCCATACACATCAAATGTCAGATGTTTTTTAAACAGAGAGTAAACGAAAGGAGTTAATCATCTAACTGGCATACAATATAAAGTCAAACCAAATGGTATTCCTATGCCTGTATGTCTGTGTGATGAGGAGTGATTATATGAGGCACAATCTCTCCACCATGCTAAACCAACACTTTAACTTTTTAAAACTGATTTTGAAATAAACATCCCTGCATTCTCTATGCTTAAATATTTTCCTATTTTATCCTTTTTAAATATGACTCTTCTTTATTTACCTCATTCACTGAAACAAACAGGACATTTTTTAATAATGTCTTACATTTTAATTAAAAAGTTTATATTCTACAGACCTGTACTGTCACAAACTATGCTCTGGTGTAAAAATGAAGGTGCTTTACTACTGTAACATAGCTGCAGAAGCTGTAATCACACTGCATCAATAACAGGCTTAATTTGTCTTTGTCAAGGAATTACATTTTAATAGGAAATCTATTAGAAGTTATTGATAACGCTGCTTTTCCCTATGATTTGTAGATGGACTAATCAAATTAAATAATCTATGTTAAGGTATGGTATAAGTGCAATCGCTACATAAGGAGATTATTTGAACGGATTCCAAAATGTTTAAAAATGACTTAATATCTCAGGGAGATATTTAAAATGAACCTAAATAGAAATTATTTTCTTTACTATTTTCATCTCTTCCCACTTTGAACAGGAGAGCTCAGAATGTAAGCAGCTGGTCAGGTGTTCTATCAGCTCTTCCTGGGATTGAAGCCTATAAAAACATCACTGAAGCTATCAAAGCTGCAGAAGAAGCTGCCGTCAAAGCTAAGCAATCAGCAGACAAAGTGCTCAATGTACAAAGCCACATCAGTTGTGATATAATAATAACATTAAGAAGTAAACTGTGGGTAAATAATACCATAAGCCCTAAAGTATTACATTATGCATGACTTTGTAATGAGAAAAAGAACATCCCACTTAACATTTTTAAGCTTTGTAAATCTTGTACTGAGCTGCTTTAATTATAAATTAAATGTTCTAATTTAACTCTAATTTCAGTTATAATAACTAGGCTTTGTGCATACTTTATATGCAAAATTAATCAACCTGTCAAGGTAAGAAGAAATAATTAGGAGATGGTGAACCATCTCCTACTTGCAATACCGCATCACTTGACGAGAGTACTAAGCACCAATTGGAGAGATGAGAGGATATGTTTACTGAAATCTTGTTTTAAAGCTACATTTAATTTTTTTAGGGCTTAAGTGTGGATGTGAAGTATATTTCAGTGAAACCTGTTGCCATTTGCATCGTTTATAATTAGAGCTTGATATTTGTTTAAAACGTGTCTACGCTGTCGCAAGGCCGTATGGTGTCCATCAGAGCTCTCAATAGCTAGTCTGACAAAGGCATCCGTGTGAGTGTGAATAACAAGGAGCACCTGAGATGAATGAGTAAGAGCAGAGAAACAAACTGGAAAGGGGGAAGACCGGACACAGTGACATTCATTTTGAGGCAACATACATTTACTTGTTCTTGAAATAAGTTGAAATCTCAATTTATGACAAGTAATACAGTTAAATTGCAATGAAATCGACAGATTACTAGATTAGTTGAATTAGATTAGTCATTTAGTCCTGTGAATTTTAGCTTCTTGGGGATGGAGATGATAGTGGAGCGCTTGAAGCATATCTGTAATTTGCAATTTCTTTGTCCTGTTGATTAAGTCCGCATTTATGATGTGAAGGGGTCCATGACAAAAGCAAGAGAGGGTATCGCCTGTAGGAGAGATCAGAGGACATTTGAGTTAGCTTATGTATCTGTCAGGATACATAAGAGTGCAATTATCTGGGTTTAGACACATTTGTTGGACAGACACAGTAAGACATTCACAATGAACGAACAGCAGTGAATGGAGATCTATCAGAAGTTCATCACAGTAGCACAAACGATGGATTCTGAAGTTAGATGTTTAACAGAATGGTGTAGGTGTTAAACAGTGTAACAGCAATATAATTAACAGAAAAACAACAAAGGAGTGAGGGAGAGTTCAACCAGGATGTTTCCACAGGGTAAGACAACAAACTGCTAACAGTTTTTGGATGCAGGCTTATGTAAGGTGGAGTCTTTAACATTGAGTGAGGCATTGAGATTTAATATATTTGAAACCCACATTTGTTTACTTGTTTAATTTTTCATACATTTTCTTGTGTGTTTTTATAATTTTGTGTTTTCATAAAATTTCTTTTTTTCAGGACATCATAAATGCGGACTTAATCAACAGGACAAACAAATTGGAAACCAGTGGCTCTAACCTGCTTAAAGGTGCCACGCGGACCATGAAATATCTTAAAGGTGAGATCTGTAACATGTGGATTTTAAGATGCTCATTGACATGGAATTGATTTTATTCTTCTGTTCTTCAGAGGCAACCAAAGACCTCGGTGGTCAAAAGAAACTATTCGAAGATGCTCTGAAAAAAAAGAAAGATCTGGAAGATGAACTGTTCAAGGTTCAAGATGGTTTGAAAGACATTCTGAGTGGTAAGAAAAGATCAGCGCATACAGCAGATATTTGTTTGAGGCAGAAAGGCTGTAGAAGTGTTCAAGTAAACAAATCCCAAATTAGCCTTGGATGTGTGTGGAGGAATGGAAACACAAACAACATTCAGAAGATTAAAACACTAAACTTACTGACTGTGATAAACAAAAAAAATAAATAAACAATGGAGAGAAGATTTATTAAAGGAACTGAAAGAGCTCAGTAACTGAATAGGGGTGGAAAAACACAAGATAACAATCAGGCTAATGCTGGGAAGACACTGCAATTTTTCAGTGTCATGATTCAACACCTGCTTAAACTGCATAAGTAAATCGGAGGGGTTAAAAGTTCAAAGCACACGATAACTGCTCTTCCACTCTACGAGCCGATACATGGATTCAACGTGGCTGCTCACACCGTTCTGGAACATCAACATGAAATACTAGGAATTGGAAGATATGCATCACTCATTTGACAATGCTCACCAAAAACGAACAAGCTGTCATGGAAATTTGTGCAATTCGCTGTGAAACTATTTAAAATTAAAAGGAAAACATGTGCATAGACAATGCTGAGCAGACATGGTTGTGTATGCGCAGAGTGAGATATGGCCTTTTAGAACCACTTCAGCATTGCGATTTCATCAAGAGGAGCAAACAGGATTTTGAACCGGTTTGATTTTCTGGGGACCATACAATCGTGTATTGGGAGCTGGTTTGAGGTGTTAATTGCTGCTTGTTACCACAGACACTGCACGACCCATGACACACAATTAAGCAGAAATTTGGCAGATTTGCAAAATAATTGCATGGCTGAAAAATCAAGGCAAAATCGGCTAAAAATCGTACAAAGTCTGCGCAGCTTAAGGTGATGGAGATTACACAGATATTAATTAGAAATAGAGATTTTATGCAGGTTGAATAACTAAGCACATGAAAACAGAAGGAATATATTGAGGAAATAACAAGGAAATAGTGCCATTAAGAGGCACAGGACAATGCATAGGAGCTAGCTCTAGGGCATAACTAAAGACTTAATGTTCACGCAAAAGAATAGTTAATCTGACTTTGTGTAATGAAATATAGACAACGAAGAACTCAAACTCAAAAGAACTGAAAAGTCATATTGTCAATGTAAACATAGTAAAACAGAGGTGCAGGGCATGATTGCTAAACATGAAAATAAGAGGGGTGGGATAACAATCACATATAGCAGATAGCATAACTCTGCCATGTGTTTTGAAATAAAACAATGTTAAGAAGACAACTTGTGAACAGCACATGATAGATATTAAGAAAACTTCTTTGGTATTAAGAAAAGCACAGCCATGTGCTCCAATCTGAACCACTTGGTAGGAACAGACAGATTTAATCAAAGTCAGAACATCTCGGAGAACTACAAACAAAGCCGTGATTAAAAGGCAACCAACAAAATACAGTATAGAACTGTACTTTAAACTTAATATAGAGTACAGTATACAGAATTTTGACTGTGGGGACTGTAATGTCTTCAAACTAATCAAACATTACGTAACTATTGCATCATTACGTAATATTTGGGTTTTACGGCAGTACTGAAAACTAGCGAGCAGATAGAAGAACACCACGGTACAATGATACATGTTTTAGTGCACTGGAATACGTTATATCAGAATTAAGCAAGCGGCATCGTTTGAGCAACTACAATGTCTGTTCATTGACACATGAGTAAATATTACAGGACCCCCCCCCCCCCCCCAACTTGAGAAGACACAATAAATAATTAAATATCTTTAAAATAAGGGTCTTAAATTCAAGTTAAGAGAGGAAATTACAAAGTGGTTTATTGATCAAATAGACTCACAGTATCTCAACCAATCATTTTAACTAGACATTCACACCAAGCGAGAAATAAGCAAACAGATTCTGTGGGGATCTGGGTAGAGGTTTGTAATTTTAGCATTCACTGGCCGCAAATCAGACGCTAAGAATCCAAACTCAAGCTATATGGCTGCAGTCTCTGTAGTACAATGAAAGACATGGATTGTGTTGAGAAAGCAGCTTTAGAATTAAAAGATATTTGTGACTTACCAAATAGTTTGATCACTTCAAACATATTATTGCAATAAAGATTTATTACAATTCCTATATCATACAGCTCATGCTATCCACAAACAGCTAATGATATAGTTAACTGATCCCCATCATGTTTTTTTACTGTATTTTTGATGTCCCCTTGCAAAATTTTGTCATGAAGAATTTTGTATTGAATGTCCCCCTACTACTAAATGAGATTTGTGCCCATAAAAGCATTTTATAACATATTCAAATCTCTTCCAAGAGTGGTCTGTCTGGCATTTTTCATTTCTCTTTTAAGTTCAAACATATTTAAAGGTAAATCTATAATATTTTCTCTTGTCTCACATTTCTTCAATATGTCAGGATTTCTCATTAACAGCCTTCTCCTACCCTGCTTGTCTTCCACGGACAGATTATCTAACTGTTAATAAGTGAAGTTCAGCCTTTTCTTTGTTGCTGACTGCTGTTGCTGATTTCCATCAGTCATCACTGGGCTTCCATAGTTGTTTTTAATTCCTCCCAGTCATCTTATCATATTGCACACCGCTAATAACTGCCCATCTCTTCCAATTTTATTACAATATTTCTGTCAAAGTGAGTGTGTTTGCGCTCTTATTGTTTTTCTTTTTATTGCCTGTGAATGATGCATTTTTAAGTTGCCTGAAAGCTTTCTTTCTTAAATATTTTATTTCTTCAATATTATTTATCTTCTTTAAGGTACATTTTTAATCTTTTTGTGGTGTAAATCTCTTTAGAAATATTTCATCAGCAGTTTTAATTACTTCATTAACTAATATTGTATTAACTAATACTTAATCTCTCTTCAAAAATGTATTGACATTTTTCCCAGTTTGCTTTTTCTAGTCTACATTTACATTTTGTTTTCTCTTTTTCATTCAATGTTTTACAACCTCTTTCAATTACTGTTGGGTAATGGTCAAATCCAAATCAATTTTCTTTTAAACATTTCCGTGTCGTGACTCCTGTTACTGTATTAGGTACTAATGGCAGGTGCTGATTGTGCTGATTCAGTATTAAGTGAGCTATTTGGAATTGGCTTCATATCACCAAACATATACTCATCATGCACCAGTTTGATTAATACATTAGTCTTTGGACTATCTTTCCTTCTTGCGCGATCCTCTTTCAGCATCACTTTAATTATTCATTCATTCATTCATCTTCATGTCAGCTTTATTCCCTTTCGGGGTCGCCACAGCGGAATGAACCGCCAACTCTCTGGCATATGTTTTACGCAGCGGATGCCCTTCCCTGCCGCAACCCATCGCTGGGAAACATTTCACTTTAATTACTTTTCTTTTATTTATTGTTATTAACTAAACTCCCATCCATTCACAGTCCAGTTGCTAATCGCCTTCTTGATTCGATTCAAGGTGGCGCGGTGAATGGCAGCCTTGGTACACTTCTCTGCAGTGTTTTTGTTTGTTACACTAGTTTGTCCTGCTATTTGTTTGGTTAACTTTATACATTACATCCAAGAGGAACTGCTAATCTCTGAGCACTTCCAGAACATCTTTCCACCAAGTTTTGAGTTTTCTGATGTTTTATCGAGCGTTTCAGCTAGCGGGGTCGCTACATTTCTCAGGAAGCGGAGGAGGAGGTGAAATGTTCCAGAAAGTTCATGAAGCGCCACAAGCGCAGCTTTCAAACATTGCTGGCCAATATATATTTTTTACGAATCTTCGCTCTTTCCTTAATAAAATGGACGACATTCATGTGGAGCAACAAAGATTTTTCAACCTCTTTACGTGTTTCACTGAAAACTGGCTCAATGGAGGGATATGGGACGAGTGCTCTCAACCTGTCCCGATTCAGAGCGGAAGGCGACTTGAGCACAATGGGAAAAACTCGGGGTGCAGGCACATGCTTCTACATCAATGCGGGATGGTGTACAGATGTAACAGTGATGAAGAAGATCTGCTGTCCTGATCTGGAAGCGCTCTTCATTAACTGAAAGCCCTTACATTCACCCTGTGAGATTTCCTCATAGACGTGACAACTAACACAGAGCAGCATTTTCCGGACTCTGTATGTGTTATTCTTGGAGAGAAAACTTCGGAGGGAACCAGCTACTAGATGGTTCGATTAGTCTTTCGCCAAACTGCCAAAGTTCAAGCAGCATATAGACTGCCCCACCACAAAGGGGAATACACTGTTAAACATCAATCAAGGGTGCCTACCACACCTTCCCCTGCGCAGCTCCAGGACTCTCTGACCACTGCCTGATCCACCTTATTCTATCATATAAGCAACAGCTCAAACCTGTAGTGAGAACTGTTAAAAGATGGACCACTGAGGCAGAGCGGGATTTACAAGCTTGCATCGATTGCACGGACTGGGGTGTTTTTGAAACTGCTGCCTCTGACCTGGACGAGGTCACTGAATCTGTTACATCCTACATCAGTTACCTTGAAGAGATGTGTATCCCCAACCGGACTTATGTGACATATAACAACGACAAACCATGGTTCTCTGGAAAACTCAAACAGCTTTGTCAAGCCAAGGGAGCTCCCTACAGAAATGCAGACAGCGCTTTGTACAAACAGGCCAGAAATACATTGAACAAGGAGATAAGAGCTGCCAAAAGAACTTTGAAAAGCTGCAAAACTAGTTAGCTACCAACGATCCTGTTTCAGTATGGTCACACCTAAAGACCATCACAAACTACAAAGTGCCAGCACCTGCATGAATGGGCATTTAAAACTTGGTGAATGAGCTCAACAAGTTTTACTACAGATTTGAGACACCCTCCAATTGTCTTTCTCAGCAGCCATTAACACTACAGCACACACCCTCAAAGACACCTTCAGCACAGACCATTCTCCCACTCCTCCTCTACAGATCTGCGAGGGTGATGTTAGTCAGCTCTTCAGGAGGCAGAAGAGGAGGAAATCACCAGGTCCTGATGGGGTCTCACCAACATGCCTCGGACCCTATGCTGAACAACTGGCTCCCATCTTCCATTTGATCTTCAACAGATCATTGGAGCTGTGTGAATTCCCTGCATGCTTCAAAACACTCAATCATCATCCCCATTCCCAAGAAACCTAAAATCTCAGGTCTCAATGACTTCAGACCAGTGGCCCTGACATCTGTGGTCATGAAGTCCTTTGAAAGACTGGTGCTGGGGCATCTGAAGAACATCACTGGACCCCCTGCAGTTTGCCTTCCGATCTAACAGGTCTGTGGAGGATGCATTTAACATGGTGCTGCACTTTGTGAGGATCTTGTTTGTGGACTTCAGCTCAGCATTTAATACCATCATCCCATCACTGCTTCGAAACAATCTCTCCCAGCTCTCCGTCCCTGACTCCACTTGTAAGGGGATCAAAAGCTTCCTGACAGACAGACAGCAGCTTGTGAGAATGGGGGAATTCACATCATGCACCCGAACCATCAGCACTGGCGACCCCCAGGGGTGTGATCTCTCTCCACTTATCTTCTCCCCCTACACCATCGTCTGCACCTTGCAAAACTCCTCTGTAAAGCTCCTAAAGTTTATAGACGACACAACCATCATTGGTCTCAGCCAGCACGGTGAGGAGTCTGCGTACAGACAGGAATGGAGCAGCTGGCTCTCTGGTGCAGTCTAAATAACCTTGTGCTCAACACCCTCAAAACAGTGAAGATGATAGTGAACTGCAGGAGGAGCCTCCCCTAGACCCTATCCCTTACCATCATGAACAGTACTGTGGCGCCAGTGGAGTCAGTTTCCTGGGCAACATCATCTCTCTGGATCTGAAGTGGAACACACACATCGACTCCATTATGAAGAAGGCCCAGCAGAGACTGTACTTCCTGCACCAGCTGAAGAAGTTCAACCTTTCACAGACACTGCTAACCCAGTTTTACTCCACGATCATCAAGTCTGTTCTCTGCTCCTCCATCTTTGTCTGGTTTAGCTCTGCCTCTAAAGCAGACGTCTGTAGACTTCAGAGGACTGTTCGTATGGCTGAGAAGGTCATTGGTGCTCCCTATATCCTCCCTCCATTACCTGTACACCACCAGAGTGAGAAGAGAGCTAACAAAATCATTCTGGTCCCCACTCACCCCGGCCAACACCTTTTTGAGCTCTTGCCCTTCAGAGACACTAACATCACGACTGTATGGCAAAAACAGAGCTTTTTTCCCCATGCAATAAGTCTGCTGAACGCATAGCTCCCCACCATCCCACTTTTGTTACCTGTTACCAGCACCTGGACTTTCGCACTTTTCGTCTTCTTACATTTTGCACTTAAGAACACTACACTTTATAGACATTTGTTCAATTGCTTACCTTTCATCAATCCTTCAAAATATTCTACCTTTTATACCTTATGGTAATTGCTTGTTAGTTGTGTTGCACTTGACTGTACTTATGTTGTTTGGACTGATTGCTCACACACTTGGCAATAAAGCTGATTTTGATTCAAATTCAAGCTTCCACAGCCTTTTCCTGCTATCACAGAGGACACCATTTCCTGGTCCCAATCGCCCTCCTTACGATGTCTATCTGTCTGAGTTACTTTTCGGCTCCCCACAAAAAAAGAAAGAAGGTAGTATAAAATGAGTTAACGAGCAAGGACAGGAGCATAAATTAGTTATTTCTCTGTCTTAGGTTTTAGTATCTTTATTTTGATCTGTGTTTTAAATGAGGTTAATCATCTGATTAACATAAGTTCAGGAGGAGGTTGGCTAATAATTGACAACCAATCAAATGATCCCTCCTACCCATATCATCTCCAGTATATAGGACAAAACTAATGAGCTAACATCTACATCGTGCAAGCTTTCTCCTGCTGCACAAACCAACAAAGGAATATGCTTACCTCTTAAGCAAATGCACACCAGCTCCTGCTAACTGCCGCAAGCAGCTTCGTCTCGTAGGCCACATATTAGTAGCTAGCCGGAGCCCCATAACTTCTGATTCCTCCTCGGCAACATCAAAAACTCAAGATTCATGCGTAGATCCATACAGCAACACACCGTCATGGCGGTAACGTTAGGGGAGGCAGATTTTCCATTATCATCACAATGGCTCTTAGACGTTGTGTGTCACATGCGTTCCAGCAGCTCATAAATGTCGACGTTTTGAATAAATGACGTTAGCTATGGTGTATTTTTTACTCTACCATGAATGAATGCAGCCTGATAAATCCATGCTTACGAAACATTACTGCCGCAAATCCACACGCAAGTTTGAAAGTGTGTGTGCAGGTGAACTCCCAGCTGTTCAGAAATCAAAAATAAAGATTGCTGGTTCGAGCCTCGGCTGGATCGGTTGGCATTTCTGTGTGGAGTTTGCATGTTCTCCCCATGATTGCCTGGGTTTACCCCGGATGTGCCGGCTTCTTCCACAAGTCCAAAGACATTCGATATAAGTGAATTGAGAAAAAAACTATTGTAACAAACATATAGTATGAGTGTGTGTGAATGTTTCCCAGCAATGGGTTGCAGCTGGAAGAGCATCCGTTCATTCTGCTGTGGCTATCCCGAAAGGGAAAAAGCCATCAAGATGGAATGGATGGAAGTACTCAGGGGGGATACTTTGAATTGTAAACATTGAATTTTTTGGAAATTGGAAAGTTGCTTGCTAATACTCAAATTTCAAAGTCAATAATTGCTTTAGAACGTGGGAGATGTGGGAGCCTGCCCCTTTTGGGAGACCCAAGCATAAAGAGCGGAACCTTGAAAGAGCCGAACTTTCCATTTCTAATTCTCACTTCACCCCAGCTAATAATATATAATAATATAATATATTAACCTCAATTCCAGCCTTCCTTTATCTGCAAGAAGGCAGTCGAGAATTAATTAGTTCCAACGGAACTACAGTATAAGTGTTTGCATCTCCCTTTCTTATTGGAATTAGCGTTCAGGCTTCTGGCAAGACAACAATAAGTTAAACAATCATGGTAATGAATGCCCAGGCAACCCTTTCATCATCTCTTTCCCTAAGCAACAGAGAACAGCCAGGGAGAGGCGCCCCAGATGATTAGGCGTTGATTCCGTTAAGCATACAGTCAATCATCGTTTGCAATGGCTGCAATGCAATGCACAGAGCTGGCGAGACACTGCAAGGATTCTGCACTACATCCCATTTCATATACCTTTACCACACCCATTTCAGCAGTTCTGGTAGGTAAGAAGAGAGTGAGAACAAGTTGCGACGCACTTGGGAGGACACGTGACGAGGCAGTTGACCACATCATCATTCACAACGTGTCTAAGAAATTAACCTCTTTTCCCATTAATTCAACAGGGTTTTTTATGGATACCTTATGCTTAGATATTTATTCTTATCTTTTTTCATTATAATATATACCTTAAACGTAATATAATTTAATAACTTTAAAATATTAACAACTATCAACATCAGCATAATTAATTGTTCAGTCAGCTAAACAAATAATACAGCACCAACAAATAAACTGGTCACCTCCTCACAAACTCCCCATTTAAAAACACACAACCTCTTACTTTACGTTACTTTCCCTCATGGTTCGTTTCCCCTCAGCAGCTCAGCACCCTTCTACTACTCATGGCAAATCCTAAAGTGCATCTTCCTCCCAGGAAGTTACTTCAAACCAGTCATAAGAAACAGCCGGAAGGTGCACAACGTGTACAGTAAACCAACCGCTTCACCCATGCCAGTACAGCTGGGCTAGCTCAAGTTCTTGAGTGTCAAGCACCAGTTATGAGCAGGAACCCAGGGTGTATACATATATACACTAGTAGGTACACACCTTTCAGGATATTACCTAGAATCTTCCCACCCTATCAAAGCGATCCAGGCAAGGTGAGGGTTACCATCTACTAACCTTCACCACTCTATCGGAGGTTAACTAAACCCCCATCTTTCGCACTGAGGTTTTTGGCAATTTTAAGCAGTTCTGGTTGCCAGGTTAACCAAAAACCCCTTTCTCTGTTAACTTGTAAATGACCCCCCCTCATTGGTCTAATCCAGGATGGTGAGGAGTCTGCGAACAGGTGTGGGCTAGCCACAAGCAGCAACCAAGCCGTGCTGGTTTCTCACCCCACTGTAAGGGTTTTCTTTCTCCAGATTGCAAGCTTTTGGTGGGTCTCTCATCTGAGGGGTATTTGCCCGGGCCCATGTGACTCAACGGTCCCGGACCTTAACACGGACAGCCCGCCTAGCACACTTCTCTATTACTCGCCAAACCCGCTTGCCAAACTAGGCAATTATGAGCAAGAGTAAACTCATGAAATGAGATTAATCATCAGATTAACATAAGTTCATGATGAAATTGGCTGATAAATGACAATCAGTCATATGGTCCCTCCTACCCATATCATCTCCAGTATGTAGGACATGACCAATGAGCTAGCATCTACATCATATACACACAAGCAATATATCCTTACACCCCTACGCCACTAACAACACATGTTTTACCCTGTTTAACTTTGCGTAAGACGATTAATACGGTTAAACTGTGGTAATAGTTGGGGGGTATTTCTCTGGGCCCTGACCTTGACACAGACAGATCGCCTAGAATGCTTCTCCATTGCTCACCAAACATGCTTGTGATTATAAGCAATTATGAGCGAACTCATGAATTAGAGCAGACTATATCTCTTAATAAATCTTAAACAATTTAAAAAAAATAAGGAATTCAAAAATTGCATATTTCGGTTTGTGACTTGTCTTTCTTTCTGCTTGCAGATGATATTGGTGTTAGTGTTGCCGCAGCTAAGAATATAGCTGAAGAAGCGGCTAAAACTACAAATAACACAATGAATAAGCTGAACGAAATCAGATCAGAGGTTTCAAGATTTTCCATCACTCCCACAGCTTCAAACATTGACAGTTTACTCAGCAATATGGAAAATACAGGTAAGGGATAATTCTGGTATTATTTCTTTTCTTTAATAAATATCAAAAGTAGTTCACAGCAAACAGAACTCTGATGCCTCAGCTCCTTTTGATACCAAAGTCTTTCACCTTTATAAATAGGCTTTATTTAATTTTCACTAAGAATACAGTGCAGATTTGTCCAGAACTTCCATGTTAAGCTGTTCAAAAGTGGATTCTGAGTTTTTCATGCAAATGATTTCTGATTATTTGTATTATTGAAAGACTATTAAGATAATGACTGATATGGATTTAAGAAAACACCTTTTCATTTGACCTTTTAAAATTAAGTTAATTGAATTTTAATCAAATGTTAAGCAGTTTTGTTACCTTAGTATAAAATGGTTTACAGACATAACAAACTAGTTGTTTAAAATAACACTCCAGAAACCTTTTTGTTAGAATTACCTTTATTTTCCACCAATCTTCAACAAACCTGCAGCAGTTAACTTACCAGTTTACCAGCCAAACCCATTTTCTTCTTTTTCTTTGCTGGTGTTACCTACTGTGATGGAGTGTGAAGAGCATTGAAGAGCTACCTTTACTGTCTCTCTATATTCTTTTTACTATTCCACTGGTTCTGATAAATTGGATTATTCCCTTTATCTTATTACCTACTTTTGTTTCTTCTTTTAGTATGTTTTTGGTTTTTAATTCATATATTCCTGCTTGTTTTTTTCATGATCCTCCATTCTCTCTCGTATACCTTACATTCTATCACAAAATGTTCCACTGTTTCGTTGCTCTACATTCACTGCACCTTATTCCATCATATAAGCAACAGCTCAAAGCTAAACCTGTAGTGAGAACTGTTAAAAGGAATTACAAGCCTGCTTCGATTACCCAAACTGGAGTGTTTTTGAAACTGCTGCGTCAGACCTGCACTGATTCTGTAACATCCTACATCAGTTTCTGTGAAGATATGTGCATTCCTACCTGGACTTTTCTGACATATAACAATGACAAAGCATGGTTATCTGGTAAACTTAAAACAGCTTCGTCAAGCCATGGGTGATGACTACAGAAATGGAGGCCGCGCTTTTTGCCCCCATTCCCAAGAAACCTAAAATGTCATTTCTCAATGACTTCAGACCAGTGGCCCTGACATCTGTGGTCATGAAGGCCTTTTAAAGACTTGTGCTGAGCCACCTGAAGAACAATACTGGGCCAATACTGGACCCCCTGCAGTTTGGCTACTGATCTAACAGGTCTGTAGAGGAGGCAGATAGCATGGGGATTAACTATATCCTGCAATATCTGAATAAGCTAGGGACTTATGTGAGAATACTATTTGAGTACTTCAGCACAGCATTTAATACCTTCATCCCATCTCTCCTTCAAAACAAACTCTTCCAGCTCTCCGTCCCTGACTCCACCTGTCAGATGATCACAAGCTACTTGACAGACAGACAACAGGACTATTCATAAAGCTGAGAAGATCATAGGTGATACCCTACCCTCCCTCCAGGACCTGTACACCACCAGAGTGAGAAAGAGGGCTAACAAAATCCTTCTGGACCCCACTCACCCCAGCCACCATCTTTTTGAGCTCTTGCCCTCTGACTTCTGCTTCAGAGCCACTAACACTAAGCTTGCATGGCACAAACAGAGCTTCTTTCCCCAAGCTATCTAAACTAGAATCTTCTAAACTCTTAGCTCCCCACCATTTGTTACCTCCACCTGGACTCCCGCACATTTGATCTTCTTTTTGCACTTAAGAACATTACACTTTATAGACTTTTGTTCAACTGTTTACATTTCATAATAACATCTCACTAATCTTTCAAAATACTCATAGCCTAATGATAATTGCTTGTTAGTTGTGTTGCATTTTACTGTACTTATGTTTTTTTATTGTACTTATGTTGTTTGGACTGACAGCTCCATTGTACTGCAGCAAATTCCTTGTGTGTGCACACACACACATACACACGCACACGCACACACACGCACACACACACACACACACACATAGCAATAAAGCTGATTCTGATTGTCTGCCACATGCTGTTCACATTTTCACTACTTTTCCTTCATTTCTACCAAGTTGTATTTGTATGCTTGGATTCTCAATCCTTATTGCTTCCTTCGCCATTTTATCTGCCTCTTTATTTCCTCTGATTCCAACATGAGCTGGAACCCAAAAGAACCAAACTATTGTTCCAAACTGCTGTAAACTGTATAATCTAGTCTTGACTTCTGTTAAACTGTGTGTGTTCTTTTGATTTCTAATGAGTTAATACTTGAAAGTGTTGCCCTTGAATCTGAATACATTAATACTTAATTTGGCTGAAACTCATACATCCATTCTAGGGCCATTTAAACTACATTTCAATTCTGCTGTGTATACTGAAGTACCATCTTTTAGTCTACCCGCTTTCCCCACTTCTAATTCTGGTATGTAGAAAGCAGCTCCTGTTTTCTCATTACACTTTGATCCATCTGTATATATTTGGTAATTATCACCATCTGTTTATGAATTGTGATTGATTTTTAGGTTTTAATTTTCCAATTTATTTAAGTGTCATTCTACCATGTGTCTATTTCTGGTAGTTTTTTAACCATGGTGGAATTGGGGAAATTACTGTCACTGGTGAAAAAGTCCTCTGTCCTCTAGTCCCCCTTCCCTTATCTATCTTTTTATTTTCCATGCAAACCCTTTATTTTTTCCTGTTGTGACTTCCTGTTGTTATCCAGTATGCCATGGCCAATTTCTGCCTTCTGAGGGACAATGGCGTTTCTGCTGTCTCAATTTGCATTGCTGCAATTGTAGTTTTAACTGCACCTTAAATTAATCTTAATGCTTTGGCTTGCATGACATCCAAGTTCTTCATTACTGTTGCTGTTGCTGACTCATACACAATGCATCCATACTCTATAGTAGATCTCATTATATAAGTATATATTTATTTTAATGACTGAGTGTCTGCTCCCCATTCTTGGCCTGCCACTGCTCTCAAATCAAATTTACCACTCTACTGCATTTCTTTAAAATGTGTTCCACAAACATTTTCAAGTGAGTTTTTATATCCATCTACATTCCTTAATATTTAAACACTGATACTATTTCTTAGAAACTTCCATACAATTTGAGCTGTTTATGTTATTTTCCTTTCTTTTTCGTAAATATTTTAAAACATGTTTTAGTTATTGAGAATTTAAACCCTCATTCTATTGACCACTTGTATAGCTTCTTGGATTTTATCCAAATTATATGAAATCTCAAATCAAATTATATGGTTTTCTCCCTCTCTTTCAGATTATCCCATCATCGGCGTATAGTTCAGTTTTAAATCCAATCCATGATCCACTTAAAAAAAAATGTTGATCCTGATATTGAATAGAATGGAACTTTTCACGCTTCCATGCGGAGGTTGGAAAGGTTCTGTCAAATACAAAGCTTATATTTTCCCTTCTATACCAATACTCTTCATGTCGTATGCTTTTTCCATGTCAAAGGATACCGCTACTAATCCCTTGCTGACTTCAATTGCTTATCTGTTTCTAGTCTTATCAGTGCATCTAAGGTTGACCTACCATTCCTAAAACCATACTGGTGTGAAGCCAGCACGTCTTTAATCTCTAACACATGATTCAATCTATCTATACTAATTTTTTTTCATTAGCTTGCATAGATTTGATGTAACTGCAATAATTGTAATTATAATTGTTGTAATTGCTTGCTATTGATGAATCTTTCCCTGATTTTTAGCTATCTGTATTGCTATGGTATTTTTCCAAGTTTTGTTTTGCACCCTCTGCCCATATTTTATTAAATAGTTTCACTATTACTTGTTTTACTTGATTGCTGGCATTTGTTATCATCAAGGAACCATCAATTCCATCCTGCCCTGGTGCTCTTCATTTTATTATGTGCAATGATTTCTGTAGTTCCCAGCTTTTAAACTCAGCATCTAATGCTTCTTTTCCATTTGGTCTTTTATTATACTTGTCTTGTTTACTTAACACTTTTAGTATTTTTACATTATTTCTTTCATCAAGATTAACTTTACTGTGAGCTTTCTGAAACGTTCTAGCTAGTATGTTTGATTCGTAATTGCCATTCTACCTTCGCCTGATACTACAGGTAAATTTCTTGTTTTATACATTCCTGTCATCTTCTTCAGTATATTCCATACCTCCCTTAATTCAGTGTCCTTCCCTAATGGGCCACTCTTTTATTCATTCACGTCTCTCTCTCTCTCTCTCTCACTCTCTCTCTCTCTCTCTCTCTCTCTCTCTCTCTCTCTGATATCTTAACATGGCTCGACAAGTTTGCTTGGCTCATAATTTTCTAGTATCGCAAGTGTGCAAGTGGCGAGCAGTAAAGAGCGTGCTAGGCGAGAGCTGTCCAAGTGGGGAGTCAGGGACCAGTAGGAGGTTCTGTGCCTGGATTATACCCCCCTACCAAAATAGGGAAGGGGTTGAAGGAGGGATAGCTTGCACAAACGTAGGTGAAGTCTATTGGGTTGTGACTTATATACTGTAAATAATTGGTAGGAGGGATTATGATTCAATGAGGGATCATGGTCAATTATCAGCCAAGCTCCACCCAAACCTATGTTAATTGAATGATTAATCTAATTTCATGAGTTCACTTTGTCCATAATTGCCTAGTATTGCAAGCATGAGTGGCAAGCAGTAAAGACCATACTAGGCAAGCTGTCCAATTAGGGAGTCGGGGACCAGGAGGAGATCCTGGGCCTGGAGGATGCCCCCCAAAATATGCTGGAGGACAGTAGCCAGAAGTGAGACACCGGAAAGCTTGCAATCTGGCAAATGGGGGAAAAGGTAGGAAAATAGTGGTATTTTAGTGAAGGGTTAGTAAAGAATGGTGCCTTGATGGTGGTTGTGCAAGAGAAAAGAGTTGATGTGTGGCTCTCCGGTTCATCCGACATTGGCCTGCTGAAAGAAGCGCTACTCCAATGCTGAACCGGTCGGTTGAATAGGCACGATAAAATCGAGGGCTGGGGTAAAGACTGTTGAATGGTGCTTTAGTTCCCCCAACAAGTGAAGTTTCTGTGAACACAATTTCGGGGGGAGCGATCAAATAATTAGCCATCAATCAACCGGTGTATTCAATCTTTCTGCCCGCTCCCAGATATAAACCGCAACCACTCCACTTCCAACTTGACGATGAAACACAAAACTCCCCTCACCACCCCTGTCTCTACATCTCATGGGGGGGGGGGGGGGGTGCTCAGGCCCGGATTACTTCTCGGCCCGAGGCCCTCCCACGGACAGCTCGCCCAGTACTCTTATCTTAATCTCGTCACATACGCGTGCGTGTTCTGGGCTAATTCTATGAAAACTCGTGAATTGATTCACCAATCGAAACCCTGCTCTGATGCCGAAACCAGACATTTGAAATGGTGCAATAGAACTGATGCAACCTAGATGCTGGGTACAAGGCAATTAGTTAACCTGGCAGTCAACGCTGTTAATTGCTAGAAATCCCTGTGGGGTTTCTATGTAACCTGGCGCTCCTTAGTTGCTTGAAACTGTACTGGATTTCTATTTAATCTAGTGACTGACACTGCTCCTTAGCTGAAAAACCCTCCATTGTGGATTGGGTTAACCTGCCAGCTGGCACTGCTCAGTTTCTGGAAACCCCTCTGGGGCTAACAACTAGCCTAGCTTAGTTGATGGGGGATGAGATGGAAAGGTGGATTGGATCAGGCTGAAAGGATGGCTGCCGCCCCATATATATATATATATATATATATATATATATATATATATATATATATATATATATATATATATATATATATATATATATAAAATGTGAGAGTTAAAACCATTAATTCCCTCTGTTAATTGCTCAGAAAGAAGGGGAACTACATCTTGTGTGGTGGCTTGGTCAACTACCTCCATCACATGATCATCACTCTTATATTCTCATCTTGAGGACTTACTTTTCTGGAAATGAGCTTGGAGTTTAAGCTTGTGCATATTTTGAGGAGGAGTTTCTAATTTTATGGATGCAAATTTTTTTTTTTTACACATTTGACACTTTCAAATAAACATCTTTTTAGACTCACTTGAAATTGGTTTCATCATGTCATTTCTTGCCCAACCATCGGCATTTTACATTCACCATTTATCATAATGAATTAACATTAACATTTATTAGTAAAAATGCAAGATTTTTTGCTTTTTTTTTACTACAAAACGACATTAAACCTGGAACCTTAAAAAAAATCACATTTGCTGGTGTTTTAAACAATACACTATTTTATACACTAAAAATAATACTTATTTGGGGAAGTGAGTTATACAGGTAACCAAAGACATTCCTATGTCTGTCTAGAGTTTTATTTATGTAAATTGAAGGAAAAAAACATGCAAAAATGAGAAAAACATGAGCTTAAGGAGTTAAATGGCAAAATCTTTTAATCTATTATTTCATCTTAGTTAGCATGCCTAGTGTTTATCAGCTTGACCAAACCAAATTAACAAATGAAATATAGAATCTTTCAATAAAGCACTACTTTTTTCATGTGAATTATTTCTTTAGTACTTTTGAATTCAACTAATGTGAGAGGAAATTAACTTGGAAAAAAAAGGACATTTAAATTTAGGCCTAAATTTTAGGTAAAAAGACTAGGTTTAATGTGTTTGTGTTTGTATCTGTAGTGAAGAATGTGAGCAGTGCTATTCCATCAGTGTTGGACAAAATAGATGAACTGAATGGTCTGGTCACATCCAAGAACAACTTGTCTGAAAAAATCACTAAAATAAAGGAACTGATTGAACAAGCACGCAAAGCTGCCAACATGGTAAGTACCTCTCGGCTCTTATTGCTTCCTCCATATCATGAGCCTTTTTGTTTCCAAACTACATGCTCAATATTATTTAAAAATGTGTTCTTTTTATTTCGCCATTGTCCCAATTTCAATACCCCCTGCTTCCTGTTCTGACAAATGTTTTTGAAAAATCACTCATATATTAATGTTATTTACAGTTGTGGTTAAGGATTGCATTACATTTTTAAACCCTAAAATTAAGCTTCACTCACTGAGACCTAAAACATTGTGTTTTTTTAATTGGTCCTCAACTGAGGAGCTAAAAATTTCCTTTTCTTTTGACATAAATTTCAACAAAAAAACAGATTAGATCCAGTGGTGTATAGCTATGATTTCTTGAGATTTACTTACTTAGTGATGACAGCCACAGAAAATGACAGATGCTGTTAGCATAACACAACTTTGAAATCAGTTGTTAAGGTGGCTACAAAAAAATGTAAATGGTCGGTGCTTGCTATGCTGCTTGCATATATATATATATATATATATATATATATATATATATATATATATATATATATATATATATATATATAAATGAATATACAGGTCCTTCTCAAAAAAATTGCATATTGTGATAAAGTTAATTATTGTCTGTAATGTAATGATAAACATTAGATTTTCATATATTCATTACACACAACTGAAGTAGTTCAAGTCTTTTATTGTTTTAATATTGATGATTTTGGTAACAGCTCAAGAAAACCTGAAATTCCTATCTCAAAAAATTTGCATATCATGAAAAGGTTCTCTAATGAGCTACTTACCGAATCATCTGAATCAACTAATTAACTCTAAATACCTGCAAAAATAATCCTGATGCTTTTAAAAACTCCCAGCCTTGGTCAAACTCAAAACCGCAATCATGGTTAAGACTGCGACCTGACTGCTGTTCAGAAGGGCATCACTGACACCCTCAAGCACAAATAGGCTGTTCCCAGGGTGCTGTATCAAGGCACCTCAGTGGGAAGTCTGTGGGAAAGAAAAAGTGTGGCAGAAAACGCTGCACAAAGACAAGAGGTGACTGGACCCTAGGGAGATTGTGGAGAAGGACCGATTCCAGACATCGGGGGGCCTACGGAAGCAGTAGACTTAGTCTGGAGTAGAAACATCCAGAGTCACCGTGTACAGGCGTGTGAAGGAAATGGGCTACAGGTGCCGCATTCCCCAGGTCAAGCCACTTTTTAACCAGAAACAGTTGCAGAAGCGCCTGACCTGGGCTACAGAGAAGCAGCACTGGACTGTTGCTCAGTAATCCAAAGTACTTTGTTCAGATGAAAGCAAATTTTGAATGTCATTTGGAAATCAAGGTGCCAGAGTCTGGAAGAAGATCGGGGAGAGGGAAATGCCTGAAGTCCAGTGTCACAGTCAGTGATTGTCCAGGGTGCCATGTCAGCTGCTGGTGTTGGTTCACTGTGTTTTATCAAGGGCAAGGTCAATGCCGCTAGCTATCAGGAGATTTTGGAGCACTTCATGGTTCCATCTGCTAAAGTGCCAAAACCACTGGTGAATGGTTTACTGACCATGGTATTACTGTGCTCAATTGGCCTGCCAACTCTCGTGACCTGAACCTCATAGAGAATTTGTGGGATATTGTGAAGAGAAAGTTTAGAGACACAAGCCCCAACATTCTGGATGAGCTCAAGGCCACTATTGAAGCATCCTGGGCCTCCATAACACCTTAGCAGTGCCACAGGCTGATTGCCTCCATGCCATGCAGTGATTTCTGCAAAAGGATTCCCGACCAAATATTGAGTGCATAACTGTATTAAAAACACTTTTCTTTTATTGGTTGGATGAAATGATGAAAAATGCAATTTTTTTTAGATATGAATTTTGGGTTTTCTTGAGCTGTATGCCAAAATCATCAATATTAAAACAATAAAAGGCTTGAATTACTTCAGTTGTGCGTAAGGAATCTGAAATATATGAAAGTCTAATGTTTATCAGTACATTACAGAAAATAATGACCTTATCACAATATGTTATTTTTCTTGCTGGAGACTGAAGCAGAGGGAAATGGATTAAAAAGTCTAACAAACACATATCAGTGCTACTCCTCTGATTCAACTGTCTGATTCAGGTTATGGTGCCCATGAGGTTCAGTGGTTCAGGCCATGTAGAGCTGCGTCCACCACATGATTTGGATGATCTGCGGGCATATACCAGCCTTACACTGTCACTGCATAGACCAGAAAAGCCACTGGAACGAGGAGATGACCTCCTTCGAAGAGAAGGTGTTGACAATCTATTTGTGATGTACCTTGGGAACAAAAATGTAAGTTATTACATATGTAATATGTCATTATTTTCTAATGCAGTCAGGAAGAAAAAATGCCTGTAAGTTTACTTAATACTGTATCACAGTAAACATACAATTAATGTACCTATGGGGAACTTAACACAAAAAAAGTGAATAGGGTAGTTAATCAAAACAAATGAGGGGAACAAAAGGAAAGATTGGAGTGTCAAACTATGAAACATCTATGGTTACTTGCGTAACCCATATTCCCCAGAGACGTATGTCATTTGAGATGACTATGGGAGCACCTTGGAGTGAACCAATTAACTCCACATACAGTTGAAAGAGCTAATGACTGTGAAACATGATTTGGGCATACAATAAATATAAAAATGTTTATAATGAAATGCTTCTGGAGCTGACACTCATCCCCCTAGGAAATATGAAAAAAACTCTATGTTGTGGCAAGAGGACATACATCCCTAATCCCTATACAGAGAACATGAGTTATGCAAGTAACCATGATGTTCTTCTTTAGCCTTCCACTACGACGTATGAGACGACTATGGGTACAATCTTTGAAAATGACACAACTGAGGTCCTTCCGAGTTTGCCGAAGACAAGGTTCTCACCATGTAATTCAATACTCATAAACTAAGAAGGTCCTCCCATGCCCTGGCCCCAACTCTAGGATTTAATTTATGTTTGGGAAGTGCAGTAACAAAGGAAGTGCTTCAAGCCCCTGTTCAATAATCAGAGGAGGGAGATGCATCGATCACCTACAAGGGAGATGCACGGAGGCCATACTTACCATAACGAAGACTGGGTTTAAAATAATTAAAGTCGATGGTAATTCAGTAAGATTCTTGGGCAAAATAACAAGATAACTGAAGTTTCAGAGAGGGATTCATCGATTATTCCTTTAATCTAATGGCTGGAGGACATTGTATGGAAGATAACTCAGCACTGGCAGAGCAGACCAGAGATTCAGCTTATAAGACTTATCCATGCTTGTCACGCCTTTATCTGCATCAGTCAGTGCTGCCACACAGCTGACAGCTGTTAATCATAAGGGGGCCTTCCATATTTTTTTCAGATTCTATTGCACATCTGGGAACACAGTGATCAGAGGATGGAAGAGAGACTGGGAGGGTGGTTATGTCAAAACATTTTGATTGATTTATGACCCTATGGTTTGATAGGTGTCTGACCGGACAAACTTCACCACCTGTCCCTCCCCTCCATTTGCTTCTGGGTAGCTAGGGTGAAGAAATGGTGTAATAAAAATTGTCAGGTTTCAGGGTGGTTGTTAGTGTGTATATAAAATGGTGTTTTATTTTCAGTGTGTACGAAGGTGTTTTGAAAAAACTGTTCAGAGAGATAGCAAATTTTAACTCACCAAAGGCTTCATCTTCTGTTGGATTCTCATGCTAATTGATTCTCATTGCTGGCTCAGCTCAAAGGCTGAGGTGTAGACAAGCAAAGGGAGGGTTTGGGTGGTGACATATGTGCATCAAACACCTGTCAAACCTAAGGGTCATAAATCAATTAAAACATTTTGACAAACCCACCATCCCAGATTTTTTGATGGATATCATCACTCTGAGCCGAACCACTCATCTAGCCAAGAAATCTCAAGTGCGAAGGACAGAGCCATGCACTAGCATAAATCTATAAACCAGGAACAGATTAGGCTAATAGGGATTGTAGAGCAGAACCGACACCCTACGATGTAGCGAGGATATCGGAAGAACTGGAGAGCATGAGAATTGAGGGGCAGAAGCCGGCTTTCGATTTGCACAACTCCTATGCGCGGAGGAAGGCAAGCCAAGGCAAGGCAAGTTTATTTGTAAAGCACATTTCGTACACAGGGTAATTCAAAGTGCTTTACATTGGAAACAAAGAATAAAAAAGGAAAGTACATTTAATAAATCAATAGATTAATAAAATCATAGTGGTTAAAAACTTAAAATTAAGACATAGATTAAGATAGAGAAGTGCAGAGATAAAATAGTTTGGACGTTGGTGCTCAGTCGACAAAATCGCAACTAAACAGGTGAGTTTTTAGCCTGGTTTTAAAACGTGACTGATCTTCTCTTCCATCTGTGAGCTGCATGGTAACTAAAGGAGTATTTACTCTGTTTATAATTAACCAAGGGTACATCTAATTTGTTTGATCTGAGGGATCTCAGCTCCCTGTTTGGTCTGTAATCACTGATCATGTCTGATAAGTATTTAGGTGCTAAGTTTTGTTTGGACTTATATACGAGCAGCAGAACTTTAAAATCTATTCTGAAGGAGACCAGCAGCCAGCGTAGAGACTTAAGAAATGGAGAAATGTGTTCTGACTTTCTAGTTTTGGTTAGAATTGGAGCCACTGCATTCTGAACGAGCTGGAGCTGTTTAATAGTAATTTTGGGAAGACCTGTGAGAAGAGTGTTACAGTAGTCCAGCCTGCTGGAGATGAAAGCATGAATCAGTTTCTCTAAATCTTGTCTGGAGTCAAAGTGTCTGATTCTTGCAATGTTTCTAAGATGGTAATAAGTTGATTTGGTCATTGCTTTGGCGTGGCTATTGAAACTAAGATCAGAGTTCAGAATCACCCCGAGATTCCTGACCTGATTTGTAGTTAGTAGGCTCTTGGCAGTGAGGTACGTGTTAACCTTAACAACCTCGCTTCTGCTTCCAAATGCAATAACTTCAGGTTTGTCCTTGTTTAATTGAAGAAAGTTGTTTTCCATCCAGTTTTCAATCTCATCAAGACATTGGCAGAGAGTTTATGGGGTTGTAGTCATTTGGGGAGATAGCTAGATAAATTTGTGTATCATCAGCATAACTATGGCATGACATCTGGTTCCTTCTCATAATTTGACCCAGTGGAAGAATGTACAGGTTAAATAGTAAAGGAGCATGACACTGCAGTTCACTTTGACATGTAATCACTTATGTTTACATACAAATCTCTTCCTTCTAAGTACAATCTGAACCATTTTATCACAGTTCCTGTCAGACCAACATAGTTTTCTAGTCTATCGAGAAGGATTATGTAGTCAACTGTGTTGAAGGCACTGTTCAGATAGAGACCTGGGACCGTCACTTTTGAATCAGTGTTTAACCGGATGTCATTGACTATCTTCAGTAGTGCTGTCTCTGTGCTGTGATGAGCTCTGAAATCTGACTGGTAACAATCGATGTGTTCATGTAGGGTAGCATAAGGAGTGAGGGGAAAATCCCAGGCAAGCTCATCTTCGAAAAGACACGTCTAAATAAAGACAGTCAATGGCAGAAAGTGAAAATGCTCTTTTACTAAAGGCAGGGATGACAAGAGAGCCAGGGCTTTCAGCTGCTCAAACACTCTTGGGCTGCCCAAGAACCTTACAGAATTACCATCGACTTCATCTTTCTAAGCTGCAGCTTCTTCAGCTTATAGTATCCTCGCCTGTCAATGTACATGGAGTGATCAGCTCCAGAATCATGAGCAGGTATGGATCTACTTCAGCTTTTATACTCGTTTTATACATTGATAGCGTTTCATGATCATTTGCTCTTTCAAGTGTGTGTGGAGTTGATTGGTCTGCTCTGAGGTGCTCCCATATAGTTGTCTCATACAACTAAAGGCAAACAAGAGGCATATATATATATACATATACAGAAGTCAGAGAGCATAAAAAAAACAAGTGTTGCTTATAGTGACATACAAAGTTTGTTGCAAAGATTTAGGATCTTTTCAGTGCCAAAGCAATTTTTTAGATCTAGAGATTAGCGCCAAATATATCAACTATATACTCAGTCAAAGTCTATCTCAGTTTGATTATATTAGAAGTTGTATCAGCTGATCAGTCAACCATAGCAGGAAGAAAAGAGGAAAATGTAATTTTTTTCATAGTAAGTGTTCCCTGAAGAGAAGAGTTTTTAGTTGCTTTTTAGTGTCTAATATTTGGTAGTTTCTAAAATGCATTTTAATCATGTGTAGACCAGATAGTTTTAAAATTGTAATAAAAAAAACATCTCTTAGAAATATCTCCCTGTTATAAGTTTATATTTATATCTGTTTCATCCCATAATAGAAAAATAGGTTAACTATCGTTGAGAATTAATTACATTCTCATCAATTTTATTCCAAAACTTTAGTATTTCATGCTATGCAAATCGAAATGTAATTTCTTTTAAGTAAATTTCTTTTCATTTCTTTTTTTTGTGTGTTTTTTTTTTGTTTAGTATCTATTGTTTTTCTCAATATGTTGTCTTGAGTAGTTGATTTCTGAGAAGTTACATTTTTTTCCCTCAGGCTTCTGGGGATTTTATCGGCATGGCTCTTCGAAACAGTATCCTGCATGTCATTTACAAGCTCAATGGACAGGAGTATGATATTGAAGCGTCAAACATTACTGAATCCTCCCCTGATTTGGCATTCTTTGACAAAATTGACCTGTACAGGTACTGTACATCAACAGATTTTTTTCTCTCCCGAGCAAGTGTTCCATGTCAGTTACCAGTACCAAACTGTATTCGCTATCATTTTTAATATCTTGTTGTGTTTACGTATATCTTCAATGACACCAAAAAGAGCCATTGAACTTTGTGTCATAGGATTTATGCAGATGCAGAAGTCACCTACACAAAACTGTTCACGTCCATTAACCCGATCCCTGCAGAGATGAGAAGAAACCTTGGAGAACAGAATGAGAATCTGCTCGATCTCAAATCCGACCAAGTGGTTTTCTACATAGGAGGATATCCAAACAGCTTCAGTGTAAATATTTGACTTTTTATAGACCAAGGTTTATGTGACACAATAATGTAACAATGCAGCTGTAAAAAGTAGAGAGAGGAACCCCTTTTCCCTAATAGGCAATTGTGGTGTGTTTTAATGATGACTATGAAGCCTGCCCTGGTGCACCTTGGATACGCTCTTTGGTTATTATTATGCAAACTCACTACAAAGGGAAAGAGGATACAGTTTAACTTCCTGTGATATTTCTGGAGCCATACTCACACCCTAGGCAATCACTGACTTACTCATGACCTTCCGATTGTGGCACCTTATTGGGGATTGGGGTTTATGAAAGTAATCACAACCTACCCCTTCAGTCAGTTGGTTGCTCAATGTTTGTCGATAGGGAACACCCTTGAAAATCCCAAAACCTAGGTCCATTCGTGTTTGTATATCTATATATCCTACCAGAGTTGGAAGTGCATCCATCCTTGATGTTCAAGAAAGATGCGTGGAAGCTGTACTCACCACCTCGAAGGCACCACCTTGAAGCACAACTTTCGGCAACTCAATACATTAACGGATCTAGTGAGGGACCAAAAAATGCCTTTAGCATAGATAGAACTAGCCAGAACTACAGTTTTCAAGAGTTACCCATAACCAAATGGGTACAAGAAACATTTGTCTTGTAGTAATTTACCTCAAGTAATTTACCCCAACCACTTAGTTAATTTACACCAGACCCCCGCGATCATGTTTCATATGGAAGTTTCTATAGTCTGGATTGATTAATATTTTAAACCTATTTATACACTTGTATAATTGAAGACCATTGTCCATGCAAAGAAGTCCAATGTCCACAAAGCATAGATCCACTTTATATGTGAATGTAACCTTATCCAGAAGCAGGTGTGTCAGTCACAGAGACACGTTTACACACTCAAACTCATGTCCTCATCCGCTTCATAGAATGTTCAATTACATCAGAACTGTCTCTACCATTCAGCAAATCAATAGTGGGCTTAATGACACATACAAAGGGGGAAATAAGTATTTAACACGTCAGCATTTTTATCAGTAAGATGATTTCTAAGTGGGCTATTCACACAAACATGTTATTACTCCACATTTACCCATCAAGCCAAATTTTGAACCTCTATACTTAAATGTTCTGATTTCTTTGTATGAACAGCTAGAAGTGGTAGTCCCAGGTGCAGAGTGGAAGTAGTGTAATAGACAGCATATTTTTGCTTCAACATATGCCTAGCTATAAAGTAATTGCTTCCAAGCAATTACGCAATTATGAGAGTGCATGAGCAAGCAAAGTATCTAGAGGAAACACATGCACTCACAGATAGATCCAGGAGCTAAATGAGAGGAACAGGCAGAAAGGGACAAGGCTGAGAGGCTTTAGAACTAGCCACTGTTTCTTCTGACAACCCATTCGATTGAGAGACAAATGGTTTATAAAGATTATTTACAAGCCGATTAAAAAAATTGTTTCCAAGAAAAAATCTATTTCATAGAAATTATATAGACATTTGTTTTAAAGTTTTAAAAAATAGAACATTATATCTAGTTGAATAGTATAATCACCCTTCCTTCCTATAATCCTACCATCCCTCTTTCCTTTCTTCGCTCTCCATCTCTTACTTACTTCCATGCTTTCAACTTTATTTCCTTCGTTTTTTTCTTCCCCTTCATCTTTTTCTCCCTTTTGCTCATTCTTCTTTCTGTCCTAAAATCCTTCATTCCCACTTAAATGTTCCATCCCTTCTTCTTACCCTCCCACTTTCCTCCCTTCCCTCTGTCCTTCATCTGCATATGTCACCTGTGTAAGTGTGAATTTGCCTTTTCAGCCCCCTGCCTCTCTTAGCTATGGAAAGTACCAGGGCTGCATTGAGTTTTCCTCATTCAATGACAAATTTATCAGCCTTTACAACTACAAGGAAGCTGTTGACGTTAATCTGGAAAAACCATGCAAGAGGTAAATCATAGCTCTCATCATGACATTGCCTGATGTACTGATTTTATAATTGTATATATGTTATATTCAACATCTAATGGGACATATTTTAAATTATATTTAATGTATAATGTATATGTTTTATTTTTATAAGTACACACATAAACTATGACACTATGATAAATTAAATTGATCATAGTTTATGAATGCTGATAAACTATGGCAGATGTAATGAATGAATGTAATAAACAACTTCAACTTTTTAAATGACTGAAATAACATTCCTGATATTCCAATTATATGACAAGCACCAAATTTGCACAAAATGTACTTTCTACTGCCAGGGGATCGGTTTTGGATTTTGAATCATCAGCTTGTGTGCGCATGTGTGTCTTCAGACAGGTCTCCCTGACAAGCTTGGATTCTGATTATTTTGAGGGAACTGGTTATGCCAAAGCTCGTTTGGAGAAATTCCCTTCTTTCCTGCAGATCCAACAACGAGTTAAAACCAGAGTTAAAGATGCGCTGCTGCTATTTTTTGGAGACGAAAATGACGTAAGAAAATGACACAATTAATGTTCATTAATGTGTGTGGTAAATCTTGCATTCTCTCATTCATTCATTCATTCCTTAATTTTCATGTCGGCTTTCTTCCCTTTCGGGGTTGCCACAGCGGAATGAACTGCCAACTCTCTGGCATATGTTTTACGCGGCGGATGCCCTTCCAGCCGCAACCCATCGCTGGGAAACATTCACACACTCTCATTCACACTTTAACACTATGGAAAATCGTTCTTACTCAATACTCTTACTCGTACTCTTACTCAATCTTTGGACTTGTGGGGAAACCGGAGCACCCGGTGAAAACCCACGCGATCACGGGGAGAACATGCAAACTCCACACAGAAATGCCAACCGACCCAGCTGAGGCTCGAACCAGCGACCTTCTTGCTGTGAGACGACCGTGCTACCCACTGCACCACCGTGACGCTTTGCATTCTCTCATACTAGGCACAAAAAGAAAAAGGGTCCTTAGTTTATTCTAAATCTATCACACATTGAAATTGTTTAATGCACATGTGCTAACATAAACTCAGATAGGACAGAGAAGGGATGGAGCCCTCCTCAGAACTCTTTTTTTATCTCAAGTTGGCCCAGAGCTCCGGGTGCTTCTCTCTCTCTCTCTCTGTCCCCTTCTCACCGCTTCTTAACAAGCAATTACAAATAACCAGCCAATAATAAAATACAAAATTAATAATACAACTAAATTTATTGATTTTAACAATGGGCGCTCCCCGCTCCGCCAATGAATGTGGATTTTTTTTGTTGACATGCGAGAAAGTACTGAGGGGTATTCCAGAAACCAGGTTATGTGGCATAACCGGATATGTTTGAGGATAATATTGTGGACAATCAAAGATATTGGTTCTAAAATCAAAGGTATCTTTCAGGTTAGTTAAGTAACCATAGCAACATAGTCTCTGAACATAACCTGCTCTGGTGCAAAGTATGTTAGAGGGTAAATTTGTTTCAGTGGTGTTATTGAGCATGCCATGTGCTTTTATAGTTGTTCCTATTGAATAATTGAATGTTAATTTAATGTAATAAAATGCTTAAGTTAATTGAAGGACATTTATTTGTTAATTTATTTAATGTACATTTTGAAAGTGCACATTCCAAATACAATAAACTCTGGTCAAAATGTAGCATTGAAACAGTTACAACTTTACATTTTCCTGGGTTGTATTCCATTTCAATAATTTTCTCTTTCCACTAACTTGAACACTAAAGTGTGATGAAAGCTCATACAAATGTTAATGGCCAGGATCTGTACATGATTCAAGAATTTTTAGAGACTTAAGCAAAAGGAGGTGAAGATGCTGGAGCTGGAGATGACAATAGGAATATTAAAGGTAACTTTTCAGTGTCATAATTCATATTAGTATGACACACATTGACATTAGAAAAGGAGAAAGCTACCCCACATGGATGCAGACAGTGTCATCACAAAGAGATGACGGAATGCTAAGAAATGTTGTCTGCCAATTATTTTAGTTGCCAATTAATTTTTTGTGATTTGTAGATGTTTGAAGTGCTACTTAATTTCTGTAATTCTGGGAAAGAAAGCAAAGCTGGATTTAATAATTTACGTGTGTAGATACTCAACAAAATACTGTTAAAAAATAGTGTTCTCATCTTAATGCAATTCTATATTATGACTGTGAAGCTTGTATTTTTTTTAATGGTCATCCTTTTGTGGTTAATGTTTCCACAAGATTTTCACTTAATATATATTGTCGATGTACCATATAAGGTTTTGACTTATAAATTTCATAAACCTACATCCTAGTTTGGTAACTTCTCAGATGCTAAAATTTCTTTTTCATAAAAATTGGATTGTAAGTTATAATTCGCAATTACTGATTCAGGGTTAATTGAACAGGGATATGCTGTTGTAGTGTTAAGTTTAATTTTGTTTACCAAAATTCATTAGTTGACTATAGCTCAAATTAATTTTTAATTGAAGCATGTATTTTACAGGGTTTGAGGTATTGGTGTTGGCTTAAAAAGTCATGAGGCCAATTTTTGTGCAAAAAAAGAGTATTAACATCTGAGAAAAGTCAAAACATTAGATGATATGGTAACAAATAATACATATTTTATTTTAAAAGGTGGAATTATTGTGGAAAGATTAACTACAAAAGGGTGGCTATTAAAAAAAAGACAAACTTGACATAATCATACTGGAGAATTGCATTAAAGTGCATTACATAATTTTTTTGAAAGTATTATGTTGTGTATCTACGTACATAAATTACTCAATCCAGCTTTGCTATCATTCCTAGAATTACAGAAATTAAGTACATTAGCTCCTACACCGTCTGCATTCATGTTGGGTAGCTCCCTCCTTTTTTACCATCTTCATCTCCTTTTGCTTGTGGTCTGTAAAAATTCTGGCATCATGTACAGGCACTGGCCTTTTTGTCTCAACATTTTATGAGCTTTCGTCACATATACTATCTAAGTAAGTGGAGAGAGTAAATTATTTAAATGATTTACATTTATTGAATCATATAATTGAATTACCAACTGAAGTATTAGAGCAATATATGTATAACCTGTACATTGATGGAAAAGCACACATCCAGGATGTATGTTCAGGTTTAAGAAGATTATAAAAGGTAAAAGCGACTGACGAGGCTCTGAGAGCCTATAACTCTGAAGCGCCACCATGTGGTTGGAGACTTTTTGTTGCTTCCTAGTGCCTTCTAACAGCAAGGAGCTCCATTTCATCTCTATTTCCCCAGAACAAACTACTTCCTTTGATCAGGAATGCAAATACGCCAGCGAATAAAGTTTGCCCCAATGTGGCCAGGCTCTAAGATCGTTTTCCACTTAACTTAAGTAACACAAACTTAAGTCACAAAACACTTCACACACAAACACAAAGTTGCAATTAGAATCACCTGTTATGTTATCACTAGTCAATGTTATATCAAAATAAGCCTATCGGCTCTCAGAACTACATGGAGTGAATAAAAACAAATTGAGTAATTTATGCACTTCTTACCTTTTGATGCTGGAAGTACAGATCAAACAAATACAAGGATAGAGGATAACGAAACTTGCTTGTCACAATACAACTCAATCAGGATTTTGTTTGTAGTGTCAGATGTAAAAGACAATACAATCATTTAGCTTGGTGGAGGGATTGTTCTTGCTGTGCTCCTCACCATCAAAAGAGCCTCAGGAAGCTCTGTTATTATGGATCAGTTAACATTTTATATATTAAACTTTTCACTATTTATAAACCAGTTAGTTATTAGTTAAGCATTTCATGAGATCATTTAGAACAGGGGTGTCCAACGTCGGTCCTGGAGAGCCACTGTCCTGCACATTTTAGTTGCAACCCTGCTGTAGTATGCATACTACTCTACATCAGCCAATCAGAGGACCATAATTAGTGCCACAGGTGTGTTTCATGATAGTTGAACCAAAAATGTGCAGGGCTCCAGCCCTCCAGGACCGACGTTGGACACCCCTGATTTAGAACATGTTAGTACGTATTATACTTACTTTTATAAACTTTAAAGTATTTAAACTTTTTGAAAGCACATTCATACATATTATGACTACGATATATAGTGTCAGATACTCTTGTGTGATAATAAATGTTTTAGAAGCACATATTCCTACTGTAACTCATGATTAATGCATGTAAAGTGAGGTGTATTTATGACTTGTAAAGCATTACTTTTTTAACTTGTTCAGTGTTCAGTGGTGTGTAGTTGTAGTAGTAGTGTAAATTTTTTTATTTTATTCCATCAGGACTTTTACTACAGCATCTCTCTGGAGAATGGATATATTGTTCTAAGAGGCCAAGAGAAGGATACGGTTCTGGAGCCCATCAGAAGTGCATCTAAACCAAGTCTTTTTCCAGTAAGAGAAATACAACCTTTTTTAGGTTTTCTAATTCACAAAAATGTGATGTGTTTTTGTCTTGTTTTTTTTTTTTACTTCAGGAAACAAATGTGAGAGTCTTCATTATTGATAAACGAATGTTTAAGGTCATCATAGGAAGCTCTGAGGTTGACCGGTCAGACAGCATTCCTCAGAAATTCAACCATTACTATATTGGTGGCATCCCCAACTCCTTACGTGAGAGGTTTGTACTGTAGTTTCTTCACCATAACTTTTTGTTTATTATTTTAAACTGCTTGTGAATGTTTTTGTCACTGGTCAATGGACCAGTCTGCAATCACATTGCATACTCAAAATGCAAGGGACCCTAACTCTAACCCTAACCCCAATCACACATGTTCAGCACTTACTTACACACCACACCTCACAGTCACCTTTGACACTCTCTGCACAATACACAATACTCTTTGATTAGGTCTAAAAGGCAGTCTTTTATCATATTGTGAAACATAGACTAACATGTATATGATTGAATTGACCTTCACCTAGATATAAGCACAGGTAATATCTATGTAATATATAATAATCTTCTATTACAATGGAGCTGTGTTGCTGATAGTACCAGAAGTATTAGCAAATTAGCAGTAGCAAGTTTTTAAAGATTTTTTTTTTTTTAATTTTTTGGAAGTCAGCTTGTTTACATTTACGTTTACATTTACATGCTTGCATTTGGCAAAAGCTTTTGTCCAAAGCGACTTACAGTAAGGAAAGATTTGTTACACAGTCAAAGTCTATCTCAGCTTGCTCATAATAAAAGTTGTATCAACTGATCAATCAACCATTGCAGGGAGAAAATAAAGAGAGAAGAGGAAAACAATTTTTTAAATAGTAAGTGTTCCCTGAAAAGAAGAGTTTTCAGTTGCTTTTTGAAAGCTGTTAATGTTGCTGCTTTCCTGACTGGATCTGGGAGTTTGTTCCACCAGCCAGGGACAGTGAAAGAGAAGCTTCTGCTGAGAGATCTTCTGCTTTTGTGGGACAGAACAAGGAGACGCTGTTCCTTCTCTGAGCGCAGGCTTCTGGAGGGCATGTAGGAATAGTATGAGCTTGTGGAGGTAAACAGGGGCTGACTTGGAGATAGTTTTGTACGTCAACATCAGTGATTTGAATTTAACATGAGGTGCGATGGGGAGCCAATGAAGAGTGATGAAGAGGGGAGTAACATGCGCTCTCTTCAGTTCCTTGAAGATAAGACGAGCTGCAGAGTTCTGGATCATTTGCAGAGGTGTGAGCGCGTTTGCTGAAGTTCTACTAGGAGAGTGTTGCAGTAGTCCTGACATGAGAGGACCTGAGTCTGAAATAGGAGTTGAGTTGCATGCTCAGTTAAGAAGAGCCCGATCTTTTGGATGTTGGGCAGTGACCAAACTAAATTGCCAAAAAGAAAGTTAAAATTTTTGGGGGAAATTGATTATATAAAAGCTGTGCTGATAAAGCATTTGGCGTTGACCATTAAGTGACATAAGACATTTAAAGTGAGATGAAGGAAGACAAACCTAAAACAAAACTTGGCATAAGAATTTGCAGGGCACTAAGCAAACGTTGAGCATCGCATATGTTGATTCTATGGACAATGAGAACTGCTATACACTAAACATACAATATATTGAATATATAAGTATAAATATAAGTATTCGCTCAAACATCCACATCTTCTATAGTCACAGGTGATTAAAATCACTCATTTTGGCATGCAGACTGGTTGTATCACTATTTATGAAAGAATGGCCCCTTGCTTTCAAATATTCAAATATTTAAACTGTCAGCTGTATTAGAAAATTGTGATTGTGAAGAGGTCCATGCTATATACCAACAAGAGCAATGCAAAGTGATGCAGTGGTGTAAAGAGCGCCAGTGTTGAACTCTAGAACAGTGGAGATGGATTTTCTAGGGTGACTAATTTCACTTCTCAACCTGTCCTTCTGATGGACGAGTCTGGGTTTGTCATTTCCTTGTGGAACTGTACTCATTAAGTGTAAAGTTTGGAGGAAGGATTATATTGTGGAGCTTCCAGTGAAAGCATCTCTGAAGGCTTCAGCATAAGACATTTTGGACATTTCCCACGTTCCTAAATTTTGTGGGAACAGATCTGGGGCCTCATGTATAAAACTTTGCGTAGTTGTAATCCTTAAAGTGTGCGTATGCACATAAGGCAGAATTTGCGTACGCACAAAAGTTTTCAGATTCATAAAACCATACGTACGCCAGAACCTGCGCAAGGTTCGCTTTATAAATCAAAATTATCTGAATATTGTGCGCAGGTGCACGTGCTTATTCCTCACCCCAATCTCCTCCCGAAATAACAATATTTGGAGGTTAAGACCGCCCATTTTGAATATGTATGATCTCCCTGCATATTAATACCACCAATAATTCGGTTAACAAAAGCAAATTCATTCTCAGATGGTGCCTTTATTGCAACATGAGTGCAGTCAATAGCACCGATTACATTGGAAAAACCGGCGATTGCTGCCAATTGCATTTTGATGTTGGCCTGTTCAGCTTGCGTGTAAGGAAAACGGATGTATCGGGGTGCCATCCCCACTA
The DNA here is from genome assembly GCA_900490495.1 of Danionella dracula. Taxonomy (NCBI): domain Eukaryota; kingdom Metazoa; phylum Chordata; class Actinopteri; order Cypriniformes; family Danionidae; genus Danionella; species Danionella dracula. The sequence goes on from UELW01000021.1 coordinate 2,504,071, forward strand.
TGGCATCCCATACATATGGCATGACACGGCTCAGGGATGACTGCGACATACCCGATCGGTCTGCCAACTCTCGCTGGAAAGTACCAGTGGCAAAGTGGCCTAATGTGGTCAATACTTGCACAGGAACAAAAATGGTTTCTCCGCGAGGGTCTTTCCAATACTGGCCGCAATTCAGAACACAATTCTAAGAGGATGGCTCTTGGAAATCGAAATCGGCTCATGAGCCAATCATCATCATGAGCAAGGAAATCTTCACGGTCTCTGAAAACACGCTCCCTCCGTAGAGCGTCATTAGCAAGGCCTTCTAACAGCGCTAGAGCATCCATTATGATGATAAGTTATATACGCACATACTTTTTTATAGCCCATTCATTTAAAACAAATGAGTAAATTCGAAGTATTTGCACCTGGTTAAGAATGCTAATAATGATAATTCAGGTTGATACAATTAGATTTATTGGGTGATGTAATAGGATAATTTAGAAGTTTTTCATTTTAAATAGCTATTGCTATTTGGGACAGTTGGTGTCGCCAAAACACATACTCTTCTAAAAGAGTGCGTACGCACGGTCAAGAGCATCCATACGGTGCGCACTTATTTACGCCAAGTTTATTTTTTAAAAAAGGCCGATATGTGCGTTGAAAAATGCGTACGCATATTTCTATGCCCATTTTGTGCGTACGCATCGTTTATACATGAGGCCCCTGGAGTTGTCCCTTGTCTCTTCTAGCAAATATACTTTTTGAAGTGTGGTCCGAAATTTCAATAAACACACTCCTAAACCTTGTGGATTGCCTTTCTAGAAGGGTTGAAGCTGTTAGAGGGGATCATATGCAGTGCCTGGCGAAAGTAATCTGCCCCCTTTCAGCCTTCAAACATAAAGATATAAAATGTATAGTGTCATAGTATCATGAAGTGGAAAATGTATAGGATATGAAAAAATGTTTTTTAACAAATAAAAACGTCTCAGGTTACGTATGTAACCAAGGTTCCCTGAGGGAACGAGACGCTGCGTCCAAACGCTAGGGGGAACGCTCGCTGCGTTTCCGGCTCTGAATTATGTATCAAATCTCGTCCGACGGACAGGTGTGGCGTCATCCGAGCGTGACGTCGCACCCGGAAGTGCTGAGTATATTGGAGCCAGCGATGAAGACGACAACCAGCTTTTAGACACAGTAAGCGCCATCAGAACTGGGGCGGAGTTTCTTGGAGACACAGCGTCTCGTTCCCTCAGGGAGCCTTGGTTACATACCTGAGACGTTCCCTTTCAGGAACTTGAGCTGTGTCCAAACGCTATGGGGAACGAGTGTCAAAACACAGCAAGCAGCCCCGGACTGACAGTGTCTTCAGCCCGGAGAATAATCCAGATCCACATGTAGGACCGGACCACAGTCAAGGGTATGGACCGTCCCGCAGCATTACAATGTCTTGGATAGAATACCAAAGGCCTTAGAAGCTGCCGCACCTCTCGTGGAATGTGCCCTGACCAGGGTCTCCAAGACGATGGCCAGGTACCATACAGGCACTCTTGGACAGGCCAGGGGCCTCATCCGCCTGGTACCATGAAGACAATAAGATATAAGGGTGGAGGACCTGCCCAAAGGAAACCCATCAATTGGGGCGTGGCAGGTCGAAACGGCCAATACATACACCTTAATGGTGGACGGCGAAAGCCCCCTGGCGAACTGAGCCTGCAGAAACTCCAGCACCTATCTCGACCAGGCAGCGAGCTAAATCCAGGGTCCCCCCGTGTTAAGAGAGCAGATCCCACCCTTTGACAGGGATCTCCCATGGCTCTTCAGAAGGGTCAAGAGGTCCGCAGACCATAGCCGGCCTAGGCTATAGAGAGGGGGCCATAAGGAGGAGGGGAAGGCCCTCTTGATCTACCCTCTCCAGGACTCCAGGAAGCAGTGCTATTGGGGGTGATGGCTCCTGATAAAGGCACGGGATTCAATGGAAAACCCGAAGCCCCGGCCACCGAGAGCAAGGATGAGCGCAGGGCAAAGTACAAACTCCCTGAAGCACCAAGGGTGGCAGGGTTAGCGGAATATGTGTTGGGTGGTCGCCGAGAGATGACAACCTTCCATGAAGCGCGTCGCTCGATGAAGCCGGAGACACCCCCCAGCCCGTCAGGAGCGCTTAGCCGCAGCCCGTTTATTGAAATGATGGTCCTCGGACAATATTTCCCTGGGCTGGGGCTTGTGTCACCACCCCTAGGGAGGGGCACGGGCAGTGACACTCCGCTTCTGGGATTACTTTTGCAAGGCACTGTATAGAACCCTATAGTTTTGCAATGGGATGTCAAATGGGATGCCCCTCCATATAAAACTTCACCTCCTTCTTGTGCATTCAAAAACAGATATCTCAGTTACTTTTTAATTATGGCTTAGCTTTTGAAACAAGTGGAGTTAATTAGGAGGAGCTTTGAGAAGAGTATCCCAGCTTTAAGACTGATTTTCTAGTTTTAACACCATTAGTGACTAGATTCGAGTTGAAATATTCTAGTTTCAGAGCAGTTTTGCAGTTTCACAGTTTGTAAAGTTTTGTTTTGAGGGTTTCTGTATATTTTTAAGATCAAACAGTTTTTGTTATCAGCTAGAAATTTTTGAATTCTTGCCAAGTCAAATTTGCTTAGTACATTGTCAGATTTTTTTACTTGCTCTACGAAGAGTTTAACCCTTTAACCCCTATGAAGATACTGTAATTAGAACAGTTCACCTGGTATTCTTGGCTTTTTTTAAATATTTTTGTCGTAACATTTTCTTTGTATAATTTTTTGTACGTTTTTCTTTTCAGATGAAATAAAACTTTCAAAATCTGTCAAAAATGTATTATTATGTTATGCTCAGAACAGTTCGTAATAACAAGAAAAGTAAAAAAAAACTGATTAGAATTTTCATGAAGTTTCACTTTATAAACATATATATTCTTTATATACACATATATCTTTATAAACACTGTAAATGTAGATCAACAAGACTTTCGATACTACAGAAATGAACCTCAAACTATTTTACATTAACTCAAACAGTTTTGTTTGGATAGGGCTTTCAGTGTTGTTTTATTCTCATATGTTCAGGAGATTTATAGTGTCCCTAAAGCTTTGGCCTCTGCCACAGATTCATCTCCAGCCCTCATGAGGATTCCCCTTCATCAGAACAATCTTTATAAATATAAAGACATTACACAAGATTAGATAAGGTTTGTCTAAAAAAACTTGTGTTTGTACACAAAAATGAGGAAAAGATCAAATAAAAATGTAAAATGATTAGATCAAATAAAAATAATGAATGAAGCAATATGTTGTTGAATTCAAGAGCATGAGCATTAATAAAGCAATATTATTTAATGTCAATTAGAAAAATTACAGTACTTTTTGAAAAACATCATTGTTGTAAAGCTGTGAGTAAACCCTGTGTATAAACACCATCACGTACTGTGGTTGAGATGGTGACACACGCCCCCTGCCTGCTGCTGCTGTTGTTTATCCTGTTCCACAAATCTCCCAGAGGCTACCCTCACGATCTTTCAAATAAAATTTACAAATAAAAAAATATTTTTTCTTGCAGTGTAGGGCTGTGAAATTTTTTACATTTCAGAAAAAGAACAAGTCTGAAGAGTGTTTTGGTGGTCTGTAGAGCTTGATTAGTAGAATTTGTAGAACCTTTCAGCTCTGCACCCAAATATTCAAATGAGTAATAATTACCAAATTTGACTTGTTCACACACTAAAAAGAGAGCGCCCCCTCCTCTCTTGTTTTTTCTACAGGCACTCATAAAATGTAAATTTTGGGGAGCTGCTTCATCAAGAACAGTTGCACTACACCAGTCATCCAGCCATGTTTCATTGAGAAGAATAACAGTCTAGCTTATTGGTTATGATAAATTCATTTACAAGGTGTGATTTGTTTTTTAATGACCTTATATTTAACAATTTTAAGAAGACAGGAAGGGTTCTTTGCTATTCTGTTTCGCTGCAGGTCTGGCATGGAGTAAGCTGCTGGATCATAGGACATTCGCTTGTTAAGTAAATTTATTGAAAGGTTCCTGATTTCCAGTAAAGTCCCCTGAACATATCACAGAGAGCTGCTTCCAGATGAGTTTAGAGGTTTTTGGTCCCCTGATGCTATGGCAGCAGCCACAGGGCTCTATTTTGAGGTGGCAAGGGTGCCTGCCTTTTTTGGGGGGGCTTTGGCCAATACAAAGCTGCACGTGAACTTAGGTCAGAGTCTTGTCCCTGCACAAATGTAATTTTACTATCATGAAACAAATACTACACTAATTAAAGTCTTGTTGGCTCATGTGAAGCTATAGTAGTATGCATAGTAGAATAGAGTTGCAACTAAAATATGCGAGGCAGTAGCCTTTCAGGAACGGAGACTTACCAACTGGCCTGGGGGTTGTTCATATTAGTTAGCTAAGTGCTAGTCAGATGCAGATTTAAATATAAACATATTATACAAGCATTTAAAATGATTTGTGACAAAATGCACCAGGGGTGATTTCTTATGAGAGATGATAATTTGGGTAATTCCTTATGATTTTTTTTTTGGTGTGTAAATGAACATATATGACATATAAATGTTATGTCAGGAAATGTTAAGTGTGTAGTTTCTGTGAAGTTTGACTTTTGGAGACATTTATAAGGTATATAGGTTACAATGCTAGATCTGCACCCAGAGTAGTGGTCTTGCTAGTCAGGGCCCTGGCTAGTGAGCTGACTGAATTGTTTAATCCATACGGCACTAACCGCATCATATAGTTTTACAGGGACCCTTTAAAGGCCATCCATGGCATCACTGTAAAAGATACTTTGTTTTCTTCAAGCAACACTTTGATGTTCATGAATTGATAATCACTTCACCACAGGTACAACATCACAAATCCAGCTCTGAAAGGCTGTGTAAAGATCACAGCAGCTGCTGGAGTCACCCCCGACATTATAGAGAAAGTGGGCATCGGCATAGGCTGTTCCAACCAACTACTGGTAATCAACATTTTCTTTCTGCTTCTAGTCATGCTCCTAGCTCATAAATCATGATAGGTACTGTCAAAACAGTGTGGTCTATGGCCTTTTTAGACCAAGGGCATTGATAACAGAAGTGGATTTGTCAGTAGACGACTACCTTGGGCCCACAACTATTTAGGGACCCTGTAGCCCTGTTACCCAACCCTCTTCAATGCACACAGTGTAAGTTTTTATTCACAAATTAATTAATAGCATATCGAGAAAGATAATTCCCCAAAATGTCTGTGGAAGACTTTACTTTAGGCCCCAAGATGAGTCTGCCACCGACAGAAACATTTTTTGTCCTATTCTTAGTACAAGTATTTTCTAGTTTTTCACTCCCCCTTAAAATCATATTAATGTTGAGTTGAGCTCTAGTGCAATATAAATTAAGTATGGATGGCCTGTAATATGCATATGAGAATGGATGCTTATAAATCAGACATACAACATTAAAGTCTAAAGACAACAGACAAGTTTTAAAAGATTTTAATAAGTTTATTTTGACCATAAGTAGAAACTTAATTGTTACTTTCGTAACCCCATTTCCCGAACAGGGAAAGGAGACTTATGTCAGTGAAGACTATGGAAAGCTCTGGTAGGGACTCCGAACTCCCTTCACATTTTTTTCAAACGGCCAATGAGCGCCACCACTGACGGTCACGCGATCATGCCATCGCTAACAAAAGCAAATGCAGTCGCGACACTCTTCATGTTGTGAAGCTGGAGCCATACACATTAACACTGGTGTCGATTGACCTTTTAAGAAGCGTGTGGAAACCGTTGGATGCCACTAGCAGACCTTCCCATAGTCATCACCGACATAGTCACAGTGACCGACTGATGGGGAACAGCATGGACACAAGCTGGGCCACCTGAGTTTCAAAAGTTACTCTGTTTATGTCCTTTAGCAATGCAAGTCAGCAATTCTTGTCATGTATCAAGGCTTGGTTAAATGGAAGTTTTCCATATTTAGAAATGTTTAAATAATGCAAAGAGATTGGCTGGAGTCTTAAATGTTGCGGACTATAATAAATTTTAATTTTCAAATGATTTGACATAACTGGTGTCTTTAAAAGATTTTATGAATCAATGCATAATAAAATAAATTAAATCATTAAATTGTGTATTTATGGTTTAATAGATAATTAAAATAACTTTTACATTATTGAAGAGCATTGAACATTGTCAATGCACTTTAAACTGCTTGTGACATCTTATGGTAATCGCTCCAGTTAGTCTGGGATTAAAATAAATAATTATTTTATTCTTCTTTTCTTTTTTAATGAATCAGTTTGTGATGCTTTTTCTTTCAGACGGTCCGAGAAGCAGAGTTAAGCTCAGGCAGTGCTTTGGAAAAGCAGTTGGAAGACTTCAGTTTATACAGCGTAAAACTTTCTCTGGGCTTCAGGAGCACGAGAGAAGAAGGCATCCTGGTACAGAGCACAAGAGATGTAAGCATGTGTTATATATCCAGCCACTGCATGATGGTTGTTGCAAGTAAATTTAATGTATAGGATAATAATAAAAATAGTTTATTACAGATATGTTTAGTGTGGATTCAGTATACTTAGAGTGAAATGTTTCCTGTTTTCTTTAAACTGTGAGGTTTATGAGAGATCATACAAACTAAAATCATTGTCTAAGAAGATTGGAATTTTTTTACCTTTGCTAAGCCTTCAAATTCTCTCTAAGTCTAAATCAAGGGGGGAGATGTCTGGACATACTGTGGAAGAAAAATAAACCTCAGAATTAAAGTAATTATTAAAACATCATATTTTATTGTTTTTGTTGTTGTAGGTCTTTTTGCACTTTATAATTGATACAAATGATTTGAATACTCAAATTTGACTGAATTCTGGCATTTGTTATCTCTCAGAGTCATCACACAGTTCATTCTGTGAGTAATTATTATCTCTATTAGTTTTTCTAATGAAATCAGTTGTTCATGTTATTTTAATTTTATGTCTATATAGATGTATCTATGTACTCATACATTATCAAGATAGTTAAGCAATGACATTCTTAAATTGTTAAAAAGTTGATCTTATCCACCAGACCACAACTGTCCTGCTCTTAACTCTAGATTTCTAGTATGATTCATGGTTAATTCTTAAAAGTGCAGACTTAATTTTTCCACTAAAGACACCCAATTCATTCAAATTAATTAATAACATTATCTTTTAAAATGTACTTTAGCTTATTACAGTAATGTATCAAGTCAGCCTCCCAAAAAGGCTGGAATAGCATTAATCCAAGTCTATGTTTATAAGTCTGATGCTTGGCCAGTTCCACAAGTAAATTTAACTACAGATTTTTAATAAATGAATAATAATTTGGACATAGAAGTGCTTAGGAGATTCTGGCTGGCGGCCCATGAAGAATGACCTCTTCACATTCAGGCAGCGATAATATTCTTTAGTGGTGTTAATGTCCATGGTGGATATTTTTTTTCTTGTCGTTTAGCAGCAGGCCATGTTTTCTAATAATGCCTCCTCCAGTATATGTACTCTCCTAGAGTTCCCTATTTGAGTAACAATGGGTCTACGTAAGTAATGAAGACATTTATGAAGTGACACCATGCTGTCTGTCTTTTGGTTTGATGTAAGCTTCAGATAATTTTCACTTTGAAAAGGTTTGTAAATATCTGTTGTAGGTCCTAAAGTTTTTTTCTGGCTTAACATAGGGACACATGACAATTTTATTCAAATGTATTGCATATATGACATACCATAATATGTCTTTTGTAGAATATTTCCCTCAAGCTTTCGCTGGAGAAAGGACATGTGGTGTTGAACTGCCAAGACATAATCTTGAAATCAAATAAGCAGTACCAGGATGGAGACTGGCATTATCTCACTGTCAACAAAAAGGGTCAACGGTGAGAAGCATTACTTTGCAATCCTTACATTGTCTCTCATCTTCCATACCTTCTGACAAATCCTGGGCTGTTTGTTCACATTAAAAATACGGTGTGACTGCTTTTTGTGTACAATGTATATGTAGGGGTCCCAGTGCTTGGCCCAAAAACGGATACCAGTCGGGACTGAAGGCTCATGTGTTCTGTCTTGAAACAGTGCTAAAGGATTTTTAATAATTCACATAAATTCGTATATCTGACTACTTAATTGATTTAAAAAGGTTTTATCTGTACCATTATTCTTGGTCACAGCCAAGAATGTTAGTTATTAATGATAATATTAAGCTTTAACCCACTCAATGATCTTTAATTTTACTCACACCCATTGTTTTATTATGTGAATGCTAACACTCTAGACCCAGGAGAACCCAGCCTTATATATGTATATATGTACATAAGTTACTCAAAATGCTTTTACAGAAGTATACACTGACATAAATCCAGCTAACAAATGTATGTCACAAGTACACTCCGGGAACGTTACCGCTAATGTCACATAAACCTTAGTTTGTCCAGTTTTTTTAACATACTGTGAACGTTAGTAAAAAGTTTTTAGAACTCTCATCACTCACAAAAACGTTCTAGGAATGTTCTGAGAACATTGTTTCCTGAACATTTTCATTAAACGCTGTGAGAGAATGTTCTGAGAATGTTGTTTAGATAACGTTTTTAGTTTACCGTTATTAGAATATTACTAGAACATTCTTTCTGAAACATTATGAGCTAACATTTAGACCACCTTTAAAGAACATTAGCGAATGAATGGAACCTAATATTTTTAATAAGAATATGTAAAAAAAAAAAAAACTCTTAACGAGTTGTTTCAGCTTGCACTCTACACACTTAGTGCTGCCACCATGATGGTAATAATTCATTTTATTATGGTGGTTATTCGTCTTCTCTCTGACATCTTACTCGAGTCATGTTTGTGGCGCCCTAGGTCAGGCTTCGTCCTCTGAAACACTTTATTAGACCCCAGAGCATGACCAGGCTTTTGTTTACTAATTTTTTTTAAACACACAATAAAAAGTACCACGCAACATTAAACAGGCCATCCAGTGAAACAGGTGCTTAAGAAAACCATATTAGCTTTTTCCTACCAAAACCATTGGCTCAATTATTATAATTATGGGTGCAGCAAATCACACGTGAGTCCTTCCAAAGTGATCTGTGATATGCAAAATTGTGTTGCACCATGTTTTTCTGAGAAAACCAGCAAGACTGGCAAGATTTTGGCGACAAGCAGTAGAACTGAGTTATTGAGCCACCATCATCAAACCATCAGTGAACCCTTTTGCACTCTCATCATCAAATACAGTTTAGAGGAAAGAGTTAAATCATCCTGAAATAGAGGGGTGCCTTCCAGAGAAACAAAAGTAGTGTTGAGGTAGTGGTTGCCAGAGAGTGGCCTTTAATTTGAGTGTTGGACTGAATGATAAGATGGGTATGATGTATGTAAGGAGACACCCCAAAACTGTTAATGAACCATACTTAATAAATGAATATTTATGGTATTTATTTTACAGCTGTGAGCTTGTTGTGGATGAGACCGATGTTGGTCAACAGGTGTCAGAATTCTCAGCTGGACCGTTTTCTTCCACTGTTGTCTTGGGAAAGGAGACGTTCATGGGCTGCATTTCCAACCTCTATCTCAGAAGGTTAGTATTACCTTAAGGTACAGTTCATCTGCAGTGTTTGATGCAATTAACATTGCCACACAGTATGTAAGGTTGACATGAAAAGTTGATTTTCTGTTTGAGGAAAAGCCACAGATGCTCCATAGTGTTTAGGTCTGAATACATGCATGGCCAGTAAATCACCGTTTCCTTAGTTTCTTTAATGTTTTTTATGTATTCTTGGAGGTGTATTATGGGTTTTTATACTGCCCCAGTCTTTGAAGAAACCTTAGTATGTCATATTCAATGTTGACATTTATGTTCCCAGAAAGAACTGTAGATTTCCTTGGCCACCACCATACTTGAAAACTATTTGCAAATACTTTATTATGTGTTCTTTGCAGATCTTGTAAAAGAAATGCAAAAAGGATGTGCTGGAAACCTATAAATTAGAAGATACTTTATTCTTTGATAAGTTTTGAGTTTGGTGTTCATTTATAAAAGTGCACATACATAAAGACGTTCACTTATTCCCTGCTAAAACATTCTCTTATCTAACAGTTGTTAGAGAAGATATATTCTAAAATATTCTCTTCTCTAAATTAGTTTCGAATGTTCACTTCTGACAAGGTTTACTCTGCTTATTCAAGGATCTTGAATCTTGATGTATGCTGCACCAAAGCATCAGATTTTTCATGGTTTGGTAGTGTGTGAACAGATGTTCTGGAACTTGTGTTCCCCATCAGTCGGTCACTACAACTTCTGTCAGAAGCTCTGCCAGGCTTTTTAAATAGCCTGAAAGAGAGGATAGTCAAAATTAATAAAAGGCCAAAATCATTTCCCGTCTTACATTGATATATGCAGCAGATTCTGGAAAGAATTTTTGATGGGGTAGGGAAAACCAACAGACAAGTCCATAATTATTTGCTGCAGCAGAAAAAAAAGGCAGGAAAATATGATAGAACATTGGTCCTGGCTGACATGCAGACCCACAGCAAGCAACCTGGTGACTTGTTACAGACCAAGGGTTGGTGAGGGTGGGAGAATGTGGTTAGCGCTGTGTGATTTAAAACCGATTAAGTAAGTGTAATCACTTTTCTGTCATCAATCATTACAGTTCGTGAGTTTATAGCCATTTTGACTGAGCAGCTTCGGTTACATTCATTCTAAAACTTCTTGGCCATGAGTTTGCGCCTCGTATAAATCACGTGACTGAAAAGTGAAGTGAAGTGAAAGAGACCACTCGGCCAGATATGGAGTGACCCATACCTGGAATTTGTGCTCTGCATTTAACTCATCCAGTGTACACACACAGCAGTGAACAAACACACTGTGAACACTCACCCGGAGCAGCGGGCAGCCATGTCTGCGTCGCCCGGGGAGCAGTCAGGGAACTGGTGCCTTGCTCAAGGGCTCCACAGCTGTGATTGTTGATGATGGGAGAGCAAGTGTTTCATCGCTCACACCAACTTCAACTCGGTGGATCTGGGGATCGAATCCAGGGCCTTCAGATCACAAGTCGATCTCCTTATCCACCGGACCACAACTGCCTATTGCTCTTAGAACTTTACAGGATAGAACTCTCAGAACTATAATTTCTCACATAAACCTACACTTGGCATTTAGTACTGATAAAAACCTTGAGAACAATTCAGTTTCTTTTGATGAAATAAATTAAATAATTGTTGCGAAATTGAAATATTTCAAAAGTTATATATTTTATATAGTTTTTTGTAAATAAAAAATCTTCACCTTTTGACTATTTGTGTTTAATTATTGTTAATTATTGTGGTTGGTCCATATTTGACCCAGTGCTGGGTTACCAAAAAAACCCAAGTTGGCCATTTTTCGTGACTGCTCACTGTTCCTGGTGCCTCAGGTCAGCCAGGAACGGCTCACATATAACTGCTCCCCGGGTGCTGCACCTGGGGCTGCCTCATTCAGTTTATCCCATCATTGTCTCTATGGAGAGAAGTGCGTTATTTGAGCAAAATAAAGTAAAAATGTGGATACTTAATGTTAAACTCAAGCTGATAAAAAATACCTCTGACTGACTTTACGGGCCTCATATTCACGTACTCCCTGGACCGCGTGCTCGTTTCGTGGCATGCCCTGACCGCAGGCTCGTGCCTCGGACACACCTCCCTGCCACCTCGAGATGCCCTATTAGTAACGTTAGAAGTTAGAATGTGAATTGTTAACAATTTAACTCACATGAAATGCCTATATTTTTAAGGAAATATTACCAAATAACATTCGAGTTAACGTCAATGTTATGCCTGGTAAAAACGTAACCCAAATAGTGTTTAGCTACAAAACTGGCTACAACAGAACAGATAACCGTTAATACATAAAAAAAATGCTCAATTTAGCACCATGTAGTATTTTAGAGAAAACAAAAAAAAATGACATACCTTTGTTTTCTTCCAAACACAGTTTTCTCCCGCTAATGTTACTCCTCGTTTGTCTGGGGTACTTCGGGTGGAGATGTCTAGGTGGGGGTTATTTCAACAATCACTTTTATTTGTGACCCAGCAGTTGGGTTAAATAATAGAACCCAGCCTTTGGGTCAAAAAATTAACCTAGTTATTGGTTGCCAAACTCTGAAAAAAAACAACCCAACAAAATGACCCAACATGCTCAACCCAATGGCTGGGTTAAAATAAATTAACCCAGCATTTTTTAGTGTAGGAAATGCAAGGTATTCTGGTTCTTTTATTTGTTTATTTTTTTTCAGGTTTTATCCGAAACGTTGTACATTTTGGGCAAAGGTTTTTTTGTTTTTAGACCAACTTTGCTCCAGATCCTTTGGTTGCAGTGCTTGCCTGGACCCCTTTGCTAGAGGATTTTAGCTTAAATCAAATTCAGACTGTGCAGCATGGGATGACAGTGGCAAAAAAAGACAATTGTTTTGTTTTGCTAGAAAGACAGTTTACCTAAATTTGAGACATGACTAACCAACCTCTGTAGTGTATTACAAATGGAAAAAAATAGATAGGAGATTGCAGGGAAACTTGAGAAATATTTATAAATTTAGCAGCCCTTTTAAAAAAAAAGTTGACTATTGATTGATTTTACTTTTATTTTAATGATCTCTTGTAACCATGTATATTGAGGTGACATTGAATGACACCCAGGTTGCAAAACATGTGTACTGTTCAAGGTGTTTTTAAATGTATTTTTTATTTCTAACTTTTTTTAATTGCTGGCAGGGGGTGGGGGTTATTTGTGTTATACATTGTAATGTTGTAAAATATATAAAATGGTAAACAAAAACAGAATACCTAAAGACATACCCAAATCTTTGGCAAAATAAAAAAATAAAATATATCTACGCATATTTATTGGCTATAGTGGCACTTATGTTTAGCCATTAAATCTTTTCATTAATTATTACAAATGGTAATCCAATCATACTCCAATCATGATGCTTTAACTGACATATTACCATAAATAACTGACTTGAAAAAAAAAATCTGTTTTTTTCTATAATTAAACAAATGTTCCCCACAGATTAACATTAGAAATGTTATGAGTATCACAGTCCTTTTTTTAAACCTAAGTGCTTCACTTTAATGTGTATGCATCAACTTTTGTAATCTTATTTGCATATTGTGTATGGTTCCAGAGCTAACTCCCTGTTTAGAGCAGAGGACCTGAGTGAGTATTCCACCACAGGAGATGTTCGTCTGGGCTTCTGCAGCACTCACTGACCACACAGCGGGAGACTAATTAAACCAGCACTTTAAATACAAAGTAAAAAAAATGTTTTTATTGCTCTTTTTCATTTCATGTAAACAGCGGTGCAAGTAAATGTTGTGAATGTCTACAGTTTTCTAGGAATAATTTCCAGGTCATTCCATGTGTTTGATTGTAACCTATTGTTTTATTAATTTTAGTTGTTGTTTCCAAAAATGAAGAGTAACGAAAAATGTATAAGAAAGGATGTGATATACTGTCAATAATAAAACAAAACTGCTTCATGTTGTGGTTTTATTTCTTTACGAAAAAAAGAAAGAATAGAAAATGTAATTTAACTTAATAACATTTAATAATTAGAAATGTTATATGTAAATATACTACATTAAATTACAAGATTTTAAATGTGCTGTAATGTTGTCAGATTGTGGTGGCCAAGAAAGAAATGCGGTCCCCAATTACATGACAGTCTAAATAAAAGTTTATTAAAGAAACAAATAACAAGTCCAGGGAAGGAAGGGCAAACAAAGCAAAACCCACAATGGGGAAACAATGAACAATAAACAAACTAAAGACTGGACAAAACAGAAAGACTAAAAACAGCATGAAAGCAACTATGAATAACTACAAACGGATAAGGAGTAATGTACCGCAAGGAAGAGAAAACTGAGGGAAGCTTATAAAGGAAAACCGATCAAACATAACAAGAGAAAACCCAGAAGTAATGACTGAGAGGTCTAACTAGAAAACGAGAAGCGCGGGGAAAGGTAGGAAAAACTACAAGACCATGTTCTTCAAACAGACAAAACAAATAAAAAATGGCCCCCGTCAGTCACATGGCCTGAGCCAAGGGGCTGGAGGCAGCAAAGGAAAACAGAATAAACAGAGAGAATGATAACTGAAAGATTGACTGTCATTAGGACAAGTGTAGTATATAGTGCTCCTTGCTTGAGGAGAAATTGACATGTTCTGTTGGTGTGCGTAGGAATGATTTTTAAATGCAAGACATCAATCATCAAATTTCAAAGTGCTTAAATTAAATCATAAATGCTATATATATATATATATATATATATATATATATATATATATATACATACATAACGTGTTTGTGTTCCCTTACAACACCCCTTTGAAAAGTTCTATGGCATTACTGAACTTTACTGCTTGTCTTTCCTCATCACATTTGTCTTTTTAATGATTACATTTAAATATTTGTAATTAGAACTCTTAATTTACAATTCTATCCTCAACTTAGCAATTTTTATTGTCATTGCAAAAAGCAGTTCAAATACTACACATCATTCACACGTTTTTTTATTAGCCTTATTAAGGTTTTATTAAAAGATTCCTTTTTACTTACATGACATTGTTCATCATGAAAACGGCCTTACAATTCCAATTACTGAGATTTTCTTGGAGAGAAGACAATGTCCAGTCAGTGCAGTACAATAAGTACAGTAGATATTTATTATGGATCATTTACTTTCTTTAAGAATATTAATTTTAGGTCCACAAGAGAACTGAAGCAGCATCATTTTGAAGGCTCCCAGGTGAAAAAGTTGACTCCTCTAAGCTCTTCAGGTAAGTACTCCTGCTCCAATGGGCCGCTGAAGTCAGGGTTGTACTTGTACCCTTTGGCATATCCCAAGTTCTTCATAAGTTTGGTGGAAGCATTTCGTAGATGGAGGGGTACAGGCGGTACCGGACCTTTGTGATTCCTCAAAGATGCCTTGACATTATTATACGCCTTGTATACCTCCACAGATTTCGGCGCCCGGGCCAGATAAACCACACACTGAGCAAGAATTATCTGAAAAAGTAAACAAGTGATTACATGCAATGCGAAAAAAAGACCTTTCAACATATTGTAAACAATCTTTATCTGTTTCTTACACCCAAATCAGTAGCATGCATCAAGAACAGAAAACATCTGAAAGCAAACTGGAGTTACATTGATAATGGAGCTTGGTACATTTCGTCTGCTTAAACGGGAACAACTGATTTATTGTAACAATTGGCAGTTGTTGGTTTTTGTCACTTTCACACCTCACGGAACTATCTGGGCCTGACATAAAGTCCTGTGGTATAACATCAACTTTAGCCACTGACAACTTGCATGAAGTATAATGAACCTGCATGAAGTATAAGTTTAGTTAAGGTCCAAGCCAAGCCAGAGAAAGATATGGCACTTTGTTCTAAAACTTGACTTATTTGTGGGTTTTGTATGCAATTGTTTTTTTTGTTTTTTTTCTTCGTCTACATTGAAATTAAATCATGAATTGAAACTACTGATGTCATGGACTAGTTATTTATTCATTTAATATAAGTCATGTACATTATTTTTATTAATTTATTTGTATGATAGATAGTATTTAAGAAATATTTATAAATTAGAATTTTACAAGAAATTGTAAAAATTCTATTTCAAAAGAACAGCAAATAATTTTGCTTTCATACTATAGATTGACTCCAAAAGAACAACTAAACTGAAAATCATGAAATTTTACGACAGCATGTTTACAGTTCAAACTAAGCACAAATGATTGAGACTATTTTAGTTTAATTTAGTTTAACGTTAGGTAGGGGGCCATCTTGGCACAGGTATGCCAGTATAGTTCTATCTATATAGTTCTATAGATCTAGTATATCGAAGGCAGCACTGAGATCTGCTGTGATACGATCTGAATCCAGATTGAACATCTTCATAAAAGTTGCTCTTCTGTAAGAAGGGGCTGAGCTGTGCTTTTACAACTTTATCTAACATTTTTGACTAGAACAGAAGGTTAGAGATTGACCAATAGTTGGATAACTCCGTAAAATCCATATGTGTTTTCTTGATTAATGGTTTAATTACGGCATTTTTGAGCTGTTTAGGACTGTATCATAATGATAAAGATGAGTTGATTGTATACATAAAAAGTCATTGAGCTATTGATAGCAGTTCTTTTAGTAATTTTGTTGCTCCAGGATCAATGGAGCGTGTTGTGGATTTAGATGCAGTGATTATTTTATGGAGTTCTATGGAGATTGATATTTCAAAAGTTTTGCAGTGTGTGAAGTAAAGGCATAGAATTTGAGTTAGGTTGCTTAGGCTGAATATCAGTTCTGGCTATTTTGCATCTAAAAGATGACATTTTATTTTTGAGAAGAAATTTGTAATATTTTTTCTGCTAAATTTTATAGCTGCATTTGAATCTACCAATGTTTGACTGTTTCTTAGATTAGCCATAACATCAAATAGAAGCTGTGAGTTATTTGGATGGTTTCTATTAAATTATGATAGTAGTCAGTTCTTGTAGTTTTTAATGATAGTCTATATTTAGACATGCTCTCCTTCCAGGCAAATTTAAATACTTCTAATCAAATTTTTTTTTCATTTATGCTCAAAGTTTCTAGTTTGTCTTTTTAGCACCTTTTGTATTTTCATCATATCACCAGTTGTTTTGTCTATCTCTGACTTGTTTTTATATAAGCGGGGCTACAGTGTCTAGGGTGTTAGCATGAATATTATTCATACTGGAGGGGATTTCTTCAAATTCATATTAATCTGCAGCTACACTAAAAAAGTGAGTAATTTGTGGCAGGCTTTTTATGATTGCATCTTTAGAGATTTGGTTTATATTTCTTCCTGGTCCCCCTGGTACAGTATTCATAGCACAAGATATAAGACAACATAACAAAAAAACATTATCCTACCTGCTTCAACCAAAAGATGCTCAACAAAATCAGCAAAGGTTTGAAAAAAGCTAGTATTGTGCTTTGGTGGCCTTTAGACAACAGCTAATATTGTATAGGCATAATATGCCAAGGTTACATTCTGAGAAAATGTATTTATGATTAAAGATTTTGGAGTGAGAGATCTGATGTTTAGGAGTCTAAATTTAAGAGGGTATGTTTGCGGGTTGCATAATTTGACGTCCATTTCTTAATGATCAGATTATAAATGCTAACAATGTTGGTGCTGTTAGTTTTTTTAGAATTTTGTGGTTTGGACACTGTTTCTATGGGAAATGTTCTTTTGACAGTTATTAGGTAGGTTTCTGAGACTGTGGTGTAGAGTTTTGTAATTCAAACTATTTAGTCAGATGCTAATAAGGACCAGAGATGTTATCTGAGAGAAGTTTAGAGTGTAAGTGCTTAGATAGAGTCAGTGCAGAATAGATTTAGCCGCTACCAGAAGAGATTCCAGTTGTTGAAAATTGCTGCTCTTCTCGACAGAAAGTGATGAGCCACTCTCTTAGCACATTAAGTCTACTGAATTTATTGTTTCTCCTTCTATATTTCAGCAGAGGGCCGGAGATGATAATGTGGGGCGGGGGTTACAGGAGGCGAGCAGTGCATATCAGTTTAGCACCAGGGAAGCAGTGCGCGTATCCCTTAGACGTCAGCTTGAAAGACTGAAATGAATCCCACTGTACACAGGGACATGTTTGCAAATCATATTCACCCTTACAAAGATTGTATTTCGGTAGCTGAATCCACATACAACTCCTGTTTAATCAGCTGATGAAGGCAGCTGATTAAATTCTAAAGCCTTCTTTTCTCTCTTTACTAACATCACAAAACTGTCTGTATCACTACCTCCAAACCTATAAACTGTAGATTTCTGTAACACTGTAGCTTAAAATAGTTTTCTTTAAAAATGTAACACATTCATCAGCAAATTGAATGAATGATAAATGAAAAGATTAATTACAGGTCCGAACTTTAAGCAGGTCTCGTCGACAGAGTGCCTGCAGTCCACTTCTGTTCTGAACCCACCTGTCTAAATCTTATTCACCCCCTCTCATTCATTCTCAGAATTTGTTCTACCCTCAGAATCTGAAATCTCTAGTTTTATTCTTAAGTCCAAACCTACTACTTGCAGGCTAGCCCCTCTACCTACCTCTTGAGCAAAGGCCATATCCCTTTCCCCGTCTTCACTCTTCACTGATATAATTCACTCTTCTCTCACTACTGGAATTGTTCCTTCCTTTCTCAAAGTTGCTGCAGTAACTCCAAAATCAAAGAAACCTGATTTAGGCAAGGTAAGGCTCTGGACAGGGGCGCGACAGAAAATAATTGAGAAGCACTGGTTTAAAAGATGATAAAAACATGCTTTGCCCTCTGTCAGAGACTCCAAGACAAGAGACAAATTTTAGAATAAATAAAAGCCTTTTGCCATCGCCCTCTACTATTATGGTCTGGTACCAAGTCTTTACCATATTTACAGTTTGTTGATATCGTAGTAGATCCTAGAAATGTCTTTAAAAAACAGGAGTGAAGATTTTTCAAACATGAACAAGTTAAAAACCACATTGAGACTTATAACATCTTGGCATTTTTCATCATTTATTGAGCACACTACTTGATATAAGTTTGCAAAGTCAATTGACACCTTGATAGATTTACACAAAATGTTAATGGTAACACATTTAACAGCGGATGTGTGTTATTGTATATGGGGATTTTTTTTTTACCTCACACTCCGGCATGCCGATGAAGTAAGAGGCCTGGAATGCAGATACAGCTTGAGTAAGTGCCAGAGGGTCTGCCAAACCTGAACAAGAGACCAGAACATGTGAAATATCTGGACATGTGTACGCACACATTTGATATCAGAAATTTTGAAATGTTAAAATGTAGAATTCTGATAGTGCTTCAGTTGAGTTAATTTTTTAGGCTTTTGTAAAATGTGTTGTGCAAGTACCAAGGGTGTAATTTTGGGTGAAATGGTTTCAGTTTGTGCCATTTCCTGCATTGTATTATATTTATTGTTAGTTTGTTTAGAGAGTAATGTTGGTCAGTGTTTTTCTTAACATTCAACAGAACCTCCACCCCTCCAAGCGATTATTAACTCACAAAAAAATTACACAAATACGCTCTTATTAACCTACCCCTGCCTTACACTTTTAACAAGGGTGAAAAATGAAGATGATGGGTTATAGATTTCTCATTTTTACTTTATGAACCATGGAGTGTTGGTAAACTCCATGAACGTCAAGCAAGATAATATTACATTAGACTCAAGTATTAGACTCAATGTTTTATCCTCCAGACACCAATTACCCTCTTGAAAAAGGTGTTGAAATAAAATAAATAAAAAGAGCAATACATTGTTTGCCAAAAGAATAATTTAACTCTACCATTTGGAAGATATATGATTTTGATGTTTGATAATATAAACACATTTCTTGTTATTTCTTTGTTATTATTGTTATTTTATCCATGCGTTGAAATTCCCTTAAATGAAAACACTTGTTATGTAGTCTTTTAGCTAAGTAACCAACTTAGCTTAAAGTGGAGAGTTGTGCAACGAGTTAACATCACGGGAAGTCTGTCCAGAAACGCGAACTTCAGCCAGCAGAGACGTCTAGAGATAAAGGTTAAAGCTTACAGCTGAGCCGCGTCATCGAGCGATTATCTCGGGGTCGTTAGCGAGAGTGATTTAGACAGGTTTCGGTTTCGGGTGTGCTGGGACGAGCCGATAACGATCGCTCAGCTGCTGCTGATAGTGTAGGACCTATAAAGTAGTGCAGGGTTGCTGTCGGGGAAGCATCAGCGGAAGCGTTCAGCCTCCTCGCGTGAAGACGTTCAACTCTACCTGCGCGACTCCACCGAGCAACGCCACAGAGTTGACGCACAGTAAGCTATATTCTTGTATCTGTTTCTCTTTTATTCCTATACTTTGTTTTCCTTGCTACTTTCCTCGCACGTCTGCTAACATGTGCTTCCAGTACATTCCAGTCATTCTCTCAGCTGCACGTCGCTCCGCCCGTCCTCGCAGCACACACTCCAACGCTTCAAACCTTCGCTCACTTCGTCTTGCCTCACCAGATCCATGCTCTCTCTCTGTGGGACTTTGGAACTGTCAGTCTGCTGTCAACAAAGCTGACTTCATCCCTGCTTTTGCTCTTCAGTCTTCACTAGACATTGTCGGCCAGACAGACATAGCCATGGCAGCCCTCTCCAACAACTTTTTCCTCTCCCACACTTTTCGCGAGGCGGGACGGGGATGTTGGACTTCTCATCTCTCAGACCTTCAGATTCTCTACCTTCACATCTTTTGGTAAGACATGCTCATTTGAATATCATGCTCTCACTATCACTTCCCCTCTTGTCATACACATCCTCACCATATACCGCCCACCTGGAGAACAGCTCTCCACTTTCCTGGAGGAGCTTGAGGGTCTGCTCTCCTCTTTTCCAGAAGATGATAGCAGCCCACTCTTTGTATTTGGGGACTTTAATATACATCCTCACAAACCAAATGCTATACTGACTTCCACTCACTCATGTCCTCCTTTGACATGACTCTTGTCCCTACCACAGCCACCCACAAATCAGGAAATCAGCTAGATCTCATTTACACACACAGCTGCTCTCCTGATCATCTCACAGTTACTCCTCTGCACACATCTGATCACTTCTTCATCACGTTCAAACTCACACTGCCTACAAGCTCACACTCAACACCACCCCCTGTCACCTTCCGACGTAACCTTAAATACCTTGATTCCTCTCTCTTTTCTTCAGCTGTGTCCTCTTCTCTTTTAACACCTGGACACTTTTTCTCTTTAAACACTCACAATGCAACTAATCGTTTCCGCTCCACACTCGCTACATGCCTCGATCATCTATGCCCTCTCTCTTCCAGGCCAGCCAGAATAACACCATCAAACCCTTGGCTATCGCACGCTCTCCGGGAACAGAGGTCCACCCTCAGATCGGCAGAGCGCAAATGGAAGAAATCAAAGAGCATGGCAGATCTCAAAGCGTACCAAACTGCACTCTCAACCTTCTCAAGCAAGGTAAAAGACACAAAGACAACATACTACCACGACAAGATTGAACATGCCAAGGACAGCCGAAAGCTCTTCAGGACTTTCAACTCACTCCTCTGTCCACCCCAACCTCCCCCAGCAACCTCTCTCACTGCAGATGACTTCGCTGATCACTTCATAGACAAAACCCTCACCATCAGCCGGCAGTTTGCACCACCTTGCACCCAATCTCAGCCACAATCTCCGACACCTTTCATGTCCGCGTTCACTCCACTCACAGAAGATCAGGTGTCCAAACTCCTTCTCTCAGCGCATCCAACCACCTGCCCCCTCGATCCCATCCCCTCTCACCTTCTACAAACCATCTCACCTACCATCACGCCTGCCCTCACTCACATCATCAACTCCTCCTTCACTACCGGCATTTTCCCTAACACCTTCAAGGTGGCCAAAGTCACCCCGCTTCTCAAGAAACCCACACTCAACTCATCACTGGTGGAAAATTACAGACCTGTCTCTTTGCTGCCCTTCACTGCCAAACCCATCGAGCGGGTCGTCTTCAATCAACTCTCTACCTTCCTGACTCAGAACAACAATCAATCAGGCTTCAAGAACGGACACTCAACTGAAACAGCTTTGTTGTCTGTAACGGAAGCGCTGCGAGGGGCCAGGACTAACCACAGATCATCTGCCCTCATCCTACTAGACCTCTCTGCAGCGTTTGACACAGTCAACCATCAGATCCTTCTCCCCACTCTTTCTGCGATGGGTATCACTGGAACTGTACTCGATTGGCTTGAGTCCTATCTCACTGGTAGATCTTTCAGTGTCGGGTGGAGGGGTGAGGTCTCAAACACTCATAACCTACTCACCGGGGTTCCCCAGGGTTCAGTCCTTCAGATTTGCACTGCACAACATTCGAAAGATCAGGCCCTTCTTAACTGAGCATGCAACTCATCTCCTGGTTCAGGCTCTGGTCCTCTCACGTCTGGACTACTGCAACGCTCTCCTAGCAGGACTTCCATTAAATACACTCAAACCTCTGCAGATGATCCAGAACTCTGCAGCTCGTCTTATCTTCAAGGAACCAAAACGAGCTCATGTTACTCCCCTCTTCATCACTCTTCATTGGCTCCCCATTGCAGCTCGGGTTAAATTCAAATCGCTAATGCTGGCATACAAAATCTCCAGATCAGCCCCTGTCTACCTCCATGAGCTCATACGCTCCTACATGCCTTCCAGAAGCCTGCGCTCAGAGAAGGAACAGAGACTTGTGGTTCCTTCCCACAAGGGCAGAAGATCTCTCAGCAGAACCTTCTCTTTCACTGTCCCTGGATGGTGGAACAAACTCCCTGATCCAGTCAGGAAAGCAGCAACATTAACAGCTTTCAAAAAGCAACTGAAAACTCTTCTCTTCAGAGAACACCTACTATAAAAAAAAAACACTACTACCTTTTTTTCCCTTCTCTGTCTTTATCTTCTTCCTCTACTTCCTCACTGCTTTGGTTTATTGATCAGTTGATACAATTTCTATTATGAGAAGCTGAGATAGACTTTGACGGTGTAACAAATTGCATATTGTCTCTCCCCTAATGTAAGTTGCTTTGGACAAAAGCGTCTGCCAAATGCAATGAATAAATGTAAACCAACTAGCAAACAGAACCACTCCTATGTGAACACTTATAATCCCTGTGTTCACAATGAATAATCTTTTTTTTTTATTCTTTAAAATCTTAAACACTGTGTGTTTGTTACATTTTGGTCCATCCAAAACAAAGACAATATGATTGTTTGACTAATTGTGTGAGCACATCAAGCTTATTACTAACCCACATCCTCACTGGCAAATCGTACAAGCCTCCGGGCAACATACAGAGGTTCCTCACCACCCTCCAGCATCCGTCCCAACCAGTAGAGAGCAGCATTTGCATCAGCGCCTCTCAATGATTTGTGTAAGGCTGAGATGCAATTATAGTGCTCCTCACCTATTTCGTACAGAGATAAACATGAAATGAATGAGCATTTCTATTTTAAACTCCATATTGAAATTTCATCTTGACATTCTTAAAGAACCGCTAGTTTTTAAATTGATTGTGTAACATGTATTGTGAAACATAGCTTTGGGGAATACCCACCGCACTCATGCGTACGTTCACTATTAACGTACAGGCCTTCTCCCTCTCTGTCTCCCTGCAGGTTCTCCGCATCCACAGCGGAAATGGATCATTTCTCGTGCACGCTGCTTTATTTCCGCATACAAGTAATGATCTTTATAACACGGATCAAGTACAGTTGCGATGAAGTGCAGAGATTCCGAATAGATCTCAGTGAAACGTGTGCTGACAGGCTCTAAGAGTGTACTTTTCATTGATTTCACTTCGTATTGTGTCTCAACCTCTCTGCTTAAGAAACGCTTTAGCGCTGCGATTAAAGGAATAACGTCCACTACAGATGCATCAGAGGAGCTGATCTCTTTAGTTGGCTGCACAATGGGGGCAATGTCAAAGGAGAGAATATTCTCTATTAAGACCCACTGGTGTGCAGTGAATGTCGCGGGGAGCTTGTGATCTGTGCTATATGCAGCCAAGAGTCACTTTTGGCCAAAGAGGCTTTGCAACATGTAATAAGTGCTGTTCCATCATGTGCTCATGTCGTGCTGGAAACGTTGCTTCTGACAATCAAGTGCAGGATTGCGTCATTACTGTTTTGGCTGTGTTGTTTCGGTAGAAAAACTCTTTCGGGCGAAAACTGAATGCACTTTTGGGCCATTTCAGCCATAAACTATATATTATTATATATAATAATAAATTATAATAATAATAAAAAATGTATAAATATATATATATATATATATATATAAATATATATATATATATATATATATATATATATATATTATGCGAGCTAGCTTCAACTTTTGACGCTTTGACCGTGAAGTTGGTAGCCGCCCTCAGATCCTCTGTAAGACCTGGGCCGCAACTCCCCTCTTGCATATCTTTCAAGGCCTTGGCTTGGACCATCTGAAAGGCTGCCATGACATGCAGGGCAGCGGCAGCCCTCAAAGTCAGGTCCAACGACAGGCTTATCTGGCATAAGTTCACCGCCAGTGCCTGCTCTATCTGGGGAATCGCCTCGTACCCCCTAGCTACCGCGCCGTCAAGGGAAGAGAGAGAGGGGAGACTGACCAACCGCGGTTTCAGAGGTGCTTTCCAAGTTTGGGTCCCCGATGCACTTCTGGGAAGAATGGGAAAGGAGGCGGCTACAGGGTATCATCCCGGCTAACAAACCACGCATCCAGCCTAGAGAGCTCGGGTGCAACAGGTGGAGCCACCTGCAACCGAATTTCTCTGGCTGCCCAGGTAAGCAACTTGGCCGCCTCCTCCACAGCGCAATCTGCCATCACCCCAGAGGGGGAGAGCGGTGTACCATCTCCTTCGAGAGATACGCATCTGTCTCCGATGTATCAGTGGAGATCGCATCATCAGGCACAAAGGAGTCCTCAGAAGATGCAAGTAGCGCCAGTCAATGTGGCGGATATCGAATGCACCGGGGGAGCGGGAAGCACGCATCCCAGCTCGACTCCTCTGGGCTCCGGAGACATGCACTCGTAGACCCTTAAGGGTGGGAGCTACAAAGCCCAGTCTTACTTGTTGGTGGAAGGCAGTAGTGGAAGAGCTGAAGTCTGGAGTATGCAGCGATTGCAGTATCTGGATCATTTTGAAATAGTATGGATAGAGTAGAGCGCTCCTAGCGGAGCTTCCCATAGTTGTCACTGACATAAGTCGTAGTGACCGACTGATGGGGAATTGTTTTCTGTCACACACTAGAGAAGGATGCATCTGAGAACATGCTTCAAATGAGGAGAATCCCTTAACATTCCATTCAGGTAAATTGTCAATACAAACAACATTATTAAAGCACTAAATTAAGTGCTCTCTGCTATGTGCTGCATTTCAAAGACCTTCCAACTGAAACACACAGCTCACTCTTCAATTTTTGTGTTTAATTGACAGATAAAAGAATGTTATTTTCAGCAAACAAGTGCTTTTAGGGGTCTTCCAACCCCTAACAGGACAGTCTCGTGCAGTATATATATCAGGAGCTAGAGCTTTTTGCACAGTGTGAGAACAGATTGTCTACAGGGGAAATTCATGATTTATGTATTATTACATAAAGGAATGAATAAATAAAAAATAAATAAATGTGCATCTGAGTTTGTGTTGTTTGGCGTTATATTTACAGAGGAGTTAACAAGCAGGCAGATGAGGGGTGGATTTCCTGCATACAGCAAAACACAGTGCATCTGCTGCTCAGGAGTGTGGAGATCTTTACTAAACAGACAGGAGTTTCTTCCTGGGCCAGCAATGCGCCAAAGCATCTGCCTGAGGAGCCAAGGACAGAGTGCAAACAGCTGAGCATCCTCTGGGCTGGCAAACAGGTCTACTTCTGCTATACAAAGTAATCCTAGATCTGCTGGACTACCAGGGAATAGAGTCGCCATTACAGATCGGGATTTTCACTGAGACAATGCATCTGTTGTACAGTTCAGTTCAACCTGCTGGGGACTTGGACTTTGACTAGTGACCGACATGAGTGAGAGCTGACAAACAGGGTGAGTGTATCCTGATTATCCTGATTATCGATTAACATATGCCACCGCTTCTGTGTTTTCCATCCTGAGAAATATGTGATGTCCCTTCATCATCATGTTGAAGTGGTTTCCGCTAAGAACACTGCATATAGCTCTAGACAATTTATGCTCAAGAAGCATGTTTCTCGATTCATAATGGAAGTTTTTTGTTTCTGGTATACTGCACCCCACCTGGTCAAGGACGCATAGGTAATCACTATTATGTGCTTAGCTAGTCCTGAGGGGGGACGCCGGCACAGAGGAATCTGATGTCTCTCCAGTGGTCGCGACAGAAGCTTGAGACAATGCTGGAGTGGTTTCATGTGGATTAAGCCGAGCAGAATAATAACTAAGCCATGTGCCCCAGGAGCCTCTTAAGGACAACTAAGTTTGTCCAGACTCTGCGTGCTGCCTTCAGCAGGCTCAGGGCATGTTCCCTAGAGAGGTGCGCTCACATACTCTACCAGTTCAGCTCCATGCCTCGAAGAGATATGCTTGCCCAGGGGTTAGAAAGCTCTTTTCTGAGTTTATCTGAAGCCCCAATGGCTGAGGTGATATAAGAACCTGTCTCTGTAACGAATCAACTGGGACAGAGACTGGTCATCTAGGTACGCCAAGATTTGAACCCCTTCCCACTTAACAGTACTAATGCCACCTCTACCACTTCCATGAAGGTAAGAAGGGACAGAGACAACACAAAGAGGAGGATGCTGCACTAATACACTCAACTTTCAAGGCTAACCGACAGGGGATCTTCAGGTCTACAGTACTTCAACATTTATGTTGGAAAGCAGCGAAGACCATAGAAACGTGAGGCATTCAGTGGCTCTGACACTCTGGTGCAGTAGGAGAACCTCGCCTGTTGACTTAATGGCAGATCTCATAATCCACTTGGAAAGTGTTTTATTAAAGCAAAAAATAGCTTGTGTCTGGTGAATTTCACATATAATACATGTGATCTGACAGATAAAAAGTTAAAACAGCAACTGCGCGACCAGCTCTGTATGTGCCATGCAAAGGAAGGGCTTGGAACACGTCAATAAACTAATCATTTGGGAGTCACTGAACCATCCAGTAAATGGATATTAAAAGACAATGAAAGTGTTTTTGGCCATGAATGGATGTCAGCCTGTGGTTGGGGACTATCAAAACCAAATAATGACCCTGTTAAACTATTTACATATACTACTAATATCTATACTGCTGTCAACATCTAACAAAAAACAAACAAACATTCAAACCTTATTATAGAAATGCACAAACCTGCTCTGTCATAGAGGATATGTGATCTCTGCAAGCCCTCTTTCACATGCTGTTCCTTTAAAGTTATTGTGGGAACACTCCCAGAGGGGATCTGGAGAGAACAGGCCTGAAGTGTCATCTGAAGTCCATTGAGGGCAACTCGAGCATCTCCATCACACAGGTGAGCAAGTGTATCCAGTGCAGCCTGCTCTATACATATCCAAGGCCTGAAAATACAAGTAACTTTAAAAACAGAACTACAAATTGTACATTTTCAAAAACAGAATACAACGAATAACAGAACCATATACATGGCTATCTTGCTATATTATCAAAGTATGACTCATCTGCTTTGACTCACAGATGAACTCACATGTCTTTGTGAACACAACTGCCAGCAGAAGCACTGCCACGCTCTACTGTTATTAAAAAAAATTCCATTCCAGCCATCCTTGGAAGCTCAACAGAGTCAAGACAATAGGCCCCTCCATATGACGTCATTAGCACATTTTTGTTTAATTTGATGCTTGTTCCTATGTTTGATGTTCATGCCCTTTTGGTTCTTGCAGGAGGGGGAAGAGCATCAGGTTCATTGAATGGATAGATGGGGGAATAAAATAGATGCAAAATAGGGCTTTGAAAGTAGCATCATATAACATAAATGGATAACTCAATTCAATTAAAAGAGAGAAATCCAAGTAGATCTATTGACGACAAAAAGTATGGTATCTTAATAAACTCAGCAAAAAAAAGAAACATCCCTTTTTCAGGACTGTGTATTTCAACAATAATGTTGTAAAACTCCAAATAACTTTACAGATCTTCATTGTAAAGGAATTAAACAATGTTTTCCCTGCAGGTTCAATTAACCATAAATCAATAAATTTACATGCAGCTGTAGAATGGTCATTAAGACCTTAACAGTTTACAGAAAGTAGGCATTTAAGATCACAGTTCAAAAAAACGCATGACACTAAAGAGACGTGTCTACCGACTGTGAAAAAACAAGGCCAGGTGTAACAACACCTGCACAGGATCGGTATATCCAAATACAGGATCACACCAGGAACACGCAATCCCTCCATCAGGGCTCAGACTGTCCGCAATAAGCTGAGAGAGTCTGGACTGAGGGCTTGTAGGCATGTTGTGAGGCAGGTCCTTACCAGACATCACCAGCAACAACGCCGTCTATGGCCACAAACTCACCTTCGCTGGACCAGACAGGAGTGGTAGAAAGCACTCTTCACTGATGAGTCACGGTTTTGTCTCAAAGGGGTGATAGACGGATTCATGTTTATCGTCGAAGGAGTGAGCATTACACCGAGGCCTGTACCCTGGAGCAGGATCGATTTGGAGGTGGGGGGCCCGTCATGGTCTGGGGCATAATATCCCATTACCATCGGACAGAGCTTGCTGTCATTGCAGGCAATCTTAATGCCTTGCGTTACAGGGAAGACATCCTCTTACCTCATGTACCATTTATGCATGCTCATCCGAACATGATCATCAAGCAGGACAATGCCACCACCCATACTGTTCGTTCTGTGTGTGAGTTTCTGCATGACAGCAATGTCAGTGTTCTGCTATGGCCAGCCAAGAGCCTGGATCGCAATCCGTTTGAGCACGCTGGAACCTGTTGGATCGCAGGGTGAGGTCTAGGGCCATTCCCCCCAGAAATGTACAGGAACTTGCAAGTGCCATGGTGGAAGAGTGGGGTAACATCTCACAGTAAGAACTGACAAATCGGGTTCAGTCCATTAGGAGGAGATGCACTGCAGTACTTCAAGCAGCTGGTGGCCGCACCAGATACTGACTGGTACTTTTGGTTTGAGCCTCCCTTCATTCAGGGACACACTATTCTAAATTCTTTCTGTTAGTCACATATCTGTGAAACATTTTTTTGTTTACACATTAAGTTTACTGAAAGTAAAAACTGTTGAAAATCAGAGGACATTTCTTTTGCTGATTTTATGTGGCGGGCACTTTAACATCCGATTAAACACAAAACTAGATTAATCAAATGGGGAGTTTGACACACAAAACATAAGCAGTGAAAGTATGTGAAAATTGTGGATGTGTGGAGATAGATAACCACGATGAGGGGACTACTCTCATTACTCAGCCACTCACAATGTCTATTCATGAACAGACTATTTTTTATGCTTAAAAGAGACCTTTTCAGAGTGGATAAATGTGAGATAGGACCTAGTAATATTTTGGCTCAGTCTCATTTACATGTCAGTGATTTTGAACAGTAAGAGACTCACTCTGTGGAGACTAAATACAAATATCCTGAATAACCAAGTCATCAAAAAGAAAATGGAAAATGAGATCAAATGGTATTTGGAAAATAATGACAATGGAGATGTGACCTCACCCATCTTTTGCAGTGATTAGGGGTAAAATATTATCCATCTTTTCATATGAGAAGAAAATTAAAGAACAAAAGTCCCTAAAATTAGAAGAGAATTTGAAAAGAAAACAGGAGCGTGCAACAACTGAGATGACAAAAAGATTAATGAACTAAAAAAAGAAACAGAAGAAACACGAAACCAGGAAATTCAGAGGAAACTTCTTTTTACAAAACAACATTACTGTGAAGCAGGGGAAAACATAGCTAAAACTTAGATTAATAAAACAACAACCTGAAAGAACTGTGTACAAAAAAAGAAACCCCGCAACAAATTCAATAGAATCAAATCTGGAGAAAATTCAACAATGCTTTCAAAAATATTACAAATCGTTATATTCTCAACCACAAACATGTGATGATGTACAGATTGATGATTTCTTGGTCCAGATTAACCTTCCAAAGACAAACAAACAAAATAGCAAACTAATAGCAAAAATTACAAAAGAAGAAATTCAGTTAGCAATAAAGGCAACGAAAGGATTTTCAGGATTTTTCAGGAAAACATGGTTTTCTCATAAAATGGAATAAAATAATGAATTACCATTTAACCCTGTAATTACCATGATACTGTAATTATAACAGCTTGCCTGGTATTCTCATCTACTTTTTATTTTATTTTTATTTGTCATAAAATTTTCTTCGTATAAATTTTTTTTCACATTTTTCTTTTCAAATGAAATAAAACTTTCAAAATCTGGCAAAAAAAGTATTATTATGTTATAAATGCTCAGAACAACGTGTAATCACAAGAAAAGTATAAAAAAACAACGGATTTGAATTTAGATCAAGTTTAACTTTATAAACAGCTATAAATGTAGATCAACAAGATTTTTGAGATACAGAAATGAACTTCAAACTGTTTTACATAAACTCAAAAAGTTTTGTTTGAATAGGGCTTTCCCCCTTCTTGGATTGAGGCAATGATAAATAAGATTGTGGGAAGTACCGCCATGTAAGTCTATTAAATAATGATTATAACTTATTTACCTCCATATTATCCAAAATAATTATAAAACAGATATTACCGGGACTAATACATATGGACCAGACTGGCTTTGTGAGAGAAAGACAGACCAAGGATAATATTAGAAAAACATTACCCGTAATGAGACAAGTCGTACAACAGAAATTGGAGACACTAATTTTAAAATGGGCCTTCTTGTATAAAGTACTTTCCAAATTTAAATTAAAAAAAATTTATGAAGATTTAACTATTTTAACAATTCGGTCGATCTAGAAAGAAGAACAAGCCAAGGGTGTTGTGCATTGCCACTCCTCTTCACCTTACTGATAGAACCCTTGAGCCAACTGATAAGGCTAAGGACAGATACAAAGGCGGCGCAGGCGCACTCGGGTGCTTGGGCGGTGCAGGTGAACTCAGAGTTGGAGACTTGACTGGCGGGGAATTTGGACAGCTGACCTTTAGGGGGTCAAAGCAACTGACTGTGTAGCCGCCTTTGCCCTCCTTCGTAGTCTCCTCTTCTGGGACTCTAAACTTCTGAGGGGAGAAGGTGGGTCTTGGAAGTCATCACTGTCCAGTAGAAGCTCAGGATCCTCACTGTAGAGGTCCCATTCCTTCTGTTGGGTGAAGTGATTGATCACCTAGACTGCTGTGGTCCACTTGTTCCTCCAACCCATCCAGGTACAGGGAAAAGAGAACATGTTCTGGCAACCCAAACCTCTGCAACCTCTCCAAAAGCATCTCTGCATAGGGCAGCCCATTCCGCTAAATCTCTTGCAGTCTCTGGGCCAAGAGCAAAGGCTTATGGACACCAATTTGGTCAACTAGAGACTCACCAGAATTGTCAGCTGGAGTCCTTAAATGGCGGTAAATTCTGTCAGGCCACGGAGGCCAAATGAGAAATGCAGACCCCAATTGCATGACAGTTTATTAAAGAAACAAATAACAAGCCCATGGAAAATAAAGAAAACTATGCAAAAAGCCACGAGGGGGAAAACAATGAACAATATACAAACTAAAGACTGGATAAAACTGAAAGACTAAATAACAGCAGAAAAGCAACTACAACTAACTTACAAATCAGGAACAGCACAACAGGAACAAAGGACAGATAAGGAGTAATGTACCGCAAGAAACAGAAAAAAACTAATTACACATTTGTCCACCAAAATTTTAAAAATCTTTAAGATAAATCATTTACTGGGAAGACATGATTTCTTTAGATACCTACTGGTGCCAGGAAAAGAAAGGTTCAATTTTATGAAGCATTTTTTGTCACTGATAAAACCCAGATCATGTAATAAATGTATATCTTACTTATGTTGAAGGCTATGTGAGACTAATGAAGCCAATCACTTTCACATTTTTTGGGACTGTAGGTGGTATGACCTTATTGGAAAGAGCTTCGCACATCATTGATGAGTGGATTGAAATTGTGTATGGAATTTATGTAATGGAAAATATGTCTTACTACCTCAAAGTTGAAAAAGAAAGGTTCTATTAAATCTGGACCAAATGGATTGAGTATATCCAACCAACTGAACCAGAGTTCATGTGAAAGTATTCATGGTTAATAACTGCACTAAATGTAATAGGATGAATATGAGTTGGTGAGCCCCCCCTTAGTTTTCTTTTGTTTGTTCAGATTATGGTGTATAAAAAAAGCATAGTAGGGCAACATATTAGTCTAATATAAAATACTTCTTGTACAGGTATAGATCTATCTGAATGGAAATTTTGTATACAATGTGAGTAACTGGAAATATACCTTTCTAAATATAATAAAAAAAATATTTTGTATAAATATTTAAATAAATGTTACATTGTTACTAAACTATAGTATATAAGCACATTATGCATTCAAATAGATAATGTAAATAAGATAGATAATAAAATATAAATATATTAATATTAAGATTATATATATATATATATATATAATATATATAAAATATGTATATATATATATATTTTAATACAAGTGCAACATATATTATCAGGTACCATGCAATTAATGGAATCAGAATGTATTGCAATAATGGACAGTATTGCTGCTTTGACATCTTTTTACTCTAATATAATGATAATGGCAATTAAATTGCTAAGAGCCGTCTCTCCTGATTTCCTGTTATAAACTGCACAATCTTTCTAATCACTTTTGCTTTCTATAAACCAAACTTTTCAAAAATCTAAAATTACTTGCATGAAGACAGTAAAGGGAAGGCAGTTAATCATACTCTGAATTATTTTACATCATAACACACAGAGAATGGAGTACATCTGCTACTGAAGAGCGAAATGAGTTAGGGATGCTCATGGCCACTATATTAAAAAAGCGTGAGAAAGAGAGAGAGAGAGAGAGAGAGAGAGAGAGAGAGAGATCTGCACTTGTCTGCATTGAATGCTCCATTTTTCATCCCAAACCATGTGATGAAAACATCTATTTGTCTACAATTTTATATTAATACGCATGAAGGAGAGAGAGGTTTCATAGTGTGTATCATGAAGTGTGTGATTCAAATATGAGAGCGTCCAGCGACTTTGAAAATACCATAAACAAGTGCATTTTACTAAGGGAGAGAGAGGGAGACCTGCACTCGTCTGGATTGAAGTGCTCAATATCTAATTGCAGACCATATATTAAAATATTGTGCCTTCACTTAAAATACTTTTCTTCGCTTATTTTTTTATTATTATTGAAAAGATCAAAGCCCACATGTATTCACAACATCTGTGCACATTTTTTAATGAGCTCAAAGTGTGTTGAGGAAAAAACTAATATTTAAAATGAAACCAACAACTCAACCCAAAATAAAACAAGTTACACACGCACGCACACACGCACGCACACACACACACACACACGGACACACACATATTTATCATGGTAAGGTCCTCCACGTACAATGCAGTTTAGATAATTCGTTTAAGATCAATTTTAGGTAAATAGTTGTCTAAAGAATTTTAAAACATAAGCATGTATTTAATTTTCTCCAATTTGCGGTGAAACATCAAATCCTTTAGCCATTGTGAGATGGAGGGGCAATGAACTTTCTTCTAATGCAAAAAAATGTGCTGCCTGGATAACAGGAGTGAAAAAGCAAGAACATCCTTCAGTTTAGGACTCAGGGTATACAGAATAGGGCTATTAACAGGCATGGTGAGAGCTGTACTTCAAGTATGGAGGACTTAATGTGAAAAAATTTTAATCCAGAATGACTTTAGAGTTGGACAAATAACAAACACATGGCTTAGGTGACAGGGAGAGGCCTTACATCAATCACACCTGTCCTAAACTTCAGGATAGAATTTAGCCAACTTTTACTAGGAAAAGTGTATCCTCTACACCAGTGGTCTGGTACGGTTCGTGGGTCACTTGGTACCAGGCCGCACAGAAAGAATTACTTCAGTTTTATTTATTTGTAAATCTGAACAATGTTTATTTTGAAAAATTACCCACTTCTCTTAGTTATATCCATCTATGTCAGTCTTGATGCAGGTCAAGGTGCTCTTCCCGCTCACCTGATAGGTTACTGCTGAAATGAGCCGCAGGAGCTAGCAAAATGAGTAATAAAAACACTTCTTTGGAAAGTTTCTTTCCAAAGGGGAAAAGGCCCTGTGAGGACAGAGGGCGAGCCTACAATTTCCTAAAAAAAAAAGCTGCATTTAACATAGTATTAAGAGTCTTACTTAAATTACGGATTTATCTTGTAAGGCGATTCCCACTGCTTTGCCACATGTCACGATTTTAAGAGGACGCTGTGGTAGCACACAGGTATAGTGGATTCAAGTTTATTATTATGTTTAGAAGATACCACAGTTTACATGCAGGTCGTTGTTGTGATTGGGTGTAGTAACGTGTGTTAACCAGTAGTTGTCACTACCAGCAGTCGGTAGTGAGGGGGGTACTTTTGTAACATAAGTGAATGAGAGTGAGACGTGGTCGATTAAAGAATTTACTTGCACTTAACTTGGCGTCGTCATTGCAAACACGAACCTAACAGTCATATTCTATTATTTTGTTGTATTTATCCTCTACACTTCAAAGACCTGTCCCTGAAAATATTGGCATTAAACCAGTCCGTGGCACAAAAAAGGTTGGGGACTGCTGCTCTACACGACTTTTAGCTGAATGATTGAGAGGAGGCACAAGATGTACTAGTCCGAATTCTGTCTACAATCCCTTCCCATTCATAACCGCAGAGTTGCAATTGCAATTCATCATCCCAGAAACTTTTAATTTCATCTAATTTGAAATTATTGAGAGTATGTAGCTGTATAAATTTGCAATAAAACCACGCTATAATAGACTGAACCTAAAAACATGTTCCCAGGGTTGCTTGGAAAGTGTAGAAAAACAACTGAGAAAACTTTTTTTTATCTCCAAGCTGCGGACTTGGAGAAATCTGAAGAAATGCACCGGGGTATCTCATACCATTTTGACCAGTTGAATTAACTTTTAAAGATGCCCCCTTCACATCAATCATAGAGCGTTGCAATACCTTTTCTATATTTTAGAGAGAACCTGAAACTTAAAGAGATTGTGAGAACAAATATTTTTTATCCAGGGTGGCTAGTGCTGACATACATTTTAGTTTTAAGAATTAGCCCAAAAACGCAAAGCAAGTTTTTTGCAAGAATGGGGTAAGCATACTGCGCAAGCTGTCCATGGAAGGGCCACTGGGCAGAGAGATGTAGTACGCATGCACACTGAATGAAAAATCTGGCCAGACACCCTGGGTACGAGGCTAGAAAAGAGAGAGGATTGTTTTCTTTGACCCAAGCTGGAATCGGGCTTGCATATCAAGCTAAGTGTTGCACCAATGTACGCTGATTGCAAAACCTGGCTAGACACCCTGGATACAGGGATAGAAGAAAGAGATTATTGTTTTTTGTGACCCAAACTGGAACCAGGTTGGCTGTATCAAGACTATTCCAGTATTCAGTTCGCCGGAAAAAGGTGCACGCTAGAGGGGTAAGGCGGCCACATGTATATCCGAGACAAGCAGTTCTGATTTTAATACATCAATATCGGCCCTGGAAGCAATTTGTAGAGTGTTGGTGGCGGGTTCATCTCGCTGGGGGGAGCCCAGCAAGGATGGGGATGACTCCATTCTGCAAGGCCACAGTTGAGACTGAGCATTTTTACCAGACATTGCTGAAAAAAACCCTGAAAATTCAAACTAAACCGAATTATTGATAAAAATCTACCAGGGCCTCCTAACAACATGTCTTACTCAAGGTTCTGTACAGTCTATCCCCTGTTTCTTCAAAAATTAATTATGTCTGTACACAAACACACACTTGCCAATAAAGTTGATATTGATTGACCAGACTTACTCTGAAACGGTTTTTGATGAAACTGGCTCTTCCAGTTCTTGCAATCGAAGGCCGAGAAAAACCGCGGCTCGTTTAAGAATCGAACCCAGAGCCTCCAGAGAGAGCCGCTCCAGAACCAAAACACGGCAACGGCTAAGTAAGGCACTGTTGATCTGAAATGATGGATTTTCTGTGGTTGCACCAATCAAAGTGATAGTCCCACTTTCAACATGAGGAAGAAATGTGTCCTAAAAGAAACAATTGAGAGAAAATGATTGGCAATAGAGATTGTGGTAGGTGTTGCAAATGCATTTTGGATTTGGGTCTTTCCTTGTCTTGTTAAGCCAGCCCTTTTTTAGGCTCTTCATCCACAGAATTGAGCAAAAAACTATTTAAGTGAAAGTGAAGTTTGAATGCAAATTATGTTTAGTTTTTTTTGTCTACAATACAAAAATTCATATTCTGAAAAAAAAACTTAATTGCAATTCAAACATTTTTATTTCTATTTAAGATTACAACCGTTTAATAATAATATTTTCTCAAACTCTAAGATTGGCAACTAATCATGAACTGTTGAGAGCTAATTTCCATAGTATAAGAAATTATCTCAGTGGCCTGTCACAATTATTTAGTGTATTTGCAAAGAAGGGAAGTTGATCTTGATGGATATGACATGGTGTGTATAAATAGAGAGTTAAAACTGTTTGCATTGTAGTTAGACAAAAACTTTAAACATATAATAGTGCAAGCATTATTAACTATGATGGAAAATATTTGTATATAAAGAACACCAGGTTCTAGCGTAGACTGTTTTAATGACTGTCTTGAAGATAAATACACAACAATCAGTCATAAGATTTTATTCATATGTGGAGATTTTACCACTGATTTGTTAAACCCCAATAGTCATAAATGAACTGAAGATTTTAACTGAAGAACAAAATTACAAAACCTACCAGAAATACTCTCAATAAGTTAACAGTATTAGATAATATATTTATGAATGAGACAGAAAATGAAAAAGTTAGTGGAATTCTGAAAATTGATATCAGTGATAGTTTGCCAGTATTTGTAGTAGGGTTGTTCTTAAAACCCACAATTTTCAGTACCAATTTTGGAAACCAAAGTAAAACACAAAAACAATAGAATAAACTACTTATATTAATACAGCTGACTAATAATAAACATGGTAGAATAACTCACTCTTTATTGATAAACGTAAACCTGTTTATAAATTAAACAAAAGATACCATGCTTAAACAGAAATTATATTATCATTATTATTATTGTTACTATATTATTAAAAGCATAGCATTGTGATAAACATTTGTTATAACTTTTCAGTAAATAACAAACCTCAGCTTTTATAATAAATGTATATAAGACTTATAATATTAGGTGTGTATGACATCACCGTTATAAAGAAAGAGTGTCTTGTCATTCACATAAAAAGAAAAATGTGTGATGAGAGCTTTTTCTCCTAGTATCCTTGATTTATTTTCACTGTTAATGAGCGTATTTTCAAGTGTTAAAAATAAGAAAAAATCTGGTTTGTCACTGTTTAAACTAAAATTAATATGACTGAGCATTGAAAGAAATAAAAGTATAAACAGAGTATGGAGCAATTTCTGGAGTAAAAATAACTAAACTTGGTAATGTTTTTAAGAGTGTAAATCAAAAATAGTGGGGATGATTTCTGGAAGTCACTCGAGTGAGACCAAAGACACCGGTGCCCAAACAGCTCTACTCCCCTTTCGCGCAGCTGCCACACTCCTTTGACCTTGCCTTTCCTACAGCCTATCCAAATGCTCAAAGGTACCCTATTTCCTTAAAAGGTGACCACATGGACAATGTTGCGAGAATCAGTGGTCCACCTTAAAGAACTCTTCCCTGAAAAAAATGACTCGAGTACCCTAGTACACCTGTTTCTGTGTTTGCGGGGAATGAGAGGATTAAGTGTGAAAAGGATCCAAAGCGAGTGTCTTGTTTTTGCATTTTTTTATCTTAGATTATATATTACGATTTTTGGTTATTATAACTTTGGTATTTTAATTTGTACTTTTAACCTTTTATTCTTTTGAATTTTTTGTATATTTTAGTTCTATAGTGTGATGCTGTGCTGTCTGAGTGCTAATTCTCTGTTGATATTGAGTCAGGGAACTGAGTTTTGATTCAAGCAGATTTGATGCAAATTTATAAAAGGTAAATATTGAAAATTGCAAAAAAAATGGACGCTCATTATAAAGTGTACAAGTTACGTTAATCATCCTAATCACCAACATAGATGCCTGCTGTCAATAAAAATGTATTTCTTGGGGCATCTCTTAAATTAACTTTTGTGTGAGGAGATTGAGTGTATGACATTTGAAAGATATTCTGTTCATCAATACATTTCTTTAACCACTGAACTGAAAAGAAAAACATGTTTTTATGATACACCAAGAGAAGAAGTAATGCTAATGTGTGAATGTTGTCTTGAAAGAATGATCGGACAGACCGATATTGAATGGCCCTCCGATGACTCTCATCGAAATCCTGTTTCCTTACGTTGAAGACTGCGGATAAGATCCGCTTATTCTGATTTATTCATCGATGTTTATTTAGTTTTTGTTTTCTGTTTTTTGTAGAGATTGGCAAAAGACAGGAAAAAAGGCTGTTCTTGAACTTAGTCAAATGAGGAGATGGA
Source organism: Danionella dracula (assembly GCA_900490495.1). Classification (NCBI taxonomy): domain Eukaryota; kingdom Metazoa; phylum Chordata; class Actinopteri; order Cypriniformes; family Danionidae; genus Danionella; species Danionella dracula. Next base: position 2,542,331 of record UELW01000021.1, read on the forward strand.
ACAAAAGGTTTTTGTATATTAACCCGCACAATTCCTTTAATGAGTGGAAACTTAGAAAGCTTCCAAGGAGGGAAATGTGTGTATTTTGGCAATTGAGTGATTTAACTCAACAATTAATTCTATGAAAATATCAGTCTGGCGCCAAAGAACAGTTCTTTATCTAAAGAAAGTTTCGTGCCTGGCCTTCAAGAGTGGCAGCAAATCACTTGCGTCACTTACTGGGCGACAATATTGCAAACATGGTCTGGCTCTGCATGTTTTGTCTATCCCATGTCATGTACACTGATATCACTGCTCTCGGTGTTCACAAGCAGTACGGTTCTTATCCTCAAGATCCATGCATAAAAGAAGCTAGATTAAAAGTTTTTGTCTGGTCTTTTTTCTGAGTGTCTTCTGAGTATGCGGGGTTAAAACACCGATAAGACTTTTATTTTTGCCTTTTTAAAAGTAGATGCTTGTTTGTTTGCTTTTTTATGTGGAGCAGTGAAGGTTTTTGTGTGCTGTTAGCCGGTAAAGGTTAAATTAGCTTGTAACCTAACGTTATATAACCTTCCTTATAAATCCAAATAATGTAATGGTACACTTTTCCAGTTATTCACTGGTTTTATGGAATATTTTCATATGTTTATTTATGGTAATTACAAAGCATTATTTCATTAAAATTGTCATTTTCATTTCTCGACAACTTATGTGTGCTATGAACACCTGGGGAGAAGTGGAGGATCGTTTCACTCAAATCATTGTGTTGTTCAATGTATTTTACAGGGGTTTTGTAAAACAAACCATTCTAAACTATTTTGAGTTGTTTGTCGAGTCATTTAAGAGGATGTGCAGTAAAGACATGATTTGGACGTGCGGTACGGTGTACACTGGACTGTTTTGAACTTTTCTCAGCCTTATAAATGACTTATAAAATAGGTGTATAACCTTACTGCATGTGTGTGTATTGTTTAGATGTTTACAGTTATAAGAGGCTATAGGTTTGGTTTTCAAAGCAAAACTTTCCCATGTTTAAAAATAGTCCAAGAAAGACGTGGAAATGATGAGCAGCGGAGACTTGCGATTCACCAGCAGATGTCAGCAGTGTCATCTGGATTCCCATTTTGCGCCGCTATTGGCCGAAGACTGCATGCTGTGAAATGACATTGAAACCATGGGTATTGCACATCCAAATGTTTGCTGGGATATGCACGTTAGATCCAGTTTTGATTTATGGTCGGTCAACCGATGCAAACCTAATAAATATACTTATTATACACATAGTAGATGTTCCACAAAATTATGCAAATCTCGAACAACTACGGAGATTTTAATATTATGACAAAAAATAAATAGTTTGAAGATAAAAGCTTATCTGTTTTGTACACTACATATTAATATATTTGATTTTATGGTCCTGATGAGTATAGATTAAAAAAAACCTGCTGTGTACCCCTAAAAAGCTAAAGGATTTCGTTAAAATAGGTCGTAATGTTAGAGTTATAAATGTTTAAAATTCCTTTTTTTGCAATTTTAAACTATAAATTTACTAATGAACTGACATCAAATTAAAAGACAAAGGTTGATAACTATTTTAATTATAATAATGCACAAAATTAATGAAAAACATTGACCATTAGTTTTTTTCTAATAATACATTTACATAGAAATGAATTCATTGTGAAGATAAAGTTAGTTATCTCTCTTTGTGTAAATTATGAACACGTAAACTTCATATTTGTTTAGCATTTTTGGCATTGGCCCTGTTTTTAGGTGCTCTCTCAATAAGAGATCTTTCAAGAGTTTCAATAGAGGTGATGAATGTGAGGCTGTGTTTATATGAACTCAAATCTACTTTCAGACATTCATCTCGGATATTTATCTGTCGAGTCAGCAGTTATAATAACATTATATTAGAGTATCATAAATTTGTGCAGTTGCAGATATGAGTGATTTATTAACTTTGCAGCTTAATGTTCCTGCAACTACGACAGGCATGAACCGGTCAGAGAGAGGGGGAAGAATGCTTGTTTGGCTTCGCTTGTAAATAACTGCCAGCATACTCGTGACATTTTCATATTTCGCCTGTTTAAAAATAAACTAGATGTAAGATTAAATGTGAGAGATCCTGTTTTTAGAAACAGTTAAATTCATTAAGAGGCCGAAGCGAACAGGAGCTTTATAACCTTGGTCAATGGATGGACGAAGGGGTCTGTGATTTCATTGGACTAGTATAGTGTCCTTCAAGAAAACAAATAGGCCATGATTCATGTGTCAATGATGCATTCATCACGGCCGATAATTTTTTTATTACAATCTGCATCAGTCAGTGATGCTACCACCCCACTGGATTGCTTCTTCAGCTTGCAGGGTCCTTAGCCGTCACTGTACATGGAGTGATTGGTTCCAGTAGCTCGACAGAAAGAAGGTATGCATCTGCTTCTGATTTTATACTCAGTGTAAGCAAAAGTCATGTTTATGAGTTCATTGGTCTGCTCCAAGGTGCTCCCAAATTCATCACATAAGACATACGTGGAAGTGTGGAACTGAAAGTGAACTAGGCTTGTCTGAAATGAGCCCACTCAAAACTGATTTTGGAAGTCAGTGGAAACACAATGCACTTACACTTACATAAAACAGAGTTCCCTATTGGTAATCTTTATTTAGCTATGACAACAGAATGCCATCAGTGCTTAATTCACTTGGATTTTAACAAAAAGCCTCAATGCCTGTCGTTTGTCATTCAGGTCATGCAGTGCAGTCAGAAAACTAACCTGCTGTAATTTGTTGAAGCGATGGATCTCATCGATGAACAGAACCGTTTTCCTTTTGCACAATCGCAGTTCATTCTGTGCTTGTTTGATAACTTCCCGAACGTCACTGGTGGAGGCACTAGTGGCTGAGAGCGTCACAAATCGTCCTGTACCTTTCTGCCTTATAGAGCTGGCAATTATATGAGCCAAGGTGGTCTTAAAACAACAAATGCATTACATTAGCAAGTTATGCATTTAAGCAACCAAATAAGAGAGGAATCAAAACTGAAATCTCAGTGTTTATGGTGAAAGAAAGGGTTTAGCCACAATGTTAAGGTGGCCAAGAATAGAATCAGTGCTGGGACTTTTTAGATTAACAGTTTTTAGTTATAATGAGGTTTTATTGGATTTGAAATTGAAAGATTATTGAAATTGAAAGATTACACTGACACTCTACCACTATTAAGGCTCTAATGTTTACATGACGGCTCACAAAACATACGTTAGTTTTGAAGGAAAAAACTGTATAAGTAAAGAAATGAAACCTTACATAACTGACAAATGACACACAGACAACAGATGTCAGGCTGTTTGAATTATATTTTAAACTAACTAGTTTCTCTGACAAAATATTGAAACCTATTTTTTAGTGCTGTCAATTAACCTCTGAATATTTAGCGTTTTACATTATAATAATCATCCCCCTTATTTTGTGAAAAAGGATTTTAAATTTTCACTCTAACTATATCCTATTCTGCTTTACTACATGGAGTAAGTATTACATTTCGATTTCTTAAGAAGCAACCATTCAGAAGAATTAAGACATGGAACATGCTGGGTTAAACCATAATAAAATATCTGCAGCATATTCATCTAAAACTTAACTCAGTAGGTTCAGGAGATATTAATCCTTTTAATATCACAACTTGTAAAAAGGCATAATAGGAGCTGTTTAAATAAACTATTAGATATTTAAATTAAGTAACTATTAAAATTGTGAGCTGTTATGGAAAAAACACATAGTTCAAAAGGCATATACCTTTCCGCAACCTGGTGGCCCCCAAAGGATCAGGGATGGGATCTCCTCAGATTGTACAAGGGATCTGAGCAGGGTCTCTTCACCAATCAGCTTATTCTGACCAAAATATTCTTCCAGTGTGTTGGGTCTCATCACCTCAGCCAGTGGCTTTTTTAGATTCAGCTTTGATGGCCTACATGTAAAAGAAAAGCACAGTAGCAGACCAATACAAATTCAGCCTTGTTTCTTATGTTTAATTGTGAAGTGTTGTCTCCCCCTACCTTACAAGCTTGAGACAGGATTTAGTGACATCAGACACCTTTTAAGGAGTTCACTTTAGGAACTAAGGCCAGCCCCAATGCTGTTTGGCCAAGTAGCTTAAGTCGGCAAGCTCTCAGAGGACTAACTCAAGATGTAAATGGATCGTTGATGTGTGTCAGATGCAGATAAGATGAAAATAATTGTTAACGTTGTTCCTCTAAAAAGCCATTAAAACGCTACCAACGATGTTTTGGATATATTATCATTTCTACTGCCAAACATAAACCCATAGGTTTCCGGCTAAGTCTAAAAAGATGTCTGATTGACTAAAGGTTTGAATTTGAATGTCTTAAAAAGGATTGGGTACCGAAATCCAGTGTCAATATGGAACCGGTGCCTCTAGAAACTGGTTTGAACCAGACCGGAAGAGAACGTGAATTTCAGCGGCTCATTCCGATGCCACTTAAATACCTGACCTGTCAGGCCATGCCGATCACACGGAAGCAGGTTGTCTACCATTCGCTTAGGTTGCTAAATTAAACAACTCGCATTAAACTAAATGCCAAAACTTAACGATCGAAAGTGTGGCTATTACAAATGAAAGGATTCCAACACCACGACGTGCTGCAAATGTTTCACAGCAGGTGTGTCTAAAGGAGGAAGCACAACAAAGGAAACATTTGATGTTATCAGTTTTAAATATCTGCCATTAAAATTATGTATTTACATGTTTTTTTACATTTTTAAAATAAAAGTAAGCACATTAACAAACACATTAACTATATGCTCTGAGAGCAATTAATACCATATATTTTAGTTTTCAAGTAAATACAGTGATACCTTAAGATACGAATTTAATCCATTCCGGGGTGGTCTTTGTATGCTGAATTTTTCGTATGTCGAAGCAAATGTTACAAGTAAAGTCCCTAATCTATTGCAGGTAACCAGTGAAAAATTAACTAGGATTCTTTAATCCTTAATACTACACATTATACATCTAACAAATGATAATAAAAAAAAAAACTAATAAAATAAATGAACAATAATAAGCCTTACTGTATAATACTGATGGTTGGACAAGGAATTACATGATGAAACCAATTTCAATTGAGTCCAAAAAGATGTTTATTTGAAGTTGCCAAAAATGTAGAACATAACAAAAAATTAATTAAAAAAACTGTGCAAAATGAAAAAAAAAAAATGCAATAATGTACAATGTGGCTACACCACAGAATGATCCACACATAAAGGGCTTTCTTGTTCAGTCAGCACATAATTAAGTTATTTCTTACAATTGTATATTTGGAGAGTAAAGAGTTATAACTACACAAAAAATGCTGTAATGTTATTTAAAAGTCTTGATCCCAGCTGACAGGTAAGGAACCAATATTTTAATGGCAACCAATTTGACCAAATTGCATTTCCATTAACGCATCTGTCGATCAACATGATAGCAAATGAAACAATGCAGTCATAACTCCAAAGCATAATTTTTTTATATATTATGTCCCGATCAGGTTTTTTTTGTTCCTGATACGATCCAATCATTTATGCTTGAGTATCTGCCGGTCCTGATGTTTCTGATCCAATATTTACAATACGATCAATTTTTTTCTCCTGTTTCAATCGTGTTTCTATATCAGATTCATTTTGGCAATGAAATAAGAAAGAAGTTTCTATTTTATTATCCATTCATGAACAGGCAACATATATTTCTTTTTCACTGCCATATTAAACCAAAATAAAGCTTATACAAAATATACAGTGTAAACAATGTAACTAAAATGCTAGCTTTCATTCATCCTTGTGATGCCCCTAAACATATAGTCAGTATTGCTGCCTGGTGTCCTCGGGTGTTTCGGGTCTTCCAACATCATACACCCTCTCCCAGGCGACCACACCACAGTTGATCAGACTGTGGTGTGTTTAAGTGGTGCTAGCTTGACCCAAATTCAAAAAGTGTGATAACAAAACTTAAAAAAAATCTTTAAAAAAAGGTACTTGAAGAAGGTTAGATGAAAATTAGGTAAAAAAAATTAGGTTAACTCAAAAATACTAAATAAATAAACACATTTTTGGCTTAGCCTTTGTGTAAAATGTGCAAAATGAACAGCAGCAGATTAACGCAACACAAAAGATGCCATATAACGATAACATGAATTTTCGGACAAATCTGGCATCTTGAAGTGTCCATCTCCCCATCAAAAACATGCTTCAAGTAGTATTTAGTTTAGTTCACACATGTTTGAGACATCCTTTATTCCTCTTTTGTGAGCAGAAAACGACTTGTTGTTCTTATCCTTAAGTGAGCAGCACTTTACGTTCACTTGGTTTATTAACAAAAGAAATTGTTCGATAAAGCATTCATGACAAGGTGCCTCTTAGACCAGGCGCTTTTCCAACTGTCCTTTGTTCATTGATTTGGAGGTCCAAACAGTAAAATTTTATTTTTACTTGTGCTATCCTTAAATACATTAATGAAATTTCAACTCTTCATACATCAAGCCAAGTGCACACTACATGACTTTTATAATCCAATTAGGAAATCTGGCTTCAGCACACATTTTATATTGTTCATTCATTCATCTTCATGTCGGCTTTATTCCCTTTCGGGGTCAACTCTCTGGCATTTTGTTTTACGCAGCGGATGCCCGTCGCAGCCGCAACCCATCGCTGGGAAATTCACACTTTAACACTATGGGCTCAATTCACTTATTCCGCATGTCTTTGGACTTGTGGGAAAACCGGAGCACCCGGAGAAAACCCACACGATCACGTGCAAACTCCACACAGAAATGCCACCTGCCCCAGCCGAGCCTAGAACCAGCGACCTTCTTGCTGTGAGACGCCCGTGCTACCCACTGCGCCACCGTGACGCTCATTTTATATTGTGTAAAATCCTAAACATGCACACACTACACAATTCAAAGTGCAGCCCAGCCCAGGTTTCCGGCTCGTGACCGCTCCGTAATGTTAATCAATGCAGTTTGAACCGGAAAACAGAAAAGATTAGATCTTTTCAAGTCCTACGGGTACTTCCGTTCTTTTGTCATTAATGATGACCGAGTGTTACACACGGAAAACCAGAAGGATGTTGCGCATGCGCCTCTGAACGAATCCCTCTCCAACACGATTCGTTCCTATGGAGTCACATTAAAGAGTCGTTCAAAAAGAACAAATCACTCATGTTTTGTGTATAAGGAAACTAACTTTACTGTGGTAAACCGGCCACAGTAAAAATATTCCAAATGTGTGTTTGGTGTTGTTTCTGCAAAAAGCCTGCAATAAATTAAAAAAGCGGTCATGCTGAAGATGTTTGGGTATAGTGAAGTGAGCTTCCGTACTACAATGATGGGCGGACCCACTGAGGTTAAAACTACACATTTATTTCATAATTATGACTTAGTATCTCATAATTATGACTTAGTATCTCATAATTATGACTTAGTATCTCAAAATTATGACTTAGTATCTCAAAATTATGACTTATTATCCCATGATTATGACTTAGTATCTCATTATTATGAGATACGCTGTCTAAAAAATGAGAGAAAAATTGGTGAATGTAATGAGCTTCCGTATTTAACATTTATTTTGTATTTCTAAATTCCCCTTGCCGAAATTGGCGCACATACAAACATGGCACACGTGCCAATATTTGCTCAACATTTTAATATTTACCGTAAAGTTGTTGCGGGCTCCTCCTCCGGTATCACAGCTTTCACTAATGCAGGGGGTCTGGAGACGGTGGCTTCCGCTGGGGTCTCCGTCGATCTCCTTCGAAACATAGAGAAAACGGCAGGAGTGCGGCAGTCAGAGGGCTGTTTAATGCGCGCCTTTTTTGACGGAGGTCCGGAATCTGTGTCGTCAACCATTGGACTCCGTAAACATAAATCTAGGTGGCCGTTAATCTTGCTCTGCTCAAAGTCACGCGCGCACACCGGGCACTTCACGTTATCGTCAACAACACTTTCGGACATAATAACAAAGATTTTAATCTAATGCTATCGCAATAAGAGCATGAATATGTTGAATAACTTTGCAGTGTTGCCAACTCCTCAGGCTAGAAAAGCCGCTGTTGGCTGGCACTGTCGCCAACTCCTCGGAAAGAAAAGTGACTATCGACTGGCCGTCATGTGTGACGTCAACGTCTAATTTGCATAAAACCACGTGACACGGGTGACGTACAATCCCCGCACCCAAAGGGTTTTTATCAACGTAAACATACACGTATTGGAGGGATACACGTGTTTCATGTCATTAAATTACACACATGGCATGATTAAAAAACATGTAATGCTAAATAAAATTAAATAATAAAACAAACAATGAGAACAAAATGATGTTTTGATTTTGCTTGATTTCATTTTTTATTTCACAGTTTGTGTCGAGAAATTCCTATTTAAAAAAGTATTTTTATAGTGTAAAAAGGTTGGGTTACTTTGTATTATATGTGACGATGATGGATGTTGTGTGAGGGAGAAAAACCTCACACAGGCATAGGCTTCTATTCTTGTGCAAATATGTAAACAAAACATTTTATAATACTTATTGTTTTTGTAATAAAGAGCCACACTCTCGAAATCTTACGCCGGGAAAAGCAAGAATTGTGATAAATGTGGAGTAGAGGAAACAATAGAACATGAAATACTTGAATATAAAACATTTAAAATGGAAAGAAAATAAATGATGAAAGATATTAGGGAAATAATAATAGAGCCTATAACAAATATTCATTCATTCATTCATCTTCATGTCGGCTTTCTTCCCTTTCGGGGTCGCCACAGCGGAATGAACCGCTAACTCTCTGGCATATGTTTTACGCAGCGGATGCCCTTCCAGCCGACAACCCATCGCTGGGAAACATTCACACACACATTCACTCTTTAACACTATGGGCAATCGTTCTTACTCAATTCACTTATAACGCATGTCTTTGGACTTGTGGGGAAACCGGAGCACCCGGAGAAAACCCACGCGATCACGGGGAGAACATGCAACTGTGCTACCCACTGCGCCACCGTGACGCCCCTATAACAAATATCAAAATCCTAAAGGAAACAAAAACGTATAAGGCAATCATTTTATTTCCTAAAAAGACCAAGCATAATTTTAGAATATAAATTAATAATAGGAAAGGTTCATTTTCCCTCCTTCATATTCAGTTCATACTACTTTCCAGCTGGTGACGATAATGCACCATTAAGAAGGCTTGCAAATTGCCTTTAAACAGCATACAAAGAAGATGAACCTCGCGCCGGCCAGGGCCATTGATTGTTATTTAAAGTGAATTAGTTATGGGACGTTCGAATCATTTCTCCGACTCGGATCTTTGAGTCCCATTCAGCAAAATGAACAAATCTTTTTTCGAGTCATTTAGTTAAATTCAGTAAAATAGCAATAAAATGTTGTGTATTTCTTCTCTAACACATTTAGTATATACACAAACTTGAATCACACTACAAATAAGACAAAACTATAATGCTAGAAGACAAAACAATATTTTACTTAAGCCTACCTGGGTCATTTATTCTGATTCACCTCAGCTCTAATTTGTCTTTAGGTTAAAGTGTCATTTGTTCGACACATTACTTCTCTCTGATGTTAACGAGTGCAGCCCAGCCTGGGTCTTTTTGTCACGCGACCACTCCCTAATATTTACCAACACAATATGAGCCGGAAACCTAAAAAATGTGTTCTTTTCCATCCCGAGTTCTCCGGGTCCTTTAGTTTTTCTGTCACATGACGCTCCCTAATATTAACCAAATGCAGTATGAGCTGGAAACAGAAAAGAACGAAATGACCGAGAGGACTCGAACAAAGAGAATCTTTTAGGTTTCCGGCTCGTGACCGCTCCGTAATGTCAATCAATGCAGTTTGAGCCGGAAAACAGAAAAGATTAGATCTTTTTCGAGTCCTACGGGTACTTCCGTTCTTTTGTCATTAATGATGAGCGGGTGTTACACTCGGAAAACCAGAAGGATGTTGCGCATGCGCCTCTGAACGAATCCCCCTCCAACACGATTCGTTCCTATGGAGTCACATTAAAGAGTCGTTCAAAAAGAACAAATCGTTCATGAACGACACATCACTAAAATGAATGGCATTGACAGGCAAGCAGGCCCGGGGTGGGGACAGTGAATGGCAGAAAGGCACAGCAAAGACATTGAAGCTGCGTTTCTCCATCGCTAGGATACAAAAAAAGTCGCTACAAAGTCTGAAAAGTCGCTAAGTTGGCAACAATGTTGGCTGGCCCAAAAATCACTAAAAGTCGCCAGGAACCGCAGGAAAAGTCAATAGATTAGTAGTCTCTAGGATCCAAAAGAAAGTCACTAGACGTCTGAAAAGTCGCTAAATCTAGCGGCAAAGTCACTAAGTTGGCAACACTGTAAAAGCCTCCCTAGATGACGTCACCATTAAATTGCATAAATACCATGTGACACGAGTGACATGCTTCCCTGCCCCCCTACGGGTTTTTTTTTATCAATGCCAACAAAAAAGTTTCACAGACACACTTGTTTCATGTCATTATTAAATGAACACATATGGTGTTGTAAGTAAACGGAATGCCAAATAACATTAAATAATAATAATCAATTTTGATTTCACGGTTTGTGTCAATAAATTAACATCCAAAATATTATTTGATGAATAAGAACGATTGCCCATAGTGTTAAAGTGTGAATGTGTGTGTGAATGTTTCCCAGCAATGGGTTGCGGCAGGGAAGGGCATCCGCTGCGTAAAACATATCCCAGAGAGTTGGTAGTTCATTCCGCTGTGGCGACCCCGAAAGGGAATAAAGCCGACATGAAGATGAATGAATGAATATTATTTGATGGATGTTGTGTGCAGGAAGAAAAACTCACACAAGCATAGACTACTATTCTTTTGCAAAGAATTTGGAGTAAAACAGTGGAATAGTGGCAAAAGCAGTGGGACAAAACAATGGGTAGATTCTTTTATCAATTTAATAAAAATGTTAAAACAATATATAGAAACAAAGGAAGAACAAGAAGCGAGGAGGTAATACACCAGAACAGGGAACAGTTGGAGGGTGTGAATTAAGAACATGTTAAAATGACGTAATACATACAATAATGGAATGTTCAAAATGTAGTTTAGAAAGGAAGCAATTAAGAGAGTGGTTAGGGCAAACATAAAGAATTTCTAAACAAATACAGTAATGACATTACTAAGAAAGTTAAATAACGTATTCTTTAAGTTTTTGGAACAAACTGATTAAATCAATAAAATTTAAGCATTGATCAAAACGCTGGAGCTGTAAGAGGGGCTATAATACACTATACATAGGTGTAAACCGTCATAAAACCCCAAAAAGAAGAAGTGTCTATCCCAAATGGCGCAATTGTGGATTTGTGGACTTGAATCACTTGTGCCCATGAAGTGCACAAGTCTAGTTTGTGACCTCCGTGAAGTTGGGCTCTTAGTGTTAATTTGAATCATATTTTGTGCTTTTATAGATTTTCAGATATGAAATATTATTTTATAGTTCATCCAAAGGTCAACGCCACTCCAAATTTTCACGAAAATGGCATGTATCATTAGTGCTAGGTTTGTGCTGTAAATGTTTTTCGATATATTAGCATTATTGTGACTGGTGGCGTCACTCATGTTTTGCTTAGTGGTATGTCTGTGCTGAAAAAACATTTGTTTGTGCTGCTTTTATAAAATTGAAAAAAAAAACAATATTAAATGACAAAGTTCTTATTTTAATTGTAAACTTGCCCCATTGTTGTTTTCTGATGATGAAATGTTGTATACAAATTTTTATTAAAATAAAAAAATCTAAAAGTGGTGGACAATTCACTTGCACACCACCCCACGACTACAACATCCACGTGCTGCTTAACATCAGCCTGAAATTCCTTTAATATAGTCTTTTCGAGATCAAAAAGCATTAGTTTATTACAAACTAATTAAAAGTAAGAATAACTTAAGATTACACACTTTGTTTTTAAAACTCTTCTCCAGAGGATGCTAAACCTATAAAGTTGAACATTAACTATACTAACTGTGAACAACGCATTCATATGTAAAAGTATAACTTCTATATAAAGTTTAAGGCTAAGATTTTTTTTAATGAATAATTTAAATATGCTCATAGAAACATTTGGTTCTTTTATTGACTTATCATTACCCATGATAAATACATTACATATCTCAATAAGTTTAAAAACGGGTTGCTATTAATTATTGTTTGGTAATAAATTAATAATATGTTCACGGCAATTATATTTTTTATTATGTAAATTAAATGCTATACACATAAAAACAATACTAGTGGACTTAACTATTTACATATTTAACTTTGGTGTGCTTCTATGGTACACAAATACAATTTCAGCTGAACATTCCATTAGAAGGATTTTTTTCCCAGAAAAAGTTGAATTGTCACACTCAAGAGATGAGAGACCAAGTTGTGAGATCCAAAATTTTGATTTATAGAACAGAATCTTCCAATTAAACACAAATTCAACAGCACAACTAAATTCTATTAAGCTAAAGTATTAAATCTGACACATGCAAACCAGAGTTCTGTAAAGAAGATGGGACAAGAATGAACTGAGGAAAACAGTGTTAAATAGGGCTGAGTTGGTTAATTGGTGCTGGTGTTCAGTATTCTGGGGATTGTGATCTTGAAGGAGGGTTGAGTGGTTGATTAGTAGATTCCTGACAGAAATATAACAGCAAATATTCTCCATCACAACCAAGGGAGTATTTAATTTTGAACCCTGGAACTTGAAGCTGTGTAATTAATGACCAGATCCGGAAGGTGATTAAAAAGTACAAGCACAACTGTATTTAACCTTTTTACTCCTATAATGATACTGTAATTATAACAGTTTGCCTGGTATTCTTGCCTTGTTTTAATAATTGTGTCAGAAAATGTTGTTTTTATGATTATTTTTGCCAGTTTTCCTATTCAGATTAAATAAAACTTTTAAAATCTGGCAAATATCTGTTATTATTGTGTTATAAAGACTCAAAACAGTGTGAAAAAACGGATTTAAATTTTCATCAAGTTTCTCTTTATAAACAGCTATAAATGTAGAGTAACAATAGTTTTGACATTACCAAAATTAACCTCAAACTATTTTACATCAACTCAAACAGTTTTGTATGGATAGGGCTTTCAGTGTCCAATTCACAAGTTGTTTTATCCACATATGTACAGGCATTTTTAACCCCTGTTCCCCGAATATGGAATGGAAACTTATGTCGGTGATGACTATGGGAAGCTCCACTAGGAGCGCTCTACTCTCTCCACACTCTTTCAAAATGCTAATCAGCGAACGCGCTGATGGTCGCATGATCATGTTGTGCAACGCATAAAGCAGATGCAAGCTTGACACTCTTTCTGTTATGAAGCTGGAGCGATACTCACCCTCTAGGCAACTAGACTTACTCACAACCATATGGTTGTGGCTGGGGGACAAAAGTCTCTGTTTCATATTCAGAGAACAGGGGATACGATCACTACTACTTATGTCGTTGACGACTATGGGAACACCCTGCAAAATGCCACACCCAAGGTCCTTCCGCATCGGCTGATGGCCAGGCAAGCCGGGCACATCAATAGTCCGGCACCAAGCAGGCCCTCCTCCGCCCTGGCCTTAAGTATAAACTTAAATTTTAATGGGCAATAAATTCTCTCATACCAACTCATACCAAAGGAGAAAGCATCAATCTCAGAGCTGAAGGGAGACACGCGGAGGCCCGCAGTTTTAATACATGTATGGTTTTAACGAGGGACCTATGGAAAATGCGACTTGAACCACTAGGGAAAGGTCTTTTAGAGAGAAGATAGCAAAGACGGAACCAGCTAGAGCAATAGTTTTCGAGAGTTAGCCTTTCGGGGAACTGCTCGGCCCTCCCGTGCCCGGGGTCATAAAAGATTCAGCCGGTAGTTTTGCATAGTAGTAATACTCTGCTTACTCTACTACGCTTGTTGGGGCAAAAAGAGCCAAAAAGCTAGAGGTTTTCTCCAGGGGCAAAAATAATAGCGCATGTCTCACTAAGAATGGTGCAACCAAAGCTGGACACCCCTTCATATATCTCCGACAATGCTATCACCACCTAGCAAGGCTAGTTATTAGTATCATCAAAAAGAAACCTTAAATTATTTATATGTTACAGTTAGGGGAAACACAGTAATCAAATAAAATATTAAATACCAAAAATAAAATGTGCAAGGAAAGTGTGTGACGTAGTTCAAACGGAAGAGGATGATAAAAGCGGAAGTGATCAAGCAGAGAGAGGTAAGTCAGTGCGTCAATCTGGAAGTCGGAGCGAGAGACCCTTGCTGGCAGAAGAGAGAGAGAGAACGAGTGCCAGTGATGTCAAGGAGCGAGACCGAAGCGGCGTCTGAATTAAGCCCCAAACAGTGGTGTGAGCCCCAAACTTGTGTGCTCGGCCACTCGCGGCTATCCGGAACACACAAAAGAAACTGACGGTCCAAATAACTTTCCCGCTCTCCTGACCCTGAATTGTCGAACGGAAGTCAAACTTTCCCACATGTCCCGCAAGGGAAAACAACAACTTTATTTTTACAGTATTTAAGCATTCCTGGGTTTCAATGAACTGGCAATTTATAAAGGGACAATTTCTGTTGGTGCGATGAAATTTAAGTTATGACTTTTTGAACTTTGTGTTGCTGTAATGAATGACGATGGATACTTTATGTTGGTTTTGGAATTGTTATTGTAAAACGAGGAACTTTAAAAACAAAGAAAAAGATTGTGTTTTGTGGGCAAACTGAAATTTATGGGCAACTTTAACTTTTTTCTTATATTTATGTAAAGGTGAGGAGTCATTTTTGTCAGTTTTTTTTAAACTGTCTGGTACCTGAAGAAGGAAAAACGTTTGGGTACACCACCGTTACAACCTATCCCCATCATTTATCACTCATCCTGCAGCTGATGCTGATTACCTAATTGTTGTCTGTTACGATTTTCTAACCATTGTTTTTCATTTCTTAGTTTCTGTTTTGTCTTTGTTTGTTTTTCAGTCGCTGTCCGGCGAACTTTTCATCGATGGACCTTCAGTTTGTATATTCTTATGCTTGGGAGGTGACTAGCACCTGTCTCAGTTAGTGAGGGACCTCACAGAGGGAACTCCTATTTACTCTACCTGATCCACAATAGGACTTTGTGAAGCTGCTTTGAAAGCAACTGCTAAAAAAGTGCTAATTAAAAACTTGATTGATTGAGTGCCTGCAGATCCCCCACCCTTCTAATCTAGAATAATGCGACCAAGAGTACTTTCTTAATTGACAGGAATTTAAGCTCTACTGATTCAAGTGGCTCGAATGGAGTACCTTGAAGTCCTCTAAGGACATTGGAAAGGTCCCAGGAGGGAACTAAAGATGACATGTAGCATTCTCCTTAAGTGCTTTACTGCTAGGAACACTGCACATAACCCTAATCGATTTTTGCTCCAAGAAGCGTGTTTCTCGGTCCAAAACCCTCAGATTTTGTGCTTTCGGCATACAGCACCCCACCCAGTCTGATGGAACTCAGAACTTGAGCCAAAGCTGGAGTGGTAGCCAAATGCCGCAGAAGCCATATGCCCCAGGAGCCTCTAGAAGTTCTTCAGAGGGACCACTAATCTTCTGCAGACTCTGCGTGTTGCCTTCAGCAGGCTCAGGGAGCACTCTAGAGAGAGGCGTGCTTGCATGTTTAACGAGTTTAACTCCATACCCAGAAAAGATATGCTCTGACCAGAGGTTAGACTGCTCTTTTCAGAGTTGATCCGAAGCCCCAGACGGCTGAGGTGGCATAAGCCCCTGTCTCTGTGGCGAATCAACTGGGACTGCGTCAGGGCCAGTATCAGCCAGTCTTCCAAGTAAGCCAGGATTTGAACCCCTTCCCGTATTAACGGTACTAAAGCCACCACGATCACCTTTTTGAAGGTGCGAGTGGACAGAGACAAGCCGATGGGGAGGACGCAGTACTGATACACTCGACCTTCGAGGCCAAACGAAGAAGGGGTCTGTGCCGAGGGAGTATACTTATAAAATACGCATCCTTTAGATCTATTGTAGCGAACCAATCCCCTGGACGGACTGAATGGACCATGCGTATGAGCGATATCATCCTGAGCGGAAGTCTCAGAAGATGAGCGTTCAGACGATACAAGTTAAGGATTTGATGCAACCCGCCTGTGTGTTTGGAAACTAGACAGTATAGACTGTAAAACCCTCTTTCCCTGTAGGCAGGAGGGGCCGGCTCCAATGCTCCTTTGCGCAGAATTGATCTCCTCGCGCAGAACCGGTGGTCTCTGTGGGTGAGAGAGAGGTCATTAAAACCCCCTTGAACCTGGCAGCATTGAACTTGGCAGCAAACTGCAGTCGATAGCTGTGCCGGATAGTGCGTACGAGCCAAGGTGAAATATTGGGAAGCTCCCACCAGGCTTCCTGAAGCATGCACACATGGACTCAATGATCTCTGAAACAGCGTGTAGCTGTACGCTCTCAGACCATCTGAAAGAGAGGGGTGTAGTTTTAACAAATTTGTTATTCTGCATTCACCATCTCGAAAAGTATTCATAGGTTAAAAGTGTTGCCTAATTACTCAACAAAAAAACGAAAGCCAAAACAATAATAACATTTTTTATTTTTAAAATCTTGGTAAAATGGATGCATTCCTAAAAGTTTTATCCTAAAACTAATAATTTACCAAAATGTCTTACATCTTTGCATCAGTATATCCGTACATTACTGACTAGTTTACTGGTAAAGAGCTGATAACCACTGGGTGATTTCAGCCACAGAGCTGAAGAAAGCTTGGAACATCCCTAAAGTGATACCACACCTTTTGAATGATTGGGGAGAGTAGCATTGCTGATCTTTGCCAACCAAAAAATAAGTCAATTTAGAATGTCTGATTTACGATAGATCTCTGAACAGACCACCCCATGCTGTGAGCTTGCATCCCACCATCAGGTCCCAAGTTGTAAACTTTGAGCAGAAGTACAAACTCTAAGCCCCCTTGTCGCTTCTCCATTAATTTTTTAATGTTTTACATTTTTAAAAAATTTTTAAGAACACAGTGCAGTGGTATTTTGAGCTTTTCCATTGTGTGCTGGTCGTGGAACAAGGCATGGACTGGCCATTGGGCCAGTCGCACAGTTTTGGGCCGGTAATAAAAAAAAATTATTTCTGTGCAATATTCCTGCACAGGTTTTTAACATGTGTTGAGGTTATTAAACTTGCACGCCTGCCCTGATTTAGCTACAAAAGTTAACATATTGCTAGTATCTGCAGCTGGACTAAAGAAAGATGTTACGGTACATTTAATAATAGCTTTAACCTCAAATCAACAATTTTTTTTAACCAGGCATTCAGAATTTAAAGGAGTTTGATGCCTTTAACAGCTCAAATTTATGCTTCTCTTACTAATAATGTGACTGCTGACTTGACAGATAAACACTCAACAATGAAATATCTGAGATGAATATCTGAAAGTTGGTATGAGTTCATATAAACATCCTCACATTCATGAACTCATTAAAACTCTTGAAAGATCTCATGCTTTTTGAGAGGGCAACTAAAAATAGAGCTAATAACAAAAACAAATATAACGTTTACAAGACCATAATGTACATAGATTGTGAGAATTTTATTTTTTCAATAAATTTAAGTAAATGCATTATTACAAAAACCTGTCGATCAATATTTCAATATATAGATCAATATTGCTGATGTGAAACAATTAGCTACAATGTTTTTAAAAATGCACCAACACCCTTTAAAATGAAAGAAAATGTATTAAATAAATGACAGTAAACAAGTGCCTCAGCAATAGTTATGTGTGCCATTACACATCTTGTAAATAAACCATGGTGGGCCGCCATGTTCAAAAATGCCAGGGCCTTTTTTTGGTGCCAGTCCAGCCCTGCGTGGAACTGTTTTTACTTCCTCCCTCTGGCTGGTTCCATAAATGACACTAAAACTGGAACCTAACCTATTCTCGCTAATTGGCCAGAGCAAGCATGACTTATGCAGCCCTCTGAGACCACTGATTGGACCGAGAGAATTTTCACTCAGGATCATAAAACTTATGACGAAGGAAATTTGTTAGTTTCAAACAAATGGTTAAAACTTTTATTCAAACACATGTTGATTAGCAGGAAAACATCCACAAACCTCCATCTGGAGAAAGCTGTCCTCACAGGTAACGTCATGAATCATATATAAAACATGTATGGTTTTATTTATCTTCATAATATAATTTATTAGAAAAACAGATGGTGCTAAATTAGACAAAAATAGACGAAAATTGGTTGTTGATGCTGCTCAACTTAAACAGAGACAATTATACCTAACAATTAATTATTTATCAAAATGCCTCATAATGGGCTTTATAAACTGATTTATCCTGTGATGTGTACATCTGTAACCCTGCATGTTTTTTCCAGGAAAGAAGAATATAGCAAGATCAGTCTGAAGACATGAATTAGAACAAATATTTTGTGTATGTTTTTAAATGAATAAAACTCTTGCATTTTGTGTTTTTATTACTGATAATTATCTGATCATCTCTTGTTAATTCAATTAAAAAAACTACACAATTTGAAGGGACATAATTGAATTAAATTACAAACATGCTATATAACCACGTCAAAAGTGAATAAAACAAATACAGAGACAACGATTAACGTTGTAACGAGAGATACTGTGTTTGAGTAAAAGACGCTCACCATCCAGCTTTGTGAGTCAGCCAGCTGATAGGTTTGGAGTGGGACAGGTGAAGCTTTCTCGTGTTTTAGCAGTACTTTATTTAGCCACTATCAACATTATTTAAAATACAATATGTACATTTAACTATTAAAATGATTTACTATCGCAAAAGTTTGGTTTCAGGACTTGTTTAGCGTCGCGTCCTTACACACAGAACACAGAGAAAAAGGCAAAAACAGGTGTCTTCTGTGTATGTCTGTGAACACACCAACAGATGAACAGACACCAAAGCTAAAGCAGAAAAACAACATGCGTCGTACGGCTATGTGCCATATTTCGCCGAACCGAACTGTTCCATCATTCCATCCCAGGTGCAGGTGAGGCTTTTGCTGAGTTCATATTTGCCATCTCTCTAAACAGTTTTTCGCAAACTCATTCACACATTTAAATAAAACACAATGTTATATTCTAGATGGCCTGGTGACAGAAAGGCAGGCACAGCACAAACATTGTGGCAGCGGTTCCTCCATTTGAAAAACCCATAATCCAGAAAGAAAAAAGTTGCTTAAAGTTGCCAGGAACAGCAGGAAAAGTTGGAAATAAACAATAAGTAATTAATAATTGTTTTGTATACACACACACACATATATATATATATATATATATATATATATATATATATATATATATATATATATATATATATATATATACAAAACAACCAGTGACTGGCTCTCACTTGGGTATTAACTTTATTTGGCAAATGTTAAATCTTTATAATGATATTAATCAAAATTTCTTTTGGATATAGGGTTATAATAAACATGTTTTTTCACCAGTAAATTTGAGCATTTTTAAGGGAGCTTGCTACCAGAGTCAGCGTTGAGGATTTACAGTTGAGGCACTTCCTAATAGGCATCAGCATGGTGTAATCAATTTAATTGTTATTTTTTTTGTGAATTGTTTTTTTTTTACCCCATATCGCCCAGTCCTACTTGTTTATTTACCTGAACCAACAACGTGTCGAGTGTGTGAGAAAGAGATCAGTACTTGTCCTTTCTTTTAAGGTTTTTATTATGAAATCTATTTCAAGTTCATTCACAAAGCACATGTTTCACCCAGCATGAATCAGCTTCACTTCACACCCTGAGCTTTAGTTTAGGGGTTTAGTCACACTGTAATTTTGGCCCTTAAAACAGATTACTCCATTTTTGGTCAGACTCTCCAGAGATTTGTATTTGTTGTGCTTAACAGATTTGAGGTGCAACTTGAAATCATACTCCAGAGAAAAGCTGTGCCCACAAGGAGTGCAGTGGAAGGATTTGGTGTGTCTGACCTCGTGTTTCTTCACTGCCTGCTTTCCACTGAATCCTTTTCCACAGTGCTGACAGAGGAATGGCCGTAACTCAGAGTGTGATAACAGATGACAAGTATAAGCAGTGTGCTGTTTGAACCCCTTTTGACAAGTTTTACAATGATATTTATTTACACCAGTGTGAAAAAGCATGTGTGATGCCAGGCCACTGCGAGACCTAAAGGTCTTGTTGCAAACTTCACAACGGTGAGGTTTTTCTCCGGTGTGAATCCGTACATGTTCGATAAGAGTGCCTCGGTGCATGAAGGCCTTGTCGCAGTGACTGCAGCTATAGGGCCGCTCACCTGTGTGGATACGCATGTGGGTCTTCAGGCTGGATTTGATGGTGAAACTAGTTCCACACAGGTGACAGGTACAGCATTTCTTCTGACCAGCACTGCATTTTTTACTGCGCTTAATTTTCATTTTAGAAGCTTTGCTCTTTTTTTCAGTTGATTCCTTACTCTCCTCCCCAACATAATTTGGGTCATCTGATTCATTCTCTTCACTTTCCTCTAATGTTCCTTCTTTGTTTTCCTCATCCATCCAATCTGGAAACACAACAAAACACCATTACAGGATGGTTGAAAATTATGTTTTTTTTAATAGTGATTTGCATAAACGTAATATACACATTGCATAAAGCAGCATCATAAATGCTCATTTTCTCATGTATCGCAAAGTACTGTCGATCGATAAAAAAATAACCAAAAATTAATCATTAATGTAAACTGAAGACAAAGAAACTATTTAAATTCAAAATATGATTATTGAATTTTTGTTTAACTTATAACACAGATTTTGTCATCTCTCTCTCTCTCTCTCTCTCTCTCTCTCTCTCTCTCTCTCTCTCTCTCTCTCTCAAGTGATTTTCTTAAGAAAATATATACCATGCTTCTCAATTTTGTATGGAAGAACATGGCACACTTGATAAAAAAAATCTGTCTTGATGAATACTGTTGAAAAGTGAGGCTTAAATTTCCTTCACCACTCTAAATAATACATTTAAAATACACTGAATTTAATTAAAAATAGCATCAATATCATCAGATAAGCCCCTATCTGTCTGTATTTTGATCCCTAATATAATTTTTTTCCAAATTAGGTGGTTTACAATGTTTATTAACTTGCAATTATAACCTTCCCATCAAATTATCTGATTTCCACAGGCAAATGCTGCTATCCTGGTCCCTCAATTTCTCACCTCACTCATATATAATCTGGAATAATAGGAATATATTATATAAACATAAGTCTATTTTGTTTGAAAATTGGTTTAACAATAGCATTACTCGTGTTCCTCAACGGTTTAGGAAGGTATATCATATTCCTACACAGAGGTTTTGGCTCACCATGGGATTCCTGTTACTGTTACTCCAAAAGAGTTTGAGATAGTGGGTGATGCAGTGCCATGTGAAGTTCTCATGGTTTTTAGACGTGTATCTTTTCTGATCTCTTCTCTCTCTTAATGGACCCGTGTGAAACATATGTTGGCAAACAGTGTCTTTCTTCATCTAAATCCAAACGTAATAAACCCATTAGAGCATTATTTCAGTTAGATACCACCACTGCCCCATATGTCATCTCCAATTGGAATGGGATTGTGACCGATGATATTCACAGAGTTTGGTCGTTACCCCACATATTTCTAATTATGAAATCTAGAAATCTCCTTAAAATTGCTACAAAACCGTTACCCGGATACGTGTAACATTAAGCACATAAAAAAGATATATCTACTCACTGCTCTTTCTGTCAATTACATCTTGAAACCATTACACACTTCTGGAACTGTTCTTTCACTTCATCATTCTAGAGTAATCTTCTTGAATTTCTGAAAAAGTTGTTTTGTTATGATTTAGCTTTTACATACAAAAATTGTATATTTGGGTTTATGAGAATATTATATAATATTATTCTTGCTAAATTTTGTATTTATAAATGTAAATTTTCCTTAAATTTAAAGCAGAAATGAAAATGTATTTTACATCCATTGAAAACTCTTTTAATGCGAACGCAGCACGACAAAAGCTTGACATCTTCTCTGGACTGAATGCGTGTGTCTGAACTGACAATGATTTGTTTTGTGTTTTGTATGTTTGCATTGCAGATTTAAAAAATAAATAATAATAAATAAATAAAAATAACAGGTCCACTTTACAGATTGTGGAGCGACCAGAAGAACGGTTATATATGCATCGCAAAGACCGGTGTCGCATCCGAATCTGCGCTCCATTGGAATGTACGTTCCCCAGTAACTGCGTGTGTAGAGAAGCTCAGCTGGAGGGACAGAGAGCCAAACAGGACACATTTCCTTTCGGTTCATTCAAATGTCGACATTGAGCTGCAATAAAGTCCTTAAAAAAAACTTGTTTGTTATTGTTATCTGTTTTCACAGTTGTGTTTGTCTTAAACTTTGCATGTCTTAACATTTTATCTTGTGTTAGTTTATAGTTTAATAGAGAAACATTAAAAACGGACCAAGAAAACATTAAAAAACGGGGAACATAAAAATATGTTCCCCTCCACAAATGCATAATCCCTTGCACACAATTTAATAATAATAACAACAACAATAATAATACATAATGTTTGAGTGGTATCAATGCTAATTTAGTAAAACAACTTGTTAGGAAAACTAACTTGTTAAACAACAAGTATATTAATACTACTTGATTGTCAATTAGTGTTGCTATCTGCTTTCATTAAGGATGCACCAGGCCACTCCAATTTTGCAATTAGCTGAAGTATAAAAGTGTCAAACATAGTATTGTCTCTTTTGACTCCAATACTGTCAGTATTCTTAAATATTGTCACTATTGTATCAATTGGCAACCTTTGGAACGCTATTATGTATCGTACTTTATTTGATGAAGTTTTGGCTTACAAAACGACTGATGTATATCCTGCTGAGATTGAGAAGCAGCAGAAGTACATAATTTGGAGAAGGTCTGTTAATTTCAGAGTGGAGATTAAGTGAGCTGTCATAAAAATGATTCTATATTCATTTTTGTTCTTCATTTAAATAATGTTGTATGTTATTTGACTTTGCTTTCATAAAAATGTTATAGGTGGAAACCTATACCACATTTCCCCCAAAAAATCTGTAGGTGAGAAGTTGTGGTTGGGAGGCAGGTCAGATTTTTTCAGAATTCCATGCAAGCCCCTATGGTGCTCATTGTGGGACAGAAAAAACGAAGCTTGCCATTTCGGCAAAATTCTACTGGTCTGGAATGGGAGTTGATATTGAAAAATGGGTAAATCAAAAGAATTTACATAGACTATGAATGTCAACAATTGTACAAAATGTTTCTGAAACATGTGCTAACCTACAACTGTTTTCCTCCCTCGTGTTTCTTGTAATGGCTGTGATCAATGGTTGGATTTAAGTTGCTTAAATAACCCTTCCACTGAACATTCTTTTATGTGTTATGCTTGTACAAATAAATAAATTGATCAAATAATTGTGTGTGTCATTGTGTATAGATGAAAAGGAAAATGTCCAATTAAGATGGCTATCATTTCTTTTTAGCTTTGTTGGTTTATTTGATTGAAATAAATTTATTTGTAATTCACTCTGAAATAAGTCATCAGGGTAACAACACTGTTAAGCAGCTGACCCTTTCTTCTTTACAAGCAAAACTCATATTATGCTTTGCTTCAGAAAACTGATGTGGAGAGGCATTTTAACAAGCACAAAAGTTGGAACAAACACATAATTTGTGCGATAAGTATGATAAAATAAGTATGGCTAACATAAAATATGTTATATATTACAAAGTAAACCAATACTTACAAACCTGCTTTAAAACACTTGAACCCCTTTTGATTATTTTTAAATCAACATATAAACCAATTAACATTTTAAATGCAGGTTAATTTTTTTTTTACTTTATATTAAAATATAGAAATTTTTAATAAAAGTTTCTGTAAATAAACAAAGGTGAATAGAAAATAACATACGCTTTCACGCTTTGACGTTTTTATTAACAGCGTAAACCTTTTTGAGCATTCTGTCTTTCCGTACATACCGCTGTGATTTGGGCGGATTCTAAGCGATTCACAAACTAAAAGTACGTACCATAGCTTAGCAACTCCGCACGATCTCTGTTGTTGTTGCGTAAAGGGAACGGAAGTTCCGGAGGAACACACATTCGGATGCGACACCGGAGACACGTGATTTCTTACCGCGCGTAGAACCAACTTTGTCGGTGGTTCAGATTGTGGCGCGACAGTCCCTTTGTTCTGCCTATATTGTTAAATGGCATGTAACGACACCTCACTTGCCCTACTATTTCCAGCAAGTAGGAAATATATTGTTTTCATCAACAACATTCTATTGGCTGAAACCATTCTGGATGAGAAAAGCAGGTTATTAACAAGCAACTAATAGTAGGTTGTCGCAAACTGACCCGAGTTCAGCTGTTTTGGCTCTTCAAACTCTCTGCAGGACTGCGTGTCTTTCCGTTTTGAGATCGGTTCCATCTTTTCCCACGTTTAAATTCTTTCTCTCTTCTTTGTCAAAAGGAAGAGCGCCACCGCCAGTCTGGTGTTCTCCTAATTAAATTTCAATCTCCGTTTACTTTTTCTCCTCTCGCTTTGTTATATTCTAGCTGTAGTTTCTCCGCACCACTACGGCGAACCCCGTCAGTCCCGCCCGCGCGTTTATAAGGAAATGAACATGAAGGGCGAACTGTGGCTCAAGGGGCAACCCTCCGCTCTCCCTGCTTCAGCGCAATAGAAAGTGACTGAACTGTAATACTTCAACTGGCCGCAAATAGTCAGAAATCAGCAAGATCTCATTCATTTTACGCCTGTTGTTGTAATGCTTTTTGTTATTTAGATCCATAGTTTGGATCTTCATGAATACTCCGAGGGGGGTGAATTATTTTTAAATATGTTTGTTTAGGATATATAACATGCAAACATTCAGCCAATCAGACAACCGTTCTGCGCCTGTGTCCTACCCCTCAGGACCCATATTTGGTTACCGGGGTTGCATGAAACCGGTTCCTCGTGAAGAATTGCGCCATTGGTTGAAAAATTCATGAATTTTAATAGACTGTCGGTGGAGGGGCGCGGCTTTTATTTGAGCTTCAGCGAGGTAAACCGTTTTACGGTCGAAATGTATTTTGAGGATTTAAAGGTCAATTAAACAACATTAAACAAAGAGATTTATTTTCTCACATGTATTTAAAATAACAATACTGAAACAGCATTTTAAAAGTAGCGTTACAAAATTAAGGTTTATAATCAGGGACAGAGCAGGCCACACCAGGAATTCACCACTGAGTTCTGAACCTCCTCGCAGTTTTGTTATGGGGTTTTTAGTAAAACATAATTAAATGTCTCTTGTATAGAAGGAAAACATTATGCTCCTCTGTTTCTTGAATAAAGCATTATTCTTGGACGGTTAACAGAGAATTCTCTCTGTGTGTGGGGAAGTGTAGAGGTGTGATGAGAGTTAATATGGCTGGGTTAAAGACTGCCGATCGTATAATTCAATTTCTGTGTTTCAAAGACTTTTGTTACAGGAGAGGTCTATCTGGTCAAACCAAAAAACCCAACAGATGGTCTTTAACCAACTCAATCTAAAAACATTGAAAGTGTTAAAACAGTATTGTTGTATACTGTTTTCTATAGTTATGCATAATGTTTTAATAATGATTAGTAAAAGTAGACTTTTGAATCTCAATAAGAAATGTAATCAGCCCTAATCTCCATTTAGGAATGATGCATTAAAACATAGATGATGTTGTGAATAATCTTAGATAGTGTAGGATTACAAATTTAAGATAAATTGTAAAACATGGTAAAACAGGTAAACTGTTGCCTTTTTAATATAACTATTGGTCATAATCTAACTAACTGGGGACTTTACTATAATCATTATAAAACTGTCTTTTATATTCACTATACACTTTTTTCTTTGTTCTCTTACTTATCTAGATTGCTTACTCTTTGATGTGATTGATGTAAACCATTTGGTGACACCCCCACTGAGACTAATGCTCCTTAAGGTCTGGGAACATCTTGCTAAATACCTTCTCGTGCTATGTAAGTGTGACCTGTGGACTTCATGAATATCTGTGGTTGGGCTCATCCTTAGGAGTGAATCCTAAAAGTGTTTAAACCCAATGTAACATTTTATCTAGTTAGATTTTTGGGAGACTGCACCGTTCAACATTAAAGCTTGTGATACCCCAAATATCCACTGTGACTTTAAAAAGTGGGATGATATGTTGTATGTTAAACAATCTCTCTTCAATATCTCTTCAGACATTGCTGATCTGGACCCGATTACCTCAAATATGTTCCTTATGAGACGGCGGGATTCATCGCTTCCACAAGTGATCTGTGTATCAGGACAAATGGGGGGGTGCCACTGTCAACATTTAGTGGATCAGTTCTGGAGCCAATTCACAAGGAACAACTTATCTGGATTGCAGACTCGTTTGAAATGGAAGAGACACTCAGACAATCTAACAGGGGATCAGTAGTTCTGATTGTTGATCCACAGCTGCCAAGAGCACAGTGGCCAGTTGGAAAGGTCACAAAGACTTTGATCAGCGATGATGGATGCGTGAGAGCCGCTAGAGTTACAGTTCAGAATAAGGTTTATACCAGACCTGTAGCCCACCTTATTCAGTTGCCAACTTTTGAGGACTAAATTGAGACTAGGAGATAATTTCTGTTTACCTGCACATTTATTACACAAATGTGGGGGCGGCTGTTCGGAATTATTTATGTTGAAGGAGCTATTGGTTGTGTAGCTTTCTATGTATGGTGGGTGTGTGCACTTTCAGACGGGACCACTGTAAGTCACGTGATCTAAGTTCGCTTCAGTTATGCTACAGAGTTTCCCGACAGTCCGTCAGTCCGGTTCATGATGCACGTGTTCGATGGGGAATTGTTTCAATGTGTGAACCGTCTGTAAGTTCTAAAATAAAGGATCTGAGTCTTCTGACGTGAGCCATTTCTACTCTTTTGAACGGAGTCCTGACAGGGTTAAGCAATACTGAACTGGCGCTCAGGGGTAAACATTAATATCCCACAATAATACTTATTGAATATGTCTGCATTTACACAAAGTTAAATGCACATAGTGCTTACAACTTGATTTGTATTCAGGAAGGAGTGGAAGACTGCACTTGTGACCCCTAGTGGTCATTATGTGTATGCCCTTTGGTTTATCCAATAGCCCACCTGTTTCTCTTTCCTTCATGAACGAAATCTTCCGTGATTTGCTTAATAGGCCCTTACTTGTTTATATTGACAACATACTGATCTTGTCCCATGATCCAGTAGAACATGTCAAACACATTCAAAATGTACTCAAAAAAAGGTAGGAGAGTGTTTAGTTCATCAAACCTCAGTAGACTTTCTGGGATAACGCATCTCACCACTAGGGTCGCCATGAACACAAAAAAGTCATGGATCGGCCAAATCCCACCAGAGAGAGTATAAGGGTGTTTATGACAAAATTTGATGAGTGTTTTATGACCCTAGTTGACATGTTGAGTTCATGACCTTTGTTGAACTTTGTATGATCTACTAGATGTGCTCGTACCCCTCCCATCGGGTGAAATAGCATGGCTTTTAGGGTTGTGAATAAAATGTAGTTTAATTTCGATCTGTGAATGTGTTTTTCGTTGGAAAAACTCTTCAGAGGGAGTGATAGAGAGAGTGGTGGTAAAGTGTGTTTCAGTGTAAAAGTATTGTTTTTTGTAAAAACGGTCTTTTTTTAGGCGTTTTTGAGAAATTTTGAGGTGTTTTCAGGGTTTGAGTCTGTGGTTTGTGATTTTGATAGTGGTCCCGGCCTCTTTGTGCTCATACCCCGCCCATCGGGTGACGTGACATCACTTTTAGGGACGTGTATAAAATGTAGTTTTATTTCGATCTGTGAATGTGTTTTTTTGTTTGGAAAAACTCTTCAGCGAGAGCGATGGCAAAGTCTGGTTCGGTAAAAGATGTGACTCCTGCAACTCCTGTTGAGGAGTGGAATGAGGAGATGGTTGACTTTCTTTCAAATGCTCCTAGAAAACCAATGGATCATCTTACCTTGAAAAAATTTCTACATGAGGATACAACCTTTGTGAAGAAGGAATTCTCTTTGTCAGGGGGTCGTGTTTTAGGATTTCTGTTTAACAAGACGGGTTGAGTGGTGACTCTCTACACGATTGGTGTTAAAGATGTCTTTTCACCTGAGAGCCCCTGCCTCATCCTCCATGCAAAAGACTGGAAGTTATTTTATTCGACTGTTTGGGGTGATTTACATGGGCTCGGAGAGAATCTGTTATTTGTTGGTGACTGGAATGGTGTGATTCCTAACAGCAGATATCGTGTGGTGACTGATCATTCAAAGAAGAATCCTGATGAGTGTATCTACATATTTTTCTGCAAGGATAAGACAAAGATGTGTGATGACTATTGTGTCACGAAGAGAGGTGATCATCATGAGCTCTACGAGATGCAGTTTGTGGTCAAATGGTTTGATCTGCATCTGGTTGATTCTGTTTTTTCATCCATCGATAAACTGTTTGGTTGGTGTGACATGTATGGTGGTTACAGCAAAGTGAAAACCAAACTCTTTCACCCTGAAAGATTCCGGAAAAGTGGGTGTGGATCCTTACCAGCTCCACCCATTCAATACAACTATTAAACCCCGGCTGGACTGTCCTGAATACACTTTCGGTAAAAATGGCTGAGAGGAGATCACCCAAGGCAAGACATGCACTCAGCACTCTTTTTTTATATTAATGCTGATGAAAATGCTGTGGATTATATTATGAGGGCAGAAGTTGATAAAACTACTGCTACTACTACTACTACCGCTGCCACTACCACCACATGGTTGGACAAATTCTGCAAAGAGCTGGGGTATCGAAACCTGACTTATCTGATGGAGTTGTGGAAACCTGCATATGCCACTGCTTTTGACACAACCGATGGTTGTTTCAATGATGTCGGCTTCAAAATCGTGAAAGGCGTGACCATCGTGCTGCTCCAGACGGTCATCGAAATTAAGCAGAAGGCTCTCTGTAACAGGTGTGAGATTCAACACCCCAGTCAAATGCAACATACCTGCATTTTCGATCCTCCTTTATACTTCTTCAGTTCACACTTTGACGAACTGTGTCAGAAACTATTTAAACCCGAACTCCAGTCCATCATCGCGCATGCCCTGGGTGAGTTTGGTTTAAAGACGCACCCCCAGAGGATTCACGGGACTGCCGGAGCTATTTTGCTGGAGTTGAAAGACGAGCCACACATTGGTGAAAAGTTGGATGAGATCAGAAAGAACCTCCTGGACAAAAAGCTTGAAAAAATCGTCTACGACGCTGTCGATTGGTGGGAGAAGAGTAAAAGCTCAGATTGATCCGGAATGGGGAACATCTGCTGTGTGAATAATATTTTGTGATTTGTGATTACCTGTTTAAGTCTTATTACAAAAGCCAATTGAAACGTCTGATATACCAAGTTATCTTTGATGATGGTGTAATGAAAATTCAACCAAGACGTGTGACAAATTTTTCAAATTTGGTTAAAGAGGTTCGGCTACTGTCAAGTTCGTGGGATATGATGATTAATGTAATTCTCGAATCTGATGAGAGTAAAACCTCTGGCATGAAAATGGTTTTAGAAGAAACCTATAGAAACTGAAGAATTTCGCCCTGCTGACATCCTCACTATAATGGTCTATGTGGTTGCTGTTTGTTCAGCTTTGGAAAATGACAGGGGTAGTATGAGTAGCATTCTTGATTCGTCTATAAATTTCATGGTTGATAAAAACATAACCTCATGTATTAATTTTCTACACTATCTGGATAATCTGTAATTAAAGTTTACTTTTTTGGGTGATGTGATGTCTAAATCCCAATAAAATGTTGTGTAGTTAAACTTGAAAACGTAATTTTTTCAATATTCTTCACTCATCAACATGAGCGAGGTTATGAGAGAGATCTACTACACACCGTCGAACCCTGGATCATTAGGAGGTAAAAAAAGGTTAAAAGATGCAGTCTTCAAAGAAAGCGGGATTCGTCTGACCGATGATGAAGTTTCAGAGTGGCTAGCAGGGGAGGATGCTTACACACTACATAGGACAGCTCCTAAAACTTATAAACGTAATAAGGTGATGGTATATGGGATTGATGCTCAGTTTCAAGCTGATCTGGCCGATATGACTGAATACTCAAAGGAGAATGATGGTAATAAGTACATACTGACGTGCATAGATGTGTTTAGCAAATATGCATGGGCTCGTGTGTTAAAAAATAAGACCGGTAAAGATGTTACAGATGCTTTTGCATCAATTCTTGCGGAGGATCGTATTCCTCAAAAACTACAGACAGATAACGGTACAGAGTTTTTCAATAAAAAATTTCAAGATTTAGTGAAAAAACTTGACATTATTCATTTTGCGACAGCTTCAGACTTGAAAGCAAGTGTCGTAGAGCGTTTTAATAGAACGTTGAAGAGTAGAATGTGGAGATTTTTAACCGCTACAAATTCAAGACGATACATTGAAGTTTTACCAGACTTAATGTTAGGTTACAACACCAGCTTCCACAAGAGTATTAAAATGAGACCTGTGGATGTGTGTAAAGGTAACGAAGATGTTGTGTTTCAAAATCTGTATGGGTCTATAAAGAAGGAGAAAGCTAAATTTAAATATAAAGTGGGTGACGTCAGAATTTCAAAAGTGAGAGGACCATTTGCGAAAGGTTATAAACAGAACTACACCGAAGAATTTTTCACCATTTCAGCTTGCATACCGAGACAACCAGTCGTCTACAAATTTAGGGATTATGACGATGAGGCTATTGAAGGAGTGTTTTATGAACAAGAGATACAAAAAATTAGTGTGAGTAAAAACAAAGCTTTTAAGGTTGAGAAAATCTTAGGAGAGAAAAAACAAGGTCGCTCAACACTTGTTTGAGTAAAATGGTTAGGATGGCCGTCTAAATTTAACAGTTACATTGACAAAAAAACATTATTTGATAGGGTCTGAAACTTTTTTCTGTATAATCATGGATAAGGACGGTTTCTACGTCACACTCCCATGCAACGCATCCTTCTCTACGTATCCTGAAAATAGGATAGGATGTTACAGAGCTAGACTAGCCATACCCATTCACTTAAAAGGAGGTTGAGAAGCTGGATTATCTGAAATCGAATACTCTCGAAGCTGGTATACGCTCCACAAGAAGGATATAACGTTCAAAATAACACTCGGTCCTAAAAAGCAGAATAAAACCGATCCAGCACAGAAGAATTCTGCTGCACCTTTTATGATGAAGTCAATTGCTGCTGGATACTACAACGACATTCCGATTTTAATCAAGAGAATAAATGAAACCATCATACCTTATGGTGTTATGTGTTTTGACCGTGTGAAAAATAAGGTGTATTTACGATCAACGGGGAGTGTCGGCCTCAAATTCTATGGAAAGTTGGCTATTATTTTAGGCACAGACCATATGAGCGAATTGGGTGATAGTAATCATGATCCTCCAGACCTCACCAAGGAGATCGTTACGTATGCCAAACATCAAGTCGATATTAACTATGGATTTTACACAATGTTTGTTTATACAGACATTATAGACCACCAAGCCGTTGGTGATTCGTTTGTACCCCTTCTGAGATGTGTACATATAACGGGGGAAAACACTGAGAACGTTAGTATTGGTTATGACAAGCCACTTTACGCACCGATCAACAAATCACTTATAAGCGATATCGAAATTGAATTAAAGGACGATCAAAACAGCGAAATAGCCTTTTCTTACGGAAAAGTTATTGTGAAACTACACTTTAGTTGGGCTAAATAATTATAAGAAATGGCCTACTCTACGCCTCAACACACAAATGCTGGGGAATATATAGATTACTACAGAAATCAAGCCGGAGGAGGTTTATCTGGGTTTCGAGGAGTACCGGTTCTTTATGGAAATGGTCTCTGTGGTTTATTTAAAAACTTATTCAGAATAGCCATGCCGATATTAAAAAGAGGATTCAACATTGCTAAATCACATCTGAAGTCAGCTGCAAAAAATATTGTCATCGATGTCGTTACAAATGTTCTAACAAGACCACATACTGATGATGGGGGGCATCAGGCAGGGTCAGGTCTGATCGTCATGTCTCGTAAGAGATCTGCTAAACCCCCCGGTGTACGGAGGCGTGGTCCACCATCAAAGAAAAAGAAGCGGGATGGTAAGAAGAAATCAGTCGTGACCAGAAGGCGAAAGAAGAGTGTGAGTCGGCACATAGGACTGAAGAGGGGTCTAAATACAATCTTTTAACATGGCGCTACTTCATCGTATGTCGGGAGAGTGTGTAAAGTCAGAATTAGACGTATTCACTGTGCCAATGACTCAAACAGTCATTGATAAAAGCACATATTTGGAAGTACCCCCTCTTTCTGCCATAACAGATACAGCACCTCTGGAATTATTCATAGCCGGTAATGGTGAAGATTATGTGGATTTAAACAACACGTTGGTATATCTACGTGTTAAAATCACAAAACCAAATGGGACCGATATCACAGAACCTACAAAACTTGGATTAATCAATTATCCCGGGGCTACTATTTTCTCACAAGTCGATATCAGCCTCGGTGACAGACTAATATCACAGAGTTCGAACACATACCCTTATAGAGCCATCATCGAGACTCTCATGAACTACAGCAGAGATGCTCTGGAATCTCTTTTCTCAACACCGTTATTTTACAAAGATACTTCCGGTCAAATGGATGTGAACGATCCTGCAGGACGTAATACCGGTCTGACAAAGAGAGCTGGATATACGAGCAATAGTAAAGTTGTAGAACTACTTACACCTATTCATGCGGACATGTTTTTTCAGGAGAAGTTGATACTAAATGGTTATAAAAGGTAAAAAAGTAAATACAAATCATTTTAATACAATTTCACAGTAATACAAATCATTTTAATACAATTTCACACTATTATCAAAAGATTTCATAGAATCATCAAAAATATTCACATTTCACAGGATTATCGAAAACAAAAACATTTCACACACACACATTAAAAATGTAACCACCCGTCATGACCAATCTTTTTTGATTTTTTACCCATTTTTTAATTTTTTTTTTGTTTACTTTTTTCAAAATCACATGTGAATCATCATCATCATCAACACCACCACCATCATCATCAAAACTCATGACTCGTTTCTTACTTCTTGCAGCATGAATGACTTTCCTGATGTTATGACTAGGTACTGTTGAAGCCGGAATGTTAATTTCTTCAAACACCTGTAAAAACTCCTGCCAACCTATAGGGCATCTGACATCTGACACATTATGAGTGCTTATTAAATTCTTAAATAAATCTACCATGTGAGATCCGCGGATGACTCGGCCTTTTAAACACAAACTCGCCAAACTCATTCCATGCTGACACATCTTTTGCTTTCAACATTTTCTCCAAAATGTATTTAGTGTTTTTAACATTTCTCACAGGCACATTTTTCAACACCTCAGTCTCCACAGTCTCGCTACCATTTTCTATAGAATCAGGAATAGTTTGATCCTGGAGTTGATTCTGTTGCGGTTGTAAAGAAAGCGTTGACATGTTACTCTCTTGATCACCTTTTTTCACAATTGTTAGAAACCTGTTGAGAACGCTAGCATAAAGCTTAGCCTTTTGATAATCATCCATCTTCTCCCTGTGCAAAATATTCCGTATTGAGGTATCAAGATCAGATTCTACAACATTTTGAATGTTCTCACGAGGAATTGATGATCCTGTCAACGTCTGTAGCTGATGCTGTGGGTATTAAAAACATTTTCTCGGTATACTCCATCCTCACTTCCTCCTGGAGGATATCAGGCTACTTATAAAAGGGATGGCGACGCTTAAAAGAGGAAGTAGAAAACCACCCGTCTGGTTAATAAAACGCTTCTTTGCTTTGACACCGACTTTTTTGCTGGCAAAAAAAATTTTATTTCAGGCTTTCTTCTTTTAAGTTTACCCAACTGACCCTTCTTGATTGGAATTGTACCTTACAAAATATTAAGAGCTACTTCACAGAGGGTTAAGATGAGCTCGTCGGAGGCTGACTGGAGAATAAGACGGCGTTCTTTAGGCCGTGCTTTATGAAGAATCTTCAAAAGAGGGAGGTGATTACACAATCGTCCCGACATTTTAAGCGGGTCTTTTCTTCTTCTGGAGATAGACAACCGGTCTGTCTGAAAATAACCTACTTCTGAGTCTTAATTCCTCCGGTGTTTTTGCTTTATAGTCTACTAAGAGATATCCATAAGGCTGACTCGTCGCATCTTGATATGATTCGATAAAGTATTTAGCATTCCCCGGATACATTTGACGCTCCAAAACAGCAACTTGATTTGCATCTCGAGGGTTTTTGAAAAGAATCAAGTAGTTTGTGTTTAAACTTATCGTACGGCTAGATTTTCCTTGAACAAAAAGATTCTGCATGACATAAATGACCCATAGGTTTCTATGGTGAACATATTGTGTGAAACACCTTTCCACCTCCAAATTACCACTGGCAGCTTGCATCATATCATCAATTATTAAAAGGTTTGTTTTACTGCAGGGTAATAAATTATCATCATTCAAAGTCTTTGGTATCCCTTCAACAAATGTAATATTACACACCTTAGACAGCTCTGCATACAACGGTTGCCAACAATCATACAAAAAAACTATGTTTTCAAATTTTTTTGAGATTATATACACATCATTCTCCAAAAGTTTTTTTATAAAATATGACTTTCCTGAGTTACTAGGACCACTAATAACGCATGAAAACGGGTGTTGAAGTCTGAAATCAAACCCACCAACATCTCTAATCCGTCCCTGCATGATAGACTAGAATCCGTAAGGCAGCATGGTGAAATTCTGCAAGAGCCGACGTTTAGTGTAAACAATTTGAAAGCGTTTGACAACTGTTTTGTTGTGCAGAGTGAATCGTCTTTTATCCCTCACAATACTGTCAGACTTTGTTGAAAGGTATCTCTCAGCATCAGCCCCTGATCTGGCATAATTTTCAACCAATCCAATCAGACTGTCTAATCTGATATTCTTTGAATTTTCAGCATTCAGGGTTATACCTTTGACCTTCATACATGATTTACCCTGAAATGTACGGTATCCATATGACTTCAGTCCGGCCGCCGCAAATTCGGTGATGAAATCACCGTCACCTAATTCATCCATCAGCTCGCCTAAATATTCGCCAACTGGTGGGATCCAATCACCCTCCCTGGCCGTGAATATCACACTATCAGTGTCAGAGTACAATAAGCGTTCACCGAGTCTATCCATCAATTCATACAACACCAAACGCGCACGGGAAGTTGTAAATGCAGCGATGAATACGTTCACATCTTTAGCAAAAGAGGGGTCCTCGTCGCGATCGCAGTACTGTACGAGTGCTACATCATCTGAAACAAATATAAAAAAATTTACCGTTTCAGGATCACCAAATACAATTTTGGCAAATTCAGCAGGATCGCTTATCAAAATGCTCTGTGTCTGATGTAGTCGTAAACCTAGCCTACCCCACAAACTGTTCAAACAGCGTTTCGCTATCAATCGCTGAGCGGCGTTATGCTTGATATGGTTCGGATCGAGACGCACGCCCTCTTTTTCATAATAACTACTGATGTAGGCTTTTTTCTCAACATCTGTTTTTACACCGGGAGGATAACCTGATGCTTGCTGTTTCAACCAGAGAAACTTTTTAACATAGCCTGAAAAAAGATTATCCGATCTATCAGGGAAATGCCACACTTCATCGAGTTTAGCTATTCGATAACCTTTTTCGATCGCTTTCACCAATTCAACAGACACCCAACATCCGGATAGCGCATGTTCCTCATCTGTGTGGTTGCAGGATGTAATCTGATTCTCACTCTCGGCGCATGTACGGCATAGGAGAAACATTAGCTTCCCCCCGCTTCTGTAAGGGAGGACCGGGTGTAGCAGACTGCGTGATGGATATACAGTGGCTTTAACAAGTCCAAAGTATGACTCTACAGGCTCAAAATTCTCTGTATTAATAGTGGGATGTGAAATTGGAAAATCTTACTTATCCATAGTGTAAGGGTATAAAGAAATGACTTCTTGATAGAAAGTTTTCTCACCTTCTTCGGTCTTGTGATAAAGTTTATCAGCATTTGTTCGACCACCAAACAAAGCATCTCTAGGTTTCTAGTCGATTTCAAAAACTCTAGCCATTCTATCGATCCTGAAGGAAAAGCCTTCGTGGTGGTGAGGTATGCTTTATCATGAGTCAGGACCACCGTGTTTCTTTTCAGAAAATGTGTTTTGAATATACCCATGCAACAGCTAGGGAGCGTTGTGTAAGTGAAGGGGTCGATCTCAGTGTGTGTAATGAATTCAGATCTGAATTTCATACACGCCTCTCTTAGGATAACCACATCGTTTATACCATATTCTGCGAGCTCCTTTGCAAAGTCAAACTCCTTACCCTTCACAGTCTGGTACCAAACATTGAACGCCTTCTGATCTTTCAAAGTCATGCTGTCATAACCATAAAATGTCTTATCAGGATAGGGAACCAACATAAGTTTGATTCTCAGCCGTGTTGAATCCGTGCGGAAAATAACCCTTACCCTGACAAGTCAAGCCTAAGGCTTCAGGCGTTTTTGACAAAGCCATGGACATGAATGCATAGCTATCGATGTAACGTTGTTTGAACCCCTTGTCACGCATGAAGATTAATTTACACCCCTGCATTATGATATCCAGCAAAATCCCGGCATTACAGAAATACTCGAGGATTAAGAACGAATCAAATCGAGAAGCATAATGAGCTATGAAACAGTACTCATTGTATTTCGGTTTTCTGAAATGATTCATCATGACCGCTATACAATCAGGACCTTTAGCTGTGAAAAGTTCACCGTCAAATGTGATGGCACAGACGAAATTAGCCACATGTTTACCTTCAAGCTGCATAGTTTCAAAATCATAGAAAATATATTTTTTGCTGGTCGGTTTCAATCTGGTGGGTTGAATGAAGCATTGATGGATTCCTTCATCAAAAATGGCCTCTCTGCAAAACTCACAATTAGAAGGTTGGCATTCGTGCGCCTTTTGATCTGGTTCAGTTTTATAACGTCTGTTACATTTTTTACAGTATTTTGTAACATCACAGTGTGATCGCTCCTCACCCTCGGGAATGGTTTTATGCTTTTGATGGCAGAAGTGAGATTTGCAAAATCTCACACAATCTCTACAGCGGACTGTCTTTTTCCTCTGTTTATAACAATCTGCATGGTGACATACATCGCAGACATATTTACAGCTATGTTGCTTTGCGTTGTTGTGACCTTTGTAGCAAAATTGACACACATAATCTGTACCGATAAATGCTTTCAGATTCAATATGATGTGGTAATGTTCGTTTTGCAAGTATAGAATGACAGTCTTTGGATGGGGTTCTGAGTTATTCTGATAACATTCTAACGCTCCTGGTTTGGATCTGAACATTACAACAATTTTTATACCGAGTAGATGTTCAAACTTCACAATATCACTGAGACCAATCTTATCATGCGGTCCGAAGCCTGCATTAGTTTGGATCGAGACCGCTTCAGCTTCCAGCTGATACTCAGGAATGTCAGGCTGGATAAATCTTGCCAGACATATGGAGAAGCAGAGTTGATTTGAGATGTTGGTAGGTGAAAATAGACACAATTTCTTTTTTTGATCAGTAGATCAAGAGCCACATTTGTACATTTACGACGTCGATTCCCTCCACCCGCCCGTCTCCTTGCCACATTAACTATGATATCGAATGTAGAGTCTGCTGCAAGATCTTCATTGCTCTGTAAAGTGTTTGAGATCTGATCTGTGAATCGGTTAATGTCATACTGGTCTCTCTCTGTTAGAACGACATTGATGTCGGATGAAAGATCAGCGCTTCTAAGACAGACACTAATTACATATCCGTCACCCCTGACCTCTCTTGCGTCATTAATCACCTCATTCATAATGTTATGTACTCGGTTGTGATAATCGGCAAAATTTTGCGATCTTACATCTTGTAAATTGAATGATCTCCGTAGTTCAACACCATTAAATCGTGGTAGTTGTCGAATTTGATATTGATTTTCACCCATTATATTTTGAACCGCATCATTGGGGGGTGGTGACCGATTATTTTCTGGGTGATGTTCATTATCCAGAGAGTCAATTAACCTCTGAATTCCTTCGATCGGATTTACAATCACATTCTCATCATCAGATTCTAAATCAGATGAGAGTGTGTTTTGAATTCTTTGAACCATACTACTCAGCGTATCATTATTTTCAGAGAAAGGGGAATTTGTAAATAAAGTTTCATTTTCAAATTCCACCGCATCGAACTAATTTTGAACAGCATAGTCGGTAGAGGGATCTGTAAAACCATAATGGTTTAGAAGTATAGTCAGTAGGGCATCGATCTCATCTAAACTATGTTGATGATTATTTACGCTTAACTCTGACCCTCCATACCCATTTTGACAACCAGATAGAGGTGTTGAATCGTTTAGACTGTGAAGCACATTTTGACCAGTAGATGATGGTGGTGTTGGATCGTTTAGAATGGGTGTTGCTTGAACCCTTACTCCATCACAAAGTATTGAAGCCGTGAGTTTATCAATCTCGTCCAATGCATGAACTTTTACAAAACGTGCAGCCTGAGGTATATCAACCACCATTTCAGGGGTATCAGAATTTGGTGTTAACACATTCTGGATGGCTTGTGTAAAGATTTCTCTATCACATCCAAAGTCTGCTAACAACCGTTCTAAACACTCCACATTATTTAACCCTGTCCCAAAACCAGGAACAGACTGAGGTAGAGATGACACTGATGGCATGGAATTAGTGTGATTGACATGTATTTGTTCCAAAATTTCACATATGTTTACAGGATTGTCTTCAATCATTCGTTCAAGCTGACGTGCAATATCTAGATTCTCGTTTACAGCCATTTTTTTTTGTTACAATATGATCGAAAAAAAATCAAAATAACACATACATCCAACTTTGCTTTCACATTCTTGGCAAATCACGCGTGTCGCTCTGCACGGTAGCTGATAATGACGCTAAAAGACTCACCATCAGCCGGCGTTCGCGAAGACATTCTCTTGAACGCTCTTCTAATACTGTGCAGATATCGGACAATTTCCCGATGTTCGAGTTCAGGTTATCAATACCCACGTTGACGAATTCAATGGCTGACAAGATACTCCCGATTATTGTCACATTTTCATTTAATTCCGTACGGACCTCGTCGAGATGTTCAGTCAAACATTCCACAGCTCTGCACACAGCGTTTGATCTTTGACGTACTCTAGAGAGTCCCTTGTGAATTGTGCAATTGTGTCCAATCGTTAGGAGAAGACGGTTTCAAGACTGATATTAACTTCTGGGTCCGGTCCCGTTGTACTCTCCGCGCTCATGAAACTTGCTGCGTCCCAGTTAGCGATGAATTCATCCGTCCATTCAACATCGCCCGCGTCTGTAAAATAAAATAAAATAAAAAAACAGCTTTAGAACATGTATAACTAAAATGAGAATATATTTTAAAATAGATTACTAATGATTATGTTGTTCAGCAGCCTCCCTCGGTTCGATCACTTGTATAACCGGCGTGGTTAACACATCTGTAAGATCAGGAATGAGGTTTTTATCAATTTACATCATGTTGGATTTTTAAACACCAACAATATTAACTCACATCACACCTACACACATACACACTGTTACGATCCGAGGGGATCTAATTGTTAGCATGAAACGTGTGTGATTGTTAACATCTGTTTCTTTTCTTCCCCCCCCCCCCGTTATGGTCCGTGTCGCGGGAGTGTCTAGCCATCGGATTGGCTGAACGGGCTGTCAATCATTCACCACACTCTACCGTTGGCCAATCCCTGGACGCCTGGCCGCAATAAAGGCTCTCCTTGCGCTACATCGGGGCGGAAGCGCCTCTGACAGGTTGAGTTGTACAGGCAGCAAGAGTGTGGTCTCTTCAGCGGCGTGTGCCTGTACGTGGCAGGTTGAATCTCGTAGTGTGTGGGTTTTGGGTAGTGTTATTTTGGATTGTGTGTGTCAGTTAGTTTATTGTCTCTCGCACCATACACAGTTTTCCCTTGTTAAAACACTAGACAGGGTTTCGGAGACAGCGTCCACCTGTATTTATGTTGTCAGCCAGTGTAGGGAACGTAGGGCGTCGTACACGCTGAAGATTTCGGTTTTTGGTTATTTTATTTTCTTTAAACTAGGTAAGTGGTTGGGGATCATTTATTCTCATTGGGTTTTATTATTTGTTTATTTCACGCTGTTCTCCTTGGTTAGGGGTTACTGAGGGCTCAGAGCTACTGCCCTGAAGCAGGAGGTTCCTGCGAGCTTTAAGTTAAGTGGTAAATTAGCTTACCAGTTTTTGGTTCATTGCTGTTTCATTTAAGATTGTGTATGGGCAACGGGTGGTAACAATAAAGTGTTGATTTCTGCTACATCGGGTCTCCTTCTTTCTGTTCACTCATCCCAGGTGGATTATTCAAATCAGAATTTTTATGTTATGCCTGTCCTCCCTAGACATTCCATCACTAGGCCGTAACATAAATTGGGGGCTCGTCCGGGAGCTTAATTATCTGGACACAAATTTGATTTAAAAATTCACATTTGGGATAATGCGCAGAGTGAAGTGTTGTAGGTTATAGTGCATTTGTGGTCTGTTGGAACTTGAGCTTGAGTTTTGAAAAAAAAAAATAATAATAATTTGAATAACCAGTATGGCTGATTTTGATTTAAAGCCTGTTTTTGAGTAACCCTTCTATTGAAGAAATTAACTTGTGCCGAAAAGATGATTTGTTGCTTATTGCGGCTCATTTTGCAATTACAGTTTCAAGGCAGCAGCTGAAGAGGGAGATTAAAAGTGCGGTTCTCCAAGGCTTGATAGAGCTTGGTATCGTAATACCCCCTGGGTTGCCCAAGAGTAGGGAAACTTCACCTGAGTTAAACCCAGAAACCGCAGATGGTGATCGGAGCACTAGTAGTGAGGGAGAGGAGACGGACAGAAAGTCGGATTATTTGCCTGCCTCGGTAACCCTGTCACCAAAGTCAATAAGTGAGGCAAGACTCAAAGTT
Source organism: Danionella dracula (assembly GCA_900490495.1). Classification (NCBI taxonomy): domain Eukaryota; kingdom Metazoa; phylum Chordata; class Actinopteri; order Cypriniformes; family Danionidae; genus Danionella; species Danionella dracula. The sequence goes on from UELW01000021.1 coordinate 2,583,571, forward strand.
CGGTTAGCCAAGCTTCAGTTTGAAGCCAACGCAAAAGCAGAAGAGCGTAGGGCTGAGTTAAACTTTAAACTTGAGTTACGAAAACTTGAAATCGAGAAGGAAGTGAGGTTAAGAGAACTTGAGTTAAAGACTCACCTGATGCCTTCTCCAGCTTCAACACGGGTACAAACGGGTGATTTTGAGACCCCGACTGAGCGAACCTTCGATGTAAGCAAGCACATTTCTCTCGTTCCACAATTTCGGGAAGCCGAAATTGATTCCTATTTTGGTGTTTTTGAGCGCATCGCAGCAGCGCTGAGTTGGCCCAAAGAGATCTGGCCGCTCTTACTGCAATGTAAACTCACCGGTAAAGCGCAAGAAGTCTGTGCAAGTTTGTCTTTGGAGGAAAGCTTTAATTACGATGCAGTCAAGTCTGCGATTTTGAGAGCTTATGAGTTGGTCCCTGAGGCGTACAGACAGCGGTTTAGGAAGCAAAAAAAAAGTTTCACTCAAACTTTTGCTGAATTCGCGAGGGAAAAATCTATACTTTTTGATAAGTGGATTCATTCGAGTAAAGTGGCTGATTTTTCCACCCTCCGGGAATTAATCCTCTTGGAGGAGTTTAAAAACTGTCTGCCTGAGCGTGTAGTAGTGCATTTGAATGAGCAAAAAGTTGCCACTTTGGCACAAGCATCAGTGTTCGCGGATGAGTTTGTGCTGACGCATAAAAACATTTTCGTTCCCAATCGATCAGAAAAAAATGATTCTGAGACTCAGGCTGAACGAAGCCGGCCCAGACAGTTTTTTTCAAAATCGAAAGATGAGCGAAAGTGTTTCTTTTGTCACCGTACAGGTCATTTGATCTCGGAGTGTGTTGCTCTCAGGAAAAAGCAGCCGGCACCTGCCCAGGATGTCGTTGCTTTGATTGAACGTGTGATGGAGCCTCATCACAGACAGCCGAGGGGTGAGGAGCCAGAAACTATGTTTACCCCTTTCATTCAGCAAGGATTTGTGGCAATTCCGGAGTGTTCTGCGACTCGTGTCCAAGTGAAACTTCTCCGTGATACGGGAGCGTCGCAGTCGTTTATAAGAGCAGGTGCACTGCCTTTTAGCGAACAAAGTTATGCCGGCAGTAATATCCTTGTTCGGGGAATTGAGATGGGCTTGGTGAAGGTTCCGCTGCACCAAGTTTTTTTGGAAACAGAGTTGGTAACTGGACTTGTGAGAGTTGCTGTATGCCAGGAACTTCCGGTAAAAGGCATTGATTTTCTATTAGGAAATGACTTAGCAGGTGGCAAAGTTTTTCCCGTATTAGAGGTGCTAGATCGGCCTGACATGAGCTCTGAGAGGTCTGAGGAGATGTACACAAAGTTTTTCCCAGCATGCGTGGTTACAAGGGCCCAAGCCCGCAGAAGAACATCTGTTGATTTAGCTGAGACATTTGTGAATCCTCTTTTTGCTGAGGAGATGTCGAGGTGCCAAGATCATGAGACTGGTAAACTCTCCTCTCCGGGGAAAGCGGATGAGTTGAAGCTGTCTGCATTGAGAGAAAAAGTGATAGCAGAACAGAAGGGTGATTTTTCGTTAAAGAGCTGTTTTTCCTCTGTAGTCCCTCTAGAAAAAGCAAAGGAACGGAGAAGCGCTTTCTTTCTAGAGAACGATTTGTTGATGCGCAAGTGGTGCGCTGACGAAACGCAGAATACGGAATGGGATGTAGTTTATCAGATTGTTGTTCCCGCTTGTTTTCGACAGCAAGTATTATCCTTAGCACACGACCACACATTCTCGGGACACACTGGTATTCGAAAAACATACGCCCGAATTCTAAGGCATTTCTTTTGGCCCCGCTTAAAGAGCGACGTTGCTCGCTATTGTCGCACTTGTGTTTCGTGTCAGAGGACGGGAAAACCGAATCAGGTTATTCCTCCTGCTCCATTAATACCGATACCGACCATGGGTGAACCGTTTGAGCATGTCATTGTTGACTGTGTGGGCCCTTTGCCTAAATCAAAGGCTGGTAACCAATTTTTGTTGACTATCATGTGTGGTGCCACTCGCTTTCCTGAAGCTGTCCCGCTGAGGAAAATTACCGCCCCTGTTGTCATCCGTGCGTTGATTAAATTTTTTTCTGTGTTTGGCTTGCCTAAGGTAGTGCAAACAGATCAAGGCACAAACTTTCTGTCCAAAATTTTCACACAAGTTATGTCATCTTTAAATGTGTCACACAGGACTTCCAGCGCGTACCATCCAGAGAGCCAGGGCGCACTCGAACGCTTCCATCAAACCCTGAAGTCTATGCTGAGGAGGTATTGCCTCGACACTGGTAATGACTGGGACGAAGGTATACCGTTGGTATTATTTGCGGCGAGAGAAGCAGTACAGGAAAGCCTAGGTTTCAGCCCGGCAGAACTAGTTTTTGGACACCAGGTCCGTGGGCCTCTGAAAATGCTCAAAGAGAGCATTTTGGGTAAGAAGATCAGTTCTAAAACGAATGTGCTGGCATATGTGAGCAAATTTCGGGAGCGACTGCATAAAGTCTGGTCGTTGGCACAAGAATCGCTCGCGACTGCCCAAAAGAGAATGAAGCGTCGATTTGATAAACATTGTGTCTCCCGCAGCTTCAGGGTGGGTGATAAAGTGCTTGTTTTATTGCCAGTTGTGGGCTCTGCCTTAACCGCTCGTTTTTCAGGTCCCTATACGGTTATAAAAAAACTGTCGGAGGTGGACTACGTCATTGAAACTCCAAACCGGAGAAGGAGATCCCGTGTGTGTCATATTAATATGCTCAAAACTTATTTTTCCAGAGATCCCGCACAGACGGGTGTGCCGGATGACAGCGCTGGTCAAGTACCGATACCTGCTGTGGTAACCGTCACTTGCAATGTACCTGAGTTTCCTGCCCACCATGTGGATGAAGATGAGGGAGTGGTGCTCCGGCACACATATCATCAGTGTGTGAAGTTGAATAACTCAGAGATTTTGAGTAATCTAGATAAAAACCTTCCACAGTTATCAGAAACACAGAAAAGAGATATCAAACAGTTAATCTGTGAATTTAAGTGTTTATTTGATGATATTCCATCTCGCACCACAGTGTTGCAGCATGACATTGATATAGGTGGGGCGCAGCATGCATACAGGGTGAATGTTGCAAAGAGAGACATCATGCGATCGGAGGTAAAATATCTGCTGGAGCATGGCCTTGCAAGACCCAGTAACAGCCCATGGTGTTCCCCGTGTCTTCTGGTGCCAAAAAGCGATGGCACAGCGAGGTTCTGCACCGACTATCGCAAGGTAAATGCTGTCACCATACCAGACTGTTATCCTCTACCTCGCATGGAGGACTGTGTGGACAGAGTTGGCTCTGCATGCTTTGTAAGCAAACTAGATCTGCTTAAGGGGTATTGGCAGGTGCCATTAACTAGCCGCGCATCAAAGATCTCGGCTTTCGCAACACCAGATGACTTTCTCCAGTATACGGTAATGCCATTTGGTTTGCGGAATGCCCCTGCGACGTTTCAGCGACTTATTAACACTGTCCTCTATGGAGTTAGTCACTGCCAAGCATATTTGGATGACCTGGTCATCTTTTCGGAGACATGGGAGGAACATGTCGTGACGTTACGGGAAGTGTTTGAACGTTTAGCTGTGGCTTCGCTAACGGTTAATCTGGCTAAGTGCGAATTTGGACAAGCCACGATTACTTATCTCGGAAAGGAAGTTGGACAAGGGCAAGTGCGCCCAGTAAATGAAAAAGTGAGAGTAATAGCTAATTTCCCGGTACCTAAAACTAGACGAGAACTCCGCCGATTCTTGGGTATGACCGGTTATTATCGCGGCTTCTGTAGAAACTTTTCTACCGTTGCATTTCCTCTTACATCTCTACTTAGTCCAGCTAATTATTTTCATTGGAGTAACAAGTGTCAAGTTGCGTTCGAGTCAATTAAATCCTTGATGTGTTGCGCTCCGGTGCTGGCGGCGCCTGACCTTTCGCGGCCATTTAAACTAGAAGTAGATGCAAGCGCGGTCGGTGCGGGTGCCGTTCTTCTGCAGGAGGATGGGGAAGGCATCGATCACCCTGTTTGTTATTTCTCACGGAAGTTTAGCAAAGCGCAGAATAACTACTCTACGATCGAAAAGGAGACTCTCGCATTGTTAATGGCACTACAGTATTTCGAAGTGTATTTGGGATCAAGTAGTTTACCAGTCACAGTATTTACTGACCACAACCCGTTAGTGTTCCTGGTGAGGATGCGAAATCAGAACCAGCGATGAGGTGGTCTCTGATTATCCAAGACTATAACCTGCAAGTGAGGCACAAAAAAGGGGTGGATAATGTTCTAGCGGATGCATTATCTAGAGTGGACAGTGATGACCTTTGAACAAACTGCTAAGTACGTTTGTTCTTTTAAGGGAGGGAGTGTTACGATCCGAGGGGATCTAATTGTTAGCATGAAACGTGTGTGATTGTTAACATCTGTTTCTTTTCTCCCCCCCCCCCCGTTATGGTCCGTGTCGCGGGAGTGTCTAGCCATCGGATTGGCTGAACGGGCTGTCAATCATTCACCACACTCTACCGTTGGCCAATCCCTGGACGCCTGGCCGCAATAAAGGCTCTCCTGGCCGCTACATCGGGGCGGAAGCGCCTCTGACAGGTTGAGTGTACAGGCAGCAAGAGTGTGTCTCTTCAGCGGCGTGTGCCTGTACGTGGCAGGTTGAATCTCGTAGTGTGTGGGTTTTGGGTAGTGTTATTTTGGATTGTGTGTGTCAGTTAGTTTATTGTCTCTCGCACCATACACAGTTTTCCCTTGTTAAAAACACTAGACAGGGTTCGGAGACAGCGTCCACCTGTATTTATGTTTGTCAGCCAGTGTAGGGAACGTAGGGCGTCGTACACGCTGAAGATTTCGGTTTTTGGTTATTTTATTTCTTTAAACTAGGTAAGTGGTTGGGGATCATTTATTCTCATTTGGGTTTTATTATTTTGTTTATTTCACGCTGTTCTCCTTGGTTAGGGGTTACTGAGGGCTCAGAGCTACTGCCCTGAAGCAGGAGGTTCCTGCGAGCTTTAAGTTAAGTGGTAAATTAGCTTACCAGTTTTTGGTTCATTGCTGTTTCATTTAAGATTGTGTATGGGCAACGGGTGGTAACAATAAAGTGTTGATTTCTGCTACATCGGGTCTCCTTCTTTCTGTTCACTCATCCCAGGTGGATTATTCAAATCAGAATTTTTATGTTATGCCTGTCCTCCCTAGACATTCCATCACTAGGCCGTAACATAAATATTCTGATTTGAATAAGTCTCTAACGAGGCGTGGGTTCATTTATGTTACGGCCTAGTGATGGAATGTCTAGGGAGGACAGGCATAACATAAAAATTCTGATTTGAATAATCCACCTGGGATGAGTGAACAGAAAGAAGGAGACCCGATGTAGCAGAAATCAACACTTTATTGTTACCACCCGTTGCCCATACACAATCTTAAATGAAACAGCAATGAACCAAAAACTGGTAAGCTAATTTACCACTTAACTTAAAGCTCGCAGGAACCTCCTGCTTCAGGGCAGTAGCTCTGAGCCCTCAGTAACCCCTAACCAAGGAGAACAGCGTGAAATAAACAAAATAATAAAACCCAAATGAGAATAAATGATCCCCAACCACTTACCTAGTTTAAAGAAAATAAAATAACCAAAAACCGAAATCTTCAGCGTGTACGACGCCCTACGTTCCCTACACTGGCTGACAACATAAATACCGGTGGACGCTGTCTCCGAACCCTGTCTAGTTTTTAACAAGGGAAAACTGTGTATGGTGCGAGAGACAATAAACTAACTGACACACACAATCCAAAATAACACTACCCAAAACCCACACACTACGAGATTCAACCTGCCACGTACAGGCACACGCCGCTGAAGAGACACACTCTTGCTGCCTGTACACTCAACCTGTCAGAGGCGCTTCCGCCCCGATGTAGCGGCAAGGAGAGCCTTTATTGCGGCCAGGCGTCCAGGGATTGGCCAACGGTAGAGTGTGGTGAATGATTGACAGCCCGTTCAGCCAATCCGATGGCTAGACACTCCCGCGACACGGACCATAACGGGGGGGGGGAAGAAAAGAAACAGATGTTAACAATCACACACGTTTCATGCTAACAATTAGATCCCCTCGGATCGTAACACACACACACACGCACACACACACGCACACGCACACACATTTACGCACACACACACACACACACACACACACACATACACGCACGAGCGATCGCTTGAACAGTTTAACACATCGTGAAACGTTATATCTGATCCGAAATAATTACACCCTACCTTATACCGGCGAATAGTTTCTATACACCTAACGCTGGTTGTTGCAAACGGAGATCGTAACTCCGGTATATAGATACCTGAGGTGTTGAAGTCGAGTTTCCTTTAGGTTTAAAACATACCCTGCATTTAGAAAAAGTATGTATTGAGAAAAAACGTTATTATTCGTTGCTTTCACATATAACATATCATCCACTTTTTATGTTGAAGGCGTCATTCAACCCCAAAAAAGTTAACTAATTAAAATAATACGATGTGTTAATACTGCTAGGATCCAACAATAGGTCTCACTTCACAGCATGATAATTTATTTAACACTATGTTCCAGACATTCAAAGACAGAGAGTCTCACTGGGTTATCACTAAATGTTCAACATCAAAAGAGGAGCCGATCTAGGTAAGAAAGAGATTAAAGGTGACAATTTACATGTTTTACAAATTATCTTACATTTGTAATCCTACACTATCTAAGATTATTCACAATTGAAGACCAGGACAGTGTCACAAACTTTACCGCTGAAAACCTTCACAGTGTTAATACTGATTGAGTTCAACAAAAGGTCTCCCTCGCAAGGCTTGATAATTTAACACTATGTTCCAGACCTTCAAAGACAGTGAGTCTCAGTAGATTACCACTAAATGGCTATCATCAAAGAGGAGACAATCTAGATAAGAAACGGACCTTTTTAAAACATTGTTTTTTTACATCATATTGGTTTTTTAAACCACACACACACACACACGCACACGCACGCACACACGCATGCACACACACGCACACACACACGCGCACACACGCACACACACACACACAGAGAATTCTCTGGTAACCATTCAAGAATAATGCTTTATTCATGAAACAAACGAGAATAAGGTTTCCTTCTATACAAAAACCCATAACACAACACCAAGGAGGTTCAGCACTGAGTGGTGAAATTCTGGTGTAACCTGCTCTATCTTAACCATATAGTGGATAGAACGGATTTCTCCTTAATGTTTTGTAGATGTGCTTTTAAAATGATGTTTCACTGTTTGACTGCTGTATTTTCCATGTGAGAAAAATCTTAAATTTGTGAACTACCCTATTCTTACAGAGTCCAGCAAAAGGTGTGTATGCAGAGAACACATCTGAAAAAGAGCACTGTGGTTTTAAATTTGTGTGAAAAAGATCCTTGCTAAAAACACAAGTCTTTTATTTTATAATCTCGTTTAAAATACGTACCGGCACAATTGTTTTAATCTAAAACTAATATCTTACCAACACTGTATTCTAAAATTAATCACTATCATCCACATTCACTGGTTCAATCACTTTACAGTATAAAGCTTTAGGGTGTAAGAATGAAGTCACACCAGCCCTCACCGATCTAACCAATCAGCTTTCACAGACCTGAAGATAGCTTGGAACAACCCCTTAACCATTTTGACTGGTTGGAATTATAAGCTTGTTGGTTTCAACCAATCAGGAAATCTGTCAAGAGCCATTATTTGATTTACACCCCTCCAGTCTGGAGAGGTGGGGGCACACTGGAGCACACAGAGGCCGGGACCACTATCAAAATCACAAACCACAGACTCAAACCCTGAAAACACCTCGAAATTTCTCAAAAACGCCTAAAAAAAGACCGTTTTTACAAAAACCAATACTTTTACACTGAAACACACTTTACCACCACTCTCTCTCTCACTCTCTCTGAAGAGTTTTTACAACTAAAAACTAGGGTCATAAAACACTCATCAAATTTTGTCATAAACACCCTTATACTCTCTCTCCCACCCCAATTAAAGCTCAGCAACCTTTTTTAGGTTTTGTAAAATTTTACTGAGGTTTCATTAAAGACTCATTGTGATTTAAGACTCATCCTGAAGCAACTAACTTCACTCCTTCGTGGCCAGCTCCGTATCTGGATGCCTCTAATTGTGGCATAGCTGCGGGCTGTCCCAGCCATCTGGAGAGAACGGCTACCTCCATCCCTGTACATTTTACCCCCGAAAAATGTCCCCTGTGGAGCAGAACTATGATATTGGTAATAAAGAATTGCTAGCCTGCAAACTCACTCTAGAAGTGTGGAAAATTTTTTAGAGGGAGTCACTCACCAATTTACTATCATAACAGACCACTGCTTAATTGTACATTAATTTATAGGATTCACAGCTCCTCTTCTCTTCAGAGAACACCTACTATAAAAAAAAAACTACTACCTTCTTTTTCCCTCCTCTGTCTTTACCTTCTTCCCCTACTGCTTTGGTTTTTTGATCAGTTGATACAATTTCTATTGTGAGAAGTTGAGATAGACTTTGACGGTGTAACAAATTGGGTATTGTCTCTCCCTAATGTAAGTCGCTTTGGACAAAAGCGTCTGCCAAATGCATAAATGTAAATGTAAAAATGTAAAACATAACTTCTGAGTTGATCAAATGAGATTCCCACAAGATTAAACAAAGTGTTACATTTACACTCATCATTTTTAAATATTCTAGATTACACTTGTAACATCCTAAATAGAAATGTGTGTGATATTTAAAAGACATCAAGAATTACTTGTCTTACTCTAATCTATTACAACACATTCAGGATGAGATACGGGTAAAATGTGTAAACAAAAAAAAAAAAGGAATATAAAAAAAGTACTAGAGGTAGACTTTCAACTTTATTTCAACTTTCAATTTCAACTTTGAACAAGAATAGTTGTTTATGAAACACATTAAGCTATCCACATTATCCAGCTAGTAACCTTTCTAACCAAAAAACATCTATTTTAGAAAGTGGTTATGATAAATCTTCCAATGTTTATGAATAAAAATATGAAAACTTTTCACAAATAAATGAAATCCTTTTCTCATTCATTTACTATCTTAAAGATCTCTTTTATTTAACAATAATAAAACATTTCTTTTTCAGACTTACACATCAATAAACAAAGAATCCTCTAAACTTTTTTTTACCAACTACACAACATCTTTATGTTTATGAATAAAGAGTGATTAGAGCGGTACATCTAGAACAAAAAAAAACCTTTCACCTTAAAATAAACTGCAAGAGTTTGAACACACAAACAAAACGATGTTAGAAAATTATATGAAACAGATTTCAACTGTGTAGAAAATGAAATTAGGAAAGCCCACACAAATAAAGAAGCAGCAATAGCAATATCTTTTGATGTGGAGAAATCATACGACATGTTATGGAAGTAATGTTATGTTTGTATGAATTGAAGTTAAAGTCGGTCAAAATATTTGATGAAAAATTAAGATGAAACAGTTTTATAGAAAATATCAAATGTAAATGTCAGCAAACAAATAATGTACTAAGAAATCTAGCAGGTAAAGAATGCAATAATTAAAATATATAGACATTTAATGAAAGCATTATTGGATTATGGTAGCTTATATATGTTGGCTGCAAAAACAAATCTCAAAAAATTAGAATAGAACAGAGGAATGCTTTAAGGTTAGAGTGATGTCAACACCTATAGCTGCGATCCAAATTGAAACGGGAGAAATGCCAATAAGATTAAGAAGAATGACAGCGATGATGTATTATTGGATTAAAATTAAACAACAGGAAAAAGATAGTCCTAGTACAAAGATTATTGAAAAAGCTGGGAGCATTATCAGAGTAATTACTATAATATTGGATGGATAGGGATTACAACAGCAAAGGAAATGGAGCCGGATATGATTTTTTTACAAAAATTGAGGATGAGTAAAGAAAATAGAGTAGATTTAAATGTAACAGAAGTAATGAAAGACAACAAACAATTAAATAATAAAGCAGAATATGCAATGGATTATATAGAGAAATTCTATAACAGACTCAATAACAGGTAAAACAGGAGCATGCAATTGTAATTCCTAAAAACAAAACAGTTATTAAGGAAAGGACTACTGATAATTTAAGTGTTTATACTACTGAATTAGTAGCAATATAGCAATAAATTGGATAAAAAAATACAAAATGTTATAATTTGTTCAGACAGCTCTTCAGCTCAAGTGAGATGAAAATTAAATTATCACTCAATTGGAAGAAATGGAAAAAGAAAACATGATAATAAACTTTATTTGGGTACCAGATCATGTGGGTATTAAAAGGAATGAGGAGACTGATGCAGTGACAAAGTTAGTGGTTAAAAAGTTAGAGTAACAATGAACCACTTAGTAAAGAGGCAGAATAAAGTATTATAAATGATCAAACAGAAGAAATATGACAAAAATACTAGGATGAAGGAGAAACAGGAAGAGGTCTATATACTATACAAAAAAAAAAAGGAAGACAAAAAATACTGAGTGGCAAAAATAGAAGAGATGAAGTTTTACAAACAAAACTAAGAATAGGACGTACTAGATTGAACTACCATCGATATAAATTAGGACACCACCAAACTGGGAAATGTGATAACTGAGGAGCAGAGGAAACATGTAATACCTAAACGTAAAACATGAAATAGAAAGAAAAGAAATGATGAAAGAGATTAGGGAAATAGTAGCAGCCTTTAGCAATAATCAAATGATTAAAAGACACAAAAAGCAAATAAGGCTATCATTTTATTTCTTAAAGAGACAAAAAAAAAAAATTTCGAATATAAAAAAAGAAGAAGAATAGTCATATATGTAAGTAAAGAGCAGGACAGCTTAATTTTTCTTCCTTTATCAATAGTTCATACTACTTTCCAGTTGGTGGCGGTAATGAATCATTAAGAAGGTCGGCAAACTGACAAAAACATCATATAAGGGATGTGTGAATGTAGGAATAACCAGGAGACTGTAGAGCATGTAATTATGTATTGTCCATTGTATTGCAGGGAAAGACAAAGACTATTTACAAAACTACAAGAAAAGCAAGTTGAACTAAATATAGAGAACATTCTACAATTAAATACAGATAATATTTGTTTTAGGGATGTATATAGTTTTCTGCAATCCACGGGACTAAGTGGCAGAATTTAGTTTATTATTAGTAGTACTGTTAGGAGTATTAGTATTATTATTATTAGTAGTAGTGGTACTATTAGGGAAATAAATATATATATAAGTTAATTTTTTTTTTAAAATTTTTTTATTTATTTATTTTTTTTATATATAAGTATTATTGGGACCAGTAATTTTAATATCACAATTATTATGGATTAACGAACTCCTGGTCCACACTCCAGTCCAGATGGTGGCGGTAATGCTCCAAAAGTTGGTTGCCAACCGCCAAAAGAAAGAAGAAGAAGAAGAAGAAAAACATCATATGAAGAAGAAGAACAGCGCAACAAAACATTTAGACGTTTGGAAATGAATGAGTGAAAGAAAGAAAAACATTTAAACTTACAAATACAGACCATAAGTCACACAGAAGGATATATCCATATATTTCATATGATCCAGAGGGTAACGTTAGTGGTAAGGTAGTACTAAGAAGCTGTTTGCCAATCGCCATAAATTAACATGGCGGCACACGCAAGTGAACTGGAGATCACCAAAAAAAAATTAACAGATGCTATCGGAGAAAACATCAAACAGTGAGTGTTAATCTTGCACGAGTAATTCTTTTTCATTAGAGTGTTTGTTTGTTTTCCTGTTAATACCGTTAATGTTAATCCTCAAACGATATCTCTATTCTCAATTATTGTTGCTGTTATTATTTATATTGGTTGAGTATTTTTGTAAGCATAACGTTACGTTGACGAGATGTTTATTTTAACATTTTACTGGCCATTAAAACTTTTACCCACCGTGGTAAAGTTAGTTTCATGTTGGACATTCATTCAAATCTATTAAAGTCTTTGCTCCTGTAACAGCTTGACCCAAAACAATGTAAAACAAAATAAAGAATTGAAATAAACTGTAAAGTGTTCTAAATATTGTGAATTACGCACAAGTTTTGTTTTTCACAGTTGTGCTTTTGTAGTGTATAATTAGAGCACCGAATACATATTTTCATTAATTAGGCAAGGCGTTTATTTGTGTAGCACATTTTCGTACACGTAGGCAATTGTAAGTGCTTTACAGAAAACAGATAATAGATTAAACAGATCATTGATCAAAACAAGGGATAAAACATTGAAATAAAGGGCTAATTCCAAAAAGGAAGTCTTGTGCAATAACTAACATGTTTTTCTGAATGTTGAGGGGTTGGTTTTATTGTCTAATTTAATACGATTGAATTGTTTAATTCATTCAAATGGTTTATTTTTTCTAATCAAGAAACTAAGCTTTGTACAACATAAATTGCATATATTTATGTCTATCTGACACAGTTTTGGGTCAAACTGTAACAGGAGCAATTAATAGGTTGAATCTGAAGGCTAATTTAATATCCAACGTCAAACTTAACTTTACCATGGTCTTTAACCAGAATAAACAAACCTTAAATGTGTTGTTCTCAAAGACACAATCATGATGAGCTAAAAAAAAAAAGATTATAATTACTGAAATAAAATTAATTGTTTTCCTATTGGAACTTTAGCAGTTTTGGATTAGTGTCACATTGTGCTGTATTTACATGATCTGAACTTTCCCCTGTTTCATCAGTAGTTTGATTGACCAATCAGCAAAGAGTTAAAATAATAATTAAAAAGCAATAGCTTCGCTAAACCAAATGCAGCTCATTCATCACTTTTCACCTGCTGACTTCAAAACTGGTTTTGAGAAATTATGAATGTGTATTTTGTATGTAATTAGGATGAGTGGTGATTAAGCTTCTTTCTGTAATCACCAAATTTGAGTCATAAATCAGTGTTCATTTGCTGTTTTTGCTACACGCCTCATTTGAATAAAGTTTTGAAAATATATTTTTTTAAATCCTTTGAATAAAGTGGTTAAGGGGACAAGAGACTCTACAACCATTTTTTACCAAAAGTGTTGTAACTCTAAACTGAAAGAGATTATAATGAAATGAAATTTTTTAATGTATTTGCACGTATGCGTTTTTTGTTAAAAGTGAGCAGATCTGAGTCCCAGGGAGACTGGCTCCCAACATGTTCATAAACAGACCTCAGCAATGGGATCTTCTTCCTGGCTGATTTTGACTTTTTGAGAAAACCTGATTTGATTTAACTTCTAAAATATTGAGTGAAGTGTATTGATTTTTACTTACCTAATTGATAAAGGTAATCAACAATAATATGTATATTAAAAAGATTGAGACATGTGCTTGATTAAATAATAGCTTAGTCTAACTTTTCGAAAACTTTTCGAAAACACACAACAGATTGAGTTAGAAATGTCGTGTTTCTCAAGTAACCATGGGGAAGACATTCACTGCATTATATTGTGTTTTTCAGGTATTGGGCGAATTTGAAGCTGTGGTTCAAGCAGAAGATCAGTAAGGATGAATTTGACATAGAAGCTCGCCGACTACTCCCTCCAGAGAAAGGTTTGAGTGGTTTATTTCACTACTACTTTTCTAGGTTTATTGTCAGTGATTCATGCTGAGCTATAGACAGATGCATCCAATCATTCCAGCACTGCATTTTAATGCGTGGCTGATGAAAATTGCCTTTCGTGTTATCCACTTATAACAGATGTTTGTGTTCTTCTCTGCAGTACATGTTCACAATGACTTCCTGCTAGCAATTCTTACCCGCTGCCAGATCCTAGTCTCCAACTCGGGTACAGTTTTTTTTTCTTGTGGGGAGCTTTTTAAAGTGCACCTGTTATGAAAAGTTAACTTTTGGAAGGTGTTTGAACATAAATATAAGCATGTCAGCACACCCTTTCGAGAGTTGTTGAAAAGTGAAAAGGCATCAAAATTCTGAGTTGTATTCAGGCCGGCAACTTTATGCGGTGTAACCGGTATGTGATAAATCCTCGGCCACCAATGTTGTCTTGTATGTAACAGTGGTCCTCACTAATCTTTCTGACAATTTGTGAGATGGTCATCATTGTTTTCAAGGTATGAAAACACTGTGTATCTACACTACAATAGCCAAACAAAAACTGACTCTCCCCGGTAAACTCCTAAACAATTGTCACATGTTAACAACTCAAAAACAAAACAAAAAACCACACAGGGAGTAGAAAGGTTATATTCAAAGTAAATGTTCACTCAAGATGAACACACAACCGGGTGTGTGGGCAGTGGGCAGCCATGGCTACGGTGCCTGGGGAGCAGTCAGGGAACTGGTGCCTTGCTCAAGGGCACCCCAGCTGTGGTTGATGAAGATGGGAGTGCAAGTGTTTCACCAGCAAAGGTAGTCCTGACTATTCTATTCACTCTTCTTGACTGCCATGAGGGGGGTGAGAATTTACCATTTTCTTCCATAAGAACAATTAAATATCCTCCTTGAGTTCCAGCATCCGGCAGATTGGCTTAACGAAGCAATGCTGAACATCACCGTTTTGACATCACCATCTCTGCCTAAATTTAGAAAATTCAGAAAAACATTTCTTGACATGAGTTTACACACAACCTTGTTTGCCTCATGAAGAGTTTGTACAGTTGCAACTTTTAAACTGGAAGCCAGGCTTCTGGGATCAATAAGGACATTGGGTCTGCTTTGTCTTGCGACCCAGAGAACCTGACCAAATTTAGATCCAAGTTGGTCCTTTTCTTTCTCGTTGAGAGGGGGATCTTGTTCCAAAGCTCGTGAGGGATCTATGATGATGGGCTGTAAGAGAGAATACAGGATAGTTTATGCCAAAATTTGATGAGTGTTTTATGATCCTACTGACGTGATGCTTATTTTAACACAGTTACAGGGTGCATCCACAAGTAAACAAAGCAGCGTTTTCACTTTAACCGAGTGAATTTTTTTTTTTTAAACACTACTGAATCATTTCTGTGTGGACAGGATAACGGTGCAAATTCTAGTTCAGGCAGATTTTGAAGGCTCTTTAACGCAACAGCAATTGCCCATATGGTTAATGGAGATGGAGCGAGGGTTTGCTTTCCGGCTCTGTGCTAAAGCAGACTACACTAGCACACAACACATTTAATAACTTGTTTAATCACAGAACAGACGCGTCAAAACGCAGCAGTGTGCGTGTTATTGCTACAGATGCGCTCATCTCGTACAAACACAAAAAGCACCAGTTTTGAAAAACTATCCTTTGAGTCTCAGTTAAACAAGACAGTTTAGAGAGTGAAACAGTTGTTGGTGAAGACTGGCGATAGAATTTTGATTTATTAAAGACGTTATTCTCATCTTTGTGTGAGCAGTATTTCCCAGCCATTAAAAGGAAGCACTGAACTCTGAAGAGTCTCAGCGTGGAGTCAAAAGAAGCTTCTGATTGGTTGATTTAACCTCAATGGGTGAAGAGTCTACTGCCTTCTACTGGGTAGTCACATTCTCTGCGATGTCTCAGATGGTTTTACCCGGTTTCGTGTGGACGCAGTTTTTTTTCTCCCCTGTGGACGTGTGTATGGGTTTTTTTTTGTAAATGGGGTAGGAAAAAAAATAAAATAAAATACCGGGTACGTGTGGACGGGGCCTCAGAGTTTTACAACTTCTCCCAGATGCCTGTACACAGCATGGGGTCCAACTCGTAAATAAGACATTCAAGATTGACACAATGGCTTAGAATTAAAAAAAAAAAATTTTTTTAACTGTTCTAGAATAATATACCATGCGCCACTACATTAGGGGACAGTGGCGCTCTCATTGGCAGAGTATGAAGTGTAGACACGAAGTGTAGAAGGCAGGCGGAGAGAGAAGGAGATAAAGAGACAAACGAAAGTCTCCCGAAAGCTAAGACTAGGAAATATGACGACGGGTTTGTAGAGCTTGTCTGCACTGTGATTACGGTGGGAGACGAGGAGAGACAGGTGTGCTTACTGTGTCTAAAAATGTTAGCAGCGGAGAGCATGAAGCCAAATAAATTAAGACGTCACTTAAAGACATTACACCCCAATCACGCTGAAAAGCCGCATGAGTTTTTTTCAGCGAAAATATACAGAATATTGCCAACAATCGAGATGTTTTGTTTTTCCTAGGGGGGCAGGACAGAAAAGAATTGAGAACACTGGCTTAGACCAACAATGCTACACAGCCCAACCAGTCAAAACCCTCATTGGCTGTGTGATGTCACTTTAGGGATGTTCCATGCTTTCTTCAGCTCTGTGAAAGAGGACTGGTTAGATCACTGAGGGTGGATGTAACTCCAGGCTTATCCATAAAACTTTCTGCTCTGAATTAAAACCACCAAGCTTTGTTAATCTTAAAGTTTTTTTTTACCAGTAAAATAGTGATTGAAGCAGTGAATGGAGTTGATAGTGACTAATATAGGGATATACCAAATACTGATACAAAGATGTAAGATATTTTTAGTAAATGATTAGTTCTCGGATAAAACTTTTGAAAACGCATAGATTTTTAACATTATAAAATAAAAATTGTATTATTGTTTTTTGCCTACGGTTTTTAATGAATATTTTGGCAACACTTTTTAACCTATGAATACTGTTAGAAAAGTGAAGTGAAAATGGACAGTGACCAGTTGACCAGATATGGAGTGACCCATACCTGGAAATTGTGCTCTGCATTTAGTCCATCCCAGTGTACACACACAGCAGTGAACAAACACACTGTGGACACACACCCGGAGCAGTGGGGAGCCGCAGCTGTGGCGCCCGGGGAAATGTGTTTTTAGTATAACAAAAACCACATGAAAACTTGTTTTATCGAGTGTAAGATGATAAACATTGTTTCAGCGTACTCCATTATGTAAACACAAATATTTTGTTTAGATACCTTCAATTTGTACATACATTCAGCTTTAACCATAATAACCACTAACACTCTTCACCTCACTCTGTTTTAATGTAGAGGTTATAACTAACAATGGAAAGCGACAGTCTTTTAATTCTCACGTTTTTTCATACGAAGCTAAAATGTTTTCAACGAAAAGCTGTTTTTCACAAAGTGTTTACTGTAAAATACTTATTCCTTAACTTTGTTTTAGCACCAAACAATCTTTTCGCGTATGTGATAGACATTAGTTTTATTCTTTTTACCCCTCTCTACATACTCCTACTCATACTTCCATAAAAGTTTGGTGTGATACTATTTTTTCAGAGGTAACTTAAACGCAGAGCTTTGACATAACACCACTCACCTGGGGTCAGAGTAACACACATTTTCACCCTGGAATCTACTTACAAACAACACACCGCCAACACACAAAATTTGTGTTTTTGAAATGTAGGAATGTTCTCACAAGAGTTTTCTTCCCTTTCGGGGTCGCCACAGTGGAATGAACCGCTAACTCTCTGGCATATGTTTTACGCGGCGGATGCCCTTCCAGCCGCAACCCATCGCTGGGAAACATTCACACACACTCATTCACTCTTTAACACTATGGGCAATCGTTCTTACTCAATTCACTTATACCACATGTCTTTGGACTTGTGGGGAAACCGGAGCACCCGGAGAAAACCCACGCGATCACGGGGAGAACATGCAAACTCCACACAGAAATGCCACCTGCCCCAGCCGAGCCTAGAACCAGCGACCTTCTTGCTGTGAGACGACCGTGCTACCCACTGTGCCACCGTGATGCTGTAAAATGTAAATAATTAATGTAAATTGAAGACAAAGAGACTATTTAAATTCAAAATTTGATTGTTTTTTCTTTAACTTGTAATACAGGTTTTGTCATAAAACAATATACCTGCAATGAACCCTCAATATCCTCCAAAATAACTTTTTGCTTCTCTTCTTTCGTGACTGTTAGTGTGTGGTCTCTTTAGACTCCTGTTTTCCAGGATTCTCTGCCATTAACAGCTTGCTTAGTGAAGAAACGTTTGGTCTTTAAACCTTGGATCAATTTTAGTAACGATCTTCAGCCGTGTGAGATTAATGCTGTCCTTGCTTTTAAATAGTAAAATCATGTTTGAATTTAGGTTTAGGATGATCGTCCTCTGTTCACTCCATAATTTTGCAAGTGGCACAAGGCTGGCAACACCACTTACTTACATTACATTGTGCAACACCATATTTATTTACTTTTGGTCCCTAATGCCTTAAGAGTCAGCAGACCAAAATTCAGCTTGATCTGGAAATTTTTCTTGGAAGAGTTTGTTAAATTGCAAGTTAAGCTTTTTCGTATTCAAGGGGGCGCTGCAGAGCTACTCAGAACACAGGATCGAAAGAGCAGCTTTCATTAGTCGACCACGAGATCATGCACTCTGACAAACCAAGATGACAGAGCTGAACCTTTTTTTGCAGATTATACAGCCAGATGTGTGGGCTATATATATTTATGTATATTTTTTTTATTTAAATGTAAAAAGGCTCGCCATACTGGCACTGCTTTCACCTTTTTGTTGCTCAACTACAACTGGAAGTGGACATGACTTAGAATTAAGCCACTCTATTCATTCCTTCCCCAAAAGGACAGTGTAATTATAATCTATCTAAAAATTTATTTTAAAAATGTAAACTTCACTTAACTTGTTCAGAACAGCCTTACAATAAATCATGTGAAAAGCGAAGGATAGGTAACATAAAAAAAAGAGTCCATGTAATTTTGTGAATAGATTTTACAGTGAAATTGGGGGACATTTAATGTGTTTTTTTTTTCTTTTTATACTCAAGTCTACTAAAAAAAAATTATTATATTTAAAATGCAAATCAACTTAAATTCTAATTAGTCATTAAATAGCCTGAGATTCTGATATGGCACTATAAAATTAGGATGGTTTTGTAGATTGAATATTTCTCTATCTCTCTATCAGAGGGTCCAGGTTCTCTCCAGTGGTCTGTTGGATCCATTTCTAAACATGGGAAACCAAACCGAGGAAAGAGGAGGTTTCCCTCAGTCAGGCAGAAATTTGACGTGAGTATTCTCTCTCTCTCTCTCTCTCTCTCTCTTTCTCTCTCTCTCTCTCCTCTCTACTCCCCTCTTTCTCTTCTTCTCTCTTCTCTTCTCATCTTCTCCTCTCTGGCTCCGTCATCCTACGTCTTTTTCCCACGGTTTTCTGCTCTCGCTCTCTAGCTTTTGTCGGTCTCCTCTCTCGGCACAATACGGGCAGGATCGTACCAATCTCGTCTTCTCCTCTCTCTCTCTCTTTCTCTCTCTCTCTCTCTCTCTCGTTTGTGGCAGCTGGACCTATGATGATGATGATGCTCTCTGTCTGCTTATTGCATTTACGCAGCATCGGTTCCAGGCTCAGAACCCACTCCAGGGGGCACTGGTGTTCAACGCTCGTGACCCAGAGGATGAGGACTTGACTCTAAGTGCTCACACACATCTGCTCCCCACCAGAGCACAGCTGGAGGCACGAGCCATGTTAGGTGCCTTCGAAAGTGGCCTGGATAACATCAGCCCAGAGGCTGTTAGCATGCTGCTGCTTGCCCTACAGGTGAAAAATTGAGAGCGATAATGGGATTTAGAGCAGGCTCTTACACAATTTCTGAATAAATAGACAATGGTTTGTCTATGGCAATGGTTGAATTGTTATTGAGTTTGTTAATAGCAAATATTAGGATTGTAGAGATACTGTGACATATGTTGATAACCGTAAGAGAATTACTTTGCACCAGCTCAGAAAGAAATAGTACACCACTTAATTGTGTCCATTGCATCACCAAGCGTGTTTTTGCCTTTTTCATAGAGGCCTTCTCAGGCCGCATTTGGCTATCAATCCTGCATGACAGAGATGATGTCTTTCTTGAATGCAAGCCAGCAGGGAAGAGGACAATTAAAGTTTGGTCTAAGAAGAAGTGACCCTTTCCACCTGTTCTGAGATTCTGACATTCACACATACACTCAAATACTGTAGGAGTTCATTAAAGAAGCATAAACAGCACACTGTTGTTCCACTTCAGTCAATGTTTGTCAGTGATGACTATTGGAGCACCGCTAGGAGCACCCAACTCTCTCCACACACTGTAAAAAGTGCTGATGATTATGTCATTGCGCAACTGCCATAAAGCAGGGACAAATGTGTAGTAACAAATGTGTAGTAACATTCTTTCTTATGCTAGAGCCAACCTCACCAAACATGCAAGAGGCAGGTCAAAGACAAATGCATCAGTGTTTTATGGATGTATATTTATGTGTGGATTGCGAGGAGATCTGGTGTTACGGCAACCAGCATGGTTCTCTGACTGTAATCAGAGGTGGCCACCGGAGATGCTGTAACTCCCACTTGAAAGGGTCGCCAGTAAGCGTCTCAGTTTTTTTCAGGAGTCCTGGTGGTTTGCAAATGCCGGCCCCGGCCCTGTGTGCTTCTTGCTCCCTCTGTGCATCCACTATCCACCACAATGATGATTCGCTCATTGCCCCACCGGCCACCTCAATCCAATTCTTCCCGGAAGTGCATCGGGAATTTGCCAGAACTTGGAAGCCATCTCTTACTGCAAGGTTGACCAGCCTCCCCTCTATCTGTCGCTTTGACGACACAGTAACAAGGAGATAGGATGTGATTTCCTAGGTAGAGCAGGCTCTGATGGTGCATTTATGCCTGGGTAACACTGCCGATCAAGCTGCAGGTGAGATGCCACCCAGATTTTACGGAGGACCTGAGAGCTGCCACAGAATTTGCGCTTAATGTGACAAAAGTTGCTGCAAACTCGCTAGGTTACACGATGTCTACTCCAAAAAATCCTTTTTTGGTTGACCCAGTCTGAGATGTTGCTGTACAATTGTAAGCATTTCCTAGGTAAGCGTTTACTGATAAGCGACTGTAGTCCCGAATAGCCTTACATGGTTGGCTGCTACGATCAGTAAGCAGGCAGAGGGTCTAGAAGAATTGACTCCAGCGTAGGAATATGAAGAGAAGTGGTAGGTCCTTTTCTAAGTCAGCTTAATGGCAAAAAACCCTCCTTTTCCCTCCCTATATTATTTGTCCCTGCGCAGGAGACAGTGACCGAGAGTGGCTGCAAGGAGTTTACAGAGGAGCAGTACTCAGAAGGATTAACTCAGAAAAGAGCCGTCTAACCCGCGGCCAGAGCATATTTTTTATGGACATCCAGCTGAACTCCTTGAACATGCAAGTTCGTCTCTTTGGAGCCCTGAGCCTGCTGGGTGCAGTACGCAGAGTCTGCACAAAATCTGTGGTCTTTTCCAGAGGCTCCTGAGGCATATGGCCTGCGTAGCAGCAGGTATTCCACTCTGGTTACTCCATATGAGACTGCTCCAGCTGGCTCAAGTTCCAAGTTCTGCTGTGAGTGTGGCATTTTAGGCAACTTAAGTGTTTAATGCAGTGTTCATAGTTGTAAAGCACTTCAGGAGAATGCTGCAGGCATATTATGTGTTGGCAGGATGGACAACACGACAGTGGTGGCGTATGTCAGTGGACAAAGAGGGATACTCTCACCCCGTTTGTCGACGCTCACTCGCAGACTGCTTCTCTGTAGTCAGCTCTAGGGTCTGTCCCTAGTTGCAGTCCATATCCCCAGCAAGTTGAACTGCACAGCAGATGCATTGTCATGGTAGAGGAATGGCCCCAGTCATTTACCGTGTGCGCCTTTATGAACAATGGAGCTGAAAACATCTTTGAGCTTGATCAGACGTCCGTCTCATGCCAGAATTCTCTCTCAACTAAACTTAACATTCAGCGTCCGCTTGTCATCATGCAACACACGTGTCAAAATAAAAGTCCTTTGACCGCATCCAATTAACACTTATACAATTTATTAACCTAGAAATACCTGTGTATTTCATTACACCAACTAAGTAAAGGGAATTGTGGTCTTCTGTGTACTAGCAAGAGGTATTCCGTTGGCAGAGATCTGGTAAGTACGGCCTCCGTGCATCTCCCTTCGAGATCAGGGATAGATGCACTTCTGGTGTCAGTCTGTAAGGGAGGTTTACATATAATGACTGACTGCCTATTAAACATTAAGTCTGAGACTTGAAGCCAGTGTGTAGGAGGACCTGCTGCCTGCGTGTAAACAGACTGCCTGTATGAGAGAATTCTGCCAATTGTTTTGTCCGCAGAAATCTGAGTTTGGAGGGTAATTGGAATTAAAATAGCTGAATGTACATTAAAACGGCACTATATAATGCCCACTTTGCAGAAAGCAAGAGTCTGCATGCAAATCATGCACATGGGCTTAGTATTCTAGCTAAATAAAGCAAAACGTATCTCTCCAATCTGCTTTAAATGGACAATCCTTTCAATTTCAAAACTTTTTTTAATGCTTGTCATGTTCTTGTTTGAGTTGTGATAAACTTATATTTACTTAGTCAAAAAATCTGCCTTTTGGGAGAAATCATGCTGAAACAGTGAGGGGTTAAGGTGCTAGGTTTGTATAATGGGTTTGATGACTGAAGTCAACTTCACTGTAGAATTAACAAGTTTCGTCTCACTGCATATATGGTCATGGAGAACTTTCATGGTGAACGTGCCCAGGCTATGCTCACAAACCTCACGGCAGAAAAAGCCTAGATGTATTCCGCATGGAACGTACTAGACTTTTAGCTGAAGTTAAGATGCCAATGGTAAACAGTCTACAGTACAGTTCATGTGAAAGGGTTAGTGAGAACCTCTTGGGGGGCAAAGATCAATCCTCGGCTAAGTAGGACATTTTTTAACTATTTGTTTAGTCTTTTTTTTTCAATGTTGGTGTTTTGACGCATGATGATTATTAATTGTGAAATTATTAGCAGTGAGATCTCGCACTCCAGCTGGGTTCCTATTAATCCCATTCAAAACACCAAAAAGGGCTAAAAAGAGCTTAAAATTTAAACTGTCTTTCTGCATTCACACTAATAATTATGGAAATAATCCCTCAGGACCTCAAGAATGTAAATGCTTTCTGCAATTGCTAATGTTTACCACACACAAAAAAAACTTACTCCTATGGAATCTGTGAAAGTAATTTATATACGTTAATCACGTTCGGTACTCTAGATATTAGGGTTTTTTATACATGTAATTCCTTTAATAACCTCAATTTAAGTGGGTATTGCATTTTGCTGTATTCGATTCCCACTGTAATCTGAACGGGTGAGCAGCTTTTCAACCCCACATTTTGTCCTATTGCCCACAAGTATTGTGGAACACCTTTCAGTCTGTCATTGGTCAAAATACATTTTGTACAGTTAAGCCATTTTCTAGTCATCAGGTATTTGTTCAACAGTTCTACTTGAGTTAATAGTCAAATCCATTGGCATATAATATACTTCATTCATCTTCATGTCGGCTTTATTCCCTTTCGGGGTCGCCACAGCAGAATGGCATACGTTTTACGCAGCGGATGCCCTGCCGCAACCCATCGCTGGGAAACATTCACACACACATTCACACTTTAACACTATGGGCAATCGTTCTTATTCAATTCACTTATTCCGCATGTCTTTGGACTTGTGGGGAAACCGGAGCACTCGGAGAAAACCCACGCAATCACGGGGAGAACATGCAAACTCCACACAGAAATGCCACCTGCCCCAGCCGAGCCTAGAACCAGCGACCTTCTTGCTGTGAGACGACCGTGCTACCCACTGCGCCACCGTGACGCCCCTTATAATATACTTATTAATCAGAAATAACTTTCCATTTTTTTGTCTGTAGTTAAAAAAAACATCCAAGAATTTAATGAATTCTTTGAATGTTTTGGCAATGAGACATATGGAACTGATTCCTCTTGCATGAAAGAATGTGGACCGATGGTGAAGAACGTACAATGAAAGAGTAGCACAGAGATTCTTTTCAACATTCTTTGTCCATGAATGCTAACATGGGACCTGGGAGTCCAGATTAATGGGTCAAACGGATAATGAAAATATTCTCAATCACAAACAGCAATTATTGTGATCATTCTGTGTTTCATCAGAAGGATGAAAAAGAAAACACTGAAAGACTGCCGATAGAAGGAAGCAGAGCCGATTATGTTCATCAGTTTTAGAGGAATATGTGCTTAACGAACAATAGTAGTAATAACTCACAATGGTTGTGGTAACATGAATGAAAATGGCATATTTACATTAAACTCTCTTTTTCAACCATATAAAATGCATGAGTGCATCTCTTTTTTTTTTTTTTCATTTGTAGCAGTGACTTTGTCTTGTGTCTTTGCAGGCCCATCTGAAGGACATTATCACTGCAATGGTGTCCCGCAGGAAAGCCTACCTACTCCGTGATGAAAACTTTCGCTACGGCTTCGGTTGTGAGGTCACGCCAAAGCCCTACCTGAGGAACAGCCTGAGAGCGCATGCACAGCTCAGTGACGGGTAAGATCCAAAACAGAGTATCTCACCATGTCAAGGTTACATCACAACATTTTTAATTTTTTTTTATAATTCGTAAAGCTTTTTTAAATAAAATCAGTTTTTATTGAAAAAAGCTATCATCATCCAGTCACCATGGCTGAGCTTGTGTCTGTTCCTCTTGGGGAAGCAGATGCTTCTCTTGCTCTGTGCCCTGGTCATATTTAATATGCAAAGATAAGCAAAACACTAGGAACTCCTTCTAATCAAATTAATTTTAAGTGTGCGAAGGTGGAGGATAGCATCAACAATTCTCAGCAGAGAGACATCGAGCTGAACAGATGAACGCCTTCACAGTTTACACTGCCAAAGAAAAGTGTCTTGTCCTGAACCTTGGGGTTATTTTAGACCATGAGCTTAGGTTCAGGGACCATGAGCTTAGGTTCAGGGACCAAGTCAGTAGCATAGTGGGAGCTTCATTTTTCCAGCTGCTTCAGTTCAGGAGAATGACATCATTTCTGGACAGACACGCTTTTGACTGTGTGATTCGCGCTCTGATTAGCTCTAGACTTGATTACTGCAAAGCTTTGTATTTTGCCATCAATAAGTCCCTCCTGGGCAGATTGCAGGTAGTCCAGAATGCAGCAGCTCAGTTTTTAACCCACTCAAAGAAAAATTGCCACATGACACCAATTTTACTACTATTACACAGGCTCCCTGTTGAATTTCCTGTTCAATGCAAGGCCATGCTATTTGTTTTTAATTCAGTTTCAGGCACAGCTGCCTTGTACATCAGGGACTTAATTATGTATATACACATGTGTGTCTTTGTGGTCAGTAAGCCAATTGCTTCTCAGGGTACCGAAGGTAAATACAAAGCATTGTTAGGGTCGCGCGTTTGCTCTTTTGCACCCCAGCTCTGGAACAAGCAGACAAACAAACTTTTGTGGTTCATTGAACATCCTATACTTTCTCAATCTATTTCAAATAACAAGAGATGTTAATAAAATTTCTCTTTCCCTTCAGAGGGCTCAGTGTGTTCATGGGTCGCTTGCCAAAGCCTTAGGGGTCCGGTGGTGCATGCAGATTCTCTTAGCCCAATCAGTGATATCGGAGGGCATCGCACGAAATGCCTGCTCTGGGCAATCAGCAGAATGGGATAGTTTACTGTTTTAGTGTCGGTTTTGTACCGAAAGTGGCGTGAGTTCCACGTTCTTAGCTATCCTGCTAAGTTTCGCTTTCGCTTTCAAAGAATTTCTAAACAAATGATTTTGAGCCAAACCAGTCACGAAGCGATCGTTCGTTCAAACACAAAAACCCGGCTCACAGGAACCGTTTCGTTCGTGACCGACCCTTTACTAAAACCAAGTGCCTAGCTTTGAAAATATATTAACAATGCAAATTTTTTTATTGCACGATAAGAAACGTATGTGTTAACACATGTGTTAATGGCCAACCACTGTTAAAAACACTTAACATTCTTGAAAAACCTGTCAAAAGATCCCTAAAGCACTGCTTAAATCACCATATTCTGTTAATTATTTTTAACCACACAACCTCATCTTGAAGATGCCTTTTGTATATCATGAACAGACAGACTTCAGAAAGTAAGGGCATAGTGGTTTTAGTCAATTGCTAACTCTGAATAACTGTTTCCCTTTCTTTCAACTAAAATCTAGTAAACCAACTTTTTTCACAGTTTAGAGATTGATATCTATGACATTATTAATAGAAAGCTCATTCTGACTTGACATCAAAGTGCTTTAATGTCAAATATTTGGTTTTAAGTTTTTTTAGGGCTGGGAATATAACACTGTAATTAGGTTAATTAATCACAGAAAAAAAATAACACATCAATATTTTTAATGCAATTAACGGGCCCCGCTTCATTAAAGAACTGTAAAATTATACATTGCAGATCTGCAGCAAGCTAGTAACGTAACAAAACAATATACAAAACGAAAAGGACGAAGGACTGCATGGCCAGCGAAAGGACAATTTTAAATATAAAATAGATGTTAGTGGAGCTATTGATGAAACAGAAGTCATTTGCCCATCGAAGCAGTTCTAGTTTGAAATAGCGCCTGAACTTGAAGAGTGTTTTAATGAGCTCAATAGTCACCTCACTCCCGGCTGCGCAAACCAGTCTCACAGCAGTTCTTGATAGTCACAAAATTAAATCTATTTACTCGTTCTCAGGGTCATGAATTACACAGTTTTTTCGCTCCCATCAGAACAAATTTAAATGTTATGTATTTCAGTAGATTAAATTTTGTGACTATATCACGAACTGCAGTGAGACAGGGTTGGGAATGCAACAGTCAGCAAGGTCTGCCAAACCACACTACCTGAAACAAGTCACCGCAAATTAAGTGGACATTGCAATCATTAACAAATGCAATATCTAAATTGATTACAATAGACTGTAGGCCTGTCAATGTTGTGAAAGACAAGAGGCTTATTGATGCATTTAGAATCGCTGAATCTGACGCAACCTACACACCAATGTTTGTGTTCAATAAGTTACAATTGTGATATACTGTAACATAATTTACAAGTTGATATTCAGTCATTGATAAAAATGTCATGGCCATTGTAGCCTACGTTTTAGGCTTGTATTCAGGAATAACTGGGAAAAAAAAACCCAGCTTCTTTTTGTAATGTCTGTATGTATGTGCGATTAAATTTGTTTAATTAGATCGACAATTTTACTCCACTCAATCTGCTTTTGGGGTTGTTTCCCCTGTGTTCTGTCGGCTCAATGTGGACACTGATAGAAACACTGCTTCCTTTGCTAACTCATAGTGCCACAAATACAAATCGCCTAAAACAGCAAATCGCCCGTAAAAGAGAGAAACTTGCTTTCATACCAAATTGAACAGACAAACGAGGAGCTGCAGTCCTCCCTTTCTTAGGTTGACGAAGATGGAAGAGCAAAACATGGATTCACATCAGTGCTAGTCGCATGAACGTCAAATGCTAATGAAAAAAATTGCTTCAGAAGAGGATTTTAACACAGTTGGGATTAAGAGGATTTTATCATGCTTGCCTTCAGAACCTTCAGCCTCAGACTTGATCCCAAGCCTTGGCTAGAATTCAAATGAGGCTGATTTCAGTATTACAGTGAGATTAATCTAGATTTTTTTAAAAAAACTATGCCCACCACTACAAAAAAAAATTATTTATTTATTTATTTATTTTTTTTTCCACACATGATGTATCACTTTTACACAGTATCAACTTTTAATATTTTATCATCAGATAAGGTATTAGTTTTTAATTCCAGTCTAATTAAACTATATATATATATATATATATATATATATATATATATATATATATATATATATATATATATATATATATATATATATATATATATATATATATATAAAATTGTATTTATTTATTTTTTTAATTTTATATCAACCAATTTGCCAGCAATTCTTCCCCGTAAATTTTTTTTGTCGTTTTTTTTTTCAGAGCACTAGTACAGCACCGGAGTTAGAGTACAACTACTAATTTTGTGAGTTTTCTAGCTTAATGAGAAAATTACAGATGAAATGTGTTGTGTTTTAAGCAAATGCATCTATAGAACAGCGCAGCTTAGAGGGAACATTGCTGGTAGGTGAGCGCAACTTCCTTCAATAAAGTCAAAATGTTCATTGCTAGATCACATGAGTGTGCCCTTCCACATGGGCAATGTGGTACTCTGAACCTTTGTTTTTCAGAGTGGATGGTCACTGTAGAAACTGTTTCTGAAGTGTTCTTGTGTGCAGCTCTACACAGGTAAACATGGAGGAGGCCGAACTCCAGGCTGCTCTGCTTCTCTCTTGCTCTGCAGATCGTGTATCTCCTCCTCTCAAGCCCATCAGCATGTGGGACCTGCTGGAGGCACTTCAAGTGAGATGCTTGCTATTTCCTAATCCATGTGCATGCTTCCACAGGTCCAAACTCAGCCCTTGTCTTTCTCTCCCCAGGTGGAGCGCAGTGTTATTCCGTCTCACAGCGTGTGTTCTCTGAATGTGGAGCGAGTACTGTCACAGCTCTGGCACCCCAGTCAAGAGGAACTGGAGCAGGACCACCAGCACTGGCAGCACCTGGCTCGCACCAGTACACTCTCACCATAAATCATCTGTGTGTGTATCTTGCTCAGATAGCAAGGGGACAGTTGCTCTCTTGGGCGCAGTGATCATTTGCGCTTATCCAGTAAAGTGTATTGACTAGCTGATCTGTTGTTTGCTTCAAGAATGGAATTAGTTAAGGAAAGAGATGTTGTATTTATTTATTTTTTCAGAAACATTAAGATAGAAATTGTAAAGTAGATTTTTGTTTTCATTGTTAATTGAAAATTAAATGAATGTAAGGATTGACTGTTTATTCTTTTTAGTTGACCATCTGGGTGACTGAGTATGTTGTATGATCAGGGTGACTGAGTGAACAATATTGGACCAGTATGTTGGACTTCCCTCCTGCATATCTTTCAGGCCTAAGCTTGGAATACCCGAATGGTTGCCATGGCATACAAGGCAGCTTGACCCACAGCAGTGTAAGCTATCAAAGTCAGGTTCAACAACAGCTTAGCTAGTGAGGTGGGAACCTCGACTGATCAGGTCAAGTTACCTGGGCATAATGCACCACCAGAGCCTGCTCTACCTGGGCTACTGCGTACTCAAGGGGAGCAAAAGAGGGGAGCCTGATCTCCTTTCTTACAGTAAGGTGCCTTTCAAGTTCTGGTCATCTCTCGATGCACTTCTGGGAAGAACGGTATAGGGGTAGCTGCGGTTTATCATCCCGGTGTGACCCCATGAACCATGCGTCCAGCCTGGAGATTTCAGATGTGAGGGACAGAGCCAACCTCACCCAACCTCTCCGGCAGCCCAGGTAAGCAACTCGGCCATCTCCTCCGCAGCACAACCTGCCATTCCCCAGAGGGGGACAGCGATGTTCTGTCTTCTTCAGGAAATGCACCATCTCTCTCCGATGCAGCAGTGGAGATCATATTATCAGGCACACAGGAGTCGTCAGAAGATACCAGCAGCCTATGTTGCGATAACTCACTGTGATGGATAGCAAATGCAACGGGGGAGCTGGAAGCACGAGGGACGGGAACCGCACATGCAGCCCAGCTTTGATGCTCTGAACACCGGAGATGTGCACTTGTATTCACTCCATTGGTGGCCTGAAAGAACGCCAGCCTCGTTCAAATGTGTTATATGACTGAACAGTGGACTTTTCTACACATTCTGATCCTACGACTGCTGCATAGATAGGAAGATTGACACGCTTGCATCCGCTTTATTCTGGGGGTGTGGTCATGTGATCATCAGCGCGGCTGTTGATTGGTGTTTTAAAAATTGTGGAGAGAGTAGAGCGCTCCTAGCAGAGTTCCCATAGTCGTCACCGACATAATTTGTAGTACCCGACTGATGGGGTACCCATAATATTGTTTAAAGCTGTGATGAGAGTGAAGAATCCTGATGAGAGTGAAGATGGGGGCGTGGTTGCAGGCTAATCAGGAGAACGAGTGACACCTGCCTTTCTCCCTTTATAAGTGGCACCTCACCTTTGGGCTGGATCTCTCTGCTCACCAGTCCTGTTTGGCTTTGCCCTATGTTTCTTATTGTTTTGTTATCTTTGTTTGAGTGCCAGTCTTGGGTAGTTTAAGGATCTTGTGAGTTTAATTCTAGTTCTACTGGATAGATTTACCACCTTTTATCCAACAGAAATTGTGCTGGGTTTTCTGTATTTTATTATTATTTCTTTAGGTTCATTTATTCTTAATAAACTTAAATTGTATTCTTCCAAACCACGCTGTCCTCCATTTATTTGTCAGGACTTGAGCGAGTCATGACAAAGCAAAAACGAAAAAAAACGCCATTTTCCCTCATGTTGTTACAGCGTTTGAATATAAAAATGTAATGATTTAAAGGTTCATTTACCTTTGTATTAATTTCTCTGCCGTTCTGAAAATGTCTTTGGTCACAACAACCATTTTCTTCTACCATTGATTCCCATTTTCTGGCACAACGAAATATGATAAGCTGCTCCGGTCTCTCCAGGTTTGATTCGAAACTGTAGGAGGAATAGGGAACATCGCCCGCAGTGCTGCACCAATCAGAGCGCTCACCTGTGTGAAGGGAACATCATTTTGACAGGTTAGAATTTTTACATTTTGTTCAAAATCTGTCATTTGTGCAGCAGTCAAAATTTGACCCAAAAGGCATCACCCAAAGCCAGTGTAGATCCATGACATAATGAAGTGAGTTTACTTAACCAACGACCTCCTCCAGAGGTTAGTGGTGATAATTTACTCACAACAGCATTCATGTCTGTTTGTGTCCATGGTTTGTACACGTCAAGTCCATCCACTTTCTGTAGCAGAGGAGCCATTAGAGCAGGGGGTTCCAACGTCGGTCCTGGAGGGCCGGAGCCCTGCACATTTTTGGTTCAACCATCATGAAACACACCTGTGGCACTAATTATGGTCCTCTGATTGGCTGAAGTAGAGTAGTATGCATACTACAGCAGGGTTGCAACTAAAATGTGCAGGACAGTGGCTCTCCAGGACCGACGTTGGACACCCCTGCATTAGAGGGATGGCATGTTTCTCCATCACTGGGGCTTGCAACTGAGTCACTGGATATTCTTTGTCTTTAATCAGTCTTTAATCATTGTCTCTGCCCAATGAGCTATATCTGCTTTTTTTGTCTCTATTTTTGCTTCTTGTTCGCATGGAAATGCTTTCATTATTTTCATCAACTTCTGTCATTTTACCAGTAATTATTACTTGTTTTGTTTTTGGTTCCCAATTAGCTACCCATTCTGAGACTGTTAGTTCTCCAGCTCCACTCATTTGGTTTCTCTTGCTCTAGTGTGAGGCTAGATTTATTTCACCTTCCTCTGGTGTCTCTTCTCTAACACTCTCTTGTCCTTCCAGCTCAGTGATGCTATTTTGCAGTGCTCCTATGGCCTCCTGTGCTCTCCTAGACATGTCAGCAAATTCTCTTTGTACAGTATATTTTAGTTCTTGCACTTGATCATTTAATTCATTTATATCTGGTATCTCTACATCAATGGTTCCTTCTTTCACCTTCACTATTGGTTGCTGGAGGATGGGTACAGGATGCTTATACGGAGGGGTTTGAACCAAACTCGGGTAGAGGACAGGCATTTTGGTTGGAGGCGGAGCAGAGGGTGGCAGTGAAAAGCTTCCTGTCTCTGTTATTCTACTCTTGCTCCCTGTCTGGTCAACTTCCTTCTTCTGTTTTTTTCTCTCTAATGCTGTTGCTGTTAGAGAATAAAGAAGTTCTGTTAGCAGTTGATTATATGACGGAACATTAATAGGCATTGATTAAACAACAATAAAAAGTTCCTCAATCTCAGAGCCCAATTCTTAAGCGTGTACACGGGTTTCAGAGACGAGTTCCAGACATCCACATTAGTATGTCTCCCTGTGCCTGCTGGATCGCTTGCAGGCTTCAACTGCTCCTCCACAGGCCATTCCTTCCACCTGTGTCACCATCTGTTCAACCTGTGTCACCATACCTCAAGAAGCTTTTGCTCCATCAGCTATTGGGTTCCAATAGGTCTTTGCCTCCAGTACACCATCCTGAGACACCTGACCCTTTTTTCCAAGCCCAACAGGCACCTGTGCACGCATTACCTTTCAACCAAAACTCAATCCCCTGTGGCCTTCTGTAAGGAACTGAATTATGCCTTTGTGTAATCTGCTTGAGAAGGCCAGACCATTTGCTTTGAATGAAGGAACCAAGGATGGCCACCTTTTCAGGTGCATATCAGGCAGAACGCACAGATTGAGCCAGATGCTTCTGTGAAGTCTCTAACATTAACTAATTGAGCTGTCTTTTTGGAACAGAACTGACAGTGATTGAACAGCTTGACTGAAACATTTTATTGACAATGCATGGAGCCAAGAGACTGGATTCTGGGTGTCGAGTAATGTGCGCCTCACTGTGTAATGAATCTGCATATGAGTTCATTTAATTAGCCAAACTGGCTCAGTTGAACCATGAAAAATAGTTTTTTTTCTGACATGGAAATAATACTGTGGAACTAAAAGAATAAAATGTGAAAAGAAAAAGGCAACTCATTGCTGTTTATTTTTTGTCATTGGATTATTATTTACATTTCGTTCATGTTGGGGACTCTTGGTCATTAAAAAGAATGTATCATATAGATGAGTTGTTCATCTGGAGACAAACATATTTCCATTTTTTTTTAAACAAGTCTACTTGAAAGCTGTTATGACAAAGATCAATAAACAGCAAACTACAGAATCTGTATGAAAAGGATGACATGAACATGCTTGCCTTTTTTCTGCTGGATATTTTCAGAAAATGCAACGTAATGCTTTAACAGTTATACCATTCTAATGACATCATTTATAAACAAGGACTTTTCCTGATGATGTGTATATATATTATGCCTCAGTCAGTGGTGGATATTTTTTGTTAGTGTTGTTTAGCTTTGCTTAAAGCAATTGATAAAAAGGTTGCTTGTGCCGATTTAATTAAAGTGGCACATTTAGATTAGACTATTTTATAAAACTAAACTATGCTACTTTAATGTTTGTTGTTATTCTCTCTTTATCCCTCTTGTATAGGATTTAAATTGATCATTTCAAAGCAATTTCTGTTGGGAATCTGATCACACCTGTAAAATCTGATCTGTAAAAACTATAAAGTGTTTTATTTGAAAACAATTGCAATTGTTAGCGTATATTATTTTAGTTTTTCTTTGATAAAACTTATTTAAAGTTTTAAATAGATAGTACAGCGCTAAATATAACAAGGTTAGCAAAATGTGCATTTATAGATCCACGAAATAACTTGTTATTGTAGTAGATGCTAACTTCTTATTTGGTTAATTTAGTGTTAATTTTGGTAAAATAGTGTTGCGTATTTCACTATCAAACATTTTAAACAAATAAAAATACACATTAAAGTTAATATAACGTCTTATAAAATTGATGTACTCTAATAAAACAAAAGAGAATATAAAGATTTGACTTGTATGTGAGACGTGAATCTATAAACACAAGACGGCGCTGTTTTGGTTCTTCATGACCCGGAAGAGGACTGTGTGTTTCAATCAAACCGCTCCGTTAAAAGCGCGAGGTGCTGGAAGAATGTGCCGATGAAGTAAACATTACATTTGTGCACATATATGCGGTATTTTGAGCACATTTCAGAGGTATGGCGACAGGAGGAACTGCACAAGTGGGCGATGTAGAAGAAGACGCCTCTCAGCTCATGTTTCCTAAAGGTGAGCTTCCATATCTTACCTATTCCATAAGTAAAGCGGAACATCTAGGATAGCATATATACAAACTTTCACATTTAAATCGGTAACGTAGATCCGTAGACGTTTGACTTTAGGATAATTGTTTAAACGTATTAGATTTAAAGCCAACAGAGCATCCGTGTTTTAGTCATTGAAACACCTGTAATTCACATACAAGAGCTAAAGCAACATTGAAAGTTTTAGAGTTCATTTTGTTGTGCTTAACTCGTGACGACAACATGTATTTGTTATGAGATGATGTGCTGCCCTTGGCTGTAATGTGTGTGCTAACTGGCTGTAGTCTGTCATATGCTCGAATGATCAATTAAAAGAAATGTCTTCGTTATAAGGAAAATCAAAGGGGCTGTGGCTGCACAAGAGCCTGTCCCAAAAAGCGCACTTCTGGACTTGAATCGCGCAACCTCCTTTCCTCAAGCTTTCCCGCTTGAAGCTCGATAGGAAGTGCCTGAACTGCAGTTCTTCGAGCGGTCGCTTGAGGCTGACTCCATAACAGAGGAAATTCTCATTCACGCCCATGTTAAAACATGAAAAAACATGTTTCCACCTCTGGCTCTGTTTTCTTGCTTTAGATCGTTAGTTTGGATCTTAATGAACACTCTGAGGGAGGTGAATTAATTTTTAATTTGTTTGTTTAGAATACACAAAAACTAAACCTTCTGCCAATCAGATGCCTTCACTATGGCCATGTCCCGCCTCTGAGGATGGGTTTTTTTAACACTGGCTCCGCCCATTTTGAGCTGTTATATACAGTCAGTGGGCATCAACTGTATGACCCCTAACAACCCAGAATTCTTTGTGAATGAGCAATCAGATGATTGTTGGGAGGAGTTCATGCAGATCGGAGATATGAGAAGAAGAAAGGTCTGAAGTGACTGGTAAACATTTAATATAAATAACCTAATGATATTTAACTATTTAAACAGTCATGTTGACAACATTTGATTATACAGTCCTAAGTACAGTCTGTACCACAGACGTAGTTAATTCTGTGCATGCTTACATCTCATGTGCTTTGATTTATGGTAGCTAGAAGAATATATTTACGGTAGCTTGATTTATGATCAAGGGGCAACCCTCCTCTCTACTTGCTTCTATGCAATAGGAAGTGTCTGAACTGTACATCGACCGGCCGCAAGGGGGTGGGGTCAGAAGTGAGCATGTTGTCGTCTTTGGATGACATTATGTAATAATTTGTTAATGGCGAGACACAGTATGTATGAATCTGCGCATGTTGAGGTACAGAATCTATTAATAGGTGCTTGTCGAGGCACAGTATGTATTAATTAGGATTGCAACTAATGATTATTTTTTCAATTAATCAGATAAAACTATGCATTTTTTTATTTGATGATTTGATGAACTGTAGAAAACCATTATTCAGGGTATTATTTATGCATAGAAGTAAACTTAACAAAAAGCAAAAACCACAATTCGAGTTCGAATGATATTTAATTCTGAAATTTTAAACATTTTTCAATTCAAAACACATAAAATACAAAGCAATAAACACATTCCTCCTATTTCATGAATGCTTTCATCTTTCATACATTCATCAAATTTTTTATCCACAGATCATATTTTTCAGGGGTCTGATTAAACCCCACCTATGACTTTGGCAGCACTCACTCCCACGGAACCCCCCCCCAGCCTATATATACAGGCCCCTGAAGAAAAAAGTTCACTAAAAGTTTCGGATGTTGAAGGAAAGATAGGGCTGTAAACAAGGTTACACAAAAATATCTTTTTGCGCCACAGACTGTACTCAAACTGCAGAAATACCATATTTTGAAGCTCTACAGCTTGTAAACTAAATGGTTAAAAAAGAAATAAAGCACTGGATGGTTTCATGTTCTGTGTTTGTATTGTTTTCTCTTAGAGTTTGAAAACGCAGAGACACTGTTGAATTCTGAGGTCCACATGCTCTTGGAGCATCGTAAGCAGCAAAATGAGAGTGCAGAGGATGAGCAGGAGCTGTCTGAGGTTTTCATGAAGACGCTTAACTACACAGCTCGATTCAGCCGTTTCAAGAACAGAGAGACCATCGCCAGCGTGCGCAGGTCACAAAGAAAGCCTATCTTCCTTTCTACTTTAAGTTCTGTTACACAGAGAACGTTTCATTTAACAATTCAGTATAAGCATGAAGCTTATGGTAATCAGTGTTATAAGTGAAAAAATAAAGCCCTTACAGTATTTAGGGGGTGGGAGGTGGGTCAAGAAATAGATTTTTATTTTTTGCTGTTAATGGAAGATAACTTAAATATATTAAAAGTATTGATTGCAGTATCACATTTTAAAGAGCCATTTTTAACCTGATCAGAATTGAAAACTTTGAATCACGAAACTCCTGTATTATTGGCCAACAATCTACATATTCATTAGCCTTTCTCTTGTTCTCTTAAATCTTAAAATAAATGAAACCAAAAAGGTCTGAGGAGGTCATTTGAATCACTCTTCAACTCGTTCTTTTTGTTCAGAATGCATTTCAATGGCTACATTAACCGGATTTAGAAACGAGCAGTTCATTTGAATCGCTCTTCAACTACTTTGAAATTAATACTAAAGCTAATTTTTGACTGCAGATGGTGGGCACATTATAGATTTTACTGAAACAAATGACCTAATATTGTAATACATTTACATTTATGCATTTGGCAGACGCTTTTGTCCAAAGCGACTTACATTAGGGAGAGACAATATGCAATTTGTTACACCGTCAAAGTCTATCTCAACTTCTCACAATAGAAATTGTATCAACTGATCAAAAAACCAAAGCAGTAGGGGAAGAAGGTAAAGACAGAGGAGGGAAAAAGAAGGTAGTATTTTTTTTTTTTTTTTTTTATAGTAGGTGTTCTCTGAAGAGAAGAGTTTTCAGTTGCTTTTTGAAAGCTGTTAGTGTTGCTGCTTTCCTGACTGGATCAGGGAGTTTGTTCCACCAACCAGGGACAGTGAGAGAGAAGGTTCTGCTGAGAGATCTTCTGCCCTTGTGGGATGAAACCACAAGTCGCTGTTCCTTCTCTGAGCGCAGGCTTCTGGAGGGCATGTAGGAGCGTATGAGCTCATGGAGGTAGACAGAGGCTGATCTGGAGATAGTTTTGTATGCCAGCATTAGCGATTTGAATTTAACCCGAGCTGCAATGGGGAGCCAATGAAGAGGGGAGTAACATGAGCTTGTTTCGGTTCTTTGAAGATAAGACGAGCTGCAGAATTCTGGATCATCTGCAGAGGTTTGAGCGTAGTTAATGGAAGTCCTGCTAGGAGAGCGTTGCAGTAGTCCAGACGTGAGAGGACCAGAGCCTGAACCAGGAGTTGAGTTGCATGCTCAGTTAAGAAGGGCCTGATCTTTCGAATGTTGTGCAGTGCAAATCTACACACTCGAGTTGTCTTTGTGATGTGGTCTTTGAAGGACAGCTGTTCATCCAAAAGCACTCCAAGATTCCTGACTGTAGGAGAAGGGGTGACTGTAGAGGATTGCAGCTGGATGGTGAGGTCGTGATGCACAGAGGGATGAGCTGGGATTACCAAAAGTTCTGTCTTGGCCATGTTGAGCTGTAGGTGATGGTTCTTCATCCAAGTAGAGATGTCGTTCAGGCAGTCATTTATGCAGGTAGTTACTGACAGGTCATCAGGGGGGAACGACAGATAGAGTTTAGTGTCGTCAGCGTAGCAGTGGTAGGAGAATCCGTGTCTGAGGATGATAGGGCCCAGGGAGGTGGTGTAGACGCAGAAGAGAAGTGGGCCAAGGACTGAACCCTGGGGAACCCCGGTGAGTAGGTTATGAGTGTTTGAGACCTCACCCCTCCACCCGACACTGAAAGATCTGCCAGTGAGATAGGACTCAAGCCAATCGAGTACAGTTCCAGTGATGCCCATCGCAGAAAGAGTGGAGAGAAGGATCTGATGGTTGACTGTGTCAAACGCTGCAGAGAGGTCTAGTAGGATGAGGGCAGATGATCTGTGGTTAGCCCTGGCCCCTCGTAGCGCTTCCGTTACAGACAACAAAGCTGTTTCAGTTGAGTGTCCGTTCTTGAAGCCTGATTGATTGTCATCAAGTTTGTTGTTCTGAGTCAGGAAGGTAGAGAGTTGATTGAAGACTTGCTCGATGAGTTTTGCAGTGAAGGGCAGCAAAGAGACAGGTCTGTAATTTTCCACCAGTGATGTGTCGAGTGTGGGTTTCTTGAGAAGCGGGGTGACTCTGGCCACCTTGAAGGTGTCGGGGAAAATGCCGGTAGTGATGGAGGAGTTGATGATGTGAGTGAGGGCAGGCGTGATGGTAGGTGAGATGGTTTGTAGAAGGTGAGAGGGGATGGGATCGAGGGGGCAGGTGGTCGGATGTGCTGAGAGAAGGAGTTTGGACACCTGATCTTCTGTGAGTGGAGTGAATGCGGACATGAAAGGTGTCGGAGATTGTGGCTGAGATTGGGTGCAAGGTGGTGCAAACTGCCGGCTGATGGTGAGGGTTTTGTCTCATCTGCAGTGAGAGTAATATGTTTTGGAAGTATCAGAAGAGGTTTTTCTGGTGCGTGTTGATAATCAAAAGAAGCAGGTAAGCTAGTTTAATATCCCTTATTATTGTAGTTTTGGAGTTTTTAGTCATAACTATTTGCTAGTAATCTTGTTAGGGAATTAAGGAAGTAATTATTTATGGTTGAATGCAAAGAACGAGTAGTTCTGTTGAGTGAATAGAGTCAAAAAACCAAGTCACCAAAATGAACGAAACTTCCCATCACTAGTGTAAACAAAGTAGTAATAAAGACTGTAATGGAGACAAACAACAACAACAAGGAAAAGCCATGAAGTCTGTTAAATTGAGAGGAGTAACATGGTAACATGCAAGATTTCTAGAGCATAAATAAAATTAGGACACCAGCATAATATAAGGTAAGGTATACCCACAATATTAACAAACTAAAAATATGAAAGGTGAGAAACTTACTGAGGCTAAAAGACAAAATTAAAAGAAAAATCTGTTTTTATTAATATTTTTACTCATTGTTGCCCTAATTATTTCACTACTTATTCCACATTGAGCCTGTTAATATAAATGTAATAAGAAATGTTAATTCTCTGTAAAAAGAATGTTAATGAGAATATATTTAGATTTATCTTTTAGAATTTATACTGGCTTTACGTACAATTGTTCTTTATTGTAGCTATTCTATTATACCTTTATACATTCAGTGTTTATAAAATATTTTGTTGCCATAAATATAGTTGAATTAGTTTGTCTTTGGCAAAAATAAATAACACAATATTGGTTGTATCTGGGGTAACAAACAGATATGAACACCTCACGACCAGCTTGTGAGAACGTTGCACTCTGAGGCAGTGCTACAAGCAGCATCTCGCTGTGGGTATGCACTAACATCTTCTCGGCTATTTCCTTGTCGATACAAGACTCGGAAGACTTGTAGTTTGAGCAGAGAGCATAAATCATATTTAAAAAATTTGAACCCCTCCAATTTTATTGTGCAGTGTAAGCAGGAGCTTAACCAAGTGACTGAAGTTCTCACGTCTTTAAAATCTATTCTGAGAATCACTGGCAGCCAGTGTAAAGTGCTGCTGTTCGACTATGTCACAAAATAGCTCAGCACTAAAATATATAACAAAAATTGAGATCTTCCAAACAGGTAGCGTCTGGTTTCAGTTGCTATGCTGCCCACACCTGAAACCAGCTTCCAGAAGAGATTAGAGAGGGCTACAACTTAAGTCACATTTAAATCCAGACTAAAAACGCATCTATTTAAATGTGCATTTAATGTCTGGGCACTGCTGTTCGAACAGCACTGTGCTTATGAATGTCTGTTTTTCTTTTATTACATGATTTCATTATCATCAATGATTAGCTGAAGAAGAATGGACAACAGAGGGAGCTGGAAGCAAAGAAAAGTGATTAAACTATTACTATTGTATAAAGTCTGAAAAGACTATAATGGCCTTTTTTGCAAAGACTGACGTCCAGACTATGTAATAAAAAGAAAATAAGAAAAAAGGTCAAACA
Organism: Danionella dracula; assembly: GCA_900490495.1. Taxonomy (NCBI): domain Eukaryota; kingdom Metazoa; phylum Chordata; class Actinopteri; order Cypriniformes; family Danionidae; genus Danionella; species Danionella dracula. The sequence goes on from UELW01000021.1 coordinate 2,623,286, forward strand.
TCTCACTTTGTCTTCAGAGTGATGCTACAGAAGTGTTTGTGGGGTATTAAGAGTGTGCTGGTTCTTTGTATTTCTAAGAGTCTTCACTGCAATGTTGGTATATGTGATGCTAGACCTGCTCTGCTGTTATATGCGTGAAAGATCTGTAATATTTGTGAGGTCATCGAGGTAATGTTCCTTGAAATGTTCTCTGTCTGCATATAACTGTTTTATTATTAATGCTTTTAATGTCTTATTCCTTGCTTTTATTGTCTGTTTTATCTTTAATCTGTTTTTTTTTTTCTGTAAAGCACTATGAATTGCCGTTGTGTATGCAAATGTGCTACTGTATATAAATACTATCTGGTCATCTTAAAATCCAATTCATGATTACTTTAAATCTAATGACCACATTTCACAACCTTGAAGATGCTAAAACCAATATTAAAATGGCATTTGGTTATAATGATTGACTTAACTTTGAGCACCTTTTGTGCAGTTTGCTCCTTCAAAAGAAGCTTCACAAGTTCGAGCTAGCGACTTTGGCCAATCTGTGTCCGGAAGCAGCAGAAGAGGCTAAAGCCCTTATTCCAAGGTCAGTGATGGGATCTGCTTGAGGAAACACAACACCTAAAGCAAATGACAAAAAGTGGGGGACAGTTCACTATTAATTTAATAAATATAAACTTATTTAAACCTGTAAGCCACTGTATTATAGTTTTTTGTTGTTGCATGGATGATTGTTTATACGTGTTTTTGTCTGCTTAGTTTGGAGGGACGGTTTGAAGATGATGAGTTGCAGCAGATCTTGGATGACATTCAGACCAAACGCAGCTTCCAGTACTGAATATTTGTCTCTCTCTGTCCTGTTCGTAACTGTAGAAATTCCTCCATTCTGTAGATTGTACTGTGTTTTTCATGAATAAATTGTTTTTGATACTAACCCTACTTTGTCTTTTATTGAACAGCAGAGGGGATAGCATGCATTAAAACATGTATAGGAGTTATTTCAAGGCTACAGTTGACAAATATACATATAACAGATGTTTAAGGTCATGTAGGCTTGGTACTAGTGACTCATACCTTAAATTGGTGCTCTACATTCAACCCATCCTGATACAATTCTCATACGTTTAATGATCATCATTTTAATGTTTAATTTGAAGAAGCACAGTTATTGGGGCAGAGATTTTCAGGTTTGACTATCACAGATTGTAACCCAACCAAACTTTTTGCTCGGATGTTAGTGTTTAAACAAGCTGTTTGATCCTAAGTTCCACTTAATCAACTATATTATTTTAAACATCATACTTCTCAAATACTCTCTCATTGTTTTGGATTATGTAAATACACATTGTTTTATGGTGTTCCTTTAATCTTTTACACCTTCAACCATCTGGGTCACAAATAGCGTCACGGTGGCGCAGTGGGTAGCACGGTCGTCTCACAGCAAGAAGGTCGCTGGTTCGAGCCTCGGCTGGGTCGGTTGGCATTTCTGTGTGGAGTTTGCATGTTCTCCCCGTGATCGCGTGGGTTTACTCCGGGTGCTCCGGTTTCCCCACAAGTCCAAAGACATGCGGTATAAGTGAATTGAGAAAGAACGATTGCCCATAGTGTTAAAGAGTGAAAGTGTGTGTGAATGTTTCCCAGTGATGGGTTGCGGCTGGAAGGGCATCCGCTGGATAAAACATATGCCAGAGGAGTTGGCGGTTCATTCCGCTGTGGCAACCCCGAAAGGGAAGAAACCCGACGTGAAATGGATGGACCTTCAACCTTTTTATTTATTATTCTCAGGTTAGGTTAAGTAAGTCGAATCTGCTCTAAATTCTAAGTTTTAAATGCTTAGAGCTTGGTCAGAAGACTCCTTTGTGGTCAGTTCTTTCTCTTAAGCTTTTACATTAAAAATAATTTAATCAAAGATTAAAAATTATTTTTAAATAAAAAACTCGATAATCAGTAATTGCAATCAATTACATTTCTTTTAATTAATCGCATTTTAAATATATTACAAATCATAATAATCATCATAAAGTAAAATTGTACTCATCCATCGTGGATAAAAATTGGTTGGTTGGTTTCTCAAAGCAAATGTCTTTTCGTCGTCTTAAAAGTTTTTTCCTCGCTCGGTCGTCCATCATCAGGTGTCTCCTGGCTCTGGGGATGCCGCCGCTTCGCTAGCAAATCCGTCCGCTCTGTGCATGTCTCCTCTTTTATACCCGTTTTATACGCATTCCGATCTCCACCGTTCATTGGCTCGTCTTTCATGCGTTCTCGGTATGTCCAGCTTGTGTACAAATCATGTCATGTTCATGATAACACACACTACCTAATTTGCCCAACAGGCCGCCTCACAGATGCCCAGAGTTAGCTTTTGACCTACTTACTTCACCTTTAACCTAGATCTGCTCTATCCATGCAGAATGCAGCTCAAGAACTGCTCTCTTACAAGCACACCCTCATTTAGTACCATAAGTCATGTAATGTCTTTAAATTAGGCATGAGAATGAAGTTATTAAAGGAAGGAGTATTGCAAATTCTTGAAGTTATACAACAACAGATAACAAGCTGTTGTTTTCAATGTTGATTCTTGGATAAAAAGTACACAGAATAAGTTTTGAAATTCTGGGATCAGACATACAGAAACCACTAATGCTATTGTGTAGCATTTGAACTATCTAGCAGAATTTTTTCCCAAAACCGAGGAACTTAAAAGTTCAAGTCAAAAGTCTTAACTCTCTTAAAAAGGAACTGTTGCCTGCTCCAGTGACATGCACACTTCAAGCTACCGTATCTTTGGTTAATCCTACACGATCAAAAAAATGTAGAGAAACTCATTTGATGATATTCAAGGGTCAACTGATCTAAACGGGTTAAGTAAGTCAAAGAACACCAGACAATTATTTCCAATATGTTCCTTGTAATTCTAGTATAAGCCTGATACTACATTGATTATTCCCCCCTATCAAAAGCAAACTGACTTTCATCTACTAATTGGACCAATCTTTTTTTTTTCTTATCTTCTAGAGTAAACATGCTCAATCAGTTTGTAACAATTATCCAGTTTGAAGAATCTTTGTTGAACTTTGTAATTAAAATATTTTCCTATTGGATAACGGGTAACCATTGAAGAACAGTCCATGAAGGGGTTAAAAAGCAACTCAAATATCTGAATATCTATAGTGATTTGTGAAATTCTAAAATTAGATCATCATGTCCTGGGGCCTGATGTATAAACGTTGCGTACGCACAAAATGGGCATAGAAATATGCGTACGCATTTTTCCACGCACATATCGGGATTTATAAAGAATAAACTTGGTGTAAATAAGTGCGCACCGTACGGATGCTCTTGACCGTGCGTACGCAATCTTTTAGAAGAGTATGTGTTTTGGCGACACCAACTGTCCCAAATAGCAATAGCTATTTAAAATGAAAAACTTCTAAATTATCCTATTACATCACCCAATAAATCAAATTCTATCAACCTGAATTATCATTATTAGCATTCTTAACCAGGTGCAAATACTTTGAATTTACTAATTTGTTTTAATGAATGGGCTATAAAAAGGTATGTGCGGATATAACATATCATCATAATGGATGCTCTAGCGCTGTTAGAAGACCTTGCTAATGACGCTCTACGGAGGGACCGTGTTTTCAGAGACCGTGAAGATTTCCTTGCTCATGATGATGATTGGCTCATGAGCCGATTTCGATTTCCAAGAGCCATCCTCTTGGAAATGAGTTCTGAATTACGGCCAGTATTGGAAAGACCCTCGCGGAGAAACCATTTTTGTTCCTGTGCAAGTATTGACCACATTAGGCCACTTGGCCACTGGTACTTTCCAGCGAGAGTTGGCAGACCGATCGGGTGTGTTTCGCAGTCATCCCTGAGCCGTGTCATGCCATATGTATGGGACGCCATAGTGGGGATGGCACCCCGATACATCCATTTTCCTTACACGCAAGCTGAACAGGCCAACATCAAAATGCAATTTGCAGCAATCGCCGGTTTTCCCAATGTACTCGGTGCTGTTGACTGCACTCATGTTGCATTAAAGGCACCATCTGAGAATTAATTCGCTTTTGTTAACCGAATTATTGGTGGTATTAATATGCAGGGAGATCATACATATTCAAAATGGGCGGTCTGACCGCAGGCTCGTGCCTCGGACACACCTCCCTGCCACCTCGACATGCCCTATTAGTAACGTTAGAATGTGAATTGTTAACAATTTAACTCACATGAAATGCCTATATTTTAAGGAAATGTTATCAAAGAACATTTGAGTTAACGTCAATGTTATGCCTGTTAAAAACGTTACCCAAATATCGTTTAGCTACAAAACGGGCTACAATGGATCAGATAACCGTTAATAAATACAAATATTTTTTTTAAATAACAATAATTGCATACCACTATTTTTAGCATCATGTAGTATTTGTAGAGAAAACAAAACAATATTGCATACCTTTTTTTTCTTCCAAACTCAGTTTTCTCCCACTAATGTTACTCCTCATTCGTCTGAGGGCAATTCGGGTGAAGATGTCCAGGTGGGGGTTATTTTAACCGCCACTTTTATTTGTGACCCAGCAGTTGGGTTACAAAAAATAACCAAGTGATTGGGTTAAAGACGCCAAACTCTGAAAAAACAAACCAACAAATTCACCCAACATGCTCAACCCAGCAGCTTGGTTAAAAAGAATAACCCCGCGTTTTTAAGAGTGTATGAGGAGTGCAACATGTAGATTACAAATTCTTACGTAAATTGGACAAAGTACTTTTCTACTCATTACCTCAACCTAAGTCATGTACATTTTTGGCTCTATCGGGTCAGCTTTCATTTTGACTGACAGTCCAGGTTCAAGGCTGATCATTAAATAAAAGAACTGAACAACAGGTTTCATAAATAAACAATAATAAAGGACATGAAAAATTCCTAGCAATAATTTCATATCTACAATTAAAATTATCAACAAATAAATTAAACAACTACTTGTTTTCCTAAACCTACAACTTGGCTAAACATCTAAGCTAGTTTGGATTCGAAACCTGCTTCTTGAACATGTGTCATTAAACAATAGTGTTTGGGTTGTATACTATAGTTTGGTACAGCTACAAAGTTAAAATTTATGGTTATAAAATCTAAACACAATTTTAATAAAGTAGATAATATTTACTCTGCACAGTAATATGGCCTACTCACACTGTTCCTCACCTAATTGCAAACACCAGTACTCGTTCAATCTCAGCGTCAACGAGATCCAAGCTCAAGAAATGATGAGTATCTCCACCACACATTTCCCTCACTGTCTGTGCCAAGAAGGACACATGCTGCTGTAGTAAATTGCATGCCAGCACTCGACCATCATGGTCCCGCTTTTTAATTTGGGCTTTAAAAAATTCCTGGGTGCGGTGCCTAGAGAGCAAGCGAAAAACTGGTGCCTTTCTCAAGCGCTCCACAGCTGTGGTTGTTGAAGATGGGAGAGCTAGTGTTTCATTACTCACACCACCTTCAACTCTGGGGATCAAACCGGTAACCTTCCGATCACAAGTCGATCTTCTTATCCACCAGATCCCAAGGAAAGCATGTCTAAATATGGACACGCATTAAAAAATGTTCTACCATAAATTAATAGAAACAAACAAACAAACAAAAAAAACACATCTTGTATTTGATAAATGGGTAATCTACTAAACAGTCAAAAAACCAAAGCCTTTTTTCTCAACTATATTAAGCAGATAGTAACAGTGTTGATAATAATGTTCTGCTGTTAGCTTCTCTTGTCATAGACAGTCCGTTTGCAAGCATGTCTTTGAGTGAAGTCGTATTTATGTTGCATGCCAGCATTAACATGCAGAGCTTTGTTTCATACTCCAGCAGTACATGTTTTTGTTGATTGTCAATATTTAGTTTTTGCTAGTTTCTACAGATCTCGTTCAATGTACCTGGGTTAACAAGCAGCGAGTAATACCGCATAGCCAGCTCCCGACCCACAATTGTATGGTCGCAAGAAAATATAACTGGTTTAAAATTGCACAGTTGAAGCAGTAATAAGAGCTGATTTTACACAACATCTCACTCTGAGCATGCACAAACATGTCTTCTCAGCCATTTCCTTGTCCATGCATGTTTTTTCTGTTTATTTTTGAAAGGTTTCTGCACAGAGAAATGCACAAATTCCCAAGACAGCTCATTTGTTTTGGTGACCATTCTGCATTTTTCACTTCTGTGTTTTTTGTGTTGCAGTTCTGGAAAGAAGAGTGGCGTGTCATGTTTGAGCAGCATACAAAATGAGCAGCCAGGTCGCGTCTGAGTATTGGCTTTTAGAGTGTGAGAAAGTAAATCGTGTCCTTTGAACTTTTAAACCCTGTGATATACTTGTGTTGAATCATGTAACTAGAAAAAAACACATAGTTTTTTTAACTTAAGTTTATCATCAGTCCTATTTTATCCATGCTTTTTCCAGGAATGAGGAAGGGTCCGGATGGTGGCTACACTGTCTCGAGTCATCAGACGTGTAACTTGATCTAAGGTAAGTCCTGCAATGATTTCCCCATTGACCTCTAAAATTTCATCTCCAATACCCAGGAGCCCAGAGTAGATGTTCTCAGAAGATCCATCTCCAACCCGTTCCACATAAATTCCTGTAAAATAATCACAATTTCATGTCAATAAATATGCATTTTATATGTTTACTGTTGTTTGGGTGTTGAGATGCCAGCTTTGTGGTCACTAGAAATCTAACCTGCATCTGGTCTTCCTTTACCCCTGGAGATTACAAAGCCAAAGTGTCCATTGTTTGCAGGTTTGATGAGCTCTATCAGTAAGGTTCCGTCGGGAAAAGCTTCCACCAGGTGCCCCTGTGGACCTCCAGAGTCAACTAACTCCTCAATGCTCAGTTTTTTCTGCACCTCCCTGAAAAACAAATACCTGGTGTTTTTGCTTTGGGTTTACATCAAAATTGTACGACCAGTGTGCCATGTGCCTTACAGCTGCTTGTAGCATTCACTGAACTGTTTTACATTTCACATTATTCCTCGGCACAACATGACATTGCTGTATATGTAAAAACAAAAAAATCTAAAACTAACTTGTTAAGTGAAATATGATGTGTTGTTCGATGAATTTCATAGCTTAAGGATGAAAATGTTTACCCTTCTTTATCCCCAAAATTGAAAATTTTAAGATTTTGTGGATTCTAAAAGGCATCACACATCTATACAAATACATAAAGTTTGGCTCTGTCACATCATCTTGATTTTTTTTAGCTGAAAACTTGCTGTTGACCAATGAACATGGGCTCTTTGTTGTCTACTATGTGACGTGCGTGACATACATTCCCTGCCACCCAATGAGTTTTTATCAATGCCAACATAAAAGTACTGCAGGTACTCATGTTTCGTGTCATTAAATTAACACATAAGGCATTATAAAATAAACATGTAATGTTAAATAAAATTAAATAATTATGAAAACATTGAGAACGGAATGAAGAAAATAACATGAAAGGTAGGCGCTGCGATTTTACACGAATCATCTCTTTAGATGGTATGTGTCAAAAAATTTATATCAAAACAAGTATTTTTATAGTGTCAAAAGGTTGGGTTACTTTGTATTATATGTGATGATGATGGATGTTGTGTGAGGGAGGAAAACCTCACACAAATATGTAAACAAAACATTTTATAGTACAAAGTGTTTTGAAATAAAAACCTACAATCTCAAAACCTTGCGCCGGGATTTGTGATAATTGTGGAGTAGAGGAACAATACAACATTTAATACTTAAATATAAAGCATATGAAATGGAAAGAAAAGGTATTAGGGAAATAAAAAGAGCCTATAACAATACTTTAAAATCCTAAAGGAACCAAAACCGTATAAGACAATCCTTTTATTTCTTAAAACACTACGAATAATTTTAGAATATTAATGAATAATAATAGTTCAGGATATGTATGAGAGGAGTATGACAACAGTGAGATGTGCTGCAGGTCAGACGGAGGAGTTCAAGGTGGAGGTGGGGCTACATCAAGGATCGGCTTTGAGTCCCTTCTTGTTTGCTATGGTGATGGACAGGTTGACAGATGAGGTCAGGCAGGAATCTCCATGGACAATGATGTTTGCAGATGACTTTGTAATCTGTAGTGAGAGTAGAGAGCAGGTGGAGGGACACCTGGAAAGTTGGAGGTCTGCTCTAGAAAGAAGAGGAATGAAAGTCAGTCGTAGTAAGACAGAATACATGTGTTTGAACGAGAGGGAGGGAAGTAGAACAGTGAGGTTACAGGGGGCTGAGGTCAAGAAGGTGGAGGAGTTTAGGTATTTGGGGTCAACAGTCCAGTGCGACAGGGAGTGTGGAAAAGAGGTGAAGAGGCGAGTGCAGGCAGGTTGGAGTGGGTGGAGAAAAGTGTCAGGGGTGTTGTGTGACAGAAGAGTGTCAGCAAGAATCAAAGGAAAGGTGTACAGAACAGTAGTGAGACCAGCTATGATGTATGGGTTAGAGACTGTAGCAGTGAGGAAGAGACACGAGGCAGAGATGGAAGTAGCAGAGATGAGGATGTTGAGGTTCAGTTTAGGAGTGACAAGGATGGACAAGATTAGGAACGAGCACATCAGAGGAACAGCTCAGGTTGGTTGTTTTGGAGACAAAGTCAGAGAAGCCAGATTGAGATGGTTTGGACATGTGCAGAGAAGGGATAGTAGTTATATTGGTAGAAGGATGTTGGAGATGGAGCTGACAGGCAAGAGGGCAAGAGGAAGGCCAAAGACAAGTTATATGGGTGTGCTGAAGGAGGACATGAAGGTAATTGGTGCAAGAGTAGAGGATACTGAGGCCAGAGTTAGGTGGAAACAGATGATTTGCTGTGGCAACCCCTAAACTGGGAACATCCGAAAGAAGAACAAGAAGAAGAATAGGAAAGGTTAGTTTTCCCTCCATCGTTTATAGTTCAAAATACTTTCCTGTTGGTGTCGGTAATGCACCATTAAGAAGGCTTGCAAACTGCCTTTAAACAGCAGATGAAGAAGAAGAACCTGGCGCAGGTCAGGAGCATTGATCGCTATATGAATGAATGGCATTGACAGGGGAGCAGGCCCGGGGTGGGGGCGAAGACAGTGAGTGACAGAAAGCCACAGCACAGACGTTGCAGGCGCAATCTTCCGTCCAATGAGCCCATCAGCCAGAATGAAAAAAAGTCACCAGGTACAGCAGAAAAAGTCACTAGATTTGTCACTAGGATACAAAAAAGTCGCTAACATGACAACACTGCCCATGCGTCGGAAGCCCTTTAGCACTACCCTGTGGTCGGAGACTTTTTGTTGCTCTCTGGCGCCATCACACAGAAAGGAGCGCCATTACATCTCTATTTCACTCCACCTAGGCCAGGGGTCGGCAACCCAAAATGTTGAACGAGCCATATTGGACAAAAAAACAAATATGTCTGGAGCCGCAAAACATGAAAAGTCTTATATAAGCCTTATAATGAAGGCAACACATGCTGTATGTATCAATATTAGCCTACTATAAAATGACAAAGTTGGCTACAAATACACAATGAGCCTTCATAATTAAATGTTTATTTTCCCTGCAGTGCATCATCTAGAGAATAACTCACCATGTGACTACTCTGTTGTACGATGCCGCATCAAGTTTAACTTCATTACAATGTTAATGAATTATGTTTCATTGCTTTGATGAAATTAAAGAAATGCAATAAAGAAATCAGATTTTTGATGTCATTTTTATTTTGAGGATTCCATAAAACAACATCAAAATGGAACGTGCATAACATGCCCCTTATCTGGGCAACAAAAAAATGATTCGGTCCAAGAAACGTTGAATCCTCTGTTCTCAGTTACTTTTCTCTTTTTCCCTTTGGGACCCATGGACCATCACATAGCCGCCAGTTTGTTTACGACAGCCCCTGCTTGGCCTCCCGCCCCCTGCTGGTAGAAACGTGTGTCACAGGCTATGACACAAATCCTCGTTGATAGAAATGTTGAAGTTAAGTATTTATTCTACACACTTTTACAGCATTGGAAAACGTTAAGAATGTTTGTCCTCCTATACAAACTGTATTAAAACTACAAATATATTTACCTCCCCCCCCATTTTTCAATTTTCAAATATTTTTGAAAAAGCTCCAGGGAGCTCTAGAGCCGCGGTTGCCGACCCCTGACCTAGGCTAACGGCCGCCTGTTGTTCAGGAATGCAAAGACACCAGCGAATATAATTCACCCCAATGTGGACGGATCTTAAGTGTGGAGATCTTAACCGGAAAACAATGAATGGACAAAAGCATAACATGGGTATAGCAGGTGCATAAATATCATGACGTTGCAAAAGTAGGCTTACTGTCAAGAGATAAAATTTTACATATGGCACTGCAACAACAATTCTACTGGTCTAATACAATTTAATAAGCTATACTAAAATGATATACAAGTGCTATGGTAGGATCAAGATTTAAACTAGTTAAAAATTTTAATATAGAACTCAAAAATTGTCTTTAAGAGCCCGATTTACTGTTTGTTTCAAGCCCAACTGTTCCAACAGGGTTTAAATTGCTCACCTAGGTGCCAAACTCAGAGGTAGAGACAATTCTCCTAATATCGTTGACCGCTCAAACTTCCTCTTTGGTGACTGCAGACTCTGGACAGAAGATGCTTTACGTATCTGAGCTAAAGGTGATTCCTGTTGAGAGAAACATTTAATTTAAAAATTGTGGATTCATTTTGACTTCATTATTTGAATTTATATGAGACTGACAGATTAAGATACAATTTGTAAATGTAGTGGTGGGTTTTTGTTAACAGTGAGAGACTGAATAACAACTCTTGCAACCAACAACAAGCTTCATTTGCATGACTGATTAAAGTATTTGACCTCTTTAGTAAAACACAACCTAACACTTGATACACAACTCTGGACAATAATCTCAGACTTAATTATATATTATCTGGATGATGTCATCTGCTATGGACGTGCAGAAGTGAAACATGATGCTGTGCTAAAAACTATGTTAAACAGGCTAAAAGGAGCTGCCTTATGACAGAATAAGCAAAAATGTAATTTCAGACAAAAGAGCCTACACTGAGCACTTACAAGCCATTGCACAAGCTCCACACAAATGCTGAAATTCTACACTCATTTGTAGACATGATTTCATGGTATAATACATGGTATCATACCAAATTACCCTACAGTGGTGGAACCCTTACATGCATGTCTTTACCAAGAAGTTGTTCAGTTAAGAGAGGAAATTGAGCTATGTTTTGCAACAGTGAAGCCATTACTACTGAAAAGCTTAGTGTTGGATTAGTATAACCCTAACTTACCATCTATTCTCTCAACAGATGCATCAGATTATGGGCTGGGTGCTGTGTTCACACAAGTACATCTTGATAACAGAGAGAACTGTGGCTTTCGCTTCCAGAACCTTGACTCCTGGTGTATTCTGGCAATTTAAGGTATTATTTTTTATAATCAAAATTAATAACTTGTTACCAAAAGGTATTCATAACCTGTAAAAATAGCACAAATATCAGACAAATATCAAGTCACAGAAATCGCAATAACATTAGCAACTGTGATCGAGTCAAACAACAGCTCCGAGATAATCCAAAGGAGTTGACGTTAGCATCTAACTCTGTTCCCGTTTCTTTCTCAAGTTCTTATTTTATCTTCTTTGGACTGCTTTATGAAAGTATTTACCTTCTTACTCATGTTCAGTCTACATTTGGTGAAGTTACAGAAAAAGCCAAATGAAAAAAAAGTCACGGCTAAAAGAAAAAAAAACACTTCTCCGCCCCTTTAGTTTTGTTGTTGTTGTTCTGTTTCTCACTGTTAAAATAGACCTACCTTTATTTTTGTGAACTGACATGTATTCCAGAAAGCTGGTTGAGGGTTAGTTAGTGGATAACCTCAGATTTCTGCTCCAAAAACAAAGGCACCTTTCAAATGAATTAAGCTACATGTGGTACAGATTATGCTAGAGGATACGTTTGTTTCACTGAGCATGGTGTGCCTTTTGGAAGATGATTCTGTTGACTAATTTCTTATTATTTAATTGACCATAGTAACATAATGCGCAGAGTATGCTAGAGAATAAGCTTGTTTTAGGGATGTCACTGAGCATGAAGTGCCCTTTGGAAAATAATCCTATTGACTAATTTATTATTATTTATTTTAATATAAAGATTTAAGTTCTTATTTATTCATTAAAAAGTTATTTAATTGTTAATTTATGTAATGTACCTTTTGAAACCACACATTTTAAAACAACAAACTGTGAATTTTTAATTAAAACTAAATTTCCCTGGAATACTATTGTTTTTTTTTCTCTCATTTCTGTACACCATGGAAGATTCCGAGCAAGTAGCACTGAAGCAGTTCCTACACAGTTTTCTACAGTCTCTATGGTACAACCTTCCGCAAGTACTTAAAGAAGAATTTCAACAGTTTTCAAGTTTGTCCTTTAATGCAAAATTATGTGACAGACATCTTTTTACAAACATTCATATTGTTTAACTTTCCAAAAGAACATTAAAAATGTCTTTCACTCTGTCATGACGATGCAGATCGTGTAGAAGAGCTAGTCATGGAAGAACGAGACGGCAAAATTCCACTTTCACTCACTGTTGGTGATAAAGTACCTTGATAACCATTTGCTTCCCTGGCGCAGTCTGACAGAACATGGCTGCCATTTGGCAATGTGGACGAAGTTGCTCAAGGCCACAACAACAGAATGCATCTGGTGGGGATCAAACCACCAACCCTCCGGTTACAGGATGACCAACTCCACCACGTTGCCAGCCGTATTAATCGGCTTTATATCTTCGCAAGTCAACATCAACACATGCAACTAGTTACTTGACAAACTTGGTTAACTAACTGCTTCTTAATCCTTTATAAATTGCCACCATATTTTTTTTTCCTCTGGTTCTAATGAGAAATCATTCATTTGGCAATTCATTGACAATGTCTTTATCTATGCGTTGTGTGTGCATAATATCTCTTTAGCACATTAAGCAGATGCTAAGTTAACCTTGCTTTCTGGAATACACCCCAAATAAATTGTTTGACTCTTACAAAAGTTGAAAGTCCCAATTGGGTCAAATACTTATTTTATTCACTTTGTGTTGTGTGAATTGGCTTCAGATTAAAAACTGTTTTCATAGTTTGTTCCCTCTTTGTTTGTTATTCAAATTGTTATATTCTGCAGATGTTACATTTCATTTAACAAAGCCTTGCAGATCCTACAGATTCTGGGTGGCTGAATAAACTCACTGAGTGGAGAGATTGTAAAGATGGGGTTCTTTTTAGAAGAACAAGGCCTCTGTGTGTAGGACTGGGAGATGCTGAACTGTAGCGGGTACCAGAAGAACACAGGTGCTCCATGCTGTTGGAGCGGTTACTCTTCACCAGCTTTCCCATAGTGTTCAATCCCATTGCTGAGAAAAATCGACGAAGGGATAATTTGGGTCTCCCTTCTCGTTCACCAGCTTTCCTAAAAATATAGAGCTGCTAATTATTATACAATTCATGTGTTCAAAAGAAATGCATTCAATCATTTTAAAGTTTATTAAATTTCTCATTGCTCTGTTGCTAACCATCAACCTCAGATGCATCTGTAAGTCACCATCCAGTGACCCAAAGATGGAATCAAAGGTGGAGGGCAATTTTGCGTGCTGCTGCTCTCTGCTGGATAAACATGGCACGAACAAGGGGATGCACACGAACGCGCTAGCCGCGTGATAATCTTTAATGTTTGCATAAAACCAATATAACCTCAAAATCTGACTGCGTTAAAATTAATAATTCATGATCATGTTATTTTCTCTCCTTCTCTTGTTAAATTAACTTTTACTGTTAATTATATTCATTTAGAAAGGCATAATAGTTCATAATATTTGATATTTGACAATGCTTAAGGTTCAGATAACCGTTGCTTTCCAAAAGTCTCAATTTACTTAAGCTTTTGACGATCATGAGCCAGTCACAGATGTGTATCTTAATCGGTCAAGGGATTATAATACGTATCGCTTTGTGAAGGTCTTATTCTAGATTAAATCCTTTACCGGCATAGACCGTATATAATAATAAATAATAAACACTTAGGACTTAGAGTATAATTCTCACAGGGACCACGGGGATCAGGCGTGTTCTTACTTTCAGAACATCTCAATAAAACAAAAATATGGTAATATATTAGTGGTAATACATTTAAATACAACAATGAGCAAACGCTGTCTGTGCGAGCCATTTTATGATAAGTAATGACTTCTGGATAAACTTAAAAACAAACCATTATGTCAATGTATTAATCAGGTAAATCATAAACAAATGCACTTCCAATTGATATCACTGCAAAAAATGCACTCTTGGAACGATAAAAAAACCCTCAAATAAAGTTAAACTCTTCCTATATCGAGCAAAAATATCTGCCAAAGGGGTAAGCAAATTTGACTTAAGAATTCTTAAAATTAGAAAAAATTTCTAGCCGAGTTGGCCATAGTGAGCGACTTATGGGGAGCATCTTGACAATTACCCTAGAGTTCCTGGCTCTGAGGTTCTTGAAACTCAGTTTAGCCTTTCCCAGCTCTACATAAAAAAACTTGCTAGCTTTATTCACACAAACATGTTATTAGGATTGAGTTCTTTTTCTTATCTGATTCATCACGCATTTGAAAAGATGAAAGCTCTGCTAGTTCAAAAGTCTTTTGTCCTTCATGACAGGATCACTGAGATTTTAACTCCTTAAACAAAGTGGAAGGTTTTAGGGGTTTTTCATTATGTACATTATATGACTTGTGTGTTGCATTATTGCGTGTGTATGATTTTGGGAAAAACGTCCTGTAACTCTTTCATTAAGAGCTAGAGTAAAAAAAATGTTAGTTGCACTGTTTTTGTGATTACATTAATTCAACTCTGATCCTGGAGGTCTGCTGTCCTGCACATTTAAGTTGACACCCTCTTGTAGCGTGCATACTATTCTAGCTTCAGACAGGCCAAGACGACCTTAATTATTACAAGTGTCTCATAATGTGCAGACACATAACCAACCAGGACCAAAGTTAGTGGCACCTGCAATACTGGTGTTGCATTTAGAGGTGTTGCTTCATTTTCATCTCTAGAACCCTTGTTCACAAAAAAAACACATATTAACATAGACAAGTTTACAAGTTGGTCTAGTCAAATATTCAGAGATATTACCGAGGAACAACAACACTGTCATCCCAATGTATTTCAGCTTTTCTGTGTTCTGCTCTCAGAAGCCCAGCCCTCAAGTCTTCTGCCTTTAACATGCCCATTGATCTCAAAGCCGGACGATTGTCAGAGGAAATAGGCACTGTATATGTGCTTTTGGTATCCTTGGAGATGCACTCACTTGCTAAATGACCTTGATACAAAACAAATGAGAAATTAATTGTGGAAAAAGAGGCAGTAGAGGTAAAGAGACTGCACTGTTACAGCTGCATAATAAACCCTAAACTGAGCAAACAAAACATTTAGATCTTTTGACATGAATGGGGTATTGGGAAAAATGCAGACCCTTTTTTTCACAGTGTTCACAGAATTCAGAAGTACAATTTTCAATGTACCCCAAAGGGTTAAAGTAATGATTATTTGTGCAACCCTCTTGTGTTATTACTGACTTCTTATTGGCTCATATTCGCTATTTATTGTAGAGCTCGGTCGGAAGTACTTTTTGGCTGCAGTAGTGATATGAGCATTAATTTTGTCTACTGTATATATATATATACAGTATATATTTACGCAGTTTTCTAAACACAAAAACAATTCTTTTGTTCACAATTGTTTTACATTAAGGGGCAGAGTTAAAAACATTTTACTGCAGCCATACACAGGGAACCAACCGATTGTGATGCCATGAAATCAAGCAGCAGGTCGTCTACGACAGATCCGGTGAAAACATTAAGTTGCTCAAAAAGTCAGCAAATGGGAGTCCACACATAAACATAGTAAGCATTTGGAAATATTAAACTTACTGGTGACTGGGCCTCCTGCAGGGTCCCATATTGATAGAGCCTGGAGGCCTGTGGTCAGCATAGATGAGGAGTACCTGACAGCTGGCAGCTTGCTGCATATATCCATTCCAGAGGTGACTGGATGAATCTGAGGGGACGCACTAAGTGTGATGGTGAGGTGCTCTTCAGGTGGTATGTATTCATTGCATGAGGCTCCAGCCAGATTTGGGTCAACATGAATTAAATGATACTTAACTGGTGGCAGTAGCTTGACCACCTTTTGCCCTGAAAGATGGCTTTTGGAACAAGATTTGAGTGCTGATTTGATTGGTAGTTGAGGAGGACATTCCCTCACATGATTGACAGTATGTTTGTTCTCAACATCAGAGGAGATATCAGTGGCGCTGTGTGTGGGCATCTTTAGAACATTAGAGCTAGTCGCTTTATCCTCTATACTTGATCTGGTTTTCGAGTTCCTTCTTTGAGCCCAGAGATCCTGATTTCGTGCATAAGGACCATTGGCAGTTTCAGCTCTGCTTTCCCCTTTCCTGCTCCTTCTTCGAAGTTTGCCGAACGTTGATACACTCTCACCAGCACCTCCAACACCTCCTCGCCCTGCAACATCTGCTAGGTTTACACATCCAGTTAGAGTTACCCTATCCAGCATGTTTGGGTGAATAGTTCGCCGACAAATTTGGGTAGGGCTTACCCAACAAGGGACTGCTTTATCCCTTGGATCTATAATACTATGTGTTTGATTGGAAGGGGAATCTTTTGTGTGTGAAGACCCAACAAGGCTTCCACAGGCTTCACATGTCCTGAGCATTTCATCTTTTGGCATCATGGCAGCAAAACAGTCCCCTTCTTTTGTTAATATGGCCAGAGGGATACCAGTTACATTTAGCCAGTTTACTGCTGCACTCCTGCTTTCCTCTGGAAGATTGCATTCCTGTTCTGCCTTTAGTTGTTGGATGGAGTGGGATTTCTCAACTACCACTGGTCCACGTTCACGTATTCTTTCTAGGTAACGCCGCTCTGCCTCCTTTTCAGATTCATCTTCAAAACGCACTCGTGTGGGCGACTGGCCATACCGACGTGAACGCAAGCAACGTTCATGATTCCTTCCTCTAGTGTCTTGAGAATGAAGAGGCGAAGTCCCATCTTCTTGTGCTGCAACAAGAACTGCACTATGAAGTGTGGATGTCACATTGATTGGTAAGAGCTCCCTAAAATGCAGATAAACAGGTTTAGAGATAACCTGATAAATGTGATTACTTTCTGTTACATCCCTCCATAAGCTCTACAGAATTATAACTGCAGACTAAAACAATCAAATGCAATTTCATTATAGTGGTGGGTTAATGCTTGTATTAGATAGACCCCAGTTCACTTACCTTGGACTTGAATTTACTGGCTTATGTGATGACTGTCCTGATCTGTGATTAGTTAGTTAGTCACTACATTTGCACTGTTGTACAAACTTGTTATATCCAGAAAAAAAGCTAAATAAATTATGAGGAAATAATAACCAGTTGCCTTTAAAAAAGAATATTGTTTTACACTATTATCATTTTAGAGGTGTTGTCATCTTTTCAGACAAAGGGGTTCTATGAAAGTAGTTACCATAAATTGTTTGGGGTTCCATGCATAAGCAGTTTTAGGCTTGTAAAACTACAGAAGTAAACTAAACAGCAGTGTGGGTAGAAAACTAAATAAAAAAAATATACAAATACTACTAATAACTTTCTTTATTTCCCTTTGTTATGGTTATAAGAGTTAGCAGTCAACACAGCACCACTCGTTCGCGCCCACTGCCAGCTGGCATTAGTTTTACCCATCTACTGATTCAATGTCAGAAGTAGGAAACTAATATTACCAGACTATTTGGATACTAAACCCATAAAGAAGTAACCTGTGAGTTGCTTACACAGGAAAGGCTGTTAAATGTTCAATGTCCCTACTCTCTATTACAACAGTGTGCAATGTCTGGAGGGATGCAGCCCCTGTTGGTTTTTGTAAGAATCCTATCACTACTCCAGTCACTACTGGTGCAAGAAAGCCAACATGAGCTAAATGAGTAGGATCAGGAGTGTTACATGAACTATATTGATACTCTGATCCATTGGCTAACAAGACTAATAGGTAATGACTTGATTTAGGTAAATTCATATTGCCACACAGACCTGAATTTTTGCATTGCAACTAAAAATCATCTCTAAGTGTTCAGCTTGAGAATCCACAAAGCCTATCCAATATAAGCCTATATTTTCTGAGTCAGATGGAAAACCAGTAGGAGTCAGTTTGTCACCTGATTTAGCAGTGTGGTTCTCAGTTTCTGAATTATGATTCTTAAACCAGTCTTCGAGCTAACAGAAGTCCACTGATTCAGCCTTCAATCTACTATAGAAGACAGACTCTGAACTTAAAGTGAACTATTGACTAAAGTGGAAATCAATCAAGATAAACAAGCTTCGGTACAGAGCTGCTCGAGCAGACCTGAAAAAAGGAATAAAAATAGCCAAATTGGACCACAAGAGGAGATTGGAGTCCCATCTGTCCAGCAAAAACACACAACAGATGTGGCAGGGCATACATGACATCACAAACTACAGAGGCTGTGATGTGACAATGGGAGACCTAAGTGCGTTTCGGGCAGAGGAGCTAAACAGCTTCTTTGCCCGCTTTGAAACAGAACAACTGCGGCACTCATCTGCTCCGGCCCTGCCTTTACTTCAACCCCCACTGACATTGCCACCCCCACCCGATTGCTGCACCATGCCACTCACTGTAACGGAGCAAGATGACAAACAGGTGCTCCTAGCAGTGAACCCCAGGAAGGCCGCTGGCTCGGATGTAATTCCTGGAAAGGTGCTAAGGGCATGCGCACCCCAGCTTGCCCTCATCTTCACAAGCATCTTCAACCTCTCCCTGGCCCAGGCAGTCATCCCCTCCTGTCTCAAATCAGCAATAATCATCCCAGTGCCGAAGAAGTCCCCCATCACCAGCCTCAATGATTATCGCCCTGTGGCCCTCACTCCGGTAATCATGAAGTGCTTTGAAAGACTGGTTCTCTGGCACATCAAGGACTACCTCCCACCAGACTTCGACCCCCACCAGTTTGCATATTGTGAGAACAGATCCACTGAAGATGCCATCGCCTTAGCTTTACATGCTGTGCTGAACCACCTGGAGCAGCAGCAGAGCTATGTACGAATGCTCTTCGTGGACTATAGCTCCGCATTCAACACAATCATCCCAGACATCCTCATCAATAAACTTGACACTCTTGGCTTCCCCTCTCTCACATGCGCCTGGATTAAGGATTTCCTGACAAACAGGCCCCAGACTGTGAGACTCGGCCCCCACCTCTCGACCACTCGCACACTAAGCACAGGCTCCCCACAGGGCTGTGTGCTGAGCCCTCTCCTGTACTGTCTCTACACCCATGACTGCAGGCCGCACCACAACAGCAACCTCATTGTGAAGTTTGCTGATGACACCACTGTGGTCGGACTCATCTCAAAGGGTGATGAAGCAGCCTACAGAGAGGAAATCCTGAAGCTGACCACCTGGTGTTCAGAGAATAATCTAGCTCTGAACACCAAGAAGACCAAGGAGATCATCGTTGACTTCAGGAGGCGCAGCACCGACCTAGCACCACTGTACATCAACGGTGAGTGTGTAGAGAGGGTCCACACTTTCCTTTTTCTCGGCGTCGTCATCTCGGATAACATCTCATGGACGGAGAACATCACAGTGGTCACCAAGAAGGCCCAGCACAGACTACACTTCCTGCGAGTCCTCAGGAAGCACAATCTGGACTCCAGCCTGTTGCTGACCTTCTACCGTGCGTCCATCGAGAGCCTGCTGACATACTGCATCACAGTATGGTATGGCAGCTGCACCCTGGTAGACAGGAGGAGGCTCCAGAGGGTGGTCAGAGCAGCACAGAAGATCATCGACTGCCCTCTCCCCTCCATACTGGATATTTACACCTCCCGTTGCCTCAGCAGAGCAGAGAACATCATCGGGGACAGCTCTCACCCGGCTTCTGGTCTGCTTGAACTGTTGCCCTCAGGAAGGCGCTATAGGTGCATCAGAATGAGGACAAACAGACTCAAGAACAGTTTTTTCCCAGAAGCCGTCACTACTCTCAACTCTAACATGCACACACAGGGACTGGCTTAATCTTACAACGGACAATAACCTTATAGGTGAAAAAAACTATAATTGCTGTGCAATTGCAATTTTAACATATACATTGTCTAGCTCTTAAACAGAACTGTCACCTCATCTACCCCCCCCCCTTCTTTTTTTTTGCACTATTTTAGGAGAGACACTTTATAGTATCTTCTAGACACTTTATAGTATTTTCTATACTAAATGTTGCACTGATTAGCCAGATGCTCTTAATCTCATTGTACATACTTATAATGCAAATTGTATATGTGAATAGTGACAATAAAGGCATTGTATTCTATTCTATAAAGAACCTATATTAATCAAATATTTCTATATCTTTAAGAAACCTTTAAGTTTATCTTTAAATTTAATCAATTGTGTACCGCTGAAATATGTTTATGTAACATGGAAGGTTAGCTAGATAAAAGAATGGATGATGAAAAAAAAACTAATTGTGTTTTTTTTTACCTATGTTTTACATTAATTGGTTAATTACTAAGTGTTAGTAAATATAAGGTTTATCTCATGAATATCTCACTTGCATATCTTTGCTGACATCAAAATTAGATCTTGTTACCTAGCTTATATTTAAGTCAATATTTTGATATTAAATATTTGACATATGATTGCCTGGGCTATATTTTAATTCTTGCTGTACGAGAATCAGGAAGGGTTTAAGGAAGTGAATCTAAACGAAGCTAAATCATTTCGGGTGGATTCCTTTTTGATCAATACTGAAATTATATAAAAGTCTAGGAATCAACATTTAGCATTGATTATCATTGATTAGCATTAATTAGCCCTGGTTGCTACACTGGACCAGTTAAGATTATTAGAGGGTATCCAAGTGCCTTATGTGCTAAAGAGGTACCATAAGCCATAAAAGACAAATGCAAAACCCCAGACCTAGAACCCCAAACCCTGGAATTAACTACTACTATCAAAAATAATACAGGATCCATTCATGAATTTGATTTGCATGTGCATGAGTAAAAGCAAGGGCTCAGCGAGCTACCCCCAGACCGCACTTTGTGACCAAAGTTACCTCCAGGACTCCAAAGCCAACTCCAGAACTAGAACCACCTTCAGGGTCTAATCAGGCACCAGAGCTTCCTCCACGGTCACAATTAATTTCAGCGTCTACTCTGGGGTCCACCAAACATGCAGCTTTTTCACCAACTTGTTTTAAACCTCTCCATTCTTCATCTTGGTCTCCATTTTTATTCTCCTAACCATTTAGATGAGGTTCTATGACTTTGTGTTTTTTTCTTCCAATAATGTCATTTAGTAGCTATTAGGATGTAATGGCAATTAAACTATGCCATGGATTGTAAGATTTAGGTTATTTATTGAGGTTTCAATTGAAAATGATCTTGCTACTCGATTGCACTATAACAAGAGACAGTAACAAGAAAATGTTTAATTCGGAGGAGACTTACGGTTCTTCTCTAAGAGAAGTGGGAATTTCACTCTGAGAGGTCTGAGTCCGGGCTTTGAATCGAGCTCTCTCTAACAGACGCTTTGCTTGCTCGTGACGTGGACTGAGACTTACTTCACAGGTGTGGATAAGAGGTCTGTAAGAAAGCAAGTGAATATGTTTTAGTAATGCAGTGAATGATTTAACCAAACTAAAACTATGCTGAAGGAAAGAAGTTTTTTTCCCTACCCTCTACGGATTTTTATTGGAGAAGACGATAAGTCCATACATGTAATTGTTAGTGACAAGATAGCAAAATATTTTAAAAGAATTCTGAAAACTAGGGATGGCACAATACTCGGTTTTATACCATATCGTTTGTGGTCTGGTATGTTGTCCTCGGTTCAATGTGGTCTGTGTTTTTTTTTTGCGGGATCCGTATTTGAATAACCCCATATGTATTATAATTTCAAGGCTGGCAAAAACCCTTCTGGCTCCTCTGAGAAATCTATTCTCATTTATATTATCCTCTGAATACTGTAAATAAGTTTACAAAACTGCATTACAGTACTTGTTTAGTCCATTTTTGAAGATCTGTATTGATCTTTGAATTAGGAAAATTAACTTGATTCTCTTAAACACCCTTTTAATCTGCTCATGTGATTTATACATATGATTATTTAAAAATTACTATGCTAAGCCCTCAGAACCAAACCAAAGACCGAGGGTAAAACCTGTGGTACAGACTAATGGTGAGCTTCGTGCATCCTTGCATCCCTGGAGAAAACTGAAAACTTGAAGACTGGGATGTCCTTGTATTAGTGACATGTATTTGACTACCTAATTATTTCTAAATCTCTGGGTCCTTGGTATCTTTTTGCAGATAATTAAATGTAAATAGGATCTTCTTTTAAAGGGTTTGTTTTCTGGTTCACTGATTACAGAAGCAATCAATCAAATTACACAAGCATAGAATATAAACACTTTATCTGAAGTGTTCAGCAGATATGTTATAGCATGAAGTATTTGTAATCAGTGCATCCGTGAACTGCTAATGAAGCTTCTTTGTACTAACCCGGCACTGTTCAACAGATCTATTAAACCTCTTTCTCTGAGCTGCTTGCTGAACACTGAGAGAATGGCAGTGTTCTTGTGGGTTTGGGCCAACTGAGAAGAAATGTTGTCATCAGACCAGATTTCTATAGACGTATGCAGCTTCTGACTACACCATGTTTGACTGTGAGCCATGACAACCGCTGCTATGTAAACATCCATTCCCATAATGTCACGCGTAAGCGAGTACAGTGCCTGTATTAGTTAAAAAGCATATTTTGTCATCTTCCTTCGTTTTTAGCAAGGGAAAGTTATTAGATAGTTTGATCATGTTCTCACCACAAATGAACAGCTCTGGACACCACCTTGTCAAGCATGCTTTTTTTAATCCGCTTTTGGTACAATCTAGAACTGAACTTAAAAAGAAAGAGAACTCTAGTTCTATTTAATCAAACTAAACAAGTCAGGTTTGAAAAAAAAACCCTATGTGTAGTCTTTATCATTTTTCTGTTACTTAAAGTTGCAGTCTGAAAAATATTGGCCGAACATGGGAAAGCAACCAAAAAATAATTAAGGCACATAACTTCCTCCTTCTCCTGCAGACCATGAGTTGCCAGATTTATCAATCATGGCAAGCTATTAGACATATATGGTTTCAGATCTGCACAAATTGTTTATTTAGTTATAATTACATAATATCCCATAATATTACCCTTAATAATTATGGTAAAAAAATGTTGATCAAATAAGTCAGCCCAAGACATCACCTAATCTTATTTATGCTTTAGGAATGAAAGAAAGCATTCAAAGAGAACATCATTTCATATAAAACTGCCAAGCTGTCGCCATCTAATAATAGGGAAATGATACTGATAACGATGTCAATTAGCTGTTAGAATTTACAATCCAATAACTAGTTTCGAAAATTATACTTGAATTTCAGTAAAGGAAATATATTTCCGGTGCGTAATTTTAATCAATAGTACAGAAAAACTTGTGACTAGTCTCGCCAAAGTAATTTGCTGTTGGCGCTTGTTAATGTTTTGTAGTGTAGATTCATGGTTCAGCATGATCTGGCAATGTCTTCTTGCATAATCGCCATTCCCCAAAACAGTTGTGCCTTGGAGAGATACTGGGAACAGGGGATGGCCTCCACTAGCCAGTGGGCCTACCTTGGTTTGGAGACAGCCTTCCCAACAGTCTGCTACCCTCCAAAACATACAAAGAGAAGAACTTCTAAGGTTCTGGGCCCTCTCTAAATATATCCCTAGTCCTTGGACTGGACAATTAGGACCAGGGGTTGGAGCTGCCTCTTCTCTGGGCAGAGTTCCACTACTTGAGTATACAGCCCATGGCTTAAGGATAACATGAGTGACACCAGGTCTGAGTAATTAAGCTCTACTGAGTCAAGCGGCTCGAAAGAAGAACCTTGGAGTCCTCTCAGGTCAATAGAAAGGTCCCAGGAGGGAACTAAGTACTTCCCAGAGGATCTAACCCTTCTGGCTCTTCTGAGGAATCTGACCATTAACTCGTGTTGTCCCAGCGTGTCCCAGCTTCAACCGGATGGTAATAGGTAGAAATTATGGTGATGTAAACCTTTAGAGAACTTCAGACAATCATCGGTCCAAGCCGTCTTGGAAGAGGGTTAGCAAGAATTCAATAGGGCAGCTGCTCAGGTCTACTTGGTGAGAGTGACATTAGTTAATGAGCTGGCCCCTCTTACCATTATAACAAGCCCTAGTACAAGGAACTCTTGGAGACACAGCATCTGGACCATAAATCATGGTATTAACCGGGGGTCCTCTGTGCCTTGAGGTCCCAGTTTCATAGATCTAGTCACGGGTGCTTGTGCCTACATCCCTACATCACAAGGTCTGACCACAGGGGATTTGGTCAAAGAGATACTGTCATGAGGAAGAGGAGTTATATGAACCAAGGTCGGTTGGGCCAATAAGGTGCCACTACTACAATGACCTCTGTCTTATCCTCTCTAATCTTGAAAGGGTGCTTACAAGGAAATGCATGTAGGCGTTTCTTCCTGGGCTAGCAATGCACTAGCTCTTCTATCCTGAGAGGAGCCTGTGAAAGAGTGTAGAAAATCTGGCACTGAATGTTTTCTTGGGTGGGAAATATGTCTAGCAATCCCAGATCTTTTAAACACCCTTTTTAAGTCGCCCTTCTTATTACCAGGGTTTCCACAGAGACAGTTCAATCTTTTGTGCTGTTCAACCTGCCGGGGACATTTACAGAGACCTGTGCTGACTCTCGAGGAGCAATCTGTGGGTGAAAGTGTTGAGTGCATTCCTCTTTGTTGATTGGCATACTCCAATGCTGTCATGTTGTCCATCTTGACCAACACATGAAGGCAAGGCAAGGCAAGGAAAGTTTATTTGTATAGCACATTTCGTACACAGGGTACTTCAAAGTGCTATACATTGGAAATAAAGATATTAAAAAGAAAGTACATTTAATAAAATCAAGCATAAAAAAGTCAAATAAAATCAAATTTATTAAAAACTGAAAATTAAAAACATTGATTAAAACAAAGATTAAGATGTGAAGTGCAGTGCTAAAATAGTTGTTCGGACGTTGGTGCTCAGTCGACAAAAACGCAACTAAACAGGTGAGTCTTTAGCCTGGATTTAAACATGACTAAAGTGTTGGCACCCTTGATCTCCTCTGGAAGCTGGTTCATCTGTGGGCCGCATGGTAACTAAAGGAGTATTTTCCCTGTTTGGAATTTACCCAGGGGAGATTTAATTTATTTGAACCGAGGGATCTCAGCTCCCTGTTTGGTGTGTATTCACTGAGCTTGTCTGATAGGTATTTAGGTGCTAAGTTATGTTTGGACTTAAATACGAGCAGCAGAACTTTAAAATCTATTCTGAAGGAGACCGGCAGCCAGTGTAGAGACTTAAGAACTGGAGAAATGTGTTCTGACTTTCTAGTTTTGGTTAGAATTCGAGCAGCTGCATTCTGAACGAGCTGGAGCTGTTTAATGGTCTTTTTGGGAAGACCAGTGAGAAGAGCGTTACAGGAGTCCTGCCTGCTGGAGATGAAAGCATGAATCAGTTTCTCTAAATCTTGTCTGGAAACAAAGCATCTGATTCTTGCAATGTTTCTAAGATGGTAATAAGCGGATTTCGTCATTGCTATTGCTTTTACGTGGCTGTTTAGACTAAGATCAGAGTTCAGAATCACCCCAAGATTCCTGACCTGATTTGTAGTTATTAGGCTCTTGGCATTGAGATACGTGTTAACCTTAACAACCTCGCTTTTGCCTCCGAATGCAATGACTTTAGTTTTGTCGTTGTTTAATTGAAAATTGTTTTCCATCCAGTTTTTAATCTCATCAAGACATTGGCAGATAGAGTTTTTGGGGTTGTAGTCATTTGGGGAGATAGCTAGATAAATTTGTGTATCATCAGCATAACTATGGTATGATATCTGGTTCCTTCTCATAATTTGGCCCAGTGGAAGCATGTACAGGTTAAATAGTAAAGGAGCAAGGATTGAACCTTGAGGGACTCCACACGACACGGCAGTCCACTTTGACATGTAATCACCTATGTTTACAAAGAAGCCTCTTCCTTCTAAGTATGATCTGAACCATTTTATCACAGTTCCTGAAAGACCGACATAGTTTTCTAGTCTATCGAGAAGGATTTTGTGATCAACTGTGTCGAAGGCAGCGCTCAGATAAAGTACAACCAGGACAGTCACTTTTCCTGAATCGGTGTTTAACCGGATGTCATTGACTATCTTCAGTAGTGCTGTCTCTGTGCTGTGATGAGCTCTGAAACCAGACTGATAACAATCCATGTGTTCATTTTGGGTCAGGAACTCAATCAGTTGTTTTGCCACAATCTTTTCCATAATTTTACTAATAAAAGGGAGATTTGAGATGGGCCTGTAGTTGCTCAGTACAGTATTATCTAAGTTTGTCTTTTTCAGTAGTGGCTTTACAACTGCGGTTTTAAGGGATTTGGGGAAAAACCCGGAGCACAAGGAGGTGTTTATAATTTCTAAGAGGTCATTTTCTAGACTCTTAAGAACCATTTTAAAAAAGACTGTTGGTAGAGTGTCAAGACTGCATGTTGATGTTCTAAGGCTCTGAACCGTCTCTATTAAAGTTTTGCTATCGATTAGATTAAAGATGCACATTGAGAGTGGAGGCTGAGGAGGTCTATCCCCATTCCTGCAGGGGGAAGCACTAATGCCTTTTCTGATGTTAATGATTTTATTGATAAAAAATGAAGCAAACTCATTGCATTTATCTTCAGACAGAAGCTCACTTGGAGTCTGGTTTGGTGGGTTGGTTAACCTCTCTACTGTTGCAAAGACAGTTCGCCTATTGTTGACGTTGTTATTAATTAAGTTTGAGGAAAAACTCTTGCCTAGCTGTGATTAATTCTGAATTAAAAACATGAAGACTCTCTTTATAAAGGTCGTAGTGGATGACAAGTTTGGATTTTCTCCACCTTCTTTCAGCCTTCCTGCAAAGTCTTTTCATACTTTGAACTTTTGTGGAATTTCTCCAGGGTGTTTTTTGTCTCCCAGGTTTCTTCTTGACAGTTATAGGTGCGATGTCATCAATAACGGACTTGATTTTTGAAGTAAATGCATCAAGAAGGAAGTCGGCTGTAACAGCTGTGATGCTTGGTGTTTGAGATATGTCATGCATAAACATCTCGCTGGTGTTATCGTTTATGTGTCTCTTTCTAACAGAAATTGATTTTGCAATTTTGACGTAGATTGCAGCGTCAACAAAAACACAGAAGTGATCAGATAGAGTAACATCTTGCACAACGGTGGATAACATATTTAAGCTCTTACTAATCCAGTGTGGACTAATCCAGTCCAGTGTGTGACCGTGACAATGTGTGACACCCTGAACGTGTTGAGTCACGTCGAAGGTGTTTAAAATATTGTTGAGTTCTTTGGCAGCAATATTATCGAGCTTGTCCATGTGAATATTAAAATTCCCAGCGATGATAAAAGAGTCAAACTCTGAAGAGATGGCTGAGAGCAGTTCAGTGAAATCATCGGTAAACCCTGTAGTGTACTTTGGAGGCCTGTATATGGTGGTGAGAAGAACCCGTTTGGTGCTTTTTAAAGCTATACTCAAATATTCAAAAGATGTGTAATCCCCAAGATTGACCTGTTTGCATTCAAAAACGTTCTTGTACATACTTGCAATTCCACCTCCTTTCTTATCAGAATGAGAGGCATAACTATATAAGAAGGTTCCTGTTGCAGCCTCGTTTAGTATGGTTGCACTACAGTTATCATCTAGCCATGTTTCAGTTAGCAACATAAAATCTAAGTTAAGTGTTAAAATAAAATCATTTACAAGGTGTGTCTTGTTTCTAAGTGACCTAACATTTAGAAGTGCTATTTTTACCATATTTTCTGTGGGTTCAGATATGATGGTCTCTGGCTTACAGTTTATTTTAATCAGGTTTGGTCTGCTTGATTTCTGACAGAAACAACATTAAAAATGAAAAAATAACATGGAAAACCAGATAAAAATAGAGTTGGACTTTTCAGTAATTAAAAGTACACATTATACATTATACATCTAATAAAAAAAACACTAAAATCAGAATAAAAAAATGAAAACAGAATCAAATAAATGAAAATGATAACCCTTACCTGTCAAGTGAGGCGATATGGCAGTGGCAGAGGAGGTGGTAGGGGAGGAGAACATATGGTAGCGAAGGAGAGCCATATAAAAAAATATGCTTTGTTAATAGAGTAGCTTCAACATATTTACAAATTTAGTACAACAAACGTGTAAGCATATGTGAAGATAGGAAGGGCGTCATGGGTTTAATCTGACCAATAGAAGAGCAGGATGCTACGCTTCAACACATAGCGTCAAGGAGAGAACTATGGGGTTGGTAGTAGCAATGTTATTTGCCAATGCTTGACCCAATACACATTTATAGAATGAGTCATGCATTTGCAAATAATATTGCTGGCATAAAAACCCCATATATAACTGACTAATAGGATGCTAATCCTCAACACACAGCGTCAGGGCTGGAACTGACGAATAGCAGAGCAGAACTGGTGGTGGTGAGTTCAATGTAATCACTTGATAACCCAGTGTTTTTAGTATTTTGAAACAAAATATTCTTTGAGTGGATTTTGTATCTTGGGTTTTTCGTAACATGAAACATTCGTATCTCAAGCTTCCACTGTATGTTGTTCCTCCCTTTAAGGTAGCCCGATGGGCAGGTCAGAGGAAGACACAATAGCCCTGGGACGCTAGCGATTTTGCAAGCCCTGAAACGATAAAGGCATCAACTGGGTGTCACTTTCACCTTCAGTTGCAGCTGAAGGCAGACTCTGCGTGCTGGCTTTAGCAGAATCAGTCTGATCTGGGGAGGACTAAGGAGGGTTTCTTCAGCATTGATCAGGCGGTGGGATTGCAACATAAGGCCCTCTATGCCGACACTGAAGACCACAGTTGTATGCTACCTTCCCAGGTGCCTTCCAAGTTCTAGCCAGCTCCTGATGCACTTCCTGGAAAATGGGATTGAGCTGGCGATGGGGGCATCATCCTGGTGGGACCCCACAAACATGTGTCCAGTCTAGAACTTGAACTTGAACTTGGGTCCAAGAAAACCTTGAACTTCAAAATTCACTGTTTTTTTTTTCAATGTAGCCATGAACATATTAGTACTTGGACTAAACATAATAGTTTAACATATCTAAAAACATAATGAACATTTTCTGTAATTTAAGACATTATGTTGTTTTGCACACTATCAATTACGTCAATTTATTCAATCTGACATCCAGACAATCAGATTTACTTTATATATTCCTCTGTTTTATAAAAAAAGGAAATTTGGTCTGAAGTAATAGTCATTCTATAAGCCCTCTCATCACTTGTTTTTAAATGACTTTTTTTTGTGTCATTTTGTCTCAAATACTAAATGTATTGATTAAGATTTTTTTTTATAAACTTTTTCCCACATTGTAGTAAGGCATGCATATCCTAAATAATTCCTGGACGGCTCAATTGGTTTGTGTGGTGAAGCAGGGTTGGGAAAACATTTACAGGACTACAGCTCTCTAGGAATGAAGTTCATACACTCCTTCTGATTATATTTTCACATTCTGTTTTCACAATCCTTGTTATAATAATGGTATATCCATGCTTTAGTTTTAAAATGTTAGTCTCACAGGGATTTTAGTTAGTAAATAATGGTGCAGGAAAATGTCTTACCTATAGTTAACCAAAGGCTCTTTGGCAATGGTGTCCCAGTTACATGGTTTGTAGGGAGGAAAATCTGTTTTGAAAAAACAAATAATTTTTTAAAGAAAGTATTTAAATTCATTGCATTGCTAACTAGAAGCATGAAAAATGGTTGCAAGAGGAGAAATATTACAACCTCTCAGAACCATTATTATGAAGAGCTCATCATGCTGTTATACAACACTCCAGAGCACAATGCTAACAGATTTTATCCAATATTAAAACATTTTTATGTCTACCAGATAATACTCGACAAGCCCATCCCCCACACGTGTAATCATGGCTATAGACAGGCCCATCTGCTCAGAGATATCATACTAACCTCCCTGCTGTGAGCTTTAGCTCTGTGACCCCTAGTTGACTATAATGCTGGTTAAATCATGAACACACACAGAAAATGTACAAGAGAAATGATAACAAAAAATGAATGACAAAGGTCCCAAGAACAAAATTGATACTGAAACTGATTTTATGTATCTAGACCTTTTAAAATATTTCCATTACTTAGTAATGCCTGTATGGATGTTCAAGTTCAAGTCAGCTTTATTGTCAAGTGTGCTATAAACGCATGGAATACAACACATTTGAAATTACAGTCCTATCAACCCACAGTGTAGAATAATATAATATAATACCCGTAAAGTGACAACCCATAAAGTGCTAATAGTGCAAAGAAAGGTTTAAGATAGAGTACAGGTGTGAGGTTCAGTCCAAGTTCGTAGCAGCAGGGGGTTTGGGTAGGGAGGGTAGGACTGGGAGGGAGTTGAGTTTCCTGACTGCCCGGTGGAGGAAACTGTCCTTGAGCCTGCCGGTTCTGGCCCGAAGACTCCGCAGCCTTCTCCCCGATGACAGCAACCTGAAGTGGCAGTGGGATGGGTGGGATGGGTCGCCTGCTATCCTCATGGCTTTGCGGGTGAGGCGGGAGTCATAAATGGCTGACAGGCCAGTGAGGGAGACTCCAATAATCTTCTCAGCTGAATGTTTTTTTTGGTTGTACAAAATATTGAAAATCATTCTATTATTGGGAGTAACACATTGCAAAAAAAAAATATTAAAGTGCAATAAAGCATTAGTGTAAGGCAGTGGTTTTAAAATCTTGTATAGGATTATGGAAAAGGGAAGTTTGGGTCTGGGAATTAATTTCAATCAATCAGCCAACCAATAAAATAGGATGTAAAAAGAACATATTCGGTACACCAGTGGATGTCTGAAATGAAATGATTGATTGCTTATTTAATAAATTGTTTAACCTCACTATAGCAAACCCTAAACTCAAATTGCTTAGCCATTCTAATAAAACAAATACTCCAGCCCCAATTTTAATTTTAATTTTTTATTTTAAAAAGCATTTAGATTACAGTCTAATGTCCCTATCTGCATTCAGGGTTTAGATACAAATTTCCTACTGGCATGGGAACACTTTTTAATTGCAAATAAAACAAAAATAAGACCCCACATCTTGGATTTAAACAGGCAGAGCACATAACATGCTTGTGGGTGGAGTATCCCTTTAAGTGTCAGCCATTCAAAGATCGTCTAAGCCTTTTGTTTTACAGACAGATTAGTGCAGAGAGACTGGTGAGACTAAAGAGCTTTCCCTCTCAATGCGGAATAGAAAGTGAACTGTTAGACATCTAGACTCCAGAAGTGAGCTCCATTATGTTTTTTTCATTACTGAGAATGTTATAATGTTTGATAAAGGAACTGGAACTATAAGGCATTATCATACTCACTTACTCATTGGAGAGAATAAGGATGGAGTTGTACTTTGTCTTTACTGTAATAATACTGTAAAAAACAGTATATTATTCAGGTATGTAATCTATTCATAAGAATTCATTTAGTCGTTGGAGTTTATAGTTTCATAAGTTTTCATTATTCAGAGCATTATGGAGAGTCACATGAAAATACTCAATACTCGTAGTCTAGTCAATTCTTTAGGCAAAACCCATTTATTGTGTTTATATCTAGCTCAGGAGGGAGTTAGAAGAAGGTTGTGCAGGAATTTCTGTGTAAGGTGGAGGACGTATTTAATCTGTGTGCATCTTTGAAGAAAGTGAGTGTTTTTCTGTTCTTCGTCTCATTGTAACAAATATTACTATTTACATACTGCCTTTTTTATGTATTATTGCTGCATTGTTTTATATTTGAATATTTCTTTTATATGAGACACATTGTCTCACACTGCCTCATGTTTTTCCACTTGCTCTTCATGTGGGCCTCACACAGCTTCCTCGCATGTCATTATTGATCAAAATGTGAGACTTATTTTGAGTTGTGTCTTTTTTTTCTAGAACCACACACAGTTATATACCCACCCACAGACAGACACACACACACCTCATACACAAACGGACATACTGCCAATCTGCAAATTCATCAAGAGGACAACTAATTTGGAATGACTCAGGTATATCATCTCATCACCCTTGAATCTTCTGTCTTGCAGGCTTCAAGAACGGACACTCAACTGAAACAGCTTTGTTGTCTGTAACGGAAGCGCTGCGAGGGGCCAGGGCTAACTACAGATTATCTGCCCTCATCCTACTAGACCTCTCTGCAGCGTTTGACACAGTCAACCATCAGATCCTTCTCTCCACTCTCTCTGCGATGGGCATCACTGGAACTGTACTCGATTGGCTTGAGTCCTATCTCACTGGTAGATCTTTCAGTGTCGGGTGGAGGTGTGAAGGTTGGATGGCCAATTCAGAACTTCTGGTAATCCGGGCCCATCCCTCTGTGCATCACGACCTCACCATCCAGCTGCAATCCTCTACAGTCACCCCTTCTCCTACAGTCAGAAATCTTGGAGTGATTTTGGATGAACAGCTGTCCTTCAAAGACCACATCACAAAGACAACTGGAGCGTGTAGATTTGCACTACACAACATTCGAAAGATCAGGCCCTTCTTAACTGAACATGCAACTCAACTCCGGGTTCAGGCTCTGGTCCTCTCACGTCTTGACTACTGCAACGCTCTCCTAGCAGGACTTCCAGCAAATGTGCTCAAACCTCTGCAGATGATCCAGAATTCTGCAGCTCTTCTTATCTTCAAGGAACCGAAACAAGCTCATGTTACTCCCCTCTTCATCACTCTTCATTGGCTTCCCATTGCAGCTCTGGTTAAATTCAAATCGCTAATGCTGGCATACAAAACTATCTCCAGATCAACCCCTGTCTACCTCCATGAGCTCATACACTCCTACATGCCTTCCAGAAGCCTGCGCTCAGAGAAGGAACATCGACCCATGGTTCCGTCCCACAAGGGCAGAAGACCGACCAGACCAAGAGAAAAGATTGATCATAATGAGACTGTATGTTCTCCCAGAGAAACCAGAAGGTCTTATAATTTAAGTTATTGTGGGGTTGGCTACACACCGAGACAGCTCTCTTTTGCTGATGAAACATCTGATATGGTTAGTTGTATTCATAAAATAAGGGAAGAAAATGATTGCAAAGCATGTCTGAAATGATTGCCAACTCTCCTGTGTTACCTTTTTCAGTGCAGCAGCCTGGGGATGAAGTAACTGGGGTATCGCCATCACCAAAGTCTAATTGTATGCAGTTAGCTACTCAGGTTCAGGGAAAGCATAGCGAAGCAGATCATACTCCTTTCGTACCATCTAGAGGTGGTTCCCTTTATGGTGTTCAGGACTGTACACAAGAGATTTTGTTTTATTATTTATGGGTATTATAGCGCGGAATAAACAGCAAGAACAGAAACCCCAGAGGGAGGTTTATTGAAAAAAATTAAGGATTTAAACAAACAATGCTTGTAATTAAAGGTTCGCAAAGTTCCGGTGGTGTTGGGCTCACTCTGTATGGACGTGCTGTTCTGCAGAGTTCACATACTATAATCTGGAGAAGACAGTAGTTAGTGACCTGGAGCACTTGATCTTTCTTAACTCTGGGTACAGCTTGGTTTTTCTGAGCGACGCCTGATCACCCAAAGCTGGGCTCTTCCAGGTGTCAGTGCTTGGTTTCCATATATTAATTAATTATCATTAATTGTTAAACTAACTATATATTCTTACAGCGTCTCAAACCTCGGTCTCCCACATGAGAGGCAAATGCATTACCTCAAAAGCCACCACACTAGGTGGCATCATCTAGTAACATCTTAATCTTTATAGATAATGGCATCAACTTTATTCCGGAGATATTTAGGTAATAAAAAAACATGCAAAGAAGCAATATGACTAATTTGCTGCTGTACTGTGGTGATTATTAACTTTACAGCGGTGGACATTGTCCCTGGCTACCATCCATGGGCGTTGCCATCAATGGAAATTCCTGCAGAGAGCGATTGCAAAGGCCATTGCCTTTCTATAACCAGAAGGAACTGCACTTAACTAGTGAGAACCCAGAAGTAGTTGGGCAAATAGCCCATAGATCTAGAGCGCTGTCCCGAAGTTAGCTAACATTTTGAACGAACAATATAAATATCAAATGATGAAGCGATAGTTTTTACTTACCCTACTGATCTTTCGGGATGCGAAATACTAATGTGTTTTCATTTAAGGTGCTCGTGCATCACCGTTGTGCTTCCAAGCCATGAAAGCTCGGCCTGGCATAGCAAGCAGCTCACCATCTGCTAAGGAGCGTTTAATGACAACTGATTCCACACTTTGGAAGATTTTGGGCACACACTTTTTCCTAAAGATGGCGCTTAATCCACTATGCCGCTGGCTGTGTATCTATGTTTTATCTGTGAGTCTTGGTGTCATGCACCTCCATGATGTCAACTGATCAGGCCAACTATTTGATAACGGCATTCGTTGAAAACGAATTTCATTATTGATTATTATCGATTTTATCGATTAGTTGTTGCAGCCCTGCACTAATCTTAGAGGAAACATACAAACACACACTTATTCACATTCATTCACTATGGACAATTTTGTTCACCCAATTCACTTATTCACTTATATTTGGACTTGTGGGGAAACCGGAGCACCCGGAGTAAACCTACGCAATCATGGGGAGAACATGCAAATTCCAAACAGAAATGCCAACTGTCCCAGCCAATGAACCAACGACTTTCTTGCTGTGATACGACCGTGCTACCCACTGCGCCACCGTGACGCTCATGTTGCAATGTCTATTCTTGAAATCTATTCTTGAGATATGAAAGAACATATCTTCCCTTCTTAGATACTTTAATTAGTAATTCTGTACTTAAGTACGTTTTCATAAAGGAAATTATCTTCATACTTATATACAAAAATTATTGGATACTTTTAGAATTCTTAGCAGATACTTTAACTTTTACAAAGGTCATTTTTCAGTAAAGTAACTGTACTTTTAGTGAAGTACCTCTTTTCAGTACTTTATACAACATGTCAGCATTTTAATTAGTATAGGTCCTACCTCTTTTTGATTCCATTAGTGGATGATACTGTCCTTCTGTAGCCTTCAAAGTTGTGATCTCATTGGCTTTGATTGGGCATTGATTCAGGTATGACTTGTTAATCTCAACTTTTTCTGCAACAGACAACATCCCTCCTCTAGAGCACACAGTTTCCCAACTCTCTGCTTTCCATAGACCCCCAATGGAATCTGCCTTTTCAGTATCCTTCTGGAAACACCTTTCAAAAGCACTTTCCAAGCTATCAGACCTTTGTATCTCCTTGTGAACAACAGCTCCAACTGCCTTTAGTTTTGACTTTCGTTTTGGAGTTTCTTCTGGTTTTAATTGTGTATTCTTTGGAGGTGACACAATGGAAGAACCCTCTGAGTTAAGAAGTAGTGTCTCTGGTCGTGCCACTCTCCAGAAACCCTTTGGGGGAGCCCAGTGCCTTGGTGAAGATGGAACTGATTTTAATCCCATGACTTCTTGAGCCTCCCCAGCACCACTCCTTAAATCATTCTCATGGTCTGACCCGTCACAAAGCCCTTGAGATGTTTCTTGAGCATTGTGTATTGAGCTCCTATTCTCAATTTTGCAGCAAATATCTTTTTCTTCATTCAACACAGGTTGGGCTTCCAGATGGGTTGAACCATGCTTGGTGTTGTCTGACTGACGAGGATTTAAGACTTCATGTTTTACATTTTTTGGCACTTTCTCTTCAGAGGGTACATTGGATAAGAGATCATCTTCATCCAAGCCTTTTATCTTTGTCACTGAGACAGCTTTGACTTTAGATTGCAGTGCAGAAACTGCTGAGCAGGGGGCTTGGTAGCTGGCCCTTGGGAGATGTTCTTTGGACTTCAATTCATTATCAGTCACACCAGTTGTAGGTTCAACACCAGTGACATCAATTTTCTCCATTCTGCAATGAAGAACATTTGGGAAAACCATGTCAAAAAAGCATGCACGCACGCACACACACATACGCACACGCACACACACACACACACTTCTTTTGAATAGCGGACCTTCAGAAAACATAATAAATTGAATTAAAGCCTTGAGTGGAGCATTGTGTTAAGAGCAAAATCCATTCTGCTTAACAAAGAATTGTTCTTAAATAACAATTACCATATCCAATAAACAACTGACTGAAAAAATTCACACAATAGTCTACGACTGTGTTTTAAAGCGACCCTGTAATAAATGTAGTGTGTTACTGACATTGAAGGGATACATAACCCCTAAAATGAAAATGTAGCAATTAATAACTCACCCCTGTCATTCAAAACACGATAGCAATAGTTCTCAAATTTTTTTCACCAAGTACCACATTAGAAAAAATTTGGCACTCCAAGTACCACCATAATGAGTAAAATATACGAATATAGCCACAATGTGTAAGCCTTCCTATTCAGCTATAGTTAAGTACAGTTCAATTAAGAGGCAATATTATTGATAACAAAAACAATTAATCATTTAGCAGCATTACACATCTTTTCAAAAATGATTTTAAAGCACCACTAAATGTTTCTATCTCCAGGCTGATAGCAGGCAGATTAGAGAGCCTTGGGCAGAGGTTTTGATAGTGGTGGTTGGATGATCATGGCCTTCAGCCCTGTTTCTGGTTTCTCTTGTACATGTTGGTCTTTGAGCAGAAAATTGGGGACCCTGATGTAAGGAATTAAATTATGTTTTTTGTTTGACCTGCAAGAGAAGGCCCTGCTATTTTGCAACCAACACAGGAACCACCAGGACACATTCTTTGATATGCCCAGGATAAACCAAATGTTCAAAGCATGTTTGAGCAAATAAAATTATAGAGCTATTATTTTTAAATACCCGTGAACATTTTCACAGCCAGGCTCAGATGTTTGGATAACAAATGCATAGAGCTGGGAACTTTGCTCTGAGTGTTGAAATTATATGTACCCCACAGTTTTTACTGAATCTGGATATAAAGGTCCAGCCACAATGGGGCGAATTAAATTCGCTGACATTTTTGCATTCCTGAAAAGCGGGGGCTGTTTGCCTAGATGGAGGGAAATAGAGATGTAATGGCGCTCCTTGTTGGGTAATGGGGCCAGGGAACATCGAAAAGGTTAAGAGCTAAAGGCCCTTCGACGCGCTCGCGGCTTACCTCACTATCTGGTAAACAATAGAATACAATAGAAAGCTGTGGTAGAGTTCCAGAATGCAAAGTACTCCTGGTATGTGTGTTCCAAAACCTCAGAAAAGAGATCCGTGAGCTACTTGTTCACCGAGAGTGAAGCACGCTCAGAGCTTATATAAGGACATGTCGTAGAGGTCACCAAACCAAACCAGAGGTTTAACTGTTATCACAGAAGCAGTGTAGATGTTGATTTACGAAGATATGAAGCTAATTATTATCTACAAAGTTATAGGGTTTAATCATTTGTTGTGTTTCTTTCAGAGATGAGGGTGCACTTCACACAAACACAAAATTGCAACTAAAATAATTTTGACAAATAACGTCTCTGTGAATTCTGCCATCTCTGATGATCTTTGAGCTGCTCCTCATCGGTGCACCGGCTGAGGGTTGTACCTGGAAACTGTATGAGTCGTTTCACTAAACTGTCTTATACATACTGTCTAACTGGATATACATACCGTTTTTTTTTTACATGGTCTGAATAAACCACTCAATTTACCATTTTCTTGCATTTTAACATGCAACTTGCTGCATTGTTCTAGTAAAATTAGAAAAAGTTTAAATTTTTTTTTAAAATAATACCTATGATGAAACAATTATATTGAATCAATAGCACCATCAATTATCTTACAAAAACAAGTGATGCAGTTGATTATAGATAAATAGTGAATTATTTCCAGTGCTGGCATTTTATCACAGCATGCACTTAATGTGAAGTGATTGAATATTTCAAACCTTTCCTTGTCTGGAATACATGTTGCATTATAATAGTAGTAAACGGATATTTTTATCTATCTTTGTCAAACAGCTAAACAAAGACATTACTGTAACTAATTCAATTATATATATTGTAACAATAAAATCTTAAAATACACAGAATGTGCAAATTTATAACAACGTATTCAAGTGTGATTACACATAAAAACTGTACAACATTTACATTAACAGACACAATGTAAAAAAAAAAAGTAATAAAACCAGTGCAAAAAAGTAAAAAGTTTAATAAAACTTGTGGGTGTTTTGGCAATTAGGTGACACGATTTAACATTGATTTAATTCATAAATTGTTTCCCAGTGATGGGTTGCGGCTGGAAGGGCATCCGCCCCGTAAAACATATGCCAGAGAGTTGGCGGTTCATTCTGCTGTGGCGACCCCGAAAGGGAAGAAAGCCGGCAAGAAAATGAATGAATGAATAATTCATAAATTGGACTTGACTCCATGAAAAGTCTGAGCTTAAAGCTTGAGTCCATAAAAAAGACAATCTGACCTTAAAGGGAGTGATGCTTTTCTGATAAGGATACGCAGCTATACAAATATCTGGCACGTGAAACTTATCTGCAAGGATAACTTTCTGTATATATGCCTCACCTATTGAGGGACAGGGAGGTATAGTTTTGAGAGTCGGTTCTTTATCCTTCCCTGCTGCTCAAAGATCTTATGCTGAAAAGTAAAGAGAAAATCGGACCGAAAGTCATAGTCTGTCTGGTGGAGGAAAATCAAGTTATGGCAGCCCGACTCTCTCAAATGGTCTCCAAACTTAATGAAACATCTTCTTTTATTCAACAGACACCACCAATCAGTGCACCACCAATCCAGGGAGAACCTTCATGATTGACTCCTCAGACTGCTTCACTCTCAAGAGAAGCACATGTTCCTGACCCTGAACATTACTTTGGGGACTTGAGCAAATGTAAATCGCAGATCTTAGTTTCAATAGCCACGTCAAAGCTATTGACCAAATAAACTTATTACCATCTTAGAAACATTGCAAGAATCAGATACTATGTTTACAGACAAGATTTAGAGAAACTCATTCATGCTTTCATCTCGCCGGTCTTCCCAAAAAGACCATTAAACAGCTCCAGCTCGTTCAGAATGCAGCGACTCGAATTCTAACCAAATCTAGAAAATCAGAACACATTTCTCCAGTTCTTAAGTCTCTACACTCGTTGCCAGTCTAATTTAAAGCTCTGCTGCTCGTATATAAGCCCAAAAATAACGTAGCACCTAAATACCTAACAGACATGATCAGTGAATACACAACAAACAGGAAACTGAGATCCCTCAGATCAAATAAATTAGATCTACCCCAGGTTAATTCCAAACAGTGTAAATACTCCTTTAGTTACCATGCGGCCCACAGATGAACCAGCTTCCAGAGTTAGATCAAGGGTGCTAAAACTTTAGTCACATTTAAAACAAGGCTAAAGACAGACCTGTTTAGTTGCGCTTTTGTTGACTGAGCACCAAAGTCTGAACAACTATTTTATCTCTGCACTTCACTATCTTAATTTATGTCTTAATTTTCAGTTTTTAATCACTATGATTTTATATGACTTATTTATGCTTGATTTCATTAAATGTACTTTCTGTTTTATTCATTGTTTCCAATTACCCTGTGTACGAAATGTGCTATACAAATAAACTTGCCTAGCCTTGCTTTGCCTTGCCTTGCCTGTAGGATAACAAACTAGACCCCATCACGCTATTCCACCTGTCTAGGTCCTGCTCCTACAGATGAATTAGTAAACAATGCATACCTTCTCAATATCATGATCTTAAGGCAATCTTCAGCAAAGAAAAGGCCCTGTCTCTACCTCCCCACCGTCATCATGATTGTTACATTGATCTATTACCTGGAGCTCCCTTGCCCACCAGAAGGTTGTACAGTCTTTCTTGTCCAGAAAGAGAGTCAATTGAGAAATGTATACATTATTCTTTTGCCGCAGGCCTTATTCGCTCTTCTTCCTGTCCTCTAGGTGCATCGATTTTAGTGGTCTCAGTAATATCACTCAAAAGAACAAATACCCTCCACCCCTCATCAGTTCAGCTTTCGACATTATAAAGCAGACCCCAAAAAGATTCAGGCAGTCACACAATGGACTCAACCAAACACCGTGAAACAACTCCAACGGTTTCTTGGGTTTGCACATTTTATCGCAAATTCATTCTGCATTACCGCCGGGTGGCAGCACCTCTCACTAAGCTTACTTCACCAGCAATTCCTTTCAAATTGATAGAGGAAGCAGATCAGGCCTTTTCAAAACTTAAGGAATTGTTCACTTCAGCACCAGTGCTCATACAACCAGACCCCTCTCAGCTATTTATTGTGGAAGTAGATGCTTCAAATTCTGGAGTTGGGGCTATTCTCTCCCAGTGTTCTATGACTGATCAAAAGCTGCATCCTTGTGGATTTTTTCAAGCAGGCTTTCTAAGGCTGAATTGAACTACGTTGTGGGAAATAGAGAATTATTGGCTGTTAAATTGTCTCTAGAGGAGTGGAGGCACTTGTTGGAGGGAAGTGAAAAACCTTTCGTGGTGTACAAATCACAAGAATCTTGCCTACATTCAGACAGCAAAATGACTAGATGCAAGACAGGCTAGACTTTTAATTGTTTCAACTTCACCCTAACCTACCGACCTGGATCCAAAAATACCAACCCAAATGCCCTGTCTCGGCATTGTCGTTGAAGAGTGTTCCCGTCCCGAACTGAGAAGCACAACGCTCAAATCCAAATCCAAATCCCCCCCCCCCCCCCCCCCCCCCTCCAAATTGCCTGTTTGTTCCAGACTCTGTACGATCTCAGGTACTGCGATAGGCTCATGATTCCCGATTTGCATGCCACCCTGGGTCCAATCGCACCTTCAACCTGTTAAAGCGACATTTTTGGTGACCAACCTCGAAGAAGGACACTAGGGAGTTTGTTAATTCTTGCTCAGTCTGCGCTAGGGGAAAAGCCTCTCATTCACATTCAACAGGATTGCTGCATCCACTGCTGATCTCCAGTCAGCCATGGTCCCATATCGCTGTAGATTTTGTGACTGAGCTACCACCGTCACAGGGTAACACCACAATTCTGGGCATTGTTGACTGGTTTTCTAAGGCAGTCCACTTTGTGGATCTCCCTAAGTTACCACTGCTTTGGAATCGGCTAACCCTCTAGTCCAATTTGTGTTCTGAATACATGGCATTCCATTGGACATTGTTTCTGACAGGGGCCTCACGTTCCACAGGTGTGGAAACCTTTTTGTTTTTCTCTATGGGCCAGAGAAAGCCTTTCCTTAGGCTTTAACCCCCATTCAAAGCCAAGCTGGCACATTTTAGTCGCTGCAGAAAGAAGTGGAAGAACACTCGTTCTGCGCTCATCCACTCCAGAGTCCTGCCAAAGCAGTCTGCCAACCGGCAACACCAGCCTGCACCAAATTATCAACCAGGACAAGTGGTTTGGCAAAGAACTCTCAATTAACACCTGTTAAAGAAAGTCCCTTAAATCCTCCTTCCGATCCCCCTCATCCTACCTGTTTACTCAACAATGACCCAATCTACACTTCATGAAGCTCAAAATAGTTGCTATGTTGTCAGGGAAAACTTTTGCTCAAACGGTGAAAGACGCTGTAATGGCAGCAGAAAAGCTGACAGCATTACAACAGACAACCGGTCAAGAAACCAGACTGATATTTTTCTGATATTCCATTTGCACTAAGATATAAGTGAAGCTGTTCATACACTACCTTCTCAAGAAAAAGGGAAATTTAGATATGGGTCTGTAGTTTGAAACGTAGTTGAATATTGTTTTTCTTGATTAGAGGCTGCACAAAAGCATGTTTAAATATAATTTCACAACAGATTTTCAGAGTATGCACCTAAAAATGTATAAATCTTTAATTAAATTTCCGTTTTATTTACAAGTAGCAACTGCTTTTGTGTCATCAAATGCCTCCAAAGTTTTATGTGTATAATATTTCTTGAGTATAATATATATATTAGACATCATTATAAAAGAAAACATCTTACCTCAATCCCTTCCTGCGGGGTCTCACAATTGTTCATAGGTTTAGAATTGCAAATACCACTAGCAGTCGTTCCTCCCTCCCAAAGCCTTATAAATCCTCAATGGTCAAAAGGAACAACAGTTTTAGCCATTGAAGTTAAATTGCTCCCCTGATGGTTCATCTGAACCTATGACAGCGCATCAAACTGCTGGTGTATTGCGCTTCTAACTCATGAGAGCTCTCAATATTCATGATTGGTCTGTTAATCCCCGCAGATATCAGACGGATTAGAGAAAAAATGGAAAATAAATGCGTTCTTTAATTCCCATGATGACAAGCACAGCATTTCATTGCATAAGTTGGTGCAATTCAGAGAAACAGTATTTATGTGCTTAGTATGTAAAGGTCACGTGTGACAGAACGGGTTTTGAGGGATGCTTGCTGATTGCGACTGTGTTAAAAATAATCCTCCTGAGAAAATTTCCTTCTGCTGACAGATACAGGAGTACTTAAATGTAGCGGATGATTGTTTTCAAATCACATCACCAAGAGGATCTACTGTTTAATGCTCTCAACACAGGCCTACAATGCCAAAGACATTTATTTCCTACCATCCCCAGACAGCAACACAATCTGCCTAAGATTCGCTTTCAAACCGATCGTGAAGCGGATCAGACCAGTGATTCAGCCCAAAACTAGTTCACAATGCTTTAATGTGAGTGTTGCTGCAGCCTCTGATTATGGAGAAGCATTAGAGACAAAAGTCCAGTCGTCGACATGATAACACGTAAATGATGAGTTAACAAATATTTTTGTGCAAATAGCTCAGAAATCAT
Source organism: Danionella dracula (assembly GCA_900490495.1). Classification (NCBI taxonomy): domain Eukaryota; kingdom Metazoa; phylum Chordata; class Actinopteri; order Cypriniformes; family Danionidae; genus Danionella; species Danionella dracula. The sequence continues at coordinate 2,666,314 of UELW01000021.1, forward strand.
GACTATTTGACTGTGATTATTTCATATTCTTAAATGAACTGGGAAATAACACATTTTTTATCCTTGGTTTACATTTTAAAGAGAATGTATGAAGACTATTTACATGAAGATACATTTAATAGACATTAACTTTATTTTAATGCTAGCTGTTTAATACAAATTCTTTATTAGAATTTCATATATTATCTATATTATCGTTTCATGTCCAACAAACCAGGTATTGTTTTTTAATACATATTGAGAGACATCTTTAAAAAAAAATAAAGGTTAATCATTCACATTGCTCAATAAGAGTTGTGTTCATCATTCGAGCTACTTTTTTAAATGTGCTTGAGGCAAAATAATTTAAAGTATCTTAAAGCTGTTTTAAAATTTCTGTTTATGTGATAGATTTTATTAATAGATATTTGTGATGGTTGTACATTATACACAGCGTTGCTCCTTGTCACTACTTTTTAAATCAAGTAGCTTTTCATTAGCAAAGCTATTTTATTGATTAAGTAGTGCGTAGTGTCCGTAAAAAGCTAGCGTTACATTTCCCCAAGCATTTTTGAAGCTAAAGTAAAAATGCAGTGGATCACAGATCCTAGAGCGTTGATCATCAACAGACTTCTTACTGCGGTTGGTACAGAGCTTTGTGGTGTTTTTTTTTTTTTTACACTTCAAATCTTAGTCTTCGTTTTAATCAATGTTTTAAATTTCAGTTTTTTAATCAGTTTGATTTTATATGACTTTTTAATGCTTGATTTTATTAAATGTACTTTCTCTTTAACTTTATTTCCAATGTAAAGCACTTTGAATTACCCTGTGTACGAAATGTGCTATACAAATAAACTTGCCTTGCCTTGCCTCTTGTAGAAATTCCTCCGGAGGCAGGGTTGCATAGAACCAGCAACTTTATTTTGTGCTTCTCATTTAAGCAAACACTCAAATCAAACTCTACTAAGGCTGAAAGCTCTACGTGTCTGTAGTGAAGGAAGGAAGCAGGAAAGAGAGACGGAACTTCTCTGTGCAGATTAATTTATGCCTTTCCAAAGAACGGATCCATCACTGGCCGGAAACCCCGTCTTCTCCACCACTCACCTCCCTCTCCGGCAGGCAAAGACTTTACACACACATTCAATACTATTAATGTAATGCTAATAAGTATACTCATTACTCATTATTACTAATATGAAATATAATGGTTTAAAATTAAAGATTAAGTATTTATAATTAAAAGAGTAAGTATTAGCTTCGCTTACAACATTTTGCAAGAAGCTTGCACAACACTGATTATATCAGAGAAACGTCTAAGCAGTGAGCAGTCCGTTGGCCAAATACGGCCACAAAGGGGTTCTAACTGGCCCCACACATGAGTCGTACTGTAGAGTGCTGAACTAAGGATGTTTTATTTACCAATGGCAATTTAACGTCATAAAAAAAGTCTGAAACCGTTTACAGACTGGGAGTTGTTTTTTTCTGCCTTGAGTTGTACGAGTGTCTGTGTGAGTCTGGGTGGGTGCATTGTCCCTGACCATATATTGCACAAGACAGATTTTGTTAAATTTACAGTGAGATTACTGTCTGTGTACAAGCAATTTATAAAAACTTGCGTTTTAACCCCTTGCTGTTTCTATTTTGTGACTGAGTATGGTTTGATCACAACCCAAATGAGAACACCAGAGAAACCAGAGTTGACCTTGAAAACCATTCCTTTCAAAGCAGATTGAAGTGTTCAGTGTTGCTTTATTTTGCCTGAGAGAAAAGCTAAGCCCACGTGCTTGATTTGCATGAAGACTCTTAGTATCTGGAAAGAATGCTTTCTTTACACAAACAGTCAGATTCTGCAATAATCAGATCTGTGACAGCGTGAGGAAAAGCTACAGCTAAATCTTCCAAAAGCTCAGGTCACTGGCACTAATTATTGAGAAAAAAAAAAAGATCTTTTAACTTTTATTTTTAGTATGTGGACTTAAAACATATACCTCTCTCCGCTCTCTCATCTCCTCTCTCTTTCTTTTCCACTAAACCTCTCTCCTTTCTCTATATCGCACTCTCTTTCTCATCTATCTCCTGTATTGCTACACTTTTCTCTCTCTCTCTTCCTCTCTCTGCTAACTCCTCTACATTTATCTCCTCTCTGTTCTATCTCTCTAATTGTTTAATAGCATTAAACATGTGCATACCATAAATATGTTAGTTTTGTTTGAATAATGATTAAAGTTTAAGAAGTATAAATGTTAAAAAAAAAAAAGTGTTGTTTTAAGTTAAGTTTGAAATTTCCTTTATGGAGCATGTTGTTATTTCACCTCGGTGGAGGAAAAGTGAATGGCAGATTAAATGGTTATTGCCTTCTGCCCTCTTTTTGGTCTGTTTGTTAACAACCTTGAATTTTATTTAAAGTTCTTTAGCTAAAAGATTTAAATGTATAGTTTGAAATAGCAGCCAGGGGCGTGGTTAGGCCCATTTTAAGGGACATGTACCCCAGTAAAACTAATCAGTTCCTCAGTAAAATTTCAAGGTGTGTTTACAATTTACTTTATCCCAGAAGACAACATTAATGAAGTATTTAATGAAGTTATCGACTAAGTCAAAATAATAACTGAAAAAAAAACACAATCCTAATATGAAATGCTTGTTAAATAAAGTTCAAGTGAAATGCACCCTTTTTACGTGTTCCCACGCTTTTTTCGCTCCCACAACAGCAGTTGCAGGTGTGGTTTGTTTAAGCATGCCTAACAGAGTCGAGATTGCCGGTTCACAGGATAAGATGCTTTTGAGGTGAGAGATGAAAATGACAAAATGAAACCAGTGCTTGAAGTGGACAGGTGTCCAAAATAACTTACAATACATTTCCCCTCATTATGAGCCTTTGCTCTGGCACTACAATGAGCTTCCTCGTGCTACCTGCTACCTTGCTTCATTAAACCCAAATGCAGAAGAGGAAAACGACGAGGAGTCCATGGGTTAAAACTAAAAATTCTTTACTTGCAATAACAAAAAACAACAACTCAAAAGATGTTGAGCCTCTTACAACTTGAGTAACAAAAAATATGAAAAGTCCAAAAGACTTGAGGACAAGGCACAAAATAAATCAGACGTGAGGGTCTTAAAACAAACCTCAAAAAATAGGATCAGACTTGTACTAACACAGTTCCACTGGCTTCAGTGCAACAAGGGATGAAGGTTCAGGACTGAACACAGTATATTGAAAGCACGTTTTTTTATAAGGCAAAACACAGGTGTTCGCAATGAGGCTGATTGTCTGGCCTCTTAGCGAAACTGTGAGTAAGGGCACCACCACTAGTCTGGGAGAGGCGGTGCACGGCAGAAGCACCCCTTGGTGGCATGGAGGACGTGAGTCCTTATAAGGTGGAGACATTTAATGTAATATTATCACGAGAACAGAGATATTATAGTTGAATTTTTATATGTAGGTCTAGTAGTGTTTGTGTAATTCGCTTTCCCACAATTTTTAATGTAGCAAGAATTGACATGTAAATGATAACTTTTAACTAATCTAATAAATTGGCATGCATTTCTCTCTTTCAGGTAAGTTGCTTTAGAGAAGAGATTTCTGGGAAGAGGTGGTGAAAGTGATTGTACATGTTGTGGAAGAAATTATTGTTTGCAAATATATTCAGAAATATTTGTTCTACCATTGCTGAAATAATGTTTTTTGTTTCCAAGCTATTGCATGACACCTATTTTCAATTTAGATAATTCAGATGTTATTTTGTCTGTTGGGTAAATAATTTTGTCAACCATTTGAGTCAACCATTGTTTTATACTGGTATTTTTTTTTAACTTGGGTGTATCTATATTTGGGTGCCAAAATCATTAAAAAAGATAAAATTAGTTACATTTTAAGCAGGATTTTCACAAATAAACATTTTGATCACATTTAACATTGTAACCAGGGTGATTGATTATGACAACTGTCAAAGAAATTTCCCTTAAACAAATGCAGAACACATAAAAACACAACAGATGTTTATATATATATATATATATATATATATATATATATATATATATATATATATATATATATATATGCATGTATGGTTTCATTGAGGGACCTACGAAAAAAATGCGCCGTGCTCCACCAGGGCAGTGTTTCTCAATTATTTTCTGTCATGCCCCCCTAGGAAGAAGAAAACATCTCTCGTGCTCTCTGCGCACACTCTACCAATGAGAGTGCCACTGCCCCTTGATGTAGTGGAGTGGTATTGCACTAAAAAAATCTAAATAGAAAAATACAAAAGCATGTTCCCCGAGGTCAAATACTCCCCTCTTGACAGAGCCTCACTATTTGAGAAACACCGCACTAGGGAAAGGTCTTTTTAGAGGGAAGATAGCATTGATAGAACTAGCTAGAGCAGTTAGCCTTTCGGGGAACTGCTCAACCCTCCAGTCAGTTGTCCCTCATAGAGGACATACACGTTGACAGAACATTGGAATACGCCGCTTATTCTACTACCTCTATTGGTGCGAGAGGAGCCAAAAAGCTGGAGATTATCTCCAGGGGCAAAAAATAGGGCACCCATAACTAAGAATGGCACAACTCAAGCTGGACACCCCTTGGTACATATCAGACAATGCTACCACCACCTAGCACGGCTGAAGAGATTGATTAAAACGCGCAGGTATACTACCTGGCGAAGGTGTTGGGTGTCGACCAACTCGCAGCCTTGCAGATCTCTGCCAGCGGAGTACCTCTTGCTAGCACCCAGGAGGCCGCGAACCATTGATAGAGTGGGCTATCAACTGCAGGGGGCAAGGGACATCAGACGCTATGTATGTGGTTGAGATGGGCTCCACTAGCCAGTGGGCCAACCTCTGTTTGGAAACATCCTCCCCTATAATCTGCTGACCTACAAAGCATACAAATAACTAAACAGAACTTCTAAGATTCCGTGTCCTTTCTACATAGATCCTTAGTGCTTGAACTGGGCAATTGGGACCAGGGGCTGGTGCTGCCTCCTCCCCGGGCAGAGCATGGAAGGTTCACTTACGAGTTTGGGATGGTAGGAACCTTGGGGACATTTTCATACCTGGGCTAATAATAACACGAGTGACACTAGGCCCAAACTGTAAGCAGGTCTCTTTAAAGCTGAGTGACTGGAGATCCCCCACCCTCTAATCAACGGTAAAGTGATCAGAAGCACTGCTTAGCTGACACAACTTAAGCTCACCTAACGTCCTCTCAGCACAACAGAAGGTCCCAGGAGAGAACTTTGGAAGGCCACAGAGGGTATTCCCCTTCTGGCCCCTCTGAGGAATCTGACCGTTAAGTCATGTCGTCTCACAGAGTTGCCTTCAACTGGAAGTGACAGGCAGAATCGCGGTGATGTAACCTTCAGGGTGGACAGAGACAGTCCTCGATCCAGACTTATTTGGAGAAGGTTTAACACAAGTTCAACGGGGCAGCTGCTCGGGTCTACTTGGCTAGAATGACACCAGTCGATGAGTCAACCTCACTTGCCAGCAACAAGTTCTGACAAGACACAGTTTTGGACTATAGACTTGACATAACCGAGGATTCTCCGCACCTAAGGTAGCAGACATGGAGTTCTAGAGGTCTGGGTGCGGGTGCTTGTGCCCACATCCATGAGACAAAAAGTCAGACAGCAGGGGAACTGGCTAGGTAGGGACTGTCACAAAGGAGCAGCATTCCATGAACCAAGATCGATTAGGCCAATAAGGTGGCAACATTAGGAGCTTTGCCTCATACTCCCAGGTCTTGCAGAAGACGGGTGAATGAGGCTAACTGGGTAAAACGATATAGACATTTCATCCTGGACCACCACTGCGTCAGCACATCTCTCAAGAGGAGACTGGGACTGGATCTCATATGTGGAATAACCGCTACTGCAGAACCCATATGCCCAGGTGTCTCTGGATGTTCTTCATAGGGACCACCAACTTGCACAGACTCTGTATGCTGCCTTCAGCAGGCTCAGGGCAAGGCCTCCAGGGAGGTTTGCTCACATGTTCAATGACTTCTGCTCCATATCCAGAACGATATGCTCAAGCTAGGATTCAGACGGTTCCTTCTGGGTTGATTCGAAGCCCCTACGGCTGAGATGACATAACCCTGTATCTGTGACGAATCAACTGAGACGTGACGATTCAATTGAGACCGCAGCTGGGCCAGTATCAGCCAGTCTTACAGTACACCAGGACTCAAACCCCTTCCTGTATAACGAAACTAAGTCACCTCAATCACTTTGTGAAGGTGCTAGGGGACAGAGACAAGCCGAAGGGGATGATGCAGTACTAACACACTCGACCTTTGAGGCCTGTGCCAAGGGGAGTATACTCATGTGAATTATGCATCCTTCAGATCACTTGTAGTGAACCAATCCTCTGGAGGGATTAATGGACCGGCGTCTGGAGACATATTCCTGAAGAAGTCTCAGCAGACAAGTATCAGGAAGTCTCAAGAGAAAGTATGGGCTGAAACCCTCTTTCCATGTTGGGAGGGACCGGCTCGATTGCACCCTGCATAAGGGGAATTGATCTCCTCGCACAGGACCGGATCTCTATGGGTGAGACAGAGGTTATAAGACCCCTTTGAACCTGGACGCCTTGACAGCAAGTGCCGTGCCAGAAAGTGTTTATGAACCAAGGGACATAATGGTAAGCTCCCACCAAGATTCCTAAAAGTCACTTATGGCATTATATGTACTTCGCCGATAGATCCCAAACGGGGCTGCGAACTAGTGGACTTAGTGGTGGGATCCACAGGGAGTCTAGGTGGAGACCTACCTGGACGTTCAGGCTCCACCTCGGAGCAGCATCCATTTCCAGCCGAGGAGGTCTCTATCAAGGTGGCAAAGCCTACATGGCAGGTGGACTCCTGGGTGGCATGTCCTAAGGACGCTTGCGATGGAACCTATTCCAGCGTAAGCTTTAGGGTGCAAGGGTCAGAGCCACCTGCAGCCCAATTTCTCTGGCACCCCGAGTAAGCAACTCAACCCTCTCCTCCTCTGCACAATCTGCCATCACCCCAGAGGGTGAGAGCGATGTGCCGTCTCCTTCAGGAAATGCTCCGTCTCTCTCCGATGCAGCAGTGGAGATAACATCATCAGACACACAGGAGTCTTCAGAAGACGCAAGCAGCGCTTCATCTGTTAACTCACTGCGGCCAATTGCGGACACACCGGAAGCAGGACCAGATCAGGCCTGTGCAAACATGCTTGACTTCTCTGGATGACTGAGACATGCACTCGTCAACTCTGACGAGGCCAGGAGTTACAAAATCTCTGGTGGCGGCCTGAAAGTACGTTAGCATCATCCTAAGTGCGTTGCCAGACAGAACTATGCAATCAACATAGTCTGATCTATCAATCGCTGCCTCAGCATGTCTACGCCAAAGACAATCAAGCAATCTACCGCAACCAACAGACTTGCACGGTGCTGCAAAAAAGGATAGTGCTGCAAGGTTTTTAAAAAAATTCCACAATGGGCTAGAAAGCCAAACTTTGTTTAAACGACATTTTGTTTTTCAGCTGAGATGAGACAGTTTTGGAAAAAATGTAAAATTAAAAATAAAAAAAAGATAGAACAAAAGCTTTTCTTTAGAATTAAAAAGAAAATGAGTTATAGGATTACAAGAAAACACTTGCAAATATAGTCAAGAATAATAGTATGTGTAGTTTAAACAGATAGTGTAATGAGGGTGTCCAAACATTTAGCCCGGCATAGACGGCTTGGACAGCATGGCGCCCCCTCCTCACCCTCTGTGGTGTGGTGTTTGGTTGTGTTTATATGCTGATTCGGAGACCAATTCTGTGAAATGTGAAGATAAAAAAAAAAGTTTGATGTTTCACGTTTCAACAATTTTTGGTCTTTAAGAAAGAACATGTGTGAATTGATTCAAGTCTTTTAGTAAAAAGTCTTAACTGGTACACTGGATGAAGTTTTAAACGACTATGTTGCACATTTTCTCTTTACATGCGCAACTACCAAGAACTTCCCCAAGGTTTTTTTTTATCCTCATGTTAACGTGGTGAGTAAAAAGTTGATGGAAGATGACGATTGAGTTTTTCTGCGATTTAAAAACACTGTTTTGAATGAAAGATTACTAGTAAAACCAAGTTCCGAAGAATATTGATGTAAAATATTTGTATTGGTCACCTCATAATTGTTGAACATATTGAACAACTAATGGTCTTTGGAGGTTTTGTACATAAGTATCTGTATGTTGGTGTGTTCACTAAAAAGTTTTTTAGTATCATATTATGTTTTGATGTGACGTGTAAAACTAAAATAGTGCTGACAATAAAAATGCATAAATTTTCATATTGAAAACATGAGTGTAAAAAGTCTGTTTCATCCTTTGATTTGTTTTTGACCAGTTTTTTTATTTGATTTGACCTGTTCTGCGATCTGTAGCAAAAACATTGCAATAAATTGTGTGATGTAGAAAAACTATGTATTGAGAAAAACCGTATAACATGTTTTTAAAGTAAAAAAAAAGTGTTGGTGGTTATCGTGGTTAAAGCTGAATGTATGTACAAAATTGCGGGTATCTGGACAAAATATTTGTGTTTACTAGTGGAGTAAAAAGCTCAAACAATGTTTAGCATTACACATCTGTGAAAATTTTATATTGGCAAAACAATTATTTTATGTCACATGTAAATAAAAAAAAAACACACACAATTTTCACAACGCTGATTTTTTTTCATTTGAAAACAATAGTTTGCAAAGTTTGCCACTTCCTATGGTTTTGAAAACATGTTCCACTATTAGAATTCTCTGTTAAGTGTACAAGAAAGAAGGTACCAAAGAATAACGTGTTCATTTCACAAATAATTATGTATGGCATTTTGAAAAAAAAAAAAACATCGTATCTAGGACATATTTTGGTTCAAATGTAGTTAGAGATCTTGTAGACATCTTTTACTCATCGGCTAACGCTCGGATATTAGGGAGAAGCAGGTTCCCGAGCACCCAATCAAGAGAGTCCGCACCTCCCGTGATTATATATTGACCCGAAAAACTTTTCTTTTGTATATGTGGAAAATGTTCGTTTTTAGACGGTTTGTGTTTCAACTAGTGAATCTGAAAGAGAGGTCAGTCTCACATACCGCTGCATGATGCTGTGACAGAAAATATGTTACTGAAAAAAATGTAAAGTAAAAAGAGAGAAGCAAGAAGAGAAAATTGCAGGTGTCCTCGGATATGTGTGGCAGTTCGACCCCTGGTGAGTGTGTTTAAGTTGCCCTGAAAAAGTAGTATCGGACCAAAATTTTTGGAAGTGTTAATGTAGAGGGGTAAAAAGTGAAATTATTTTTTTTTTACATCACATATGTGAAAAGATTGTTTAGAGTAGGGTGACCATATTTTGATTTAAAAAAAAAAAAAAACAAGAGGACAATTGTCCTCTTTCACAGTTTGTGTTTCAATAATGCAGGCCAGTGGACCAAGGATAGGAACCAGCTCTCTGTCGTCACTAAAAGGGATTTTACTAGTTCAGTACAACTTCAAAGACATGTCTTGCAAAGACTTTCATGCTTATTTGTTGACTGCTGGGAAAGATCAGCTCTTCAGCAAAATATGGATTCGCTGACAAGGAGGATGAAGAGGAAAAGCAGGATGAAGAAAAACAGGATGAAGAAGACAACTAAAGATAAACTATAGATCCTTTTTGGTTTTTTAAGTTAGTATCTTTGTGAAACTTCTTTTATTTATCTTATGACAGTTATTTACTATTTAAAAAACATCCCCCATTTGATGTGTATGGAAGCTTGGGAGAGGAAGATGTAAATAAATAAATTGTGGTGTATATTCGTCGTTTCTGACTGACAGTGAATGGTTTCACTTTAAAGAATGTGTTGAACTTTTTCTAAAATTGATGACATCTAAGATTGTTTTAATAATAACGTTAGGTTTTTATATTAAATATGTACTCAAATGCTCTCATGTTTTATAGATTTTACTCTCAAAATAAGAACGTTAAAAGCCTAGCAATTGCAGAATTCTCTCACTTAGGTTTTACTAATCTTGTCAAGAGTGAAAAACGTCTGTTTAATAGTTCAGAATATGTTAATATAAAACATAATTTAAATATGTTAAATGATTCATCCCACCATTAGACTGGATTAAATAATACCTTCGTTTGTGTTTTTATTTTATTGTAGGTACATGTAAAAACTAGAAGACTGTTAATAATAAAAAAAAAAATGGTATTTTCACAAAATGTTGATTGTTTCATTTGAAAAACAAAAGGTAGGTAAGGTTGTTGTTTCCTTTTGTTTAAAAGCATGTTCCACATTTAGAAAACGTACGTATTGAGATTTTTTTTTTTTTTTTTAAACAACATTAGTTTTTTTTTTTTTTGTGTGTGTTAGGGGTTATCATGGTTAAAGCTGAATGAATGTACAAAGCTGTGACTATCCAAACAAGATATCTCTGAACAAAAGGTCTACACATTTTATTACCGCACACTTTTGGAGATTTTAGACTGGTAAACAAGTATTTCATGTGACGTGAAAAACTAAAACGTAATAAAAAAAAAATGTTGATTGTTTCATTTGAAAACAATAATAAGCTGTTTGTTATTTCCTATGATTTAAAATATCTGTCCCACTATACAAAACTCTTCCGTATCAAACAATGTGATGGGGTCACAAAGAATTATGTTTTACTAAAACAGCCATTGCACTAAAATCCTAAAGCATATAAGTGAGGAAGAGGCCCGGAACATAGTGGTGAATTCCTGGTGTGATCTGCTCTGTCCCTGATCATATATTGGACCGATGAATTTCCTTTTTTTCTAAATCTAGTTTCAAAATGTGTTTTCAGTGTTGAAGCAGTTTGTGTAACTGTTGTTTTTTTTACACATGTGAGAAAAAAAATCTTTGCTTCAATTTGTGAACGTGCATATTGTTTCTGAGTTAAACGTTAGGTGTGTATGCAAACAGACCATTTGAACGAGAGGGTTGTAGCTTTAAGATTGAGTGAAAATGATCTTTACTAAATGTGTTATTCTGCAGTCATTTGTCAAAACTATTTTTATATTATAATGTTAAAATATCAATATGATGCATCCCCAATAGTTTTATCCTAAAACGAATAACTTACCAAAATATTTTACATCTTAGCATCTGTATATTTCTACATTAGTCACAATCAACTCCATTCACAGATAAACCATTTTACAGGTAAAAGATTAATAATAATAATAATAATAATAGAGTTTGATGGTTTTACTTCGGAGCAGGAAGCTTTCAGGGTAAAGCTGAAGTTACACCTTCACTCACCTTTCGCAGAGGTGAAAATAGCTTTAGAGCATCCATTGAGCATTTTGACCGATTGGTGATTCTGACATTGCTGATTTCACCCAATCAGACTTTGCATCAATCTAGAATGACTAATTTAATACTTTTATTTACTCACTGAGTTGTACCCCATGCTGTGTACCCCAAGCTAACCAACACAGTGGAATGCCACCTCACAGCGTGTGTGCAACTCTATCAGGACCCAAGTCACAAACTCTTGAGTTGAAGACAGCATAGTATCTCATCATTTCATTCCTCAACAGCGGTTGTAAATGAGGCTTTTGCTGAGCTAAACTTTAACATCTCTTTGAACAGTTTTTCACTATACATATTCGTTAACACGTTGAAATAAAACACCATTTCAAATACTACACCATTTATATACGCATCACTAAAAGTGACATCACATCTCTTTCCCTGATGGCAGAGGTGGAAGGGGTATTTCCTTCACTGATAACACCAGTCAGAATATCGACAGTTTAAAAAAAACAATTAAACATACACAACTTATTACAGCAGTGTTACCAATAAGTTTTATTTCACCTCTCTCTTTTAAACTTCTTGTTGCAAGTTACATTTCCATTTCAAAGTCACACATTTGTTAAATTAACTCTCTTCTGGGCATCCAGCCATTCTCTCGTTTACAACAAACAAAAAAAGCAGATTGTATTATACAAAAATGCAAACCAATTTTCACACAGTGAATTCTTTTACAAAGTAATAAAATGGCGTAATAATGGCTACATCCACATTGGAGTAAGATGGTTCTAATTCCTTAATGGAGTATAGTATGCATGTGTGTGTGTGTGTGTGCGCGCATACATGTGTGTGTGTGTATATATATATATATATATATATATATATATATATATATATATATATATATATATATATATATATATATCCTCATTGAAATTCAGCCTGTACCGTCATTTAAGAGATTTTACAAGACAACTTGAAAGCAATCATAAAAAAGCCAATATATTTCCCCCAAAGTTCTGAAAAAGAAAGACAGCCAAAAATGTGTTAGAAGGTTCATAATTAGTTACGAAGCATTTCATTTAAGAGGTCTGCTCAAAACAGACATGATTCAGGCAGATAAATGAATATCATCCATTAGGAACGGACCCTTTCTCAAAGAAAATCTCATTATCCTGCAGTTTTTACTCAAAGAAAAACCTCCTGCACTAATCAAACCTTGCCGAAGTTCTTTCCCGGGAGTCTGCAAGATGTGGATGCTTTTCAGCTCAGTGACATCACTGATCAATACAGAGTCTCAAATAGAAACATTGTCCTAGCTGCGAAACAGCTTTAAGCACTCTGTTGAAAACCTTATGAAGAAAAAGCAAACCTAGCCCCCCAGCGCTGCTAAATAGCACTGCCAAACCAACAGATATGTTAGCACTTGTGCTCAACAACCCAAAGATACTTCCAATGCCGACAAGGAATGGGGGGTATGATGAATGCAAAAAACTGTTTGTGGCAAAGAGACTTCCAGACAAGCCGCTGGATTTCAATCAGTCCTGCGTGATCCGAGTGCACTCAAACCTGAGACCATGAGAGCATTTTTTCCTATAGAATACAACTTCCAAAAACCTAGAGATGGCATTGAACAGAGAAAGCCTTAAGATGCACTTGAAATCTTCTGTAAAAATCCATTAAAAAAATAATATTTCACATTAAGCCCTCAAACTGCCAGTTGAAAGAAAAAAAAGTAGCATTTTATAGAAATGGTCAAACATTACCCATTTTATAAAACTGAAATCAAAGAGAATCAAGCATGTCTAGGAACAAATAAGAAATGTGTATTTTTAAGAGACACGTTTGCGTTTTTGGCAATTTGTGTGGCAACATATAATCATGTGTATGAGCACAATTAATTATTTCTGGGTAACAACTTTTGCATTCTGGTTTTAATTTTGGATTGCCGCATCTATTTTCAGTTTTTCACTAAATATAGTTAGTTTGCACAAATTTTTTCTCTAATGACTACACAAGTATGAAAAAATGTGTAGAATAAGAGATATTTTTGGTGAAATAAGTTTTTAAGGAAAGCTTGGTCAGGTTCACTGGTTAAGGACCAAGGGAGAAACCATACTAGTGTCGAGCATTTTGGATCAAACCAAAGCTTAACTAATGAAAACAACAGAAAGAATTGGCAAACATCTTTTGAGAGAAGAAAGTAATTGAGATGAACATCACGCAGAATGATTAAAACCTCGCCAGTGAGACTGAAATCATCTTGGCACAGCTTACATTCAATCCAGACCACTGCTTGAAAAGGCTGCGTCTGCCCTCTCAAGAGCCAAAACATCAAATGACGAGTCGTCGTAGTAAAACAAATCAACTAGATCACTACAGCTATAGCAGAGAACGCATACAAGAGATCACAGGTTAAGAGTTGCACCCAAAATTGGATCTAAATATCATAGTCGATCTCAAGAGACTAGAACAAAATGTCTATGCATGTAGCCATCGAATATTTTAGTAATTGGGGATTCTACTGAAAATGTTATTAATTAACCGAGTAAATCGGATAAAGCATATGTGATGTCACGAGCCACTTCCGTGCAATGCTGATCGACTTGCTAAGACAACCAATGGTAGAAGTAATGAAATAAATTATTATTATTATTATTATTATATCAAAAACACTTTAAAACCGTTTAAAAGCAAGCAGGACACTACGTGTAGATTACCAATACTTTGCCAAAATAAAGAATCGAGGGAAAATAAGTTTATAAAGTGTTAAAAGAGAAACCCTGTGATAAACAGTGCTGTCTTTTTATTTTAACTTTTGTTTCAGAACAGCAGTTCCCAATTTATAAACGTAGGTTTTCTGTCCCATTTACACCATGTTTTCATCAACACTAGCATAATTAAGTTATTATCAATTTTAAAAGAGCAATAAAAGAGTAGAACAATACAACTGAAGATTTTTCCAGTCAGTCTACATCTTGCTTTCACTACGCAGAAAAAAAGTAGTGTGGACGTTTAAATGTTGTGATGTTTTATAATTCGGCATAGACTATGCTGTTTAAACCATTATCTTTGGCCAAAATGTACATATTAAAGATATTACAAATATTTGCACTGCAGACCGAGCATTTAACGTTACTTCTAACGTTATCTGATGATACCCTTCCCATAGTGGGCTCTTGCTGTAACCGAAATCTAATGTTAACAGTCATACTTTACAACAATCTCTTCAAAGTAACATTAAGGTATTAGGATAAATGAAAACCGGCGAATGCCAATTTGAAGCTCCTGGTTTTCGTTATTATGAAAATATACAAGAAATTGAGACTGTAACTCTTATGCACCATGCTCTGTGTTTCCTGAAAGACGTTGCCGTATTCGTCTCTTTCCAATCCAAGAATCCAAGTTGAGTGACTCTCTGTAATTAAGTTATTTGAGTAACTCGAAGAATCGTTTCAGCTCTAAAAATGTAAGACGTGAACAATGTCATCACTAAAGGAAGACTTTGCTTAAGGGTCTCATTCGCATATAGTCACGAGTACAGCACGTAAAAACATAGTGGAATAAAATAAGGGCAAGGGAGAAAACCTCAAGCGCTAAGGTTGCAGTTTGCTGTAGAAAAATCTGCTTCTCTCATGTTTCAAAACTGAAAATTGAAGGCTCAATAAACAAAAAACAAGGTTTTAAAAATATATTTGCCCTCAGTAAATTCTTTTTGGTAAAAGATCACCATAATGCAGTTGTTCACCCAAAACTTTACTCAATTGCATTCTGTTAAACACAGACTAAACGCCAAAAACCTGAAAAAAATCACTTAAAGATCTTCTTTAGTCCACATAAGGACATAACATGTTCAGAGCTTAAAACAATGACTTATACTGCTGACTCCAAACATCTCTGAGGGTGTTTTAAAAGTGAGCCCTGAATATGCAAACTCGACCGGGAGAGCCAAATTAGCAACTTCACAGAAGTTAGAAAAATCAATTTGATGAGCAAACCGCCTCCCAATGAACTGTAAACCTAAAAACGACGAAGATACCCAAACTTCACAAGCTCTGAAAAACACAAGAATGGCAAATCGTTGCACCTTCACTGCTTAAAAGCAGCGCATTGTCATAGAAAACATGTAAAAAGTGCTCATCTGCGAGTGCTCTATAAAACAGACCACTTCAGATGCGTGTCACTTAATGGTTCAATCCCAAACTGCAAATGAGAGAGATCTCCCTCTTTCTGTTCATCCTTGTGTCCTTCAGAGCTCACAGTTCTGCCATGCTCCAGTGTCATGTGGGGAGAGCCGTGTGGTTGCGCCATAAAAGTGGACTGATAAAGCTTCTCCGTGCTACTTTAAACCTGGCCAGTCAGATCATATTCAGGGCTGAAGAGACCCGATGAGTCTCACGAGTCATTGCCTCTGCCCTAGTTTGGGGTTCTTTCTTGATTTACGGAGGAAACAAGAGAATAAGAAATATCTGGGTGCCCTGGTTTCCAGGCCATCAGAAGTCCCTAAAACAAAAAGCTCATTCACAGAACAAAAAGAACAAAAATGTATATCACGGCAGATACTGCTCATTTTTCTAATATAAAAAAAAACAGATAAGTGTGATGCTGCATGCATGTTGCTGCATGCAGATGTTTGTTCGTGTGTCCCTCAATAAATCACCCCGTAGATCTCTTGAAACAGCTGAATTACTCAAGAGATGAATCTCAAAGCACTCTGAGAAGGAGTGTTGACCTTTGAAGAGGTTGTGTGTGTGGGGGGGGATGGAGGTATTATACTCTCTTAAGAGCAAGAATGAACCACACCATTCTTTTGAAGCTCAGAGCCACTTGTCGCTTGCTCAGCAGAGCACAGGCTGAGAGAAGTAGTATTAGTGGCCAGTAAGAGCATGGATTCTCCAAGGTTTTTTGCTGGCTTCATGCCACCGGACCCATTAGACACCTCCCTAATGGACAGAGAAAGAAAAACCAGGAGTTAGTTTAGGATGCATTACTCAAAAGCCAGCTTGAGCAGATAAATTATTATTATTATTATTATCTTTTGAACATACTCAACAGTTTTAGTTCAAGTCCTGATTCTGAACTATATTTGATTCCTTGCATGATTCCTCAGTCTGAAAAATCTATTGCTATCTTAAAATGTCAAAGTTTCAAAGCAATTCAGCACGCTAAGTGAAATCAAACTAGGGCTGCAACTATTAATCCATGAAATCGATAATAATCGATAACGAAATTTGTTGTCAACGATTGCCGTATCGATTAGTTGGCCTGATCATGTAACGTCACAGAGGTGCGTGACACCAAGACGCACAGATCAAACATGAATAGCTGCCGGCGCAATGGAGGGAGCATCTCCTTCAGGAAAAACCGTGTGACCAAAATCTTCCAAAGTGTAATCATTCATCGTTAAGCACTCCTTAGAAGACAGTGAGCTGCATGCTATGCCGGCCGAGCTTTCATGACCTCGAAGCACAACGATGGTGCACGAGCACCTTAAATTAAAACATATTGATATTTCGGATGCCACCAAAACATCAGTAGGGTAAAATTGCCTCTTCATGATATAATATTTGTTTTGTTGAAGTGCCTTCATTTAAACCATTGTTTCTCAATTATTTTATGTCGCGCCCCGCCTAGGAAGAAAAAAACATCTCGCACTTAAATCTTCCAGCTGAAAATATCTCCCGCTAACAGTGGAACTTGTTTAGAACAATCAAACATGGGAATTGTCAAAAATTACTCTAGAAATTTAACCATGATATTCACACACAAAATAATGTTTAGAATTATACTTAAAAATTAAATGAACGTGTTTTTGCAAATACTACTTTTTAACTTGTTTCACTCACTCTGCAGACTGCAAAGTGGTTGACATAAATTATAGTCAGAAAAAAAGTCAATAGTCATTGTGCTATTAAGATCAAGGAGTGATGAGCAGCTAGCCCCCATTTAGGATTTAGGCTCTGCAGACATCTGTTACATTCTGAGACACAGGAGTGTGTCAGAAGAGGGGGAGGAGGACAGTGGACATTGACATCCCAAGTTTGGGTCGATAGCAGATAGACTTCATGATGCTTAGGCGGCTCTTCTCTCACTGGTTTGGTGCTGGTGCCATTTCGGCAACCAGATTGAGATTTGTGGAGCTTAACTCACTGAGTGGTTTCATGTGATTTCCTCTGTATGTTGGGTCAAGCAAGGCTGCTTTTGGCATCATACTCACGCTGCTGTTATTGATATTTGCCTTTGAATTGCTGTTTCCACAGTACAAACATTGTTTTACTTGATTATGTGTCCTTTGTTTGCAGGGGTCTTTTAATTATTTAGATAGGACACTCACCCAAGTGCTATAGAGAGATCTTCCAGATGGGCTTTATGATCAGGCTGTCCATTTTCCATGGCCTTCAACTTGAAATCGTGAGCCACTTGCTTCTCCTGAAATCAAGCAAAGACCTTTCATTTAAGGGCTTACAGTCTTCTACACTGACAGCTGATTTAAGTGATGTAACTGACGATTGCAATTTCCCGAGTCCTCTTTCCAATCTCTTGCTCAACATGGTCAAGCTCACGGCTGAGCTGCTCACTGGACACCGCAGCAGCTGAAGACCACTTCACAGAGGCTGTGGGCTGTGATGCCTGCGCACAGGCTTCCCTCTGCAGGAGCATGGCGTTACTGGCAGCCTGAGTGTGTAAGGTTACCTTCGATCACTATACAAAACAATGAGATAAAAGTCCCATCTACATGTAGAATTTAACATACTTCCAAACCACGAGTATGCTGAGTGATCTGCTGGTTTACTTGCTGGAGCTCAATCTTGAGCTGCTCTCGGTCAGGGCCAGACAGAGGCAGGCTAATAGACACACAAAAAAAGTTTGTGCTTTCTCAGTATTGTGTTATAACATGCATTCTTTTTAAGATGTCCTGTTTCAACCAAGAAACAAAATTACAATACAAACAAATACCAATAACCACTATTAAAAAAACCTAACATTTCTAAAAATAGAAAGCTCTTAAGTAAACTGAATATTTATTATGTGTGACTAAACACACTAAATAAAAATAATCTTTGATACTTCAAAGGGAAGACCAAAATAGAACACTGACTAAAAGAAACAGAAACTAGTGAACAACAATAAATGTCTTGTCATGCTTTTAATGCACAGCTTGTGGTGAAGGTTGTCTTCACAAGGTGCATTTACTATTATATGATATATAATTGCATAATGTTATTTTCCTACATGTATTAGCAACAGATATTTATATAAATCTAAAAGTTAAATGTGGATTATGCGTTCACACAGGAGATAGAAGGATTATGGGTGACTCCATGCTAACAACAGTCATGCTAATAAGCGAAATTGAAGCCCATTCTTTTTTTGTAGGAGAGAAATCATGTTTGTAGCTTGACATCAGCTGTTTCATGCAAAAAAAACTTGTATTGCCCAAGTCTCCTTATAGCT
Organism: Danionella dracula; assembly: GCA_900490495.1. Lineage (NCBI taxonomy): Eukaryota > Metazoa > Chordata > Actinopteri > Cypriniformes > Danionidae > Danionella > Danionella dracula. The sequence goes on from UELW01000021.1 coordinate 2,685,024, forward strand.
AATAATAATAATAATAATTTATTTTAAAACAAAACTACATAAAATATTAACAGATCTCACATGTACAATGTTAGATTTTGATGAAAGTGTGTTTGTAATATTAACACCTGTTCATGTAAAGCTCATGATCTCCAACTCCAGGAAAAAACTCAGGATGTTAGCTGTTTTAAATATTGCCACAAGCAGAAGTCTGTGCCATGAATGTGGCTGAACAAACTCTTGTATTACCAGATCGGGTTTGACTTGACAAAGCCTAACTGTTTCAATCAGGCTTAGTTGGTACCATGAAGCAGCTCCTTAACTTTGTCAAATCAGGCTTTGATCCTTCAGCTATGATGAGTTCACTGGTGCGTGCACGTAAAGGCCTGATGTAGGCACCGAATAACCAATCACAATGAATATGGATAGAGCAAAATCAATTAATTTCTCTGCGGAGCAGCAACAGTTTATACACTGGGTGGCGCCTTCACATCATCAATGAGCAAACAGCCATCAAGGTTAGTCAAGTTCGACGAAGGTTGTCAAAACATTACAACTTTATGCGTCTCAAGTTGGCTAATTATCTTTGTTTTTATACATCATTTTCCTTTATTACTTGGATATCTCTGATATAAAGTTGTCATTGATGCCATTAAGCATAAAGAATAGCATTTCCTTCTATGACTTCACCTAGAGTAAAGGCATTTGAGGTAATGCGTATGACACTCGTGTGGGAGACCCACTTCCATAAATGCAATCATAAATATGTTGTAGGAGAGAGGTTTGTTACAGAGCTGTGTGTGTGTGTGCGTGCGTGCGTGCGTGTGTAGCGAGAGGCACTTTGGGTAATGTAGTTGTGAGTAGATGCAAGTATGAATGTGAGGAAAAGAGAGTGGAATATTACGATTGAAAAACTTTAGTGCCACCCGGGTCTGTGAGGTGTGCTTGCCTGAATTTTCATGTTAAAAACTGGAGCAACATTAGAATGTTGTGTCTCATCACTACACGAGTAAATGGATCCTGTTAACTTTATAAATTAATTCATGGTGCACTGCAGTAACGAGCCTTTAACGGCAGAGAAGTAACATTGGGTGCTCAAGCACGGGATCAGCTCTTTCCCTGTAGTAAGTCAAGAGACCTTTTCGAGTTATAAAATTGGAAGGAACAAAAACTGTAACAGAGTGAATGACCATGGTGAATACAGGTGGAAAAATTATTTCAATTGCTGCACTGCTTCACCTGGCACAGCAACAGTAGCAGAGGGACCCACGTGTTGCCATGAAGTGGATAGATATCAGAAGATTCGGGTGTGGAGGGTGAACGGTAAAGTGGAATGGAAGACTTTTATATGTTAACTACTTGCAATTGTGCTTTCGGTGGTGACTGTGCTGATGATCGCATTTTCAAGACCACATTTTTTAAAACCTTGTTTTTGTTTTTTTTAATTGTCGATACACAAATAAAGAGAATAGGGAAGCAAATTAGGATGTTAAATGAGAAAAACTTTAACTGAGTGCTTTTGTGTCATTCTCAATACAATTCCAGGAGGCTATTTCTTTTTCATGTTTCATTTTCAAATCATTAGTTTGTGTTTGAAAATATTTAATTGTATCTAATTGTGTCAGTTAAATGCATACGAAATGTAATTTGCTCCTGGACTGGTCACTGCTACAATGGCATTCCAGGAAGAAATACTATTTAAAAAGTTGCTTATACAATAAACACGTAGCGAAAACATATAATTCTGTTTGTTAATACGTTGTTTAACACAATGTTAAACACAATGTACTTAAAGATTTGATTTGTTGAATAATGCTTTAGTATCTGGTGTGCTATGAAAATAATTTACAGTTTGTGCTGAGGAAATCTATCTTTGCGCCATCTGGTGGCCAACTAATTGCTGCTTTTGTGAATGAAATGTCAGAGGCACATTCTGCATTATTGTAAAATTGAGTATGCATGATATGTATATGATAATGATAGCATCATTTATTGGCATTTTAATTCCAATAGGTATTCCTTTTTTATGTCTTGTTAATGTATTCATGGTTGCATTACAAAATAAATTAAATGCTAATTTCTCTACATATGAAATGTATGTTTCAATTTAAAAGATCTTTATAATTGTTTTTATTATTTAGAAGATTTAACCACAACGCAAAATGATCATGACAGCAGTTGAAATTTAAGGTAAGAAGCAGGTTAGGATTAATTGTGTGGCGTAAGCACCAGGGTGACAATTGATTAAACTTTAGATCCTTTCCTTGTACCGAAAACCCAGGATCTAATCCTAAACTTAGCTGGCCAGTTTAACTAGCCAATTAATCCGGCTTTAGGGTACAGACCACTGGTCTAGTGTTTCTCCAATTCAGATTCAAAGTTTAACTTTAAGCTACAATTAAACATCTATTCATAAGGCCACAAGATTTGATGTGCTGCCATTTAAAATTAAATCAGCAGCTTTTAACATAATATTGAGCGTTCAGACAAAACCGTCATGACAATCATTTATTACACGACATTGAAACATATACTGAAAGAGAGATACTTCTAACACTTTTAATGTCTCATCTTCAACTATTGTCTGTGTTTATTTCACATTTTAATGATCCCTGTTAATTGCAATAAAGAAACAATTAAGACATGAGAGCATTCAAGACAAATAAAGGGAAGTACCGCTCGCTGAAGTGTCCCTGAGAGTTGCTCTGGTGCTGAGGATACGAGGATCCACTCCATCCTCTGTGGTCTCCATAGGGATAGTCTGCAGACAAGAAAACAGATTTTTCCAGAAATGTTCATCAGTAATACATCATATTTTTGAATTCCAAAAGAAACATAAATTTTAATAATTAAATGTAACTTCACATTTGAAAGATACAATTTTAATTTAGTTATAAACATATAAGTTACCAAGTAAAGAAAAATAATTATATGTGAACAGTTTATATTTACATAATAAGTGCTAAAATAAAAAAAAGCTCAGGCAGACTTTAGCAAGTGATTAAGAATACAATGCAAATGCTCCTTCAAACATGTTTACTTAAATAAAAATGTCAAGTTTGAAATCAAGACAAACAATAGCTAGTGTAAACCGCATATAGCAGAAAACTGTACAATAGAGGTTAAATTAATTATGTAGAAAGCTTTTTTTATTTCCAGACTAAAAAAAACTTCTCTAGTCACCTGTCATGGTCCTTTGTTTGGGGGTTGAACTCTGTGAGGATGCTATGGCCTGCACGGGCCCAGTGGTCTGGTAACCTGTTTTAGAAGTACGAGAAATGGCACCAAATGGAGAGACTGTTGGAAGAGGACCAAAGGGGATGATGGGATCATCATCTTTGGCTTCTGCAGAGCGCCTCTGGGTCTCTAGAGGAGGCTCTCGCATAGCTTTTCCCTCTGCATTCTGTGGTAACAAAAAAAATTATGGAAATTTGAGCAGATCGGGAATTTTAGCAGATGTTGATATAAAAATTGTAGAAGATTCCCATAGACACCTCTGTAAATGGGGTCATGAACTCACAAACCAAAACGGTGACCTTTGGACACAGAAGATCTGAAGTAAAGATGAAACAACACTGAACTCTTAAAAAAACCTCAGCAAATATAATATTTTTTGGGAGCCAAGTTGTAAGCAACCACTACCATGTATTGCAGTATTTGAATTCTAATGAAGTATTGAATTTCATGATTATGTGAAAGGATTGTTCTTTGACTTTGACAATATACTGCATAAGAATTTATTCATAAGCAGTTTTGAAGTGCTATTAAGTTTAACTGTAGTTAACTGTAGTTTTGTTGTAGATCAATGCACACGCGCCATGCTTTCAGCAGTTTTAAGTATAAAAATACACGCAGGTGTCACAAACTCAAGAACAATCCCCGACCCTATCCCCTCTCATCTATGCTCCCTATCACCGGACTACTGAATATCACAGATGTTCTATAGCTGATCCCCATCACTGGAGGGTGTACAAATAGGGCCCTCATACTCAACCTAGTCATCCTGTCTAGTCAGTTACTACCCGTCAGTTTGCCTGTCTTTATCCACACCAGTCCAGATCTCATCCAGTTTTCTCCTAACAAAAGCTAGCAGGTGGAATGATACTGCCTTGCTTGCTATAATATGGATTAGAAAAATTCCTCCAGTGGGCAGTGGGAGTTTCTCAAAATGTTATGGTATATAGTGAGGTGGGAAAGAACATACCAGGGCAGTGCTCCAGCTCCTCGACCCACATTTTCTAACCTAGAGCCCATGCAAGTTGATGCTTACCAGCTCCCTAACAACTTGTGCCTATAATATGGAGATGCTAAACATCTGCCTTACCAGACCTGCACAAACAAAACTTTACTCCAGAATAATCTGTGTTACATTTAACCTCAGAGCAAAAGTGGAAATCGTGACTGATGCCAGGGTTAGTTGTACAGATAGTTGATAGATTCATTTGGGAACTTTTTATCAGCTGAAGCCCCAACACGTCTCAAGACCTATTCCCAATTTTTTATTTAAATCATTTAAAGATCCGCCCAATCCAAGGCCAACCACTGGGATGTGGTCAAATTCTTAAGTTTTCCCCTACAATCTCTCAAATCTCCCCTAAAAATTTCTCTTCAAATCTCAAAGACTGCACATCTCATCATGGGTCGTCTGTGGCTCACACATCTTTCTCCTCTTGTTAATCAGGCCACAGGAGGGGCACCTGTTTCCAGCAATGCATTAAAAAGCTTCCAATCTCAATCAAAAAAGTTCCTCTAAATGTGGAGGACTCCAGCATTCTTACAGAGGAAATCATACCCTGCGAATATCAGCAAAATTGTTCTCCAAACAAGCTGCAGCCAAACTACCTCCTCATAGGCCCTGAAATTGTAGCATTGACCTCTTCTCTGGAGCTGTACTAGCCTCAGGACGAGTCTATCCTTTGTCCATACCAGAAAAGGCCATGTGAGTAATCATAACACAAAGACTCTACTTCTACATACCCCGAAATCTCAAATTTCTTTTTTGTTGAGAAAAAAGGCCTTCGACCCTGTATTGATTATGGTGTTTTAAACCTAAAACTAACAAACCCTTACAATATTCATACCCTCTTCCCCTTTGATTACCTCAAGTTCAGCACTGACACTTATTCATCCAAATCCGATCAGCCCTTCATAGTAGAAGCTGATGTCTCTTTAATTGGTACAGCAACCACTCTCTCCTAAATGAGCAGAGATCTCCCCATAATCCATCTTTGTGTCTAAATTTCAAATAAATTAAACGAAGCAGAACAAAAGGAATACAGTTTTTGGCTATTAAACTTGTCATGGAAGAGTGGAGGCATTGATTAGAGAGAGCCAATCAACTATTTGAAGTAATCACAGATCACCCGGGGTGTGAAGTAACGAATTACACTCATTGCTCTATGGGGTTTTGATTACATACTTGAGTTTTTGAGACCACTGTTCACCAGGGCATTCTATACTATATAGATTCAGTGTATTATTTTGGATTGAGAGAATTAATTGGCATTCATTGGCAGTTTTGACACTCCAGTAGAAGAAAACTGCTGACTACAAAACTTGTGTACACACTTTACACAGGTAATGGTCATTACAAGGGATAGACAGATGAAATAAATAATTAAAAAAACTACTGTGTTCTATATTTGTGGTTAATTACATCATTGTGAGCTTGACACAATCTGAGACGAAGGAGCTGCCCTTAATTTTTGAAAATGGCTATATTATAGAAAACAAGATGGCGGTATAGTGGATTATTGTTCAAAACTGGAGGTTGAAAAGTCTCTAGAGAATCTCTAAAAACGCATTTTAGTGATAGAAACACAGAAAACAGACTTTCCAGGATCCTCGTCTGCTAGTACTGGAGTCTTTCAAGTGAATCATTTAATTATTAGTAAACAAATAGAAATCATCTTGAAACCTTTCCATATAATTTGTTTTAATCAGCTTCTGAAGTAAACAGGGTTGTCCACTGTGTGAACAAGATATCTTTTTAGGCCATATCACCCATCCCTATCCAAGTTAGATATGGTCACTCACCATAATCTCTACATCTTTTGATCGAACGTCCTTGGAGCCAATGTACGATCCTATGGTGTCACATGACCAGGGGGAATACTGCCCAGGGTAGTCAGGCTCTTTATTCCCAAAGGCTTTCGAACCATCCTCCAGATACTGTACATATTTAAAGGAAAATTTGATTTAATTAATTGTATGTAATGGACACAAACCACAGTAAACTGTTAATATGGTGTGCTGCATCTGTGAGAGGAATTGTTTTCAAACTTTGTGAGCAGATCTCACCTCCTGAGGATAGTCATGAGGGAATTGCTGTGTAGGCAAAGTGGGGGAGGCAGCGAAGGGAGGTGGAGAGATGACTTTCCTCTCCTCCAGCTGGAAGAGGAGCTCCTTGCGTCTGCGATGCAAGTCATCCAGACTGCTTTGAGAACGATACGGCTCCTGTTAATGACAGAACACTGAAATACCAGTCCAAAATTTACAGATAAATTACTTATACTATCTCGCTGCAACCATATTCCCTAAAACATGCCCGCCTCATATTGTGTGCTTCCTGAATTCAGATTCAAGACCTTTATTACACCAAAAGTGTAACATTTCCTGGCTAACAACCATCTAGGGGCATTCTCACAAAAAGAGTAAACATAATTTGGGAAGTCAAATCAACTTGTAAGATAAAATATTTTTTACTCTCCATTTGAGTTTGTCAACATAATTACGGAACATTGGACGGTTTTCTAGCATGAAGGGTTTTATAGGTTTAAAACCATCCTGCGGCTTCCATCTTTGAACTAAAAAAAACATTTTTTTTGCTCCTTTTCCACTTTATTAACAGATTCAATTAGGATCTGTAACTCTGTGGATATTATTTGTGGGTCTTTTATAACCTTTTGGATGACACTGGGATGATCAGCTGACACCTCCTAGGAAGGTTCCTCATCTTTTTATGTTTTCTCAATTTCAAGGATTGTTGGGTCTTGATAACCACTCCTAAACAAGGCCCTAGCCCAATTGTACCAGGTTATTTTGTAACCAGTTTTGTATGCAGTTACCCTATTCATTCTCACATACATGGAGTAGAAATTCAGTGTTAACAAGTATTTTTGAAAATAGAGGCCAAGATGGCTTTTTTTTTAAATGGCGGGTACATTGTTACATTGAGGACATTTTTTTCTTACCTGTGTATTGGTAAAAATATTGGGTACATGTGGACATGGCTTAAGGGATTGTGAACAGGTGTGGTTGTAATCAGGCCTGAATGTGGCTGAATAAACCTAACAGAGGTCTGAAAAACAACAAGGCATGTATTTTCAGAAAAAACATTTTCACACGAGACCAATTACTTTGGATTTTTTATGAGAAAAGCAAGAAATTAAATATTAACATTTAAATTTGATCGATGCTTAGGAGCAAAAAGTTAGAATTTTATTATTTAAAAAATACTTGTGGGGATTTATGATTGTGACAAAGTTTACAATTATAATTTATGATTACCATACAGAGCTTACTTTATGTTAAACACACTAGATAGGAGTGAAATAGCAGTCGTGGCTGTATTTTGGTTAATTAGTGAAGATTACTTAGAGCACCGTGTCGCTGAAGATTTCGAGATTTCTTTTGTTACAGTCTAGGTAAGTGGCTGGGGTTCAGTTACAGGTTTTTTTTTATTCATTTATAATGCTATTTCACTGGAATTTTGAAATGTCTGTGCCTAGACAGCAGTGGAAGGTGATTATTAGGACTGCAATTATCCGAGGGTTGGAGGAAATTGACATTTTAGAAGTTTCAAGTAAACCTAGTGAAAAGGGTGCATAGTCTTCTCTTGAACCCGATTGGATAATACCTGAAACTCATGCCTTCATGCTTAAGTAACCATGACAAATTCAACAACGGTTAATATTGACATCAGGTAATCACTGCATCCCCAATACAAAATACTGGTTAAAAAAAAAAACCTTACACTCATGTTAGACCTCATGTGGCTGTGGTGTGGTCCAGCAGGGTAATATCCATCTCTGGTTGGTGTTTCTTGGCTTTGATACAGCGATCCTGGAGGTCCTGTTGGACCAGAAGGCATTGGCATGTGGGGAACGTCAGGAGGAACCGGGCTCATGCGGACCAAATCATCTCTGGTATGACCAAATGGAGGAGGAGGAGCAGGGTAGTGTCGTCGACTGTAATGGGAAGCTGGTGCATAGGTCTGGTTTGAAAAGTTGGGGCAAGAGTGGTGATTCTGATATTGGTTCTCTGCGCCATAGGCTGAATAGGGCTCTGGGTATGGTGGCACTGATGACTCTCCAGGGGGTGGAGGGTTTCGGATGTAACGTGGAGGAACAAACTGTGTAGGTTGATATTGGTATGGGTTGCCTGTAAAAAAAATAACACTGAACTTGTAATCACATCACCACCACAGCTCTGTTCACCATGAAATAAGAGAACACAGTGTATTGTAATTGAACACCTAATTGAGTACATAAACGAGTGCATGGATGTTTTCCTTTACCTATTCCTTTGCAAACTTTAAGTAAAATACCAATTAATCAGATAAGATATTTTTCCCTCTTTGATCAGCTGACCGCAATACAAAACAAAAAAAACGCTTAAAAGACGTATAACTCAATCACTTGTCTGTGTTTCCCCAACCCTTCAATAGTCGAGGGGGCCTGCCCTACTAACACTGGCACCCGTCCCAAAAAAGAAAGCTTCAAAGGAAAAATTACATCTATTTTACTTCGAATTAAGTATGAGATTCAATCCAAAAACCATCTGCTGCTATTCTGTGCTGATGATTACACTGATCTTTTTCCAATATGGTCTTCTGATCTGCAAAATTAGGAGCAGACGTAAAGATTCAGTTTCCACCTAAATAACTTGCTCTTGATAACACACTACAAAGCTGTTTTGGTAAAACTATACACTAACTTTCACTCGCTGATTAAAAGGCGCTTTTGTGGCTCCTCTTTCACTTTTTAATTGAGAAGCAAAGTCAAGCGTTGTTGCATGAAATGACCTATAGCTTCACTTTAAAACACTCTACTGGCACCAAATTTAGTTCATCAGTTTTCCCTCCCTTCTACAGTGTTCTCTGAGGTCCTTGCTTTGAATCCTTGCTTTGATGCTTTTGTGAGCCATCCAACTATCACATGTCTCTTTAAATGCATTTGAAAACAGATTTGATATGTGTATGCAGTTTGTCAGACAAAATTGGTTATTTTATGTGACAAATAATTCAATTAACTGTTGCAGCACTAGTTTGAAAGATAACCATAATTAAACAAATTGAAACAATCAGATGGTATTAACTTTCAAATGACCTAGAACACCATTTTTATTATTGTTTATAAATGAATAGCTTAACCATTCTAAATTTCCATTTATTTAAAAAAAAATTTTTTTACTTTTCCACAAAGTTGTATAGTAACAGCTTGATTGGGTGGAAAAGCCTCCCAAACCACATATCATTCTGTACCCACTTACAGGTACTTTTCCATTTCATTTATAAAAACAGGCTGAGCAGAGCCGAATAATGCTTTTTTTCAGATTTTAAAGAAAGGTGTGACATGACAACATGTTGATCGCTGATTAGTCAATTTCTGAGTTGATACCCGAAAAAATGTTGCAAACTCAACTAGTGCGCAAGTGATCCCTTTTCGTAATCTTTCTGCCATCATGCATCTTAAACAACACTTTTCATTTCACCATTAAAAATCACCACATACACAGCATGAAGGACGCCCTTTCTTTCATGCTCTAAATTATTCTGTTTTCCATGCATGATTTTTTTTTTGCATTTTTTATCACAAAATCACCAAGCAAGTGGAACTACTATAATAGGTGAGAGACTAGTCTAAAAAAAAGCCCACTCACAACTGATACTTAAAGTTGAAACACAAATGCGAACAGTGATGAGTGCTGTTGCTCAAATCTGGTGGAAAAAGCAGAATTTAGGGATGAAATATTTGTTCCACTCATTTATTGCAGTCTAGATAATAATAATAATTTCAATAATAATTAATAATAATTCTGTGAGTGTTGGCAAAAATAGGACAAAAAACTAAGTTTAGCAAGTGGAAACTGCTGTTCAGAAGCTAAAGTTAATGGTAAAGGCAGCTCAGCATCACACGGGGGTTTCTCCTCTAACTTGCCCTCCAGAACAGCACATTCCACATAATTTTTTTAGGACGGTTTGACTCCAATCCACATTATTGGTAACTATACACCTACTGTTCCACTTGATCAGTGCCAAAGATCCTGAAACACCACCTCAACATCGGGAGAATCCTGGAAGCTCATATTTTACAGTGTGACGGCAGTTTGCCATCAAACACAAGCTTCTCCTGCTCAAACATCCACAACGGTCAGATAGATCTGCTGCAATAATCCAGATCAACCAAAAAACTTAAGCAGATAAAAAGCACAGCATTGTTTGTCTATGTTATTACACTTCACATTGTTTCCTTGTTGTTCTATGATGCGTTCGCTTCAAACACGACTCATTTAATCTGCAATTTACTCATCAAGTTACAAAACGGTCATTAAATCAGTAGATCTATCTTTCCCTCTGGTGCTCTCGGAAAAATATCCACAAGAAGAATTAGCAGAGTAAAATTGCAACCAAATGGGTTAACATAAAAAATAAATATAGTTTAATTAACAAAGGAAATAAAATGTAATACCTTATGATTAAATATTAAAAGTGAATTATATCATATTTCCTGTTTGAAAAATGTAAGTAATGAAATGTTTTTTGCTGACCATGCATGGTTAACCTTTGTTGTTGGCAATTTAGTGAAAAATGTTTTAACCCTTTCACCCCTATAATTATACTGTAATTATAAAAACTCTCACATTATAAGTACTATAGTAGCCATAATGCTTAAGCCTGATTTATACTTCTGTGTTAACTCGATGAATTGCACTCTGCTTTTTGCTTGAGCTCCGTAATTGGCTGAAGTGGAGCCGAGCAAGCTCTCCCTCTTTCTGGGGTTTCGCTCAATGCTATACGGTGGATAATGAAGTAAAACTTTGACAATAAAGTAAATAACATGCATGGTCATCCTGCCAGGTTGTGACATTGATCAGTTTAGAGACAGTGCTTCGCCAGCAACAGCGCGTGCTCACATTGTTGATGCTTTAACTCAGTTATAGATTTAGGGAATCTTAAATGTTACATTAGCATGTGATCAGGAACAAGTAACTGATTTTAAACTCCCCGGTGTCACTGTGAAGGTACCCAAAGCAGAAGGGTATGATCCTCTCACTCAGTTGAACTGGTTTAACACCATTAACCTCACTATCTGTAGTCATGCACGATGGTTTCCCTTCATCGAGTTTGCATTATTTTCCGTGAGTGGTCTGCTGTACTCAAAACACTTTCACACCACGAAACCACAATTTTTGTGATTTAACGCTTCCTTTGAACTTCTTAAAGCCCTGCTAGCTCTCCAGCGCTGTTCTTTAGCGTAATCCTTTGAGTTTTGGGTGGTACATAAGCGAGCTACGTGACTTACACAAAATGCATGAGGTCATTACATCAGAGTACCGCAATATAAAAAAATGACGGAATTAATATTTCTACCGGTAGTATCATGGATCCCTAAGGTTCCCTAAAGCAGGTCCCTAAGCCCTGCCTATCACTGGCTGCTCAGCCATGGAACAACCACCTGCTTTTCCTCTCTACGCATTAGATGAAGTGACTGAACTGCAGCTCCCCAGACAGCCGATTGAGGCTGATTCCAAAAGACAGCAAGTTCTCATTCACTCCCATGCTAAAACTGACCCACTTTGAAGCTGAGAAAAAAATTGTTTCTTCCCCTAGTCGCATTTGGTCTGTTGATTCAGATCACTAGTTTTGATCTTCATGAACACTTGAGGTTGTAGACTATAGAGGAGAATGAGTAACTATATAAAATTGTCAGATATATTAAATGTATTCCTTCAGGCAATCAGATGTCCCGTCTCTGTGAATGTGTTTTCAATTACTAGCTAAGCCCACTTTGAGCCTCTTAACTTTGTTAGAAACCTATGGGTGACATCATGGACACTTAGTCCATGTCATAAAGTGGTCAACAAAATGCAGCCTTCTCCAGTCAAAATGTAATATCTCTTTTTTAACCATCCCCATGTCACTTCCTGCCAACGCTACAGCACCCCTGCAAGTGGCAACCAACATTATTCCAAACATGGGGACGTGGACCTGGCTTACTGCTCAGCTGTTAGGGAATTTCAGTCACAATACAAGTCCCTTCCCACATTGTCATTTCCAAAATTTAAACGTAATTTCCCAAAATTTAGGTGCAGAATGACAGCCACTTCCCGTCAGACTGCCTGAGGGCTGCTGAGGGCTAACAAGGTAGATAATCACCACCAGTGTGTGAATGTGGAGTGAATGAACAATGCTCTGATAATTGTAAAGCGTCTGAGTGTCTTGAAAAGCACTATATAAATTGAAGGCATTATTATTATTATATAAATAGCAGGAAAACGAGCCTGGTTTTGAAAATTAACAGCAGCTTTTAAATCATCATCCCAGTTTTTGGGATCTTTTTGAAATTAAATGGAGAGATAAGTTCTACTTTGATAACCGATTGACTATCGGTTTGACTCATCAAAATTCACCTGCGGGATACTGAGCCTCATACTGGGATCCTAATGGAGGGGGTCTGGCTGGTTCTGAATAGTAGAGCTCAGCCTGCTGTTGTGGGTACAACTGTGGAGTTCCTCTGGGCACAACTTGAACCTGCTTGGGCATGGGTAAGAGCTCCCCTCTGGAGTGAGGCGCAGGGTGAGCAGTCAAGGTCAAGCCATTTTTATCCAACCTGAGAGACAGAAACAAAGATGACTGCTTTTACTTTTGTTAAGTTTATGGTGATAATTGTCACAAAATATGAGTTTTATCTTCCTGTCTCAAGTACTAACTACGAATGCAGCAATATCATTTTAAACAATTCTATATGTTCTGCATGGTTTAATAAGCATATTTGATGCACAGATATTTTCTGTTTACTCTGTTCTTCATTTAAACAACTGAAATGGAACCAAAAAGAGAAGTATGGTGGGTATATGCGGTCTTCTTTCAAATCCGTTTTCAAGTTTGCTGTTGACCGAGATGCCACGTAAAAAAAAAAAACAACAACACTAAGCTACAGTAAGCTGTGTGCAGCAAATTAAAGGTTAAGTAGTTTAACTACTTTTTATAAATTATAATTATAAAAATATAATATTTCAAATGAAACCACTTTTAAAACAAAGCTAAAGTTTTGCTAAAGTTATTCACAAGTAAACAATCATACACTCATCTGTCACCGCTATCCTACGCTCCACAAATTTCCTGCCCCTTTAACACAAGCAATGTAGCCAATACCGTAATGAATGTCAAAACAGTCAAAAGAGCCATTACTCAGCTTTCAGAATCTATATTATTTCAGAAATAATCAGAGCTACGTTAGCTTGAAGTGTGCAATTCACTTTTGTGTCGCCGGCGATGCATCTGGTGTTAAAGGGTTAACATCTGTTGGTGAATACACAATAAATGCAGCAGCGACCTTAATATATTTTTTAAATCTATTATTTTACTCATAATGCCTTTACCTTAGCATTATTTGCTCTTACATTCAGAAAAAAAAATTTAAAAGAGAAAGACGTATGTATGTCTATGGATCCCCTTGCATGATGATCACTAGATCATGAATAATTCATGATAGAATAATTCACTTGGAATGTGTGTCTGGAAAAATGCAATAAAAATTGAAGCCACTATTATTAGTCATTTTTAAAAAAGGTAGAGTAACACTGGACTTTATTTATGAGACTACATGCTATTTTCAGGTCATGGCTCTTTCAGATCTTGAAAGATGTTGATGGTGAGTTTGGAGTTGATGGAGAGGTCAGCGAGGATGGCACTTTTCTGAGCAAGCTAGAGAACGAGTGGGTTTAGAAGAGGAGTATCTGCTGAGGAATGATGGGTGAGAAAAACTGGATTGAGGAGTCTGGATCTGATTGGTGAAGTGATACCAGAAGTGAAGACTTTCCTGTTGATCTCAAACTTCAGTGGGTAGAAGCATAGCTCTGCTCAACAGGCATAATTGGATATTCCTCTGTGGACTCCCAGAAATTCTTGATAATTTCCAACTTACTTTGTCACTTTACATTATATCAGTCAATTTTGTTCATCATTTTCCCATAAAAAGACATGAGAAACATTGGCACAAATATGGGTTAAAAATCATATCACAACATTATGGGAAAAAATTGGACATCACATTTTAGTAGACCTTAATAACATTATAGGAAAAATTTGCATTTTAACCTCATTTAAAGTGCGAGATTAGACAGAGAACTGAAAACAATTTTTGCCACTGTTAAATATGACAAATATTTTTAGTAATTTCTACCAGGTTTACTTGCTGACGTTTCACCGCACACTGCACTCTGTGTTTAATTCTGAGGTGTTCTCATGTAGATTAGTTGTGAAGTCTGCTACCTAGATCCTGCTAGAATATTTTCATGATGAACCCTCAGCAAGTGTTTATACTTAACTGCAAATTTGACAGCTTAACAATTTTTTACACAATGTTTCTTACAAATTTCCCTCCAGCGGTTTTTACTCACCAATTCAGTCTGTTTTGTACTTATTTTCTCGCTGTCTCCATTTGCTGGATCTGGACCCGAACCCTTGTAATACAGACTCTATGTATTTATTTACACATTTTCACAGCTAACCCGAGTCTTAATTCAACAGAGAAAGAGAGAGAGTGAGAGAGAGAGAGAAAGAGAGTGAGCACTGAGAGAGCCAAGAGAAAGAGAGCGCTGAAGAGGTGCCGTGTGCAGCCGTCCTCACAGCCCATCAAGTGTTGCCAACTTAGTGACTTTGTCGCTGGATTTATCGACTTTTCAGAGCGCTTAGCGACTTTTTTTATAATCTAGCAAATAGCGACAAATCTAGCAACATTTTCTGCTGTTTCTGGTGACTTTTAGCAACTTGATTCGTTATAGCTGACTAGATCTCAGGTGGCGCAACGCTGACGTAATCACTGTAGCTAGCTTCCCCGTCTGCTCCCGGCTCAATCGCTCACGTCACATCAGCTCCTTCCTTCGGAAGGCAGGATACTTCTCATCGAAACATCAAATGAATTGACCGTGTGCAAGCGAAACATCAAGTTGAATTAATTAAATTTATGATTGAGTGACAGTAACCACGATATTGCAAAACCCATATCATGGCACAACACGGTACCGGCATTCACTTTCATACCGGTATGGCACCCACCACAAGTGAGGAACGTACTTGGTTTGGGAAATCTTTATCTGCATCATATAAACACATCTAAAAAGGAAATCTGCATATAAATATAATTTATATATAACATATAAATAAATTCTCCCTTAAGAGCTTGAACTAGTTTTTTTTTTAAATAAAGTAAAATCAGAGAGAAAAATCTTTCCGTAAGAGCTCAAGCAAGGCTGTTGAAACAATAAAGATTAGACAATATGAGAGACTTACGAATCAGGAGGTGACCCAGGTGCACTCAGACTAGAAGCATCCATTTTGGGCTTGAGCAACAGGTCATACGTAGAAGGATCTGTGCCTCTGGGGATTAGCTGGGGAAGCCCATTGGTAATGGCTTTACGGGTTGGGTCAAGCTGCACCACCTCGTCAGGGAGAAGGCCAGAGTCACAGGGCACTCGTGCACCAAGACGTTTGTTCATTTTTCGATACCTGAGAAGAGATTACCGTTAAAATTGAGCCCAAATTTTTGATCGCAAAAGCCATTTAAAAGGAATGAGACATACTTTTCCAGCTCCTCTTGAGA
This sequence comes from Danionella dracula, assembly GCA_900490495.1. NCBI lineage: Eukaryota > Metazoa > Chordata > Actinopteri > Cypriniformes > Danionidae > Danionella > Danionella dracula. The sequence goes on from UELW01000021.1 coordinate 2,700,830, forward strand.
ATGGGCGAAAGTACAGCTAGCTCCTCTAGGGCAGCCTCCTTTCTGCTTCATGTCTCTACACATGTACGTCTTGTATTTGCTGTGCTGCGGAGGCTGCTGTGTGTCCACCCCCTTCTTGCTGTGGTTCTGGATGAAATCTACGAGGCCATGCACCACAGTCTTTACAGCCACTAGACCCTTCTCCAGCTGCTCATAATTGGGAGGAGGAGCATCTGAAAAAGAGAACTTATTTTTTTACAAAGATGGTTAATTTTATATGTGGCGACACATTTTATCAACTCCGTATATTTTGGTCTTACTACTTAATAAGGTTACAGCATTAAAATGATAAAATATTACATGCAAAAGAGAAGACATGGAGCTTTAATGCATAAAAGACAAGCAAAAAAGAAAAAAAAAAAAAAAAAAATATCAGAAACAAGCTTTATTTCAAACAAAGCAACACATTTTTATCATCATAAAGTTTTAAATGTGAAAGTACTCAAAGTTTGGCTGTTGTCTTTAAAAAGATGCAATATCATATCAACTCAACTTTTCAGACATTTCTGGCATGTTTTGGTAATTGTTCCGTGGGAGGTCAAAATGGCTTAATGGCTGTGGAGACGACCATTGGCTGAAGCATCAATCTATAGTTGTGCGACAAGCCAACAAACTGCTCATTGAGAAGGCTCTGGGGCAGCCCATTTGTCAACAAAACATCTATAGTTCTGCACTCTGTCGCATACCGTCTTTGCACTGATTAATATTGGCATGATAAAAAGCTAACTATTATCTAACCAAAGCTCAACACAAATGCTAACATAGGACAGGTTTTATTTACCTTAGGTTTTAAATACAACTCCATTAGTGTTGGGAGACAGCCACGAAACACGTCTGACACCTTTAACCCCTACAATGATAATTTAATTATAACGGTTCGCCTGGTATTGTTGTCTTGTTTTTAATAATTGTCTCAGAAAATTGAGTTTTTAGGATCATTTGTGCCAGTTTTTCTTTCTAGATTAAATAAAACTTTCAAAATCTGTTAATATTTTATAAAAGCTCAGAACAGTGTGTAACAACAAGAAAAGCAAAAAACTCTCGCTCACAAATCTCCGAGATTCTCCTCACGATCTTTCAATGAAAACTTACAAACAAAAGCAACTTTGATGTTTTGCCACTATTTACACGGTGTTCGATTTCAGTGCCAAAACACAAGTGTGCCAAAAAAAAATGGCAGAAGAAGGCGAGAAGCACATGAAGAAAAGACGCAGTTTAGAACAAATGTGGCAGAATCACGGATGCCAACATGGTATAAAAAAACTCTACAATCTAATGCTAATAAACGTATAACTACAATGAAAACAATGCATATACTATTATATACAATAAAAATATTATACTTAAAATGAAATCCTATGCTCAACAAAGTTTCCGTCCCTGGACAACAAGCAATGTTGCCAATACCGTAATGAATGTAATGTCAGTCGAAAGAACAGTTTCTCAGCTTTCAGAATCTGCTAAGAATTTTTCTATAGTGTGAAAATAACCAGAGTACAGTAGTTTGAAGTGCACAAGTCACCATTCTATCGGCGGCGACAGCTCCAGTGTAAAAGGGTTAATAATAAAAATGGTGGTATGTTTTGCTTTGTGGATCGTGTTTGATTGGCCTCTTCCTTTTCATAGCAGTCACTACAGATATGAGTCAAGTAAAGCATGGAGTTGAACACAGATGGCTTCACAAATAGTTTGAACATTTATAGGAAATCTATAAATATTAAAAGCAATTTACATTTTTATGTACTCTGATTATGTATATTCGTTGTGATGATGAAAACAAAAGTGTTATACGCAAAAAAAAAAAACATTTTCTTTGCCCATTCAAATGTCTGTTATGTGCTGTGGGTCTACATGTGGACAACCTAACCATAACCAAGCACAATATAGGGCCTGTTTGTATTTATCTTGGCTTGAAAATGATTTCATGGTAATAATAAAAACTGAACTTACAGGAGAACTGAGTCTCAAGATGAAAAATACCTTTCAGGGTTTATCTAATAACAAACCTGGACTAGGATCTATGTTGGCTAGCAGCTCCAGATGAGGTCTCAGGCAGTTTAGATTAGCAGGATCACCTGTTCTCTGCAGAGCGATAGTCAGCTCTTGCACACTCTGAGCAAATGATGCTGGAGTCTGTAGCTGAAAAACAAAGCAACTCTTCCCCTTTATAACTTTATTCTGGTCTGAACATAATCAAGAAATTTCCAAAGCATCCAGAAACTGACGTCAAACCTTGTCAATAATAGACTGCATATGGGATTTATGAGACTGGTCTCCATAGAGCAGAGACGACCACTGATCTGGGGCGATACGGAGCCCACCCTCCATCGCAATTTGAACAATCTGAGAGTCGTGTTCTCGCCGAAGAGCCTCATATGTGCGGAACTCTTCCTTCAACTGCATTAATGATGAATCCTCATCTCGCTTAGTCACCTTTGATACAAAAGAAATTCCAATGAAGCTTTTAGCTCTAGATGTTAACATTCCATAATATGGCATCATTCAAATGTCATTTACACTGCTCGGGAAGATGATGAACAACATAATCATTACGAGTTATTCATTTTGGGTAATAGTAGAAGTGTAATGCAATAAACACATACTTTAAAGCAGGAGGCACGGTAGAGCAGCTGAACTACATGTCCAATACTGGTTTTGGAGGCCTGGGGAAACCTTGGTTCCAGTCTCTGGACAACAAAAAGTACCAATACCTTCCTGGAAAGGGCAGATCCATCTTCTAAGGCTAAAAGCACCAGTTTAAGAGCTTCCTCCTGCATGGCTGTAGATTTAAAAAAAAAATATCACAGAGCATCAAAAGACAATAAAAATTAAGGGTATTCTAACCAGAAGCCATCGCAATAGATTTTTGTTAATTTAATAACCTCACTAAATCTGTTCATAACCACACAGTTTTCTGCATTCATTAGCAGTCATTAGCAGTCTAAGTTTTGGTAACAGAACTTTAAGCATTAGTGACATATTGTGACAATTGTGTCTGATTAGACATTAAATGACATTTAATGTCTACATAGGTATGCTTTGGTGGATACTGGTGACAACTACTGGTGACCCTGCAGACTGTCAGAGTTGTTTGTTGGATTAATAAATGTAAAAATAAATACTGTATAAAAGTATCTAATTTTAACACAGCATAACTACAATGCACAAGTAAAGTGTAAATGTCTTCACACACCTTCAGTAAAAGCGCTATTGAGTCTCTTCTCTCTACAAACACATTACTCTGAAACGGGTTTGTACTTTGCACCAGATTTTTTTTGTTCTCGATATTATTATTTGTTTTTGAGTAACTGCTGAACCAGGTATATCCAATCTGATCAATTCCCCACCCCTATATATGTGTTATTGTGTCATTATTAGTAGCCTACAATAGGTATTGTACTGCACAAAAAAAAAAACTACTTGGCTGGATATATTTTTTCAGATTCAGATAATTTACAAACCAAATGATAGAATCCAATCAATCTGGACAACCCTAGTTGAGTGTTTTGGCCATCATTTTATAGTCTACTGTGTGGATTCTGGTCTAGAACTAAAATACTAACAAAAATCTAAAAAACTAGTCCAAAATCTCCGGTCAATTTCACTCCGTTTACTTACCAGGACCTAGAAACTGGCATCCTCTGGCTCTCACAGCAGCCCAAAGATTGGATGATAGCTGCTGGGGGTTTTGATGCTGCAGGATGAGCTCTGTAACAGTTCTTTCTCCCAGAGAGCGGGCTGCCCGCATAGCTCTTACTCGCCCTTCCTCTTCAACCAGCTGACAGTGCACCAGAGTCACCAACTTTCTCTGCATGGGCCGGCTCAGCATACTCTGGGCTGCATTATTCAACCCAACACCTGGAAACACCCAGATTGTATATTAATTAACCAGATTCAATTATGTAATACTTTGTTGATAGACTTTAGTGGGACTTAAGTGTTTCAATACAACTTCGCAACTTTGCTGCCTGCATAAAGCAGTTTATTATGTCTTGCAACCCCCACTCCCATCAGTTGGTGGGTTCCGCCAAAAGCCAAGGTGTAGGTCCCACACAGGTTACAGTTTGATGGTTTTATTTACAATGACTATGGTTATATTTGTTTAATATCTAACTGCTTTACATAATCCCAATTAAGAGTATATAGTTAAAAAAAACATTATAGCGATACATTGCATCCTAGAACATAATATAAGTCACCTCGAGCTGTGCTGAGGGGTTTGAGGTAAAGAGCCAGCTCCTCAACACACTCTCGTGCTTCCTCATAATGCTTGATGTCCTCTGGGCATGTGATGAGTGCCACTGACTGCTGTTTTGGAACCTAAGAGAAAAGGATGAAAATAAGTAGTAAGTTGACATGTGTATAAAAAAAATAAATAAATTAAAAAAAAAAGTTGTCACTAGAGTCCAAAAGTTGGTCTACATTACTATTACTAAAGGCAAATAATTTCACTTTCTAATCTTGTATAATGATTGGGTTGCCATATCCACTTTCATATCTGTTAAAAAAAATTATGTAAGCTTTGTGCTCCTTTGGTAAAGCCTAGGAGCCATACAGTGTAATGGTCCATCACAGTGGTTCCCAACCCTTTTCCCTGAGGCTCCCCCACGTACATCTATGAAAATTTTTGCTTTGAAATTTTTACTTTGTTTCATCTGCGCATGAACATACACTTTATGTGTAAGGCTGAATGTTATAATAAACATGAATGTAAGCATTACAAAAGCTGTGCATTTACTTTCAAGTAAGTACAGAAGTAATGTCGTCCCATTTTAAACCAGAACACATCTGACAGCTGCTCCGACTGTGTGTAGTTTTGACTTTTCAGAATTCCCAAATCTTTTCTCGCACTTCTAGAAAGTCCACAAGAACTTGGCTCATGTGATACCCAGCAGTGCACCTCCATGTGTAGCAGGAGAGAGTTTAGTGTGCTTCATCCTCATACCATTGAGTAAATAAACTCTGATTGGCAGGACGAGCTTTAATGAAGTTTATGACAACTGTGTGTCAAAGTTAATAGACAGTGTTTTATCGGCGAGTGTTTGGCGATGGTAGAAGGTTACACAGTATGGGCTATGCACGGTTAGGAGGGTATTGTTGAGCGTAAACAAGACTGTCTGAGTTTATACACAAAGTTGATTTTTGCTCACTCAAATAAGTTTTTCTACACGAGAAGAACATTCCATTAACAAAACACATCTGAAAACTGCTCTGACAATGTGTGCCGGTATATTGATGTTGCAGAAATTCCAAAATTTTCTCTCGCAATTCTAGAAAGGGCACAAGCACTTTGCTGGGTGATAGCCAGCGCACCTCCGTGTGTAGAAGGAGCATTTGGTGAAATTTTGGCAGTTTGCAATTGTGGTTTGTTTCGAGCGAGCGCATGTATGAGGGCATTGTTTCCAGTGCCAATAAGATAGTCTGTGCTCAAGCACAGAGGTTACTCTCAAAATTGACTATTGCTTGCTCAAAATACATGAGAAGAACATTTCATTCACAAAACGCAGCTCACACACATCCAAATTAACTTTTTGAGCACTCAAAATTAGATTTTTTGCCCTCAAAATTGTGTTGCTAAAACAAACCCATATTTTTCTACCTCGACACTTATCTGCTCCCGCACCCCCTTAGTGAACTCTGGTGACCCTCATAAGGGAACCACTAGTCTATCACAAGGGCCGCAACTAATGATTGTTTTTATAAACTAAACAAGAAAAGTATTAATTTCTAACCTTTTATTCAACAACAGAACTAAAATATTAAGGAAGAGGACAAACATGTTTCTCCCTGAGTTGTTATAATAATAAAATTAAAAATTATTTAAATATCTGTAGTAAGTGCATGGTTCATTATACACCACATTTTGACACAGGTTAAGAGAACTTCAAAATTAAATGCAACTAAAATGTATAATTTATATAAACTGCTAAAATGATTTTCTAACTTTATAGTTGTCACATTTAATCCAAACATACATTTATTAGACGTATGAAGTGGTCTTATTTTCAGAAGAACAAAATAGAGTTTGCTAAAAACATAAATTATATGTCAATGGGGTAAGAACTAGGTCTACAACAGTTAATCAAATTAATAAATGACAAAGAAATATATTGACTCAAATTTTTGCAACCAGAAGAGTCGTATAAAAAAATATTAATCAATAAAATCAAATATTATCAACTTCGAGTCCACTGTTCACAAGTCAATCAATTAATCAAGTTTTTATATAGCGCTTCTTTAGCAGTTGCTTTCAAAGCAGCTTCACAAAGGGCCAGTGAGGATCAGAAAGAGTAGATAGGAGTTCCCTCTGTGAGGCCCCTGGGAGCCTCGCTGACTGAGGCAGGTGCTAGTCACCTTCCCAGCATAAAGAATATACAAACTTAAGATCCATCGATTAAAAGTTCACCGGAGTGCACCTGAAGAAAAAAAAAAAAAAAAAAAAAAAGAAAGACCTATAGTTATAGGGCCTATAGTTTGATGACTCAGTAGGATCCAGCTCCGTTTTCTTGATTAGTGGTTTAATTACTGCATATTTGAGCTGTTTAGGAATGTAACCTAGCATTGGAGATAATTTATAATTTATAACATTTATAATATTCAGAAACGATTCTTGAGCTAATTGTAGCCATTCTTTCAGTAATTTTGTTGGTACACGATCAAGAGCATGTTGCTCAGACGGTAACAGTATTATATCGCGATTTGACAGGAAAAAATTGGACATCACATTTTAGTAGACCTTAGTAACATTAAAGGCTAAATTTACATTTTAACCTTATTTAAGGAGTGAGATTAGACAGGGAATTGAAAACTGTTTTTGCCACTGTTAAATATGACAAATATAGTTTCTTGCTGACGTTTCACCACAAACTGCATGTTGTGTTTAATTCTGAGGTGCTCTCATGTAGATTAGTTGTGAAGTCTGCTACCTAGATCCTGCTAGAATATTTTCATGATGAAACTTCAATAAGAGTTTATATACCTAATTGCTAATGTGACTGTTTAACACTTTCTCTGTCATGTTTTAAACAATACATACATTTTTTTCCCTTGCACGGTTTTTACTTACTGTACAGGTTGTTTTATACTTAATTTCTCGCTCTCAGTTTACTGGAACTGGACAAGAACACTTCCAATACGGATATTTATTTACACATTTTCATCGATAACCCAAGTCTTGATTCGAGGAGGGAAAGAGAGAGACTGCGTGCACGCTAAGGGATCCCCAGGGCAGCCGTCCTAACAGTTCGTCAAGTGTTGCCAATTAAGGGACTCTTAAGACCGCCTAGGAACTTTTTTTAATCCAGCAAACAGTGTCAAAGTGAAAATTTCTGCTGTTACTGGCGACTTATCAACTTAGTTCATTCTGGCTGACTAAATTTCAGACTAGAATTTTCTGACAAGCTTCCTCCTCTCGGCGCAAGAGCTCGAGTCACGTCACACCAGGTCCCGATAAGACGGGAGACGATTCAAGTCATCTATACATCAAATAAATTGAGCGAATACGACAGTATCCACGGAATTACAAAATCAAGATCATGGCACAACACAATACCGGTATTCACCTTGATACTGGTATAGCTCCCATAGCTATCTGCAGATTATTAATGCTAACATCCAAAGTTATGGTCAAATTTACTTTAGGGTAGATAAATACTTTAGCAATTAAAAGTGCTATACAGTACAGCAGGATCATGCTGAAAGTTATAATCTATTAAAACACACAAACCATGTGCTTCTGAAATATGGAAGGTGGAGGCTCCCTTTGAAGACCAAATGAAAATATATAACTATCTACTCTCTGTATGCAATGCTTGAAATTTCACACTATTTTGTTTTTTGTCTAATTTAAAAAAATGCTCTCCTGAAATCAATATATTTTAGATGCATATGGCCTCATTTTGTTAAATATCTATGTGTATTAAAACACTCATATTATTAGACTTTTTGGAAAATTCAAAACCTTTGTTCCAGTATTTATGGTCAGCATTTATTGCAGGAAGGTAGGACCGGAATAGTTTTAGAATGTTACTATTAATCTTCATTTCACATGGGCAAACCTATACTGATTGACCACTAGAGGTCCCCTGCAAAAAAGGACAGCCATGCTCACCTGACCCCCAACCAGCTGCAGTAGTGCCGAGTTAACAGGCAGCAGCTCGATGTCGGTGTTGATGGCCGTCTGGTCAAAGGGGCAAGCTTTGCGATGGAGCTTGTTGAGGCACATTTTGCAAACGGTGTGGCCGCATCCCAGACTGATGGGCCGACGCAATGTCTCCTCGAAAGTCTGGGTGCATATGGGACACAGTAAAAACTCTGTCCATTGTGGAGCTTGTACAGGCATCGTAACGAGGATGTTCTAAATGTAAACAAGGGAGGGGGAACTTCTCCTGGCTGAGCGTGTCATTTATCAAAACAACAGAACTGTTGAGGAGAGAAATAAATGAAAGATTCCACTGGAATCAAAAAATCTTCTTAAATAAGGTCGCACATCCAGGGTGATCATCACATCGTGTGAAACCTGTAAGGGAAAATAGGAGATGCATTATTACTAATCAAAAATGGGAAAGAAAATATACAGTATCTAGTGCTGAATGATTTTTTCCTTTTAAAATCTTTTTAGTAAGGTTTATTTGTAATTATGTTTAAAAAAATCTCCATCATAAAATAATGTCCCACTTAAATTACATTTAAAACAGTCCAGTATAATATGCTTTACTGAATGAGGGCATTGACGGGTACTTGGTCCCATTTTGTAGAAAATAATGTGTCTACTAAAACAACTTGGTCCAGTCTTGTCTTGAATGCTCTGCCTTGTCCATTTCTGATCTCAGGTTGGATTTCATATATAGTGGTATGCAAAAGTTTGGGCACCCCTGTAAAACTTCAGGAATTTCCTTTATAAATCATTAGTTGCCTGGATAAAACATGTCAGTTAAATATATAATATAGGACACAACAAACAGTGATATTAGAGAAGTAAAATAAAGTTTCTATGATATATGGAAAGTGTGCGATAATTTTTCAAACAAAATTAAGCATGTGCATAAATTTAGGCGCTACAAAATAAAAATCAACTCGATATTTTGTGCATCCTCCTCTTTCTGAAATAACAGCCCCTAAACGATTTCCGCAGCTTCCAGTTAGAGTCTGGATTCTGGCAGAAGGACCATTTTTCATCTCCAGTTCAGTCAGGTTTGATGGTTTCTGGGCATGGACAGCCTGCTTTAAATCGCACCACAACATTTCAATATTATTCAGGTCTGGGGACTGCGATGGCCTTTCTAGAACGTTGTACTTGTTCCTCTGCATGAATGCCTTTGTAGATTTTGAGCAGGAATTAGGGTTGTTGCTGAAAGGTCCGCACAGTGCACAGTGACACAATCTGCAGCAAGATGATGTTGTAGGACTTTGGAGCTGGTCTATGGGTTGACTTCTTTCACCGTCCTGCGTCTCTGCTTATCTGAGATTTTTCTTGTTCTGTCACTTCGGTCCCTAACTAGAATTGTACCTCTGGTCTTCCAATTCCTCACAATGTTCCTTACAGTTGAATCTGAGAACTTAAATCTCAGACAGCTTTCTGTATCCATCCCCTAAACCATGATGTTCAACAATCATTGTTTTCAGGTCATCTGAGAGTTGTTCTGAGGCTCCCATGTTGCCACTCTTTAGAGAATATGAAAATACGAAAAACACTTGCAATTGGCCTCTTTTAAATACTTTCTTGTGATTGAATTCACCTGTATATGGAGGTGAAGGGTCACTGAGGTTAACAAACCAATTTTGAGTTCTAATAATTAGTGTTAAAGGTATTGAAATCAATAAAATGACAATGGTACCTATTCATGCACATGCCTAATTTTGTTTAAAAGATTCTTGCACACTTTCCATAAATCCTTTTTTTTTTAGTTTATTTCATTTCTCAAATATCAATCTTATTCTAATATTAGATATATTTAACTGACATTTCTTATCCAGACAATCAAGTTTGCAGGGGTGCCCAAGCTTTTGCATACCACTGTACGGAAAATTCAAGATACAAAAGGCAACGCAAAGAATATTTAGATTCATGATACGAAAAAAAAAATCAAGATAAAAATCAAGTAAAAGACGCATGAGAAATACATATTCAGCATTTGAAATTCGGGTGAAAGACAATACTTGGCATCACATGACCACATTCAATGCGATACCAACTGTTCTGCTATCCTATTGGTCAGTTTCAGCCTTGACGGTATGTTTTCGTGTGTAGTATCTTGCTCTCCTATTGGTCACCTGATGACCCATGACGTCTTCCTGGAAGGGCTCTCCCTGTCGTCAGGAACGCTCTCGCTTTTGTGGTGGTGTCCCAAATTCGTGAATATTTTCGTGTTGCTTTTTTGGCAAAGAGTATGTTTATGATCATGGCTCTCCTCTTCTACCATCTGTTCTCCTCACGCCACCTCGCCTAACTAAAAAGTTAAAGGTTATTTATAGTGCTGTCGATCAATTAAAAACAATTTACTAATTAATCGCACACTTTTTCAAAATAAATCACCATTAATCGCAAAGACAAGAGACAAACTTTTTTTAATCTATAAATGTAAAATGTAAATAATTAATGTAAATTCAAGACAGAGACTTGTAACAGGTTTTGTTATGTAAACAGCATAGCTGCAATAAATCATGAATATCCTCCAAATTAACTTTTTGCTTCTCTTATTTGGTGGCTGTTAGTTTGTGGTCTCTTTAGACTTGCTTTCCAGGAGTCTTTGCCATTAACATCTTTCTTTGAGAAGCCTGATCTTTGGGAAGAATTTTAGGTCTTATACCTTGGAAGAATTTCAGTATCACTTTATCCATGTGATATTAGTGCTGTCCTTCCTTTTATATAGCTCTGAGGTAAAAATCATGTTTTAATTTCTTTAATTTTTTCACTTCTCTGTTGACTCCATAAATTTGCAAGTGGCGCAAGGCTGGCAATAGCACTGAGCAGGAGAAAATGTAAATTATTTACATAACATTATTCAACACCATATTTATAACATCTTCAAGTTTTTGGGGGTTTTACACTACTCTGAACTTGTTTTTATTTTATGTTCCATTAGTTTGTGAGCTTTGGATAAACTATGCTATAGGTGCCCAACAATCTCACAACATTTAGTTAGTACACTTTCCAAACGCCTACCGTGAATGGAAACCTGACAGTTCGGTGCAGTATGAGGGGCAGGACATGTGTTCACATGAAAGTAATGTTAATCTCGTAGCAGCAAACATATTACGAGCACCGCAAGAGTACTTTAATTTGTCCTCGCTTTTTACATTGTCTCGTCACTTCGAGACAGTTTTACGCAAAGTTAGACCAAATAAATGCAATTTAAAGAAAGTGTGCTGTGATTTTAAGTGGCTGTCATTGCTCAGACACCCATTGGTCCCTCGTGATCACGATGTGTGTCAATTCACAAAGATAGATGGTATAAACATCATTTTAAACGCACAACGTTAAGTAAACATCACATCATCAAACTTCCACACTACTTGTGTCAGCGTACAATGTAGACTGGCTGGAAAAAAATCTTAAGCTCTATTATTCCACTCACTTATTGCGGTTGTGATATTAATAATAACTTAATTATGCAAATGTTGGCCAGAAAAAAACCCATGGAGTAAATGGGAGGAAAAAGTGTAAACTGCTGTTAGGAAAGAAAGTTAAAGGTAAGACAGCACTTTTTCACGGAGGGGTTTCTCCTGTAATTCCAGAACAGAACATTCCACTTCATAAACTTCAACTCCAACATTCATTATTGCATATTATTTGTAATCTACACATAATGATCCGTTTGATTTTAAAATGAAATTAAAGCTATTCAAGCTAAAAAAAACTATGTCAAACCCAAAAACCAATAACGTGTGGATATATTTCATATTGTAATGTAAATAATCAGATTATGAATGAGAGCTATGGCTGGCTTTTGCATTAAATCCCTGATTTATGTGAATTTTAGCATTTTGTGCAACCGTGCATACTTTTTCCATTTAACTTGACTCTTTTTTTTTCCCCATTTAAAACAAGAGACCAACGCTCTCTTGGTTCAGAAGCTTTTAACTTCTTTAAGTTCTTGAACTGTGACACTTATCGAAATATAAATAAAAACATGAATAAGTAAATAAACAGCAAAACACTTGTTAAACAATTAATTTTGAAAGCAGAATTGGTGATTAACAAGTTAACTTTGTTGTGGACTATAAAAAAAACTCTAGAAATTAAAAAAGCTAACCGTCTTGATTAAAATGAAAGGAAGGAATAAATTACTATGGTGAACAAACTGTTAATTGCATTCCCTGAAAATCACAACAATTACTAAATGTAATATTCTACTGTTATTTGCAACGTTTAATTAAAGCTAATTTAAAGTAGCACCATTTAACTAATCACTATTTCTCATGAGGAGATTGTGCAGAGTAATGCTAGCAAGTTGCAAGTGCTACTTGCTCAACTACTTCTGAGTTCTGTCTAGAACAGTGCAGGTTCTTCCTGTGTCGCAGTTGATCAGTGACAAATTTCCTTTTGGTTCATACAAATGTGGCTGTTGAGGATGAGCTGCAATAAAGTCCTTAAAATAATTTAGTTTGTTATTATTATTAATTTTCACTGTTGTCTGTCTAAAACTTTTGCATGTCTTAAAATTTTATCTTAATGTTAGTTTGTATGTTAGTTTATAGTTTAATCGAGAAACATTAACCCCCTTTCACCTTCAGAACTGCCTTAAATCTACGTGGCATTGATTCAACAAGGTGCTGAAAGCATTCTTTAGAAATGTTGGCCATATTGATAGGAGAGCATCTTGCAGTAGATGGAGATTTGTGGGATGTACAGGGGATACGACGCTTCTGTTCCACCACATCCCAAAGATGCTCTATTGGATTGAGATCTGGTGACTGTGGGGATCATTTTAGTACAGTGAAGTCATTGTCATGTTCAAGAAACCAATTTGTGGCTTCACAAATGCTTTGCTGCCTACCTTGGATGTAAAAAGTGGTTATTTCAGTTAAAGTATTTTAAAGTATTTGAACCAAAAATGTGCAGGCCTCCGGATCTCCAGGACCGACGTTGGACACCCCCTGTCCTAGTGCATAGAGAACAATGCTTGTCATCCTTGGCATTGCTCACTATATGAAATTAAACAACTTGTAGTTTGTTCCCACATTGTTCAAATTAAAAATTCATATTCCATAAAAAGGTCATACTTGTTTGTTAAAAGCATTTAGATGGAGTTATTAGGCCAAGAAAAGAAGAAAACCGTAATAAAAAATACAACATTTGCAATCACCGACAGCAAAACCAAATATGTGTGGGTAGCACGAAAGTTATTTCCTACTAAAATACATACACTGCAAAAAAATGCACTCTTGGAACAAGAAAAAAAAAACTCAAATAAAGTTAAACTCTTCCTATATCAAGCAAAAAATTCTCCCAATGGGGTAAGCAAATTTGACTTGGCAAGATTTCTTAAAATTAGAAAAAAATTCTAGCTGATAAATAGACAAAAACTCTCAAAACAAAACTTTACAAATTGTAAAACTGCACTGAAACTAGAATATTTCAACTTGTATCTAGTCTCTAGTGGTCTTAAAACTAGACAATCTGTCTTAAAACTAGGATGTTTTCTCTTTTATTTAAGACTAACTTAGAAAATGTAGTATTTAAATAAGTATATACGACCTTAAATTAAGAAAGTTTGTGCTTAATTTTAGTTCTTAAAGTAGAATATGGGTTCTTAAAACTAGAAATTCTAGCTTACAATTTTAATTTTAAATAATTTTATTATATATTAGTTAGGCCTATTGATGCATTTTAGACATTACAGTTCAGATAGAAGAGCGGAAGAACACTTATTAGAGCTCTGGGGAGAACATCAGTGAAGGACCAGAGCTGGATTCGAAACCCCGTCACCAGAGGTTTCAGCTTCACATTTGAGCGCTCTGACCGCTACGCTATCCTTGCTAACAACTTAAACTTGCTTGTTTTAAGAGCACTAGTGACTAGATACAAGTTGAAATATTCTAGTTTCAATATGTTTTTACAGCTTGGAAAGACTTGTTTTAAGAGTTTTTGTATTTTCTTAAGACCCAACAGCTTATGCTACCAGCTATAAGTTTTTGCTAATTTTAAGAATTCTGACCAACTGAAATTTGCTCGCCCCATTAGCAGAATCTTTTGCTTGATCTAGGAAGAGTTTATCTATATTTGAGTTTTTTTCTTGTTTCAAGAGTGCTTTTTTGAAGTATAGATCTCTTCCATCAAAGTTAGTTCACAACTGGACGGTTATTAAGGTTTGGGGTATTGATGATTTGTTTACGGTGTAGATCCTTTTTCTTATTTTTTTTCACAAACATTTGAATCTTATTTCAAGAAATCAAATGTTCTTACCTTTACTTGATCTAGACAAGAACAAGATTTAAGATTTTTTTTCTTGTTCCAAGATGCATGCTTTTAACCAGTATTTAATATTGATTTCTTAAAATAAAATATAAGTAACATTCTTGAAATAAGAATATGTTGAGTAAAAAAATCTTGTTTTAAGATCAGTGGCAAAATCGGCAACTTGTTTCACATAATTTCTTAATTCAAGAACATAAATGACCAGAATAATATTTTTTTTTCTCCTCAAGAAAATATAAGTGTTATTTTCTCAAAATAAGCAAAGTAATCTATACCCAAAAGGTTTAAATTAGAAAATTCTTCCAAAAATAAGAAAATCAAGATTTTCAATCTAATTTTAAGCATTTTCAGCTTTGCTTAAAATTCATTTTTTGCAGTGTAGGAATCAAATTTGTTCTGATGGACACTAAAAACAGTAAAATCTATGACCGTGAGAAAGAATCAATAGATTAAATTACTTCATTACATCATGAAGTGCAGTGAGACTGGGTTGAACACAGTCACAGAGGGCTCATGTATGTTTATGAGTAGGGTTTGTTTTTCACTGTGGTGTCACAATTCATAAAATTATTCTCTTCCCCTTATCATTCTTTGTTAAATACAAATAGATGGGCTAATGGGTTAGAGCAAAGGAAGAAAATGGAACACAGTCTGATTAACTATATTAAACATTCAATTAAATACTCCATACAGGACATAAACAAGATGGGCGCAGAAATGTTCTCTAGCCTAATATTGCAATGTTATGTGCTTGTTTTTTTCTTCTGGATGTGTCCACTGGCTCAAATAAACTCTTTTTTTGCATAATAAAAGTTTGTAACGCTCAAAAAGAGTGAAAGGATCACAATTTTGAAACTAGTTTAAATGAAAAATAAATATGGTTTGCTTTAGTTATTTCATACTTATTCAATCTATACAACACCCTCTCAGTACAGACTACTTCATGGCTACATGTTGTATTTGGTATGAAAAAGGTCTAAAACTTAAATATATTAAAAATATATATATATTTCCTCAACTATTAAAACAAGTATGGTAAGTCAGTTTAGAAAATTAAATGTAATAGTTTGCTAGTGACTGAGAGGTTTTCTTTTTAGTTGTTAGATTTCAGATGTTGTTTCCTGATGGAATCATATACAGGGCATTCTATAAGCAGATGTTGTTTCCTCATGGAATCATAAATAGAGCATTCTATAAGCAGATGTTGTTTCCTCATGGAATCATAAATAGAGCATTCTATAAGCAGATGTTGTTTCCTTATGGAATCATAAATAGAGCATTCTATAAGCAGATGTTGTTTCCTTATGGAATCATAAAAAAAGCATTCTATAAGCAGATGTCTGACCGAGATTCTGCATTTACAGTGTCTCCTTTAAGTAAAAAAACTGTGCGTCAGTCTAGTGTGACCTATTTGGCTTCTAGTAAAGACGACTTGTTCTCTTCTACTTATGATAGTAGTAGTGTGAATTTGGTTTTCCACTGGTCCAGCTGAATTCACGATATGCTTGTTAAGATATGCTTCAATCTTAACCTGCTATTTCATGAAAGAATTAGACAACATTGGGGCCTTGTTTATAACCGAAATGTTTAAAGTACTTTATGCAAAATGCCAGCTCCTTATCAACCTTATGAACATGGGAACACAATCGAATTTCCCAGCAACAAATCGGTCAAAGAAATGTACGTTTTTGATAGTTTCCCGCATCTCCACGTCATTAGCAAGGCTGCTAGCATTAAAAAACTGAACTGCATTAGCATTTGTAAGGTTTACAAGCTTACATCAACTTGATAAACAATGAGAGCATGTAGAAGAAGTCTTAATGGCAGCAAAATTAGTGTTATTACAACAGACTAATAAGTCGGGCAAAGTAACAGTTTGAGATAACGTCAAAACTACGAGGTAACTTAAAGTTAATTTGAATCAATTAACGTTATGCAATACAGCACCCGCAGAAACGGGCTAAAACACTTGATTAGCTACTATTCACCACCTGTCAATACAACTCCCCACAGAGCAAACGATGCTGGTGATAAGAACAAATGCGAACACAGTAATGTGCATTTCTGTAAATATAACGTAAGCTGTTTTAGCAATCGAAGGCCCGTGTAAACATAGCATTTAGGCTGCCAAATGTCATCACCGGCTAGCTGAACGTCACTTCTGTCGTTTTAGTGGCGAATAAAAGACACCTGTGCTTAAACCAAAACCCACACGATGCAAACTTAACTAACTGAAAACAAAACATCAAATGTCGAAAGTACACAAGTCTAGCCGGGTAAGTTAGCTAAAGCCTGCAAGCGTGCTATCAGATTAGCTGTTAGCCAGCACTGTGCAGTCCACACCCAAAATAACATTTGAGACAAAACTAAATTGGGTTTTCGATAAGAAATATGCACACCAGAACAAATTCGCGCGATCTTATAATAATTACCTACCATCTGCGATCTTCATCTTTTCTGAAGGAACCGCTCGGTGATTTCCTCCGTCGCCATGTCGACCGTTTTAACGGGTTGCCGAAATAGCGTTGAGAGTTCCTCTCGTAAAAACCTCAACCAACCAGCTACAGCCGGCTGCCATTCAGTATTGAGATCGGCGAGCGCCCCTCCTTGGCCAAATTGCGGTATGCAGTTATAAAGAGTAGCTTCAGAACCACAGTCGGTTTTTAGGGCTCGAGCACCAGCGGTGCGAAAATCTTATTGTAATACGAAAATTTTTTATTTATTTTTTTTAATTTTTTATACTATCATTCTTTTCCGTCAATGTGGGGCCTTTTGGGGACCTGAACATTAACCAAAAGTCCCACATTTTTGCACACGCCGCAGACCCGGTGAAAAAAACGGAAAAAACGGAAAAAAGAAAAAACAAACAAAACAAAAAAAACCCCAAAGTGACTCTATAGCGCTACCTGACATATTTTTGTAGCTGTTGTGCAATCAGTTTATCGTAGGCGAATGAAATTTGGTCCACATGTGAAAAAAACCAAGCTGCTACTTTTACTAATATAATCTCTCTTTCCAAAATCGACGGGAAGACGGTTATTTCGCAAAAACCTCTAAAATGGGCGTTTGTGCTCATTCTACATTTAGACGAACTCCTCCCACAATTTTTTTTTCAAACATCTCCAGACATCTTCACTCATAAGGTCTACGAGATGTTAAGTTGCGAAGCTTTTCTGGCTATCATTTACCTCGTTTTCATCATAGTCCAAGCCTGAACACAGTCGTTTGACAACCAACATCATCGATCACAGATTTTGATCACAAGTTTTTAATTTTAATTATTTTATTATATTTTTTTACACTTTTATTTCAGGCAGTGTATTACATACACATTTAAAACTTGTCACATGTGTGTGGACCTTAAGACCCACTAAAAAGTCTATTGGATTGAATTTCGAAACTGGACAGGAAACCAGTTATTTTAGGTTTTTGTAAAAAAAATAAATAAATAAATAAATTATTTATTATTTCTTAATAAACCACCCTTTGGAGATGTATGATTCTCCACATTTACGTTGTACCATGCTATCGTTGTTATTAACTAATTGTTCACAAGATTACCTATGAACATGTATTTGACTTGCTGATAAACATAAAAAGAGGAAAAATAATCCTAATTTTCCCTTTCCTATTATTATTGAGTTAAATTCTAAAATTTTTAGGAAATAAAAGGATTACCTTATACGTATTTTTCCTGTAGGATTTTGATAATTGTTATAAGCTCTGTAATTGTTTTCCTAATCTCTTTCATCATTTCTTTTCTTTCCATTTCATATGTTTTACATTTAAGTATAACATGTTGTAATGTTTCCTCTACTCCACATTTATCACAATCCGCAGTTTTCCCAACGCAATGTTTCAAGATTTCAAAAAGCCTGTGCGAGATTTCCCTCCCTCACACATCATCATTACATATAATACAAAGTAACCCAACCTTTTGACACTATTAAAATACTTTTTTAGATAACAACTTTTTACACAAACCGTGGAATCAAAATTGATGTAAAGACGTGATTAACGTCTTACAGCAAAACATCATCCCGTTCTCATTATTTGTATTATTATTTAATTTTATTTAGCATTACATGTTTGTTTTATAATGCCATGTGTGTTCATTTAATGACATGAAACACGTGCACCTGCAATACTTTTATGTCTGTGTTGATAAAAACCCATTGAGGGGCGGGGAATGCACATCACACACTTAAATTTTTATGCATATTAGGTGATGACGTCTAGTCATCTAGTGACTTTGGGCCAGCCAATAGCGACTTTGGCAACAGCGGAAAAGACCCGGATCTGGGAGACTGAGTGCGGTGAAGCCACACGCACAGACGTCGTGTATCTTTCCACACTCTTTGATAAATTAATTTGCAGTGCAATTGCATAAACCACACTATGAACCTTCGAATACTGAACATATTTTCGAATCGGTGCTTCAAAATGGTTCAAAGCTTCATAGAGTCTCAATTTACAATGACTAGTGATTGGCCAAAATGGTTGATTGACTCTCCTGTGATCCTCTATTCATTCCTGTTGATGACCCTTGACCTTCTTTCTGCATGACTTAAATTTCACAATCTGAATATCCAAGTTTGAATTTTATAATATTGAATTTGATGTTTTGAATTTCTTCATTTCTAAATTTCAAACTGTATTTTTACAAACTGAATATATGCAGTCTATATTAATTAGGAACTACAAATTTTTTTTTTTAATACATAAATTATTATAGTAACACTTTAGATTACAGCCCACTAATTCCAGGGTAATTACTGTGTATATAAAGGGTAGTTACTTTGTACTTATAGGGAAATTATGGTGTAATTGTGAATGAATGAATTACAGTTTACTTACTGATGAAATGCTATATATTTACAAAGTACTTAAATGTTAATTACTGTGTAATTACAGGGTCACCACTGTGTCTTTACTATGTAATTACAGAGTAGTTACTGTGTAGTTACCTGGTAATTGTTAGTAATAACTGTGTACTTCCTTTTTTTATAACTACCCTTCAATTACACTATATGACGGTTGTAATCTAAAGTGAAGCTTGTTCGCCGTAGTTAGATTGTAATTACACTGTAACTACACTGTACGAGGGCAGTAATGTAAAGTTGAGCTTTTTTCTCTGTAGTTACACCATAATTAGCCTGTAACTACTCCCTGTAAACCCCAACATTGATTGAACCTAAAAAAAAGTTATGGAAACTAGTAGCCCTATAAATGTTAATTTTGTGTCAGTGAAACAGTCATTTCTTTAAGGTTTTGTGTACTCAATATTTTACATTTCTTAAATTAAAAAACATTTAGTACACTGAAGTGTTCTTATTTTAGTAAAATAAATACCATAAGTTCAATTAATTAAAATTTTGAAGTTTTGAATGCTCATTATAGGTACAATATAAAATAAAGATAGTAGTTATTAAACCAGACCAAAAAATAAAAAAAAATTTAAAATAGAGCAACGCGTTTCCATAATTTTTAAGGTTCATTTCATCAGCCTGTAATGGTTTAATTGAATTTGAAACCTAAATTATTAGTGTGAAAAAACTAAAGCAATTGAATTTAAGTACTTGCCACAATGACTATATTGAAGACACAACATTATAATAATAACAACAAGGATGTCAATAACTGAACATTTATAATATAAAGTCAGTTTCCAAAAATTTTCTAAAAAAAAAAATTCAAAGCAGTCAGTCGAAGAGCCAATTATACATGTATGTATAGCGTGTCACCGATCTAGTTAAAGAAACAAGCTTTCTTAAGCTCATTCAATTTCTACATTTCCCTGGAATAAAATGAACCATGCAAATCATACAACAAACTAAACAATTTGGGTACCTGTACACATTAGGATTGAGTTTATTGTATACAGTTATTTTAATTTATATAACTTTAGGGATTACAGTACTGAAGAAGTGCTGTAGTGTAATGGAGTTTGTTACCTGTAGTTACACAGTAAGTACACAGTAATTAAACAGCAGTTAGCCTATAATTACACAGTAATAACCCTACAAGTACACTAACTGTGCAGCAATTAAACAGTAAGTATGCTGTAACTACCCTGTATTTACACCGTAATTACGGTGTATGCAATAACTACCATGTAACGGTAGTTACCCTGTAATTAGCTGGCTGTAATCTAAAGAGTTATCATGATAATGAATAATTATGCCTGGAAAAAATCAGTTGTCTTAAATTTCAAATGTTCAATATTCAAGTTTCAATATTCAAAGCTTTTTAATTGCTTATAAAATCCAAGTTTATTACATTAAAACCATCAATAATTCAAAACAACACAATTCAAATTCAGACTGTTTTGACAGTTAGTAATAAAATTTGTTAGGGATGTCTAAGACACTATTGGTTAAAAAAAAGTTCAAGCTGCAGAAGATTTTGAAGAGGAAGAAGAGAAAAAAGCCACTCAATGACAGCGTGAATCCCAGTCCTGCATGATATTTTTGCACAAGTGATAGCAATGAGCAACCTGCCACTCGTCTTTGTCGAGAACCCTCAGTGTCTTGTGTTTACAGAGCACGTTGAACACCCATTTGAATTTCTCTTGCCACTATTTTACAGAGAAAGCTCTACCAGCCATTTTATCAAGATTTGATGGTCCTGCTATCACATGTATCCCATGTTTCATTCACTACAGACATCTGGTGTTCATCTGCTCCCATGTCTCAACTGAGCCTTACAGCACAATGGATTGACTTAAGTTTTGCTCTACAACATGCGGTTCTAACATTATGTCCAGGATGAGTCCCATTTTGGCTGGGAAAGTACCATATTTTGCCCACCTGTCTCGCCTTTCTCCCGTATTATTAATTTCCCTTAAATGTTCTGTATAAAGTAATTACAGGGAGTCTCACACATTTTGCCATTTTTACACTCTGAAAATTTCTCACACATAAATACTATATTATGACGAAGCCCACTAAGGAATAGCGCTATATTTTAACAATAAACAAGCACCAGTGATACACTGAAACAAACAACACTTCAAGAGAGAATTCTGTGCATGCATATTTTGCGATTGGCATTAAAACGCACACATTATGGCAGCCAATCAAACAAGCTTCTTATGCTCAAACATCCACTGACACCTGGAAAGAGATCTGCTGCATCCATATCCACAAAAAACTCAGAATTTAAGCAGATTTTTTAACTATATTATTACTTTTCACATGTTTTCTTTCTTGTTCTACAGATGCATTTGCTTCAAACACAACAAATTTTATCTGTAATGTTCTCATTAAGTTACAAAACTAATGAAATGATCAGTTCTACACTACCTGGGTAAGCTGGTGCTCTCTGAAACACCACCTCATGATGAATTAATGGAGTAAAATTAAAGCTAAAAAAAGTTCCTTATGAATTGTTGAATATTTTTAAAACAGTGATTTAAATAATTCACATCACATCTGTTTCTTCAGTGTTCTTTATTGTTTCTTTATATATTAGAAAAGTATCAGATCAGGACTCTGTATTGGGAAATCTGATCAGGACATCCCTAATAATAATAATGCCTTCTATTTATATAGCGCTTTCACAGATGCTCAAAGACACTTTAAATTTTTTTAAAGCATTACTCATTCAGTCCACATTCACACACTGGTGGTGATAAGCTAGGGGCAGTCTGACAAGACCTGGCTGCTATTCTGTGCCTACGGCCTCCTGCTGACCACCAAACACTCTCCACCAGTCACACACCAAACAGAGCAATGTGGGTGGAATGGCTCGCCCAGGGCCAAAATGGCAGATTGGACCTGACAAGAGATCGAACCTCCAACCCTCCGGACACCAACACCACAACTTTCCAACAATCTTTCCGCCCCACTCTCTAGCTCCATATACTTGTGCCGTACTCTCAATCAACAGCTGGCTTTCACTGGCTCTGGAGTTACGGTCACCTTTCATCACGATCAAATTTGAAGCGGTTGTGTTCTTCCGACTGGTGGGACGTTTGCCAAAGTAATTATTTTTTTACTGCCATTGGATCTCTGGGAATGTCCTTGTCAGTTCATTCAAC
Organism: Danionella dracula; assembly: GCA_900490495.1. Classification (NCBI taxonomy): domain Eukaryota; kingdom Metazoa; phylum Chordata; class Actinopteri; order Cypriniformes; family Danionidae; genus Danionella; species Danionella dracula. Next base: position 2,723,329 of record UELW01000021.1, read on the forward strand.
AGTTTTAAACGATATAAGAAGTTGATTCTTGAGTAAATGTGGATGTACTGTAAAAGTTTGTGACAATGTTTGATGCTGAATGTGCATTTCTTTGCTTAAAACTCATCAAGAGGTCCCTAAATTTGCTTCAACATGTTTTGAAAATAAACTGGTCTTACAAGTTTCTTTTAAATTTCCTATTTAAATATTTTTCAATCATATTCATTTTACACTAATATTTATTAAATGACAGTCATTTTGAGGAGTGAATTGTTCATTTCCTTTGCTCCCAGCAGCACCATATGGTAAACTGATTTGTTCATTTTAATCAATTGAATCAGTGCACCCTTTAGTTCACAAAAAGTGCTAATATTTCATAAAGCCACAATTATTTTCCATCCCTGCACTAACCCTCTTGAACATGGAGCGCTCCAGACCTTCATAGGTTGCTAGTGAAATTCCCCTCTCTCCCCATGATGACATGGTTGATCCTAGTAAAGGTTTGCTCTTTTCCACTCTTTGAGGGTAAGACATGTAATATGCTATGTCAACCCATGTCTTCTACCCTCATCTGCTTTACGAAAACGTGGTCATCTTGGAGGTGTATTTGTAATACTGGCCTGTTGACAATGCATATTACACTTGTAATTTAATCAACTAAGTGTTGAATCTTGGTCTAGAAAATTTGGAATATTCATCTTTGCCACTCCTTCCTTGGGTGTATTCCAGCTTTACATCTTAAGTTGTTATGAGCATCATCCAGTTATGGCTGTCTGCCAAATGGAGAATGACAATGACTGGATCTTGAATAACCGTAAACTCTAGAGTTTGATGTTGTTGTGTAAGGCTTTGAGACTCCTTTCACTTGAGTCTATGTTGCAGTGCAGAACACATACTTCACCCTTCTGAACCATTCCAAATTCAACGTGGAAAGATCAGTGATAAAATATTTAAGAAGTTTGAACAAACTGTATCCCTTTTCAGCTTTTCGCAGACGTGCCAACCAATCAGGAGCTTTCTAGAATAGTCCTTTGAGGGAAACCCAGAAAACAGCTAGGAATACAGTTTGCCTAGGGGACACATTGTCCAATTCTTGGTTTGAACTTGACTTGAGACTACAAGGATAGATAATAGAAATTGGATTTTTTTTGTGATTTCAATCTTGGTCGATAATGAGAACAGTATTGTTTTCCAACTGATTTGTTTCTTTTAATTCAGTAGAAAATAGTGTGATTTCCAGGCTCATTGACAAATCTATTTGCAAACTATCAGTGGAAAAACAACTCAAAACCTCAAATTCTAATTTTATTTATCACATACACAATCATACGCAGTTTTGATATGCAGTAAAATGCTTAGGCAACTGCCCCAACCTAGAAAGTAGATCGGAGCAGTCGTGACGCCCACACCAGCGCCATTTTACGTTAGAAAAAAAGAAAACGAGGTGCAATAGGAAAGATAGCTAAAACACACTGCTCCCAGACTGCTCTCAGCGAGGACAGTGTAAAATCAGGGGGAAGGGGAGCCTAGTGACAAGCACATTGAACACATAGACATAATATAACATAGCAACAGAGAGAAAACAGAAGGCGGTAGTGTCCTTGAGGAGTTCAGAGCTTCTCGTTATTTTGTTCCCAGGGAGTTGTTGTTTCAGCTCCAGCAACAGCTTTGGCCAACGTCGTCCTGGAGAAGCGGGGATCCAAATAGAAGAAATATGGGTCAATTTGATTGATTTAGGTCGAGATCTGTTAGTTTCAAAGACTCCTACAGTCTATAACGTGCATCACTGGCCTCCAATTTGGTCAAAACCTGCTGCACGACATTAGAGTCATCCGATTCTCATCCAACTTGTGGTTTATACCAACTGTCTGATTACTGACAGCTCTGCTTACCGTCATTTCAATCATGCCGGTCAGCTTGGTGGGGTTTTGAGCTTCCCTGACAGCTTTTAACAATCGCAGATACCCCAGGGCGCCACTTAGTCCCATAAGCAGAAACCCTGTCATCAGAGCTCCAAATGAGTAGATATCCTCAATGTTCTCGAGGGACAGAGTGGCCAGGCACACGAGGCGCCACTTCTCCAATCCGTCCATCATGTAGTCAGCTGTAAATGTTCCAGCAGGGCAGGTAGGTTCCCCTGAACCCGAGCTTCTCTTTGATAATTGCATACAGAAACCAGCTGATCAGATCCATAGTTCATTGTTTGGAGTTTAGAGAGCAGGGCAAGGAGAGTCTCAGACAGCACTAGACAGAGGGAGCCAGCAGGAGAGATACGGGGGAGGAGAGAAAATAGATGTGACCACCTTCGTCGAGAGCAAAGAAGAGGGCACCTGCTTGATGCCCTACAACTGATGGTCATTCATTCAGTTACCAGGTTATGTGATGGAGTGATGACAGAGACAATCGAAAGTCAGTTGAAAAGAGCTGACCATTTCTTTATCCTGTTTTTGAGGTCTATGGGAAACACAGAGCGAGTGCGTACTGAAGTATTTGATGGCAAGACTAGAAAAACCCAATACCATTACTAATTTCAACCGTGCTGTGGAGAGTAGAGAAATTATGCACGCACCAAGGAATGTATATCTTCCCAGAAATGATCATTGCTTGCTAGTCACTTTGAAGATTGACATCAATAAAACATTATATAAATGCGAAAAGGGTTTGGCTTGATTTCCCAATACACACTACTGTACATTCTTTGATTACATCAACATGGCAGCAATGCACAAAGAGAGGTACTCAAAAGTAAGCAATTTAGCTATATTAAAGCATTAAAATGGCATTATATTAAAATGATAATTTCGTCCATCAAAAATAGCTAACTTTGAACTAAATCTCTGCAGACCTTTAGGTGCTGGTAGCATGTATTACGTGAATATTTCTGTTTTATCTGCAATACTTGATACAACAACAGAGCTCTGAATTCAGCCCATATAAATTTACATCAGCGCAACATCTAATATTACCTCTGAGAGGGCATTTCAAACATGGACTGTATCAAGTGCAGTTCTCAATATGTTTGTGCAAAAAGAATTTGATGCACACAACCATTTCCTTATTGGAAAAGCATCACTATCGAAGAGTGAAAACAAAATATTAGTGCTGGTGAAAGGTCGAAGATTTGAAAGTCTTGAATGATTTAAACAACATAAAAAATAAATGCCCACTTGAAGTTGTCATGATCACACCTAGCTATGTGGATAAACAACAAAAAATCTGATTCAAAATTGGCATCATTGAGCCTCAAAGTGTCCATGGATGGCTTACAGTTTCAGTCGTTTCCTGCCACGTATCTGATTAGGGAATAAATGAAATTGGAGCTTGGTTTTTAGTAAGAGAGTTTCCCATTTTCCATTTTGTTGTCATTTAAAATGTATTTGTTTTGACAGGTTGTCCATGAGCAGATATAGTTTTTTTTAAAAGCACTGTGAATAACCTCCAGATTTGTGAAGTAAATGTATGAAGAAGCAGCAGTTTAAGAAAGTTCAAGATCAAGTAATAAAAACCCATAATGACAGATAGATGTATTTTTCTTTAACAGATGCATCATAACCAGGGAGCATAAAGGTTCTGAAAAAGTAAAGAAGGCAAGGGTTTCCTTTATTAACAACAATTACAAGCTATGTCCTCCTCCAACAAACAAAGAATGGAAACACCAAACGTTAATCTTCAGATTGTTTTGTTTTTTTAATTACAAGCTTTTACTCGAGACAGTAGCACAGGACAGAAGTTGAGGAGGGATTCCATCACTGGACACAGAGCAACAAATTTGAGAGGAATGGTTAGCAACCATCATCTGAACTACCAGGACTATTATCCATGGGGTCATACCCTGTTTTGCATAAATGATCACATTGCATTAAAAACGTGAAGTTTTACAACTTATTTGGACACAAACTTGTGAGCTCAAAAACAGCAAACAGTATTCACCCTGGTTCTACAGAAACCCTCAAGCGCCTGGAGAAACGCTCAAACTCTGGAAGACCTGACTTAAAAACAACAATAAATAATGGAATGTAAATGGACTTAGAGGGACTGTTTACCCAAAACGAGGTGTGTTCCAAGGCTTGTTTAGTTTTGTTTTAAAACCACTCTTAAAATATGGCTAAGAAGTAAACTAGTTAATTTTAGGACTTTAAATGAGAACTCTGCATTTCAAGTGTGCAATGCTTCAGATGTTTGGCGTGCTCATCTTCCAAACTGGATTAACTCAAAACAAAGTTTCTTTGTAATTACAAAGCAGCAGCTCTTCTAACAACACTGACGTTGTGAAATGATAAGGTAATGTGTTTTCAAACAAACACAGGTGTAACTAACTTGAGTGCAGAGGGAAGGAACCAGACTTGTTATTTGATTCATTGTAAAGGGACAGCTTGGTTAAAATGGCCATTTCATAATTCCATTTTTTTACCTCATAAAACACATGCACACAGCTTTCTTTAGAAACAACGATGCTTTAAAGAATACTGGACAACCCTTCCTTGGCATCATAAGCTATTAGGATAATTTGTTATTTTTTGTAACAACAAACACATAATTGTTCAAAGCAAAACAAGTTTGGAAAAAGAGGAGGCTGGTGACAGAATTTCCTTTTGGAATGTATCGATTCCTCCAGAACCGCCTGAGGGTCCCTCAAAAGCACACACACCTCCAGATGCAAGGTAAATCCTGTTTGAGTAGAGTTTTGTTTCAAGGCATCTCTTTTACATAAATAACAATTAAATGAAAATACTAAAAAAAGAAAAGGAAAAATTGTCACGTTTAATAGTGAGAACAAACCAGTCCACGATTCTGGATTCAATGTCTTAAAACCAACCACTCAGAAGTCCAGGAGTCAAAGTGGTTCAATTGCCCAATGTAAGCAGATCTATTTACAAGAACAGAGTTGCGGCTTGGGAATTGATGTCTGTATATTTATACTCCATCCTTTGAGTCTTTCAAGGAATCCTCACAGAACCGATCAAGGCAGTATGAAGGGATGAGAAACAGCACAGTAACAAGGAAGAGATCAGGCAGCTTTGTGATGGATCAATTGGAGACCGTCAGAAGAGTTCAGGCTCATCAGAGTCCATGGCCCTTTAAAAACACCGTCTCGATCCAAGTAGGACGCCTGTGTCAGGTGTCATCATCTGTGTCCTCGATTAGGACTTTGGTGTCTCTGAATTTTGATCTGAATGAGAGAGAAAAACAAATATCTGAATCATAACATTTACGTTTATGCAGCTGTATGATGTATTGAACTAGTTACAAACCTACATGTTCATAAATATTGCTTAGCTAGAAAGTCCTTATTCGGTCATTAGCAGCACCATGTTTTTACTCCCTCATCTCCTCAAAACTCTGTAATCCTATAATCAGCTATCTAGGAGTTCATCAGGAGGAAAAGTTCCTTAAAAGTCATCTACAGTCATAATTGTTGATTTTGTTACATTTAGGAATGACTAAAACTCTTAATAATAATAAAAAAGTTTACAAGTGCATTATAGTATCGGCTAGCACTCCAACTAGCGTCAAGGAGAAAAGCTCACTTCTTTCCTCTTCACACCTCAGATAAAACACATTCAGCGCTGAAAATGCAATGCAGCAGGAGCTACATGGGTGTGTAAAAGGGCCTTAGGAATAACCTGTTTTAGAAATCTCATTCAGAAAATAACAAGAAAGTTATAAACAGTGCATACTGCGAGGAGAGACGTGGTCTTCTCAAGGACATGCTGTAGCTTCTCTTCCAATTCTTCTTCCCCATACGGTTCCTCACTCCATCCTCCTGGTCCATCATCTGCTCCAGCAGTGTCTGGTCATCTGCATTCAAAGGTGCTACTGAGATGTCCCGCACTGCTCTGAATTCACCACAGTTATTCAGGTGCTCATTCTCCAGCCGGAAGAAGTTCCAAACAAAGCGTCTGAAAGAAAGGTGAAAGACTTAACTTTAATCTCTGCTGTAACTTACTGGGTTTTAAGATAACTTTTAACTCTTTAAATACACACACACACACTATATATGAAAAAGGGGGAAAGGTATATAAACATAGCTGTGTAAAAAAAAGTGTTTATACGATTACTGGTTACTTTGATTGATTATTTATCTGCATGTTTGTCACACTTTGATGTGTCTGATCATCAAACTATTTTAATTATCAAAGATAAGACAAGTAAACACATCAGCTGATGTGTTTTGGAATGAAGGTCTTCATTATTCAGAGAAAAAATGAAGAAAAAAAAAAAACTGCTTTACCCTGTGTGAAAAGATTTGCTCCTAAACCTAATTAATGTTTGGCACACCATTAGCAGCAACTAGATTTTAAAGTTTTGGATAGTGAATTTTAATTTGGCATGAGAAAGCCGATCTTTAAAAGTTTGATGAAGCTTTACAAAGTTGTGAAAAGTTCTAAGCTTAAAGTTGTTTAAAGTTTTAGTCAGTGTAAACATGATTTAAAAGAATGAACAGTTTGATGCTTTTAGTTTTGTGCAGTTTATAGTTTGTTTTAAGTCTGAAGGTGTTTTCTTTTAAATAAGTTTATAGTTTGAAACTGTGAGAGGATCCGAGTCAGAGAAGTTAGGTTTTAGTATCAAGATAAATTCCACTCTCTACTGAGGTTAAGACAAAAAAACTGCCGCACATTTGACTTTAAACATTCAGTGGAAAAGTGGGTGTGGCCTAATTTATTTACGCAAATTTAGTATTGCGTTACATTCCACTTTCTACTAAGGTTAAGAGGAAACAACTCCCGTACTTGTATGTCGTTTGTTTTCAAGATATTTGACTTCAAAATTTTACATTCCACTCTCCACTACGGTTAAGACTAAACAACCGCTGCACCTCTATGTTACTTCGTTTGAGATATTTCCCTTCACAGTTTGAGTGAAACGTGGGCGTGGCCTAAATAATTTATGCAAAATTGGTATCTTGTAAAAAGTCTCCTCTGCTACTCTGAGTAACATAACCCAACCCCTCTATCTGTAGCTTGCTTCATGTTTAAGCTCAGTCACTGACATAAGTAGGAGTGACCGACTGATGGGATACTGATATATATTTATTTATTTATAATAAAAAAATGTAACAATAATAATATACAATGTATTTCCCAGCGATGGGTTGCGGCTGGAAGGGCATCTGCTGCGTAAAACATGTGCCAGAGAGTTGGCGGTTCATTCCGCTGTGGCGACCCCGAAAGGGAACAAATCCGACATGAAGATGAATGAATGAATGAATATACAATGTAAATAGCTGTATAATCCAGCGTCCAGGAACAATACCATGTAAAAAAAGTTAATTTTGTACTCAGAAATGTGTTTTAATTTTGAAACTTTTTATATATATATATATATATATATATATATATGACATGATTATAGTGGTTCATGTCATAGTTCATTTGGTAGTTAAAGACCAAATTTCCTATTAACACTGCCTCGGTATTGTCAGTTTCTTAGAGTGGCTCCAAAAAACCCTCATTCAACTTCTGAAAAATTATGAAAACTGTCACTAAAACAATGGAAGCAGACAATCATAAAGTATGCCAGTTCAAGTTAAAATGGTAAGCATTCTGAAACATCTGCCAAAACTTCTTTTTTATGAACAACAGATTTATCATCAGACTCTGGCATTGAAATTGGTTCATACACATACAGTTGAATCTCCAAAGATGCAGGTGTTTGAAGCTGGAATATCTTAGAGCATGAGTGCTGGACATTTTTTTTAATTGCTTACCTGAAAACCTCCAATGGCGCAAGGACAGTAGACAAAATGTCAGAAATATGAGGGATGTCTGTCACAACCCCAAGAGAAAGTGGAATGGTCCAGGCAAAGCGCAGTATAATATCTTCGATTATGGCACAGTAGTAGTACGCCTGTTAAAAGACAACATAATACTCATCAACACATGAGGATGAAAGCAAATCCCAGAGATCTAGCAATGAGTCTGCTCTTACTTTCTGAGGGTATACAATCTCCTCTCTGAGAAGAGTATTTTCTCCTGCATTTCGGTCAAATAGACCCCAATCCATTTTTAGGTCCCACAGTAGAGTGTAGCAGGAGTTGATGATCTTGCAGGCAATCATCATGTACAAAAATACTTTGCGCTCCTCTTGAGCTAATGAAAAGAAAGAAACTTACAGAATTGATCACAGTAAAAGAGAACATAAAAAAATCTTCAGTCTTTTCCACAGCATTAGGTTCCTTTTTAAATCTGTACACCTATAATGCTGCTTTTCCACCTGAATTTAGTAACAGGCCAAGTAAATTTGATGATGCTTTCCTTTGCACAGCACGGCCCGTGTTTGTTTTTCCACTATGTTTGTTATTCAATATTCGTTCTGAGTGGGCTAAACCGTAGACTCTGCTACAATACAGTTAGTTGTTGAAGACACAAGAAGATGATCACATAAAACACAGAATAATGAAAACCAAGAGAGGAGTTGTTTTTAAGTTGTGTTGGTGGTGTTTTAATGCTCTAAGAAAAGATGTTGGTTAAAAGACAGATAATAGAAACCTTAAAGAACCACTAAAATGCACAAAAGAGCGCTCGAGTTCACTACATTCTTTTCAGCCAATTGGTGAGCACAGCAACTGACCAGTCAGCGAACAGCAGGATGTCAAATCAGAAAAAAGTTACATACGTCTCAGAAGAACTTTGAAAAGGGATGAGATAACTTTTAAGGAACTATGAATTGCATTAGGGTTGTATTTTGTAATGTATGCATTTTATTTAAAAAAATCTATTGCTATTTCACACCTTTACATTGAAATGTTATTTTGGTAAGCATTTTAGAAGCCAGTTTGTTTATAAGCTCTGATTGGATAAAATACACAAACACTGAGTGCATTCATTTGCATGTAAGTAAACCAATATTGTTCAGTAATTGATATGTGTTGTCTCCTGTAAACAGGCAAATATGTTGTTTGATAACAAAAATAATAAAAGTAACTAAAGTAGGTTACCCTCAAGAATATCCACTTACATGTTTTTTACATGTGTTATATGCTATGTTATGCTTTATTAAACCATTATTATTTTAATTTAATAGCTCTAGTCTAATTGACTAGAGCTGGTCTCTATTGTCCATGGCAAGTAATAAGCCCAGTGAATAGGCAGACTGAAAAAAACTATTATTTTAACAATAAATGGGATGACGGGTTATTTTATTTCAGTTTCATTTGACTTCCAAATTTGAAAAAATTGCATGTTTCTTAAATGTAAATATGATCATTTTGTTAAAGAGTAATAGGTATTAGGTAATGGGACTTATGGCTGTGCATCAAGCTTCTTCTTCATCATTTAGATAAAAGAAAACACACTTTCTACTGCGGCACACTATTTTGAGAAGAAAAAAAAGTATGAAACACTCACACTGATGCGTGTAATAGAGTGCAGTGAAGATGACTGCAAAAAAAGTTGTGGAGTATTTGCCAGCATTGACCAGGTGAGGGAAGGCACGCTTGGTGTCCCGGTAACGCCTCAGGCACTGCACAAACCGGAACCAGGCTGGCAAACACTGGATTACAGCCCGCACGCCATACGAATAAGAGTGACAAATCTGTCCACCTGATTTGAAAGCAGACAGAGGTCAATAACTACTCAACAGTGTCTGAATCTGCAAAGACACTAATCTCATTACCGTCTTTCACCCAGAGCTCCCCCTCAGATTTTCTCCAGTTGAGCTCCATACTGTAGAAGCAGATCATGTACTCCATGTCCATCAGAAGTACCACTAAAGAGTTGAGTTGGTCAGCCAGCCAGAAATCTGCAAAGCCCACTCTGTGAAAGGGAGCTGTGATGACACGAAACTACAAAAGGACAAAACAACAGTTGAGGAAGAATAGTGTGAGAGCTCCTGTTTCAATGAGTCCTTCTCTTGTCACCTACCAGCAGCTTGAGCAGCCAGAAGCGAGATTTGTAGTAGCATGTTTTGAAGGGGTTGATGAGGAAGAAGAAGAAGAACCCATAGAGGGCCAAAGGGTTCACATGTATTGGGATCATGGTAAATTTGGCAAAAAGGCATGACAGAATACTGACGCACCAAAGAACTCCAAGGAAACCAGCAATCTGTAAAGAGCCAATATAAAACACAACAATTAAGGTACACATTGGAATATCTAAAAACGTTTTTGTTATATTCACCTTTAAACAGTGAATGGAAATATAAGCACACTAAAGTACTACAATCCATTTAAAAATAATAAAAACCAATATTGTACCCTGCTTATAATATTGCAATAAATTAAACTGTCACTCCAGTATGCTGAAAGATATCTTCATCACTTATTGAGTAATACAGAGAATAAAATACAATGTGTGATTCTCTATATTCTCAACCTGTTCTTTGCTAATCCATTATTGTATGTTTAAGTTCAGTCTCAAAATCAGACATCCAGAGATGTTAGAGGACAATTCAGGCTGCTGGAAATTTGGAAGTGAGTCAAAGAGTTCTATTAAAAATAACTTTGGTGAATGGTGAATCAGCTATTCTGGGAACTAAACATTCCCATAGGTTGAAGACAGGGAATTAGTTGATTGTAATAGGAAGATCATCAGATTTCAAACATCTCCAGATATTTAGCTTGCCAACTATTTCATAAATGTTGTCAGTTATTCTCTTAGATTGTGCCTGACAGTTAACAACATGAGATTGTTATTCCTGTGCAAGATCCCCAATTCATCAGTGATTTCACGCATTCAACCTCAAATACTCAAAACCTGTAAGTGAGTTAAAATCGTGGAGCCTGAACCCTGCATTACTCATGTCATCTTGTACAGTATTCTTATGCACTGCCACAAGTTAATACACAAGTAACAAACTAATGTCACACTTTTTTTATGCCAAATCATTGAATGGGGGGACTAATTAATTACAACAAACTAAAGAAACAACATTTACTCAAATAACTTTAATTTAAAACAAAATTACCTCAAAGAGATGTTGGTGGGAAAGATTGTTCCGGGGATTGAGTTCGAATATTAAGACATGGTTGACGCCAGCCTGCCTCCAACCGTATGTGTTAATGCCCAACAGGAAGAGAAACTCAATGAGCAGAAAACCCCCTCTGTAAATTCTAATGAGGGGCCACACGTTCTCTTCTCTTCCCTGAACCAGTTTCACCACACCTACAAATGAGCAAAGCATCACATGCTACTATAATGAACATGTCGAACTCACAGGGACAAAAACAGCCTTGCAATACAATTGAGTTTGTTATAGTGCAAATAAAAAACCATGACCTAACAGTAGGCTAGAACTAATAGCACAGTTACATCAAAATCAAATGCTGTCATTATGTAGTCCACCACAAACCATTCAGCTTTTAATAAACCTTATTTTCTTTAAGAGACAGATCAATGTTCTTACAAGTACACGGAAAAAAAAAGAAAAAAAAAAGTGGAGTCTGCAAAGGCAAAGTTGTTTACCTGTGATGATGACAGTCACTACTAAAGCGACAAAGACGCCACAGTAGAGTCCAACTCTAAAAGTGGTCCATGCTGGTGCAGGCTAAGACAGGGCACACAGAAAAATGAGACTCATGTTCTACACACACACACACAGAGATAACCTAATGCAGATCTTAAATAGTTCTACCTGTGCTGCTCCCAGTGGTGGTACCCGGAGCCTCTTCATGGCTTTCTGTCGATCTCCTCCTTCCAGCTCTGTAGTAACGAGGCCCTTGAGGATACAATATATAATAGACAGTTAGAGGAAATATGCATTATGGCTGTTTGATTGAATTGATCACCAAATATTTAATAATGGTTGACAAAGGGTTAATGTTGGTTCCCTCATATAAGCTTTATGACAAACTGCTGTTTTTTTCCCCGTTTTGATTCCTTTCCTCCATTTGATACTTGGTTTAAATCTGCTACACTTAGCACAGAGATGGTAGCAACTTGATCATACGAGTGACCAGAGACGATATGAAGTACCAGAGACAATATGAAGTGAGCAATCGTCCTTACCTGTGCTTTTTACAACTGTGAATTTAAACAGTTTAATCAATGGCTGTAAATAAAAGCACTTGTGTGCACTGTGTTTCAGTTTAATTGTGGGCTCCTTTCCAGTAGGCCTGCAGTTTTTAGAAAGAAGTAATTTTTATCGGATTAAAAGATAACAGAGCATTCATCAGTTTAAAACAAACTATATTAAGCGCTTCGGTTTAATTTTTCCAGACAATTTGAAGGCGTAATAAATACCGTTGAAGGGTTGTTGTGATCTGATGCCTTTTATAGTTGTGGGAGAAAACGATTAAAATATATTCTACAGTATGAACTGGTGTTAGTCTCTTGAGTCATTTTTTAATTTTCTGCGTGGAACAAGTTAAAGCCAAGCGGTTTGCTGGTTTTGTATAATTTTTGTCCCAATGAGTTTTATCTCAGTACTAGCTCACATTACACAAAATGTAGACTACACCCTGAGCAGGTTAACAGTCCACCACAGGGTCAAATTCATATTCAGTTTTTGAATTCAATTTACCTGAAGAATGTTTTTGACTGTGGGAGAAAACCCATTCAAACACAAAGGGAGCAAACACAATTAAGTCCATAATGTTCAGTTGTTGACTGTATTAAAAAAAAGTATGTTTAGTCAATTGTTGTGTCAATCTGTGTCAGAGTGATGTGTTGAGTTAATTAAAAAAAATTTGGCGAGTATATTTTTAGGAAGACAAAATTGACTGCAGGTAAAATTTCTGTGGCACTTTTCGCTAAACATCATATGTGAATTAAAGTAAAAAAAATAAAGCAAAGGAAGCACAGAGAGAGTTCAAATCACATCAGATTCAAAGTTAGAATAGGCACTGAATCTTTTCAAACCAGTGACCTTAGAACTTGTAACCCTGTAATTCTTGTACATGTCAAAATATTGATTTATAATTTAATTAAATTCACAATGTTTAAATTATTTAACATATGATAATTTATAAAGGCCCTCTGTAATTTGAGTCCTGAAAAAAACTAAACAAATGCTGACCCCTCTGTTAAACAAACATCCTCCTTGGTGTTAAATTCATTGTGTGGCCAGCAACACATTTATATTAGGAAACTCTTTTCTGGAAATAGGAAAACCAATTCTGGCATAACATAGCAAAAGATAGTAAGAACTATCTGTTTTTCCACAGAAGCATATCTGACATGGTTTCAACCGACAGATACTTAAATAAGGATGTTTTTTGGGGGACTTTTTTTGCAATTTGCAATTGGTCACTTTATCCTTCTTGCAGTCAAACATGATTTGAAACATACTCCCTTAAAGTGAGACTCTTTATGTGATCTTGCAGTTATGTGTAAAGTTTACCTCAGTTTCAGAGATGAGTTGTGTGATCTTCTTGCAGGTGTAAAAAGGAGCCACCTCAACATGAGAAACACGCCAATCAGCACCTCGTGCTGTTTCAAAGATCTTGTCATGTTTCTTTAAAATCTTCCGGAAACCTGTGAAGTTTAAATTCTGAAAAAAAAAAACAAAAAAACAATGTAACCTAGCATTTCATTAGCTTTATTAGCAGATCAGGTAGGGTAAAAAGGAATTCCCTCTGTGAGGCCCCTGGGAGACTCTCTGACTGAGGCAGGTGCTAATCACCTCCCCAGTATAAAGAATACACAAATTTAAGATCAATCAATGAAAGTTGGAATGCAATCATGACAGAGACAATCAATATTATTATGTAGCTGGGATGGAGGAACATCGTAGTCATATTCGACTGAGCAGAAAAATTAAGAAAAAACTAACAAACATCTAAATGATTAGTAACCTACACCAGATGTGCTAAACTCATTTTAGTTAGTATGGGTCTAGTATGGGTCAAACCATAGTCAAATACAACTCAATGACCAACTACAATTCCACACTTCTCACTTTTTTTTTCTAAAGACAAAAAGGTAAAACCTATTTCTGAAAAAGGTGCACTCTCTGTAAACTATATTTTACAGGCTGATATTTCCAATAAAAATAAGAAGATTTTTTTTTTACATTATCTGGGCTGTTATAAAACTTCTAATTTGAATTGCTGCGACAGTCAAGTACTTTTAGTGTGACTAACGTTTAAGAAAATTTAGCTTGAAAAAAATTAAGATTGTTCAGGACAACGGTGGTGTGGAAGTGGTTTGTGTACAAATAAACAGTTCAACAGATTATTCTGGGCTTTCTCCAGAAGTAAAAATAATAATAATACATTTTATTTGTTGGCTCATTGCAGGGCTCTCAAGGACACCTTACAGGATAAAAGACACCAACAAACAATCATACACTTTCAATAATCCTATAGACAACTAAGACACTTCAGGCAGATAAAAGAATAAATATTTTTAAAACCAACGACCAAAACCCCTCCTAAAAGATGTGTCTCAATTTAAGAATCTCCAAGCTAGTACTGGAAAATACTACTTCAGGGAGACTGTTCCATAGTGCTGGAGCTGCATGGCTGAAATAATGCACACAGATGGAAGATTTGGGTGATTGTGGTGGTGCAAGGGTGAGGGTAGAAGATGATCTCAGATTACATGCTGGTCTGTGAATGATGATTAGATCTGAGAGATAGGGAGGAGAGAGGTTGTTGAGTGCTTTGTAGGTGAGAAGAAAAATGTTGAAGTTGATGTGGTATTTAATCGGTAGCCAATGAAAATGTTGAAGAATGGGGGTGATGCGTTCTGAATGGGGTGATTTTTAAATTGACCTTGTTGCTGCATTTTGAACAAGTTGAAGTTTATGTAGAGATTTGGAAGGCAGATTGAATAGTAATGAATTCCAGCAGTCAATGCGTGATGTGACCAGAGCATGAACCAGGATAGCTGTAGACTTTGTAGAATGCATACGGCGGAGATAATTGATATTTCTTATGTGATAAAATGCTGAGCGAGACAACAGAGTTAATATGAAAAGCAAAAAAGATCAAATATGACCCCAAATATGCTCTTTACCTGTTTGGACAAAGAGACAGGGTTACGGAAGTGATATTAGATTTAGATATGGAGTGTTTGAACAAATAAGCAACATTTCAGTTTTGTTGTTGTTGAGGAATTTATTAGAACACCAGGTTTTAAGCTCTAAAAAACGCTCAACAAGCTAGGGAAGCATAAACAAAGAGGAAGGTCTGGAAGAAATATAAAGTTCAGTATCGTCCGCATAGCAGTGAATGTGGATGCCAAATTTCATGAAAATCAAACCAATGGGCAAGACATAGATGAGAAAGAGAAGAGGACCTGGGACAGAGCCCAGAGGTTTAGGCTTCAAATGCTTAATTTAAACAAAATTTATGCGGTCAGACAGATATGAACCAGTGACTCGAACCAGTTCAGGACAACACCAGAGATGCCCAGCAGAATATGGTGTGCCACAGTGTCAAATGCAGCAGAAAGATCAAGTAACACCAGTATTGACAATAGACCAGCATCAGACGCTAACAGAATATCATTGGAGATCTTAACCAAAGCTGTCTCAACACTATGAGATGGAGTGAAACCAGGTTGAAACCAAAATAAGAGAGAAGTTGTGTAGCCACAATTCTTTCCAATGTTTTAGCTAAAACGGTTGGAAATTGGATGATAATTGGGGTTATGGCAGCAGTTTTAAGTGAGGTGGGTATGAGACCTGATAAACGAGAGGAGTGTATAATAAAGGTGATTCAAGTAGAGAGAGAGTAAAGCAAATTTCACCAGTGGTGTGCGAAGAGGAACAAGCTGACAGGTTCGACAGATTTCATCAGTAGAAAGAAGCACAAAAACTGAAAAGTTAGCATCCTCACATGGAAATGTAATGGGAAACTTGATAAAATTTCCATTTTTACTCTCAAGTGCTAAGGTACAATAAATAGTTTCAATTTTATTATTAAAGAAGGACAGAAACTTCTCGCATAAAGGAGCTGAAAGTGAGGGGAAACCATAGACTGAGCAACCAGCATTAATTAGTCCAACATAGTTTGAAGCTTTCGCTCGAGAGAGCAGATTTATACACAGCCATATGCTCCAAATACATTTCTTTATGAATCGAGAGACCAGTCTTGTGATGAAGACATTTAAGTCGATGCCCCTTAGATTTTAACTGACGTAAATCAGAGAAGCAGACATACCATGTTGCAGAGGTGTTGAATGATACAGTTCTAGTTTTTAAAAGGGCACCGCAGTTCAAGGTTTTAGGTTTTGTACTTGTGTTCAATCGAAGGATCTTAACAGAGACACGAAAGTGATCAGACAGGGCTAGGTCAGAGATAAACCAGTACAACAGACTAAATCAAGAGTATGACCTTTCACATGGGTAGGTTGCTTAAAAATCTGTTGAAAGCCAAAACAAACAGGACAGAAACTTTTTAGTGGCAGAGCTGTCAATGTTATCAATATGAAAGTTAAAATCACCCATTAATACCACAGGTGGTATTATGATGCACACTGAGATAAAAAAGGAAATCAATTCCTGTAAAATTCCTGTTAGATTGGGTGGCTTGTATCCTGTAGCTAGTAGAGTTGGGACAGATGCTTTAATTTGTAGAACAAGAGCCTCGAAGACAGCATGTGTGTCAACTACGGGCATTGTAAATTTCCATTTTTCTTTTTATGGATTATAGCCAGCCTCCCTATCCTACCCTACACACAAGGTTTGCTTCTATACTCATTGTCGAGCGAGAGAGCAAGGTTGATGTTAAAATACTCACTATTTTGTTGCCAAGTTACAGTTAGACAGAGGAAATCAAAATTGTGTTCGGTCATTAAATCCACAATGATCGGGCCTTTATTCGTGAGAGAGCGAGCATTCTATAATCCAATTGCAAGATCAGCCTTACAATCAGGTGAGGATGCAACAGAGGTGAGCTTTACCAGGATGCTCCGGACACTAATCCGTGATTGATTCCTCGCCGGACGAGAAGACGATGACCATGTAGAAGGGATGCTGGTTGTTGAGTTGGTTTTGAAGATTCTCCCAGATCCACGGTGATCCGCGGTAAGTAGAGAATATCCAGGTGAAGCAGCAGGTTAAAGGGAGGTTGAAAGAAGTTTCCATAAAGCATCCGAAGCTCCTTTGCCGAGTATATAAAGATAGCATGCACGTGACGACACAAAGGAAGATGAACCCAAACACCAGCACCACCATCCCAACAAGCTGCATCACAGACAATTGCACAAGTCCAACACCAGAAAACGCAGCAGGGCTCTCCAGAGAGTGCTGCCAATGAGAGGCAGACATCAGGCAGCAAAATGTGTTCTCGATGCGGGGAGCTCCAAGAACAAGCCATCTCCAGATTGCAGCAAGTTCACAAACTTAAGCGGTCAACAGTGCAACCAAGCAGGTATGATCCACAAGGATAACCAAATATCTGGGCAGAGAGTACAGTAATCCAGAGAGGAGAGTTCACGGAACACAAGGCTGAAGCTTCCAGAGTTGCGGCAACCAGTCATGCCAGCGTTCACCCTCAAAGTGAAGATTCAATTAAAAGAAACAAGTGCGCATGATTACAAATGTAGTCTAGCACAAAAAGTTATTAAAGCTGTTCAACTGAAGAACTAGGGAAGACTATCATGATTCGAGCTTTACACTGCTTTAGAAAAGTTTACATTCATCTATTAGTTCATGATCACATGCTTGTATATTTTTGAATCACTAAGTCTAGGACGAGGCATCAACAATTTGAACAGCCATGTGTACTGTAATTCTTAGCATTCTGGGTACTGTAGTACTTATACTGTTAAAGGCATCAGCTAACATGGCTTGTTAAACAAAAATTAAACCATCAACCATTGACATTTAGTATTAATAGAAATAGCAAGTTCCTTTCTCTAAAACACTTAACACAGATGGAAAATATAAATAATTTCCTTGTGAAGATAGTGATTTGATCTTTAACTGAATATTTAAAGGGAAATGTGACAGTTGTTTCCTTTTTGTATGGCAGTGAGCCAGTGAGCAACATTTAATGTTCAATATTTTAGGATTCAATGTGTGCATTTTATGACTGAAGTTAAAGTAATCACAATTACTGTGTACAATTGTATGCTCTTTAAAGTGAAAAAATAAAAAATAAAATTTCACCCAAACATTGCTCAACATCACCAAACTTCCATAATCTATCACAAAATTATTAAAACGTATTCAAAATTATTCTTATTATTTAAATATCACTGTCCTTGTTTTTTTTATTTTAAAATGGTGAAAGCGTGGCAAGGTGCAGAAATGTGGAGCAGTTGGTTTCCCTGTAACCGGACGTTTGGCGGTTCAATCCCCACCAGGTCCATTCTGCAAGTGTAGCCCTGGGCAAGCACCCCACCACTCTCCCACATTGCCCTTTATGGATGTGTGTGTAACTGGTGGTCTTGGGCATGGCCCAGGGCAGCTGAGAGCTACCAAGCTAGCTTATCACCACCAGTGGGTGAATGTGGAGTAAATGAAAAATGCTCTAAAAAATATAAGACATCTTTGAGCATCTGGAAAAGCACTATGTAAATTGAAGGCATTTAGTTAATTTTACACGGTGTTGCAGTTAGACCTGATAATTCTGCAGCAGAATGAGGCTGAGGTAGAACTCGCTGAAGGCCAACTGCAGGTCTTTGATATTGCGGTGTTTACATCGCTCCTGCTGGGAGAGGTGGAAGACAGCACGGCGCCGGCGGAGGCCGGCAGCTCGACTGCTCTCTCGCTGGGCATCCAGTGAAGACTGCAGCTCATTCTGAAGCGTAGCAAACCGCCTCTGGGCTTCAGCAAGCTTCTCTATGGTGAAAAGTAACAAAAACAATGATAGTTTGTTACAGCATTGAATGATAAAAAATAAAGTTAGTAAATCTTACTTTAATGGGAAGATAACTTGTTAATTCATTTAACCTCACTATAAAAGAAATGACCAATCAAATCCAGATATTTATCGGACGTGAATAGGATTGAATTTTAAGCTAGATCATCAAGAAAGTTTTGCAATCTTAAGGTCACCTATTATGAAAAGTAAACTTTTGAAAGGCGTTTGAATGTAAATCTGCAATGAAAAGTGTAGCCCAAACTCTGACATTTTTAAGGTGTGCGTTTGGTTTCTTAATTCAATCCACTTTTGCTGGATGTTTGCATGTTTTGCTAAAGTTATGCCAGCAAAGAGATATTTCTGGCTCAGGCATTACACCAAAAACCTTGCAAACTTATGCAATTACAGGGATGCATTCTCACAAAGACAACAGCCAAATGCACAGACTAGCATGGCTAATAAGAAACGAAAAACCCATGAACATTGCAGCCACAGTGTCCATATATGCCAATTTCCCCTTTTGTGACTTTTTGCTCACCAGAATAGAAGGTGTTGATTTTGGACAGCTCCTTCTCACATGTCTGGAAGAACTTCTCTTCAAACTTGGCATAGTATCTTTTGACCGTGTCTTCATCTGTAACTAAAACAAAAATTTGCCATTTAAATTACACAAATTATAGGGTGCCTAAAAATAAGTTACAGCACATTAGCAACTTCTGCTCCTTTTGTAAAAAATTGTATCACTTTTGGTTATGACTGGCTCCCCACATGGACTGTACTGTATAATGCTGAACTTGCCATGTTTACCAACTGCGATTTGACGCCACGTAAAAGTCTGATACGGGCCATGAGGAATCCATACGTTTTATTCTGCCTTGAGTGAACCCTGTGTGTGTGTATGTATGTTTATCGTGCACGTTCTTCATGATCATATATGTCAGAGACAGTGACTATGGCTGTCAACAAATGCATTTTCCAAAATTGTCTCACTATCTCTCTATCGGCATTTTAAGTTTCTGTTAACTTTAAATAATTCTGACACCACAGATATTACTGTGTAATATTGTCCTGAAGAGACAGGATCCAGAGCTCAGTGACAGTAAGGCAGGGTGATACCGTCCAGACAGACACAAATGAATCACAATATCAAGACACAGAGGGGAAGGAAATTACTGACTTCAACACCCAAAATAGTAACAGCGCCGTCTCCCAGGAACATCTCACAAGAACTATCTTTTGTCTCCATATGAAAATCAGAGACAGTTTTACAGTGAAGGTGCTTGCACAAAAGGAACACATTATTGTAATTTTATAACATTATAGTAATTAACATACTGTGATTAAAAAGGTTAAAGCATGCTAAAAATATGATGAATAATTATTTCTTCCTAGACATAAAGACAGGTAGGAGCACTGACGCGGTCAAAAGCAGCTGGGAAAATGACTCCTGTCTTTACTATAAATAGCTGTGGCTTTGTTTTCTAAGAGCAAGTACATTTTTCTGAAGAGAAGATTTCTATACTACTTTGAATGAGATTTTTTTAAATGAGTGTGACCAATACCATCAAATTCTGATCATATTTTAGAATTTGAAAGCTGCTGGTTAGAGCTAATTGAATAAGGGAAAATGCTCCAAACCTTTTGCTTTGATTACCAAGGAATTAGTTTATTTGTCTGCGATCAGCGAAAACTTTATTTGTTTGTGAGCAGCACGTCACATTCAACTGGTTCATCAACAAAGAACGGTTTGATAAAGGATTTATGACTAGGCTGGCTCTTACATTGGCTGCTTTCCATCGTCACACATTTTGTATGATGATAAGGCACAGAGGATTAACAAGCTATAGCAAGCGACACACATCGTGCTAACGGGGACCGCTGGGCTTCTGCGAGCATTGACAACTACTTAAAAATCACAGAGCTCTTTGCTGAAATTGCATTGATTCACTCTAACTGTGTCTAAAACTGAGGAGCGACAGTACGCAGAGGCAAGTCTCTAGATCATTGTCTCGAGAGAATGGAAAAAGCGAGGACAAGTTAAAGCACAGTTAACTGCAACGAACAGCCAGGTTTCCATTCGTGTGCGCGTGTGAGTGTGTCCAGTGTCAATGTATAATGCATAATATAAAAATAAATTCAGATTAGTGTAAAATAATATTAAAAAGTCGAAGAAGAAATAAATATGGTGTTGAACAATGTAATGTAAGTAAAATATATTTTCTATTGCCATCCTTATGTCACTTGAAAAAATGGAGTCAACAGAGGACTGTCAAGCCTATAGTTAAATTCAAACATGATTTTACCACAGATTCTCTAAAAAGAAGGACAGCACTAAGCTCACATGGCTGAAGATCACTACTGCAATTATTCTAAGGTTTAAAGACATTAATTATTTAATATTTACATTCATAGATTTAAAAAAAAAAAAGTTGTCTTGTCGTTGCGATTAATCGTGATTAACAAAATAATAAATTGTGCGATTACTTTAAATGCGATCAAATTTTAATCGATCGACAGCACTAGTTTAAAGTGTTGCTAGTTGTGTTTGTTTTTGCTGAATCCGGACTAAATTGGGACCTCTGCTCAGTAAGGGCGTGGTGAAGGCTCATCTGAGGGAGGGATCGACGTAGACAACGCGTTTTGCCGGACCAAAAATATAAGTTGATTCAAAGATGTTGTATATGAAAAAAATTGCATTTGGAATGCTATTAACAGTACAGTGTTAGTATAGAGAGCTCAAATATTGATTCTATGTGCTATAACAAGAGCATAACATGGAACCTTTAACAAAACCTTGAAAACAAAAAGAGATAATTATCTTATAGGTGAAAACAATTCGATATTTTAATAAGTGTAAGTAATAAGGGTTTTTATTTAAATTTTAATTAAGTGAATTTCAACACATGAATAAAAAAAGGTAACATGAAGAGAACACTTCATGAAGAAGAGTAAGGAGAACAAAGGAAGGAACAAAGACCCAGGAAGGAAAACACTTTTTATTTAAACTTTTTGGCTCTGAAGCGCCACCCTATGGTCGGAGATTTTGTTGCTCCCTGGCGCCATCACACAGCAAGGAGCGCAATTACATCTCTATTTCCCTCGAGCTGGTCGAATGGCCCCCTGTAGTTCAGGGATGCAGAATGTGAATTTTATTCACCCCAATGTGGCTGGACCTTAACATAACTGCTACACTGTCAAAACTCACCAGCTGCAGTAAATAATGTAGTGTTTTAATGCGCAACATATCTTATAACTTATTATTTAACGCACCTGTCCCAATTTTTTAATGTTGGCGTATTGCTTGAAAACTCTTTGAATGTCACCCTTTTTCACGTGACTGATGGTGATTACTCACAAATTCTTTGTGTTCATGGAAAAAAAGCAGAAAACAAAAAAAGGCAGGAAAGAAGAAGCATGTCTTTAGTGAATCCACTCACTGCAGTTGTATCTGGGAATTAATGTTAAAGCAAAGTCTGATAAAGTGATAAACTGCTCCTTAAATAGCGAAAAAGTCTCTATGGATACACAGGAACTTGCACAACTGCACTATTCCTGCTGTTGCACTGGTTGCACTGCTGGTTACGAGTATGAGGAGACAAACCTCTCAACTAAAAAAAAAAAGCTCCTGACATCTTAAATGGCAATAACTATATTATATTATATTATATATTATATAATTATAAAAATATATATAAATTAGTATAAATTTGAAAAGTTCCAAACTTTTCATAAATGTAGGGGGTCTTTAACAGCCATCAAGCTGTGAGGGTGACTTTCCCCACTTTCTCATCTTTTTAAGGGAGAATTTGAGAGATGAACAAACATGATGCACAGTGTGTCCCTAAAAAAAACAGAGTTAACCCTAAATGAAAATGAACCCTATCACACAACTTTTGGATTGATGTGTGTCAACAAGTTAAAACAGAACTTGGGAAATGTTATGCTCCAAAAAGCAAAAAGAAGTGTACAAAAAAGGTAGGCTAAATGGACTAGTGTGATTTCATACATTACACACATTCCTCATTTGAAAACATTCAAGTACTGAGGTCAGTATGTGGTTGAAAAACACTATTATATGACAAAAAGCCTCATGATTACCAGCTGTGCATCCTGAAACACTACACTCAATAACAGGCCATAATCCTTCACTTCCACAACAATCAAAGTTTGACCGGCAAGTCATGTGGGTTCTGCATTCAAATAGCCTGCTCAGAACAAGCAAAACTAAACAGTTATTGATACTAAGCATAAAACTCATGAACTTTAAGTGACCAGTTGGTGGCGCTATATTAGAGATTCACTATAGTCACACCAATGCGTTTGTAGTCCTAAAACATCAAAACCCTAAGGTTTTATGAAAAATCAACCAATGTATGAGACTATAATGACCCACTTTCTGTTTCCAATTTCTCACCATAATTCTTTGAATCGCCCCGAGTAAACCGTTCAAGACATCAAAACTCTGGTCGCAGTTTAATCCCAAACGAAGCAGTAGGGCTCTGCACACTTGTGTGCTTCGAGTCCTAAAAAGATAAATAATAATTTTATCGAATTACGATTGGGTTCTCACACCGCTGGTGCTCGAGGCCTAATGATGTTTTTAACAAAACACTTTTGCAGTGTTTTTATATATAACTGAAATATTCAATCATCACCTTAACATCTCTGAGATTGAGAAAAAAAATTCTTTGCTAGGCCAATGAATGGGAGTAAAAAAAAATTTTGATCAGGAAAAATCAAGGTCTAAAATAAACATTTGCATTTGGAAAAGGCACATGAACTAAAACATAGGTTCTTATTTCAAGGCTATTAAATGACATGTGTCCTAAACAGTTGAACAATTATATCACGAGCTGTGTAGTCAAGAATGAAATCTACATTGAGAAATCTAAACACAGTGACTTGCTAAGTAGTAAAGCTCACCCAAATTATGATCATTTTAGAGCAAAACTCTAAAATTAAAGGTTTATGACTTAAAGTGGATACGCCATCAGCCCTTCCTGATCTATCATCAACATAATAAGCATCTTATTAACAAAACCCTAGTCAAGCAATTTCCCTTCAAAGTCACAGCATTACTTAAACAAAGTCATTAAAAGCACTCATCACCACCCAGAAAACCCATACACGGTACCAGAAGATTACAGTTATTTCTAGATAATCACAACTGCCTTCATCCCACAGCTTAGAGAAGCTCCTTCTCTGCAGGTTTATGGCTCTCCAGGGCACTGATAATGGACAATTGAGAATCTTGACAGGTGTGTTACCTTTACCTTTGGATTCAGATAATTTCTTATAGTATAGACCAGTCCTCCATTAAATTTAATAGCTATATAGTGTGTGTGCTAAATGCCAACAATTAGTATAGATAGTCGAGAAAATTATTTTCCTTGTCTCTATATTTAGACTATCTTCTAACAGAGTGTACAGATGCTAGTACTACCTCCTTTGAAAAAAACCTTAACACAAGTTTCATTAAAGTTTTTTTTTTCTTGTGCCAATTGAAAATTGTTATTTATAATTTAAAATGTTCTTTTTCTGGGAGCTCAAAACTAACTGTAACTAACCAGATGAACAGCTAATGAAGCCAGCATGAAGAACCAATGAAGAACGGACACAACTACTGCCAGAGAAGTTCAAAGCTTAAAAAAAAACAAAAACAAATAAAAAAATAATCCACCAGGAATTTGGAGTTGAATACGAATTTATTACTATTAAAATTTCTTCAACACAAAACATAATAAATAAATAAATAAATAATTAAAATCAATATTATATTCTCATCTTAAAGGACAGAATGCCGTACACGGCACACAACATGTATGCCCCTCTGATGAATGTCACTATATGGCAGTGATCAAATGGCCAGATCTGGTCCATCAAGGGGTTCTAACTGGCCCCTCTCATGGGTTGTTCTGTAGACTGCTGAACTTATCATGTTATATTTACCAATGGTGATTTAACATCACGTAAATGTCTGGTACAGTCCATGCATTGTGTGTGCCCACCAGTCATATTATCCATGAATATATATGGCGCAAGATGGATTTTGTTAGTTTTAACGACATTGACGTAAGTCAATAAACATGTTATACAAAACTGGTATTTTATCACAAATGTCAGATTACAAGTGAGTAAATATAATTTGGAAAAAAAAAATCATTTTCAAGATACAAACTTTTGACATTGAAGATTCTGTGAAACAGGGTTATCGCATAATTGCTTTATGCTCATTTGGTACGTTACATTCCACTTTCAATTTGGGTTGCACATCTTTCAGGGATAAGGGATTTGATTTGCATCGAGATACACAGGTTACAATTAGCTTCAAAATCGATAATCTTTTGCTTTAGACCGATTTGAATAAAATAGATTTGATTCAAAAGCAATTCAATAAATTGTTATAACAATTAATATTCATCCGATATTTTAACAAATAAACCCATTCTATGACAATTTCCACTTACTAATTAATTGTCATAAATATGAAAAAGGCGATGTTTTCAAACAAAATGAAAGAGAAATATTTATTTTAAATATAAGCAGGAGATGATAAAGGATATGAGCTCTAAATTAAGATCTGTCACCTAACTGATATTATGGCTGTGTCTAAATCAATTGTTTTGTCTCAGAGACAGTAGAATCATAGCTGTCAACAACTGAGCTATGCCAACCAGAGGTAAGAGGAAGAAACTGCTCATTATCCTCAAAGGGCCTTTTCATTGATTGAATGCTTCAATACATGTGAGAGTTAAATGGTAAAGAAAAAGACAAAGATGATTATTTCTGCTCAACTGCTGCAACTTAGAGCACACAAGTGCCTAAGTATTGACTTGATGACAATGCTATAAGCCAACACAGTCAAAACAAAACACAAAGGCTAACAAAGGACATGTTTTATCACATTAAATAGAACTCCATACATACATCTGTTGAGGCAACAGAAGCACTGTATTAGTTCTGATCAATATTACAATTTGGTGCGCTAACAATGGAAGCAAGGATATTCACATTAGGGGTGGTTAATACGAGTTAAAATTCATATAACCATATTGTCCACTGTCCAGGCGGTATCGGTATTATATCAAGATATCAGGGGAAAAAATTGGACATCACATTTTCAAGTAACCCTAACCCTAACCTTAATAACGTTAGAGGCAAAAGTTGCATTTTAACCTTATTTAAAGTGAGGGGTTAGACTGAAAACTGAAATAGATTTTGCCAATGTTTAATTCAAAAGGTGCAAATGGGTCCCCAAGATGGGGTCCCCACCCTATCATGGACAAGAATCAAATTCACTCGAGTGCAGGAATCAATCGAGCAAGAAACACAATCACTAGAGCACATTAAAGCCTCCCCTCGCTCACAGAGTGTGTGGGGCTCTCTCAGGTGCTGACAATATCACATGCATACGTGCGATAATTAAAAATAGCGCAAGCAGAAAACTGAACTGGCGGGCAAAATCACAAACCACAAGCTTTTTTTTTTTCAACCCTCACGGTTCAATTTTCTGCTTGCTCGTATGAATATCATATTTAAATGAGTAACTTTAGACAAACACGAGTCTATAAATCAGAGTCTTTATGCAAAAGCAAGAGAGAGAGAGAGAGAGAGAGAGAGAGAGAGACTCCTCTGAATCTGCATCCCTTGCACAGCCGGTCAAGTGTTGCAAACTTTGTCACTGGATTTAGTGACTTTCAGACAGCCTAGCGACTATTTTTTATAACCTAGAAAATAGTGACCAATCTAGCAACGTTTCCCGCTGTTCCTGGCTTTTAGCAACTTGGTTAATTCTGGCTGATGGGTTTTTCAGAGCAGCGCTGATGCAATCTCTGTACCTGACTAGCTTCCCACTCTGCTCTTAGAACAAGCGAACGAGTCACGTCACATCAGCTTTTGCATCTCCTCATCTAAATATTAAATAAATTGAGTGTGTGCAAGCAAACCATTAAGCGGAATTCATGAAATTTATAAATTAGACGGTATCCACGGTATTGCAAATTCCATACCATGGTGCAACACAATACCGGAATTCACTTTCATAGCGGCATAGCGCCAAAATAACATCATCATCAAAGTTTTACTCCATTATGTTTAACATGGAGCGCAAGCTGAGAAAGGCAGTAAGAGTGTATACGGAATGATCAAGTCTGATTAAGCGTCATGTTGAGCACAGGCAACTTTCCCTTTAGAGCCACACATCCTGCTAAACTGCTGAAACCTTTTCAGAGACTACCTCTGGAAAATGGGAATGGTTAATGGAAACAAAAGAGCTGCTTTCCCAATAAATCACTACCAGAGTCAAGTGTTTTAGGAAACATAAAACCTTTATTACATCTATAAATAGTAGTATTTGTTTTTGTCATGTACTAAATATAATATGCAATAAGACATGGCAAGCCAAACTTATTACAGATTTACAATATCCTGTGAAGGGAAGAAAATAAGAATTGCATATGCCTTCTGACATATATACCTGGATGGATGTAAAATGTTTTACCTTCAATTGATGGGGCCTGATCCTGAGCGGAGTACAGCATTTCTTTGAAAGCCTGTGGAAGAGAACAGAAAATTAATCACTGTCTCCAGAGATCAAACTATTTGTTTTCAGAAAAATGACACTCCTCCAGTGTTAAAATTAGTTACTGGGAACAGAAGAGGAAGTATTCAAACTGAAGGAACAATCTAAGAAATGGCTGTTTTTACCCTTCCAATTCAAGGATTGGAATCTTTGGAAAAATCATGACCTTGAATTTGAAAAAGGACTAGGATTAAGAGATCCAATCTTAACATAGTGGAATCTCAATCTTATGGGATTCCTGAACATTCAAAGTTATGTTGCACATTTGTGTTGTTTCAACAGGGCGCTTTTCTCACAATTGCAGGAGTTGTGGTTTCAGACATGGTTGGAAGTCATTATGGGACAGTCATCACAAAACAATAAGGAGAACAAAATGCATCTGCATTCGGTAGCAGCAAAATGTACAACATTGTGGCTAGGTGACATGGTGACAACTATGATTAAAACCAAAATAAAAAATACTTTATATAATAATGGCAGTTCATTGAAATTTTTTGCATAATTAATAGCAGGGTAAATCATTACCATAGAACCACACCAACCAAACTGTATTTTGAATAGATAATAAAATGGGTAATGTGTAATTCTTTATGTTTACTCAAAACAAATTGAATGTCAATTACTGTGTAATTATGTAAACCCAATTTCAAAACTGGCTCAAACGAAACATTTCAGTTATGATGAAATCGTGACAAGACGCGCACAATTTTCCTTTTAAGAGACGAGAGAGGACATAAATGTTATTGGGGAGATGGCTACACATTCAAAATGCTGACATTTCTGCTTTTCGTGATTCATGAAAAGGGTTGAAACTCGCAAATTAAAAGGAATATTTAGGAATTAACGGGAATAGATGAGCATAAACTGTAAGTCTGCCTGTAAAAGAGAATGTAAAATGTAATAATACATAACCTTGGTTAAAACTATAGGTTGATATAAATGCATTTTGTGATTGTTTTTGGCCCAATTTCTCCATAAGTGCATTTGTAAGCGCAGACCACATGAAATGAATCCAAACAGGCCATTTGTGTGGAATTATTTCTAAATTTCTGTTAGACAGAAACTGGAGAAGCAATAAATGAAATAGGATTGTAAAACCAAGGCTACAGCCACACCTCCACCAGCACTGTGCACTTTTGTATGAAGTCAACTGACAACCACACATTAGGTGGGGGAAAAATGACACACACACTAAGAAAACATAATCCCCCCACACAACCCTCGTCCTGTCATTTTATTAGGGAATAAAATTTAACCCCCGCGCATTTACAGTTGCACAATATTAAAGCCAGATTTCTGGATTAAAACTTAATTTTACACATCTTAAATTCAACTAAGTTGTGAAATGTTTACATATATTAGATATATAGCGTTAGAGTTCACTATAAAAAAATGTTTGTACATTAGCTAGCTTGCAGTAAATCAGATAGTATACATGCAAGTTGGAACTTTCATAGAATAATTTGTAAGGCTAGAGATAGTGATAAATTTTGATAATTGATTATGGTAAACTGTAATCGATTGACTAACTGAATAAGCTCTTACTGTTCTTTCAACTATTTTATTAAAAGTAAAATAATTTACATAAATGTAAAAAGTGTATAGAATTTAATATTTAATATCAATAAACTATTACATGTTCCTGCACTATATGCTGACATTAAAGATCGACAAAGTTTTGAATTTGAGTCTAGTAATAGTACATACGCTTATTATACACATAATATATAATTCACAAAATTATGCAGTACCCATCTCTAAAAAAATACTGAAATATTTCAGGAGACCATTTTTTAATTATGACAAAAAAAGATGTGATGGTTAGAGCATTGAATACAATGATTAGATTTCTGCTCTAAACACTATATAATAAATGTAATTTCTCCTTTAAGAGAGCCTCTTCTCTGATTAAAATAAACTTTGATTCTCAAAAACACTTTTTGTAATCTATAATATTGATTAGCTAGGGGTTCAATATTTAATCGAGTTAGAGATTCAATTTGAAGTGCCATTTACCTAAAATACTGTTAACCTTTGCTAAACAGTCTAGTTATGCAGAAGTACAGGGATAATAAAAAGTGCATATAATTTTTGAAAAAGTCTCCTATTCATTTTTTTTATTTCATTCATACATTTTTTCCTATTCATTAATTTATATTCATTATTTATATAATTTTTTCATAAAGAACAGTCCTAAAACAAATTTCCAGTTTTATCATACTTATATAATGAACATTTAATAGTAGTTCTCTGATTCACATCATCTGGATTTGCTGCCTACGTCGTCACATCCGCTCCCTGCTATCTGCTGTGCTAGCCTACCTGCGCTTCCAGCAAGTGAAAGCAAACTTCCACTTTAAGCATCCCCACCAACTACTAAGCTAAAACAGGCTCACATTTCTTTAATATTCTTAATACATTGAACCACTTGTTTTATCTATACAGAGGTTTCTGATTTTCACGACTCTAGGCGCCACAAAAACATGCTTAGCCCGCGGGGCTAAAGCTAATCACGCCATAGCATTACCCGCCGCTGTTGATGTTAAACCCCGAACTTGGTATAATCACACACAAACTAACTCCTCAAATACTAATAGGCTCTAAAATTCTGTAAGATAACATTTCTAGGGCCGTTATTAGCACCTGACTAAACAGTTCCAAATATAACACCTTAGTATAACGCCTTATAATGTTTCTGATTTTAGTCATTTCAAAATTTAATAGTTTTATTCATGTTTTCGTTGGCAAATCAAACATTTTTGTATAGTTTTAGTCATCCAATATAAAAAGTTTTAGTCTAATTTTAGTCTGCATAGATATTTTAATAAGTTCATTTAACTCTTGAAATATTTGAAACTGCATATTTAAATTTATTTCATTAATTAATGGTCCATTTCACATTTTGAGATTATTGATAGGCTTTTCATAAAAAAATACAATTATACATATGAACAATCTATGGATTAAAAAAATTAAGTGTTAACATATAAACTAAAACAAACGCTAACACAAGCACCTGTGAAAGGGAAGGCACGCTTAGGACGCTAGAACAGAGCAGGTGACAAAACAGAAAGACAGAAAGGGCTTGGGTCATAACAGTCACGAATCATGTAAAGCAAGAAAATTTTGAATGAGAAACCAACTCCCCAATAACATTTTCGTCCACTCTCATCAATGAAAACTCGCCCACGTCTAGTCACATTTTCCTCAAAAGCAAGATATTTTCAGCTCAACATCTTATGTTAGAAGATGCGTCAACAAAAATATATGCGTCAACAAAATGACTTCGTTATCGCAATCATTGACGAAACAAAATTGGTCAACAGTAAGGCTACCCTCGACTAAAGATTGTCTTGGTCAACTATTAGTTTTACATAAAAGTCAATAGCCGAAAAATAGTAGACATATGGTTATTACCGCGTTTCCAGCACTATACGGCACACTTAAAATCCTTTCATTTTCTCAAAAAACATCAATGCATCTTATAATCCACTATATGAATGCTGGCCGCTGAAATTGCTGAAATTGCTAAATCTGAATGTTTTATAGCAACTTTGGTATGCTACAAAGTCACATAGCTGAATGGATCATGGTGATATCACTGCGAGCTCCTTGCAGAGGAATACATGATGTATTTCAGAGCGTGCGCAATAACAAACAGAGTGCCTTGACATGCATACAATACAAACTGTCCCTTGACTCACAGCTTAATAGGTTAACTTCATCCTTAAATGGCACTTGCAAAGAGACATGTGTATGCGCTGGATATCAGTCGCGTTGTTCAAGCTTTCACAAATCGCACAAAGGCATGAATCATAACTGAATCCGTGAAATACCAGTGACTACGACCGCAATGAGCCTGAGGGAGCGAGAGGGAATTTTGCAAAAATGCTATAACATATCTGCTATAAACTTTAGGAATAGTGTTTATATTCTAGACAACTTTAAACTAAAAGAGGAGAGTGCATTATTTTTTAGGTAATGGTTATATTGTCGTTGGTTATATATCGTCTACAAAAGTAATTTGCATCTCCTTCTGAACTGTTGTGTGATGCATCTTGCGTTTTCAAGTACACAAAACATTGTTTTGTATACGATTTCAAGCGTCATTTGCAACGTGTACCATTTGTGTCAAGCCATTAACACAAATGATGTAGTAAAAGATTTAACAGCGAAGTCTGTCCATTGTGTGTTGTCATGACTATTTCAACATGACTATTTGGGTTTTGTTTTAGATTGTTTTCTGTTATTTCTTTTGATTGTTGCTGTTATAATTAGTTGTTTGTTTGTGCTCACTAGCATGGGATTGTGTAAACACTCCCGAACAGATGCATCTCTGAATCAGTGTTATCGAGAGGAGGGTGGGGCTAGCAGCGAGGAAGCGGTTCGAAGCTAGTGCCTCTGCGGATGATTGACTGTTGAATCCATGGTACTCTGAATTTAAGGGCAAATTTGAAAACCAAGAGTAATTGTGCCTTGAATTTAAAAACAAAACTTGAGTTTTCTTTTTCCTTAAATTTGCGTTACTGTTGGGATGATTGCTATGTTTTTGTTTGTTAGGTTTTTTTTTCGTCTGAGGGAATAAAAGTATTAAAGGGTGTCAGGATTCGGAGAAGCCAGACAATTAATGCCAAACATGAAATTAGGACTTCTCTCTGTGGTCAAGTTATCTGAAAAGAGTTTAATCTGTGTGTCTGTCTGTACTTGTATTGTTGAGAGATGCGCCTGAGAGGATGAATTGGGAAGAATGTTACTTTCGAAGCTAGAGCCTCTGTGTTGTCCCGGGCTACTGGCGAACTTTCCTCTAGTGTTTAATTTCATGTGCAGATTCATTCTAACCTATCAGAAAGCAGTCGATGTAACATGTACGATGACATATCTGACCAATGAGTGGCCCGTAAGATGTCACATAAATCATTCTGTTCAACTAGTGCGGAACAGAGTGTCAAGTGTGATGTAAATGAGCACTAAAAAAGCAGACCAAAGATGTATCAGTTGTTTCTCTTGCTCCGGACCAAATTAAATTAACTAGAAATGAAAACACCCTAAGATGCATGCCAAGTGATCTCAATGGTGTCGAGTTTTGAGTATTTAGCTTCTAAAAGTCAGCAATGAAACTTAACTGAAAATTTAATTTTTATTAAATTGTACCATATCATGACTCTTAAATCATTTATAATAAAATTTGACCCTTCTAAACAATAACTGCAACAAACTGCAGAATTTA
Organism: Danionella dracula; assembly: GCA_900490495.1. Lineage (NCBI taxonomy): Eukaryota > Metazoa > Chordata > Actinopteri > Cypriniformes > Danionidae > Danionella > Danionella dracula. Next base: position 2,755,810 of record UELW01000021.1, read on the forward strand.
TCATAAACAATGTCCTTGAATCCCCCTACTGCCAGACTTGTGACAATTTTGTGATGTTCCAAAGAAAACTAGGGAGAGTGCAGGGTATGGTAGCCTTTCAAAATGATTAGCATGTAGCAGAGTAAAAGGTTTCATTGCGCCTGAAGAGCATTTAAATGTCATATTCCACCAAAAGTTTTACATTCAATCTGCTATTTGTATTTTAAATTCACAATTCTGTAGGAGTAGCAAATTCAGAGGCCCTGCTGCAAGTACTGTAAGAAAATGAGCGCTGGGAGTGATCATGGCCTCCATAGAAAATTCATTGTTGTTTACTTGTTCTAGCAGCAGGCCTGTGCAGTTATGTAGACAATCCAGCATAATAAACATTCCCCTTGCTGTGAAAAGCTCCTCAAATTCAAGTCTTCCAAAAACTTTGACACTGGTGAAATAATCAACAATCACTTTGGGCTCTGGAATCAAGAATCATGTGATGACTGAGGCAAAATCATAACTTTAAATTAGCTGAAACAAGCTTTGTATAATTGTGACACAAAGGTAAGGTCAAACCAAACAACAAATCACAATAAAAATGCATGAATGTGTATGTATTACAAATTTTACAGAATTTGCTAATTTTAGATTAGTTGATTATTAAACCATGATGTGGGACAGAATAAGCATACTTCTGCCTACCTATGTGAATAAATGACAATTTCTTAGTTGACTGTAAACATAACCAATCATGTGTGAGGCTCAAGCTGTTTCAAAGGTCTGTTGTTTCAATATAGGACACTGTGAGTTGCACCAAACAACAGAACTAGGTCAGGAAAAATGTCAAAATAAACATCTGGAATCAAATAAACCATGTCAATTGGTGAAATGTACAGGTTATCAGAGCTACAGTTATCGATGAATTAGTTGTTATAAAGCGGTTGTATACTGGCTAGTGCTTCTTCATTTCAGATAGATAACGTCTGGTTTAACTCCCAGAGTTTTGGACACATTGGTCAGCGTGAACGGCATGAACAACCGTGTCTCCTGAGTCATTTTTATCTGAAAATAGTAAATATGCCACAACAGAATGCTAAAACTTTTCCAAGCCAAGGGAGTTCAGTTTCTCAATTTGGTTGATAATGAAATTGGAATAAATTTTTAATTGTCAGTGAAAATCAATGGGAAAGGGCCTAACATATTAGGAATCCCAATTTGTTTGAAATAAAGTTATGCACACTTTATAGAAGCCCCAAATCAAATTCACCAGACTATCAATTCTTGTGAATTAGCATATTTATCTTAAGCCACTCTAACGTCTCCACATACATATCTCGGGAATGAAGCAATCTACAGGTGTGGGGGTTGTTTTATCTTGGCCCTAGTGGAGAGTGGATTTCATCATTATACCTACTTTACATAATTAATTACGCCATGCTCACTTTTCCATAGAAACTTCAGTCAAATATCTCGGAAAAAAAAGCAACTGCAGGTTTTGGTTTATAATCAAATTGTATTTGTTTTAAAATGGGTATTGAAAATGAATGCGGAAGCCTTACTAATGATTGACCATTATGAAACCCAAAAAGACCTTGTACAATTGGTTCGCAACAGAGAAACATGCACACTTTATAGAAGGCTCAGCTTATTAATACTTGTGAACTAACATAACTACATTAAGCCACGCACACATCAAATATCTGAGAAACTAAGCTGCCTACAGAAGGAGTGGTTGTTTAATCTTAAATCTAGTTGAAAATGGAATTTCAGACTGGCATCTGTATTTCGTTTCCAAAAACACTTAGCTCTAGTAACGGTTTATTGTAGTGTTTGTGTGTAAGCAATTGTTTTGTTTCCATGAACAGTTTCCGAAAGCGCTTCCAGAGCTAGTCTCTGAAACGATTCATGTGGTCTAGTGGAGATATAGGGGGACATGTGGGTCAAAAGAGGAAGTTGTCTGCGCTCGACGCGGCGTAAATACTTCTCGACACATTTTCTGTTTATTCACAAATCAACATGGCTGAAAAAGGATGTTTGTGGAGCATCCAGGTATCTCAGCTTGACAGCACACACAAAAACTCTGAGGTAACCAACGTTTTTATGTACAGACGATCATATATTTCAGCGAGTGGTCGCAGACTGATGGTGCGGGAGTTTTCTCATCTTTTCTTCTTCCACCACCAAGCTACGTGTTTCCAGTGTTGTATGTACGTAAGCGTCTCCAAAACAGATCGGGGAAAAAAGTGGGGAATTGAGGAGGGGGAGCTATCTGGGGAGCTATAGTTCTCTATCTGAAAGGCCTCTGACAAGATGCTAGATTTGCCTAAATTAAACAAGCCATCCTCACTATTCTACATGAACTTCAAAGCCGGTGTCTTGTACCACCAAGAGGTATTCAAGGACCACAGTTTGAGAACCCCTAGTCAGCCTCAAGCGGCCACTCAGGGTTTGGCAGTTCAGACTCTTCATTTCACGTATCAAAAGGGAAAATGGGAGGTTGCTCCTTGCTTTCAATCTTGTTATGAAGAAAATGATGATGTAACACCAAGTTACCAGCTGCGGTATAAGCTTATTCACATTTAAAGAAACACACGTTGAAGCCAAATGCAGTTAAACTTTGCAGGAGACCCATAGGAAAAATATCAAAACAGGAGCCCTTTGACTGCAGTTAAACGTTTATTAGTCTATATTGATATGTAGTTTCTTTGGAGGACCAATAACTATTTGTTTTATAGTTTCTCTAATCTGTAAAAGCATCTGCGAAACTGGTTTTTAATCATCTTCTTTATAAAGACTGGGGACTAATCAAGAAAGTTGCAATTTGATATATTCGTATAAAATATAGTTACTCAATTAACTTGAAAACTTTTGAGCGCGTGCTGGAATAAGCAAGCAATTTATAAAAGTACATATTCAGTTGAATTAATTGCAACAAAACGTTAAATGTTTCACAAGACATCTGGGATGTTTTGCCGGTTGTTGATACAAGTTCACTTTAACATTACGTTAGCTTTAAAGCTAACGTTACCTACTGTTAGCTCTGATATACAGTACTGTGTACACCTGGATTGATGTACTTGTTTAGCCACAAGAATCTAGATAAACCACCGATCATGTCACAAAATATAAGTGTAAAGAGACCCATGTCGGAGGTTAACGTTACACCGCTTGCCTGAGATACAGAGAGCCTGTCTCGAGGTTAACGTTAACCGTTGCTTCTCTTGAGCTCTTACCTCATATTGAATGTATTGTTTCCTCCACTCCGGGGTGATATGGGCAGACAGGTGCTCGGTAAATTTCATCTTTATGAAAATGTCTTAGTGCTTTTGTCTTTAGGAGAGTCCTTGCGTCACGCTGAAGGAAAATTACCCGTGAATCATCATTGCGAGCTGAAAAGCACCGTCAGATTAACGGCTGTTTGGCACTGCTCCGTCAGACACATACTCAGCAGAAATTCTTCGCTAGTTTGCGACAACCAACACAATTTTCTCTGTAGCCCCTCTGGTAATTTTATATTTCCGAACGACGGCAGTCGTGGTTGTTAAACTGAAGGAGCTCCAGACCGTCGTTTCCTCTGCCTATCCGACGCTGAACCTCCTGCCGCCGCCATCATGGTCGCTCTGTGACGTCACTGTGCGTCAATGTCATAAATGATGTTGTCAAGCATAAATGTAGCTTAAAAAATAAGTGAAGACAGCAGAATATAGAGGTAGGTTTGCTGAGAGCAGCAGACACTAAACCAAAACCACCCACTTTAACCTTTGTATTCATGTTTCTTTAAATGGCTTATCGTTACTATTGATACGCCTATCTGAGACTGAAAGGAGATTTGTCAATGGTCCAAAGCTCATTCTCCAAAGCAGCCAAGTTAACCCTGTTTTTATATAGTAGTATAGATGAGTAGTTAAATAAAACTGTAATAATTTTAATTTAATTTTATATTAATTTAATATAAAATATACCTGTGTATTTCTCAAGATAATCTGAATTTTTTGTTGACTCTTCTCCTGTATTGTATGCCATTATCACATTTACTTTGATTCATTTTCAAAATTAGTATTCTATGAAGTGTTTTTCAATTAAATGTATTTCAATTAATTATTTATCTACTAAAAAGACAGAACAACGGAGACTAAACATTGTTAGAGCTAACATGTGGCACCCATTTTAAGACAAATAACACCGTATATCTCAAAGTTTGCTATATAAAACAAGTCAGAGAGAGAAATAAAAAAATTTTAAACCGTGAGAAACTCGGACATGAATGTTCTCCTTGGATGTCAGCTTAGGTAAACAAAGGGGATAGCGCGCTCTAAAAAATAGCTGTGCTAAAATAACCTAATTTGGATAAATTTGGTAACCCAGCGATAGGTCAAAATTTGAACCGACCTAGCATTGGGTTATTTTAACCCAGCACTGGGTTGAGTAATTTTTTGACCCCGCATTGGAACCCAATGCTAGATTGTTCCATTTTTGATCCAGCACATTGGGTTACATTTTTGACTCAACATGCTGTTTTTTTTATTTTTTACATTTCTGATTCAGAACTGTTATATCAGTTAGAAAATAGTTTCAATAATAACAATAATTAAGATATTCAAAATCATATTAACAATAATAAGACATGAATAGTCAAATAATGAAGATTTATTATTAACAAAATAGTACATACAAAAATAAAAAAATCTATTGCAATGAAAAAACAACAATATAAAATGTATACATTTTGATACAATGCAATACAATTTTACTTTCACAAGTATTTAATTTATTTCATCCACAGAAACTAAATTGCATATAAGATCCAATGTTATGGGATGCATTCAGCTTGACAATACCCACACAGTTGGCGACCCGAGAGTGATTCCATCCCTGGAAGTTCTTACACCACAGTCTGCAGAAAATCCCAGACTGGGGCTCGCAGCTTGGGATAGTGAACGTCTAAAACACAAGAAAAAGACGGACAGCTGTCAACATTTGATCAAGCTGATAATAACACCCCTTCATATCTGCCAACAAAAAACCTTGGAGTGAGATTTTGTCAGGGGTGATCAAAATTATGCCGTGTATGCGGCCACACAAGTTGGTGGCACAGATATCAGAGAATTGGAATTAATTTGTTATTGTACCCTAAATTCTGGTTGTTTGTGGGGCACTCTGAAGCTGTTGATAGGGTCAGAGATGGAAATTATTGGTTACATTCTGTGAAGCAGATATAGCTGAAGGTTTATCAACGCCCGAAAATTATGGATTACGTAGATGTGATTTCCTGCATTTTAGTGGATTTATGGGTGGTCTGCTAAAGATGTGCAATACCTGAACCTTTTCTGAATTATGTGCGGCATAATGAATTGTAGGGCCTTCTAGAGTTGAGCTGAACATTCAACCATAAAACTATTATTGTGCCTAAATGACTGCCTATGTACTGTACCACAATAAAGTTATATACATAGAACAGTGTTTTGACCTAGGTTTGACCTAGGTAGGTTGATTAATATTTTGATTAGAATGGCATTAAACTAATTCTATGAATATCTATATTCTTAAGAGCACCGATTTAGAGAAAGAGATTCTTCATTCAAACCCTTCCACAACATAACAAATAATGTGCAACAAATAAAGTACTTAAACAGTACAACTATTTCAAGTAATAAACATATTAAAGCATTACAAAAATAACAAAAAAATAAGGTATGCAGATCAAAAGCTGGATAAAGTCCTTGTCTATGATCTGTGAGCATTGTTATACTGGCCTGTGACCTTCTTGGAGGCCTTGATGATATCTGAAGGGGCTCCCATTTAAAGCAGGGTTGCAGATTGGCCATCTTTATGGTCATTATTGATGACAGGGCGCCATCCAATGCTAGGCTGTTTCTTCTCTTGGTTTTGTTTAACCAACTGAAAACACCCTCTCAGCATATGCGATTCTTTGGCTCTGGTCACCAATGGAAAGTGCAGCACAATGGAAAAAACATAACTGGATTTTTGATTGATTAATACTGTAAGTATACTGTAGATTGATATATTAACAAAGTAAAGATAAAACATCTGCATAATTTGCAACATGTATGACACATATGCATGCAACAATTTTAAACAACACCACAATTTTATTTTATTTTATTTAGGGCAATTTTATACACGCCACACCTACCAAAAGAAAAGAGAAAAAAATGTTTACCTTATGTTTCCAGGTTTCCATTTCAGCCCAGAAAATTTCCATTGTTGTTTCGTCTTGCAGGGATGTCTGGTCAGTTAAAAACTCCTCACCCAGAAGATCATGCTCCTCTGCTCCATGGAGGGGATGGGGAAAGCTATTTGTGAAAATAGAGTTACAAGTATATTGTCATCAACCAGCAGTAATTCATACCCATCTTTTAGGAGAAGACACATAATAATAGCTCATGTGTTGTTTTAGAGTGTACATACTTCATCATAAAATGCAGGGTATTTGTGATCATTTGATTAGACAATAATTAGAGAAAAAAAACTAACCTTTCAACAAAGTACAGGATATATTCAATGTCACTTTCAGCCCTCTGCCGAATGTCTACGAATTTAGCATGTTTGATCAATGGCTCTTCCAGTGGCCACTATTTAAGTGCATAGTCCACAGCATGTGTCAAGAAACACAACACAACTTCATGGAATAAATCCACCTGCTGTGGTGTGATACCACCCTCATCAAAGAATCTGTTAAGTTTAGCCCTGGTTGTGAACCCAATGTTCAACTTCCTTCCTGTAACAGACACAACATATCAGGTTAACATAAATGGTTAAACAAGGTGATGTGGCAATATATAGCTAGACAAATTTGGTAGGAAGCTCACGGTTAATGAAAAGTACTGCACCAAACCTTACTAGGTTTGTACTCATGAAGTGGCAAAAGGCAAGGTACAAGGCTAAATATCACATTGTTGATCAGAATCAGAGCGTCACGGTGGCGCAGTGGGTAGCACGGTCGTCTCACAGCAAGAAGGTTGCTGGGCATTTCTGTGTGGAGTTTGCATGTTCTCCTCGTGATCGCGTGGGTTTTCTCCGGGTGCTCCGGTTTCCCCATAAGTCCAAAGACATGCGGTATAAGTGAATTGAGAAAAAACAATTGTCCATAGTGTTAAAGTGTGAATGAGTGTGTGAATGTTTCCCAGCGATGGGTTGCGGCTGGAAGGGTGTCCGCCGTGTAAAAACATATGCCAGAGAGTTGGCAGTTCATTCCGCTGTGGCGACCCCGCAAGGGAAGAAAGCCAACATGAAGATGAATAAATGATCAGAATCATAATAGTCAAACACTAACCTGGTAAATGGTTAGCCTTTTCACTAGGCAATTTCACTAGGCTCCTCATGGCCCTGCAGAGTTGCTGGAACCATAAACTCGGAACATAGCTTGGGTATGAATTTGCATAAAACATACGCCAGATGAGTTTCCGTTGTGGTGAACCTGAAACGGACAAAGTCGCCAAGAAGATGGATGGATGGATGAATGGACTTCAAAACTCCAGCATACTTTAGGTTGGAATTAATCTGATTAAAAACATCAGACACCTGGTAAGAAGGTTTTAATATACTGTATAATTATAAATACAGTAACAAAAAATAAAATAAAAACCATACCAAAATTTCTCACGAAATTGTGTGAATATTGATTTAAACATACTCACTGAAGTTTGAGTAAAGCTGGAGACTAAACGTAAGTGATAGCTGATCTGAAAATCACATGAGATTTTGTAAATCAAATCAAGACTTTCCGACTAGTTTTTTAGATAAAGTGTTTTGAACCATGTAAATAAAGTGTGTTTTTTAAGGAACCAAAATATAATCTTTCTTTGTTATGGACTCTTAACAAATAATCAAGTTCTTAAAAACGAAAGAGCACAGGGGTAGTTTATGGTTTTGATAGATTTAAGATGCAAACTCTCATTTTAAACATATAAAACCCTATTTAGAAAGTACACACAGAGGCAATTAATTGCAGGAAGAATCAGATAAAAGGTCCTTCGTCATGTCAGAATTATCAGCTACCTTTTTCCCAGTTAGAAAATCTACTCCTGTTGTCTCATGAGATTAAATTTTTTTCCTGACTAGGAACTCATGTGGAAGAGAATATGAACAAAAAATGTATACATTGTTAAAGATCATAACATTATTTTACACTAATTGTAATTATTTAACACTAATCTGGTTGCTGCCTTCTTAGAAAAAAAACATCCTGGAACTCATAGGAAGTAAAAGTAATCTCTGTGGAGTAAGTAGTGGTTTTGAGACATTGTGCTATGAATCTGCATGAAGTTAGATCTCTCACTGATGTTTCTGCTACAAAAGCTTATAATGAGAATGTAGGTCTGTGGTCTCAAACTTAATTCCTGGAGAGCTGCAGCCCATGCAGTGTAGCTGGTCTCTGGGCTGCAGAGTGGCTTTTGCTGATATACCGGCAGACAGAAAGCACAAAAAAGCTCAACACTGACATCTTGTTTTAGCTCACTGTTGTTACATGTAATCTATTTTATTAACTTGGTTTAATTGAAGCAAATAATTAAATCAATAAAAGTTCATAAGTGTATTTTATTAACTTGATAAAATTAGTCTTTACTAAATAAAATTTAGCCACTGAAAAAAATTACTTCCTACTTGAAGCACATCAGAAATACTCAGGATGACCACGAACCCCTGATAGAGTGGGCTCTCAACTGCAGGGGGCAAGGGACATCATACGCTGTGTATGTGGTAGAGATGGTTTCTATCGCCTGCTGTCCTCCAAAGCATACAAAGAGCTGATCAGAACTTCTAAGGGTCCAAGTCCTTTCAACATATATCCCCAGTGCTCGAACTGGGCAATTAGGACCAGGGGCTGGTGCTGCCTCCTCTCTGGGCAGAGCTTTGAGGTACACTACCTGAGTTTTGAAGGGGATGGTAGGAACCTTGGGCACATATCCAGGCCTGGGATTAAGAGTAACATGACTATCACCAGGTCCAAACTTTATGCAGGTCTGGGCGACAGAGAGTGCCTGCTGATCCCCTACCCGTTTAATCGAGGCTAACGTGGTTAGGAGTGATGTCTTAATTGAGAGAAATTTAAGTTCTACTGATTCAAGCGGCTTGAATGGAGGACCTTGAACTCCTCTAAGGACAATGGAAAGGTCCCAGGAGGGAACTAAGGATGGCCTAGAGGGTCTAACCCTTCTGGCCCAACCGTTAACTCGTGTCGTCCCAATGTGTTGCCTTCAACCAGAAGGAGGTAGGCTGAAATCAAGGCGATGTAAACTTCAGGGTGTATGGAGACAGTCCTTGATTAAGACCCTCTTGAAGGAAGGTAGCATGAGTTCAGGGGGCAGCTGCTCAGGTCTACTTAGCGAGAGTGACACCAGTTGACGATCCGAATACGAATTGCTGGCATAACAGGCCCTAGTAGAGGTAGCTCTGGCAAGGCACAGTGTTTTACCACAGAGCATAGGATTAACTGGGGGTCTTCGGTGGGTTGATTTGCCAGCAATGAAGATTCCAGAAAATTGTGTCCACATCCCTGGGTCAGAAGGAGAACTGGCCAGGGAGGGTCTGTCACAAGGGAGCAGAGTTCTACGAACCAAGGTCAGTTGGACCGATAAGGTGCCACCACTAGGACCTCTACCTCGTCCTCCCTGATCTTGTACAGGAGGGGTGCAAGGAGGCTCTCTGGGGGAAACGTATATTGGCATTTCTTCTTGGGCCAGCAATGCACCAGTGCATCTATCCAGAGAGGAGCCTGGGACAAAGCGTAGAACAGCTGGCATTGTGGTGGCGAACAGGTCTACCTCTGCTATATAAAGCGTTCCCAGATAAGCTGGACTGCAAGGGGTTGGAGTCGCCATTGGAGTCGGTGTTTTCCATCCACTGTCTGATTCAACCTGCCAGATATGAACTGCAACTAGGGACAGGCCCCAATGCTGACTCCAGAAGAGCAGTCTGCAAGAGATAGCCGACAAATGGGGCGAGCGTATCCCTCCTTGTCGATTGATATACGCCACCGCCGCCGTGTTGTCTGTCCTGACCAACACATGATGTCTTTGCAGCATTCTCCTGAAGTGTTTCACTGCAAGGAACACTGCACATAGCTCTAGGCGATTTATGCTCCAGGAAGCGTGTTTCTCGGTCCAGAATCATGAGATTTTGCGATTCCGGCTTACACCACCCCACCCAGTCTTTGAAGCGTCGGTAGTTACTAATAAGAGCCTGGCACGGAGGAAACGAACATTTTTCCAAAGACGCAGGTGGAGGCAGCAACAAGATGTCACATTCACCTTCTGTCATCCTGGATGCCATGCTCGCGATGGAACTCGGAACTTGAGTCAAAGCTAGAGTGGTCTCATATGTAATAAGCTGAGCGGAATAATCGCTGCCGGGAAGCCATTTTCCCCAGGAGCCTTTGGAAGTTTTTCAGAGGGACCACTAATTTTGTGCAGACTCTGCGTGCTGCCTTCAGCAGGCTCAGGGCGCGCTCTAGAGAGAGGCATGCTCGAATGTTCAACGAGTTTAGCTCCATACCCAAAAAATATATGGTTTGGCCAGGGTTTAGACGGCTCTTTTCTGAGTTGATCCGAAGCCCCAGACGGCTGAGGTGGCATAAGACCCTGTCTCTGTGGCGAATCAACTGGGACTGACCAACCTCACTTTAAGAGGAGCCTTTTAAGTTTGGGTCAGTTCCCGATGCATTTCTGGGAAGAACGGGATAGGATGCGGCTGTGGGGTATCATCCCGGCGCGACCCCAGCCTGGAGATCTCAGGTGCTGGACCTCCAACTCAATTTCTATGGCAGCCCGGGTAAGCAACTCAGCAATCTCTTCTGCAGCACAATCTGCCGTCACGTCACCCCAGAGGTGGAGAACAATGTACCGTCTCCTTCGGGAGATGCATCGTCTCTCTCTGATGCAGTCGTGGAGATCGCATCATCAGGCGCACAGGCAGGACATCATACGATAGCGGAGGCACCGGGGGAGCATGCTCCCACAAGACCCTGCTCGAGTCCTTTGTGCGCCGGAGACATACACTCGTCGACCCTTGCAGGCAGGAGCCACAAAGCCTCCGGTGGAAGCCTGAAAATACGTCAACCTCGCCTTAAGTGCACTGCCGGACAGAACTGTGCAATCAACACAGTCTGATCCCTCAATCGCTGCCTCAGTGTGTCTATGCCCAAGACAACTGAGGCATTGATCGGGGCTATCCGTCAATTTGATCGATCCACCGCATCCGATAGACTTGCACAGTCTCAACATGTTTGAAACATGCTACAAACAGTCGACTGGCAAGACAAATGTTCTACTAAGAAAAGGAGACTTACTTGTTGGTGAAAGGCAGTGAAAGAGCTTGGAAGTCTGAGGGAAAGTCTGAGTCTGAGAGAAGTCTGGGGTGTGCAGTGGTTCCTGCCTCTGGATGCTTCCGAAAAACCTCGCTGGTTGCCATCGACTCACCAGATTTCCAATAATCCACACAAGGTATTATCCAACTGTTTTCTGTGGTTGTCTCTCACTGAGTCGCTCGCATGTCGAGAGTAGGCTCCTGGAAAAAAACTGATTGTTTTGGTCATCACAAGACCATCAGTGTGTTCACTCATTGGCATCTTGAAATAGTGTGGAGAGAGTAGAGCATTCCTAACGGAGCTTCCCATAGTTGTCATAAGTTGCTGTGACCGACTGATGGGGAACATCAGTTGACTTCTTCAAATGTCTCTCCATGGCATTCCCTCTGCACTTTACTCTGGCCTACCAAATAAGGCTGTGCCGAAGCTGCAGAATGTGGCTGCTATAGTTATGTTCTGCACATCTAAAGCCAAGCACACATAAACATATACTCAAAGATCTACACTGGCTCAAAATCAGGCGACAGAATGATTTTAAAGTTCTTCTTTTTACATACAAAACCTTAAACAACCTGGCATCTTGATACCTATGTGATCTTATCCTGCTTCTGCTCAAGAACCCTTATGGTTGAGAAAGCCTTTTGTTTAATAGTCCCTGTGCTTTGGAACAAGCTCCAGAAAACTATTTGTTACAGTGCCTGAAACCTTTCTTTTCAAGCAGACTGAGTCTATGACAGATTTAATTTATTTTTCCTATATGTCAGATCTCAGATTTGTAATTTTAAACCTTTATTTTAGCATTACCATGTTTTAGCACCTCTGCTCCTTGTCTTATTCTGCATTTGTAAACCGTTTTTTCCTTAATGTTATTCAGTTTTTTGTGAGTGTATGGTGACCTAAATATATTTTATTATTATTATTATCTATCCATCCATCCGTTAATTATCTTTTCAGCTTTTCCCTTTCGGGCTTGCCCCAGGGGAATGAACCGCCAACTATTCCAGTATGTGTTTTACACAGCAGATGCCCTTCCAGCCGCAACCCATTGCTGGGAAACATTCACACACACTCATTCACATTCGAACTCTATGGAGAATTGTTTTTTCTCAATTCACTTATTTTGCATGTCTTTGGTCTTGTGGGGGAAACCGGAGCACCCGGAGAAAACCCACGCGATCGTGGGGAGAACATGCAAACTCCACACAATGCCAACCGACTCAGCCGAGGCTCAAACCAGCGACCTTCTTGCTGTGAGATGACCCTGCTACCCACTGCGCCACCGTGACGCACTATTATATTATTCATTCGTTCATTCATTCATCTTCATGTCGGCTTTCTTCCCTTTTGGGGTCGCCACAGTCTCTGGCATATGTTTTACACAGCGGATGCCCTTCCAGCTGCAACCCATTGCTGGGAACACACACACACATTCACACTTTAACACTATGGACAATCGTTCTTACTCAATTCACTTATACCGCATGTCTTTGGACTTGTGGGGAAACCGGAGCACCCGGAGAAAACCCACGCGATCATGGGGAGAACATGCAAACTCCACACAGAAATGCCAACCGACCCAGCCGAGGCTCAAACCAGCGACCTTCTTGCTGTGAGACGACCGTGCTACCCACTGCACCACTGTGACGCCTCTATATTATATTATATTATATTATATTATATTATATTATATTATATTATATTATATTATATTATATTACATTATATTATATTATATTATATTATATTATATTATATTATATTATATTATATTATAGAAATCCAGGGTGACCCAGACAAACACCTAACTGACGTTAGCAGCTTGTCTATCTTTTTCTTCATCAATGGTGTAAGAACTGGAACTGATTAAGGTCTCCATTCTTCATGAACTCCGTAGAGCGGCTCAATCTTCACAAACAAGCCAAATGATATTGGGGTCTCAGTTGCGAGATTATTTCAATCTCCTTCAAGAAGTCATTCCTGTAAAAGTTAACTTTTTGAGGAAAGGTTATAATGTCCTAAAAAGGTTGTGGAAAATCTGAAAAGCATAAGGCAGTGCTCCTCAGAAACAAAAATACCATCCTTCCCCCCGGTCGATCACTCAACGTATGTTGATGAACACATCAAGGGCAAATCACATACCATCTAACAATGCTGCTGTATTCCAGGGTCTACACATCAGAGTTCAGAGAGAATGTAAGGCAGTTTATTTGTTATTTATTTAATGAGTGTTTTATGACCCTAGTCATGTGACCAGTTCATGACCGCACTTGTCCCATTCATGACCCTATTATGTCACCAGCCCGTACTCCTTCCACCCCTCCCTTCAAGGAAAAATATGTGTCACTTTAGGGATGTATATATATATAAAATGGAGATTAATTTCAGTGTGTGCGTGTGTGTGTGTTTTGTGAAAAAGTGTTCAGAGAGATGACAAAGTTTAGCTCAGCTAAAGCCTCACCTGCATCTGCTGAGGGATGGGGTGATAGGACGGTGAGCGTGATGGTTAGTGTGATGTTAGCTCAGAGTTTGTGACTTAGCTCACAGCATGGGTGCAACTCAGAATTTTACAACTTGGCCCAGATGCCTGTTCAAAGCACAGGGTACAACTTGGAAGGGCTATCGTAAAACAGACTTTTCCTGGATTGACAAATTTTCCGATTGGCTGAGATCAACAATGCTACATTCCCCTATCAGTCAAAACCCTCACTTTGTGTTTGATGTCACTTTAGGGATGTTCCAAAGCTAAATCACACAGGGATTATAGGCTCTGTACCAATTTAACTAGTGTGTGATGCAGGATATACTGCTGTAAAGATGTCAGGATATACTGCTGTAAAGATGTCAGGATATACTGCTGTAAAGATGTCAGGATATACTGCTGTAAAGATGTCAGGATATACTGCTGTAAAGATGTCAGAATATACTGCTGTAAAGATGTCAGGATATACTGCTGTAAAGATGTCAGGATATACTGCTGTAAAGATGTCAGGATATACTGCTGTAAAGATGTCAGGATATACTGCTGTAAAGATGTCAGGATATACTGCTGTAAAGATGTCAGGATATACTGCTGTAAAGATGTCAGGACATACTGCTGTAAAGATGTCAGGATATACTGATGTAAAGATGTCAGGATATACTGCTGTAAAGATGTCAGGATATACTGATGTAAAGATGTAAGGATATACTGCTGTAAAGATGTCAGGATATACTACTGTAAAGATGTCAGGACATACTGCTGTAAAGATGTCAGGATATACTGCTGTAAAGATGTCAGGATATACTGCTGTAAAGATGTCAGGATATACTGCTGTAAAGATGTCAGGACATACTGATGTAAAGATGTAAGGATATACTGCTGTAAAGATGTCAGGATATACTGCTGTAAAGATGTCAGGACATACTGCTGTAAAGATGTCAGGATATACTGCTGTAAAGATGTCAGGATATACTGATGTAAAGATGTCAGGATATACTGCTGTAAAGATGTCAGGACATACTGCTGTAAAGATGTCAGGATATACTGCTGTAAAGATGTCAGGATATACTGCTGTAAAGATGTCAGGATATACTGCTGTAAAGATGTCAGGACATACTGATGTAAAGATGTCAGGATATACTGCTGTAAAGATGTCAGGATATACTGCTGTAAAGATGTCAGGATATACTGCTGTAAAGATGTCAGGATATACTGCTGTAAAGATGTCAGGATATACTGCTGTAAAGATGTCAGGATATACTGCTGTAAAGATGTCAGGATATACTGCTGTAAAGATGTCAGGATATACTGCTGTAAAGATGTCAGGACATACTGATGTAAAGATGTCAGGACATACTGCTGTAAAGATGTCAGGATATACTGCTGTAAAGATGTCAGGATATACTGCTGTAAAGATGTCAGGATATACTGCTGTAAAGATGTCAGGACATACTGCTGTAAAGATGTCAGGATATACTGCTGTAAAGATGTCAGGACATACTGATGTAAAGATGTCAGGATATACTGCTGTAAAGATGTCAGGATATACTGCTGTAAAGATGTCAGGATATACTGCTGTAAAGATGTCAGGACATACTGATGTAAAGATGTCAGGATATACTGCTGTAAAGATGTCAGGATATACTGCTGTAAAGATGTCAGGATATACTGCTGTAAAGATGTCAGGATATACTGCTGTAAAGATGTCAGGATATACTGCTGTAAAGATGTCAGGATATACTGCTGTAAAGATTTAGGATATACTGCTGTAAAGATGTCAGGATATACTGCTCTAAAGATGTCAGGACATACTGATGTAAAGATGTCAGGATATACTGCTGTAAAGATGTCAGGATATACTGCTGTAAAGATGTCAGGATATACTGCTGTAAAGATGTCAGGATATACTGCTGTAAAGATGTCAGGACATACTGATGTAAAGATGTCAGGATATACTGCTGTAAAGATGTCAGGATATACTGCTGTAAAGATGTCAGGACATACTGCTGTAAAGATGTCAGGACATACTGATGTAAAGATGTCAGGATATACTGCTGTAAAGATGTCAGGATATACTGCTGTAAAGATGTCAGGATATACTGCTGTAAAGATGTCAGGATATACTGATGTAAAGATGTCAGGATATACTGATGTAAAGATGTCAGGATATACTGCTGTAAAGATGTCAGGATATACTGCTGTAAAGATGTCAGGACATACTGCTGTAAAGAATTCAGGATATACTGCTGTAAAGATGTCAGGATATACTGCTGTAAAGATGTCAGGATATACTGCTGTAAAGATGTCAGGACATACTGCTGTAAAGATGTCAGGATATACTGCTGTAAAGATGTCAGGATATACTGCTGTAAAGATGTCAGGATATACTGCTGTAAAGATGTCAGAATATACTGCTGTAAAGATGTCAGGATATACTGCTGTAAAGATGTCAGGACATACTGATGTAAAGATGTCAGGATATACTGCTGTAAAGATGTCAGGATATACTGCTGTAAAGATGTCAGGATATACTGCTGTAAAGATGTCAGGACATACTGATGTAAAGATGTCAGGATATACTGCTGTAAAGATGTCAGGATATACTGCTGTAAAGATGTCAGGACATACTGATGTAAAGATGTCAGGATATACTGCTGTAAAGATGTCAGGATATACTGCTGTAAAGATGTCAGGATATACTGCTGTAAAGATGTCAGGATATACTGCTGTAAAGATGTCAGGATATACTGATGTAAAGATGTCAGGATATACTGCTGTAAAGATATCAGGATATACTGCTGTAAAGATGTCAGGATATACTGCTGTAAAGATGTCAGGATATACTGCTGTAAAGATGTCAGGATATACTGCTGTAAAGATGTCAGGATATACTGCTGTAAAGATGTCAGGACATACTGATGTAAAGATGTCAGGATATACTGCTGTAAAGATGTCAGGATATACTGCTGTAAAGATGTCAGGATATACTGCTGTAAAGATGTCAGGACATACTGATGTAAAGATGTCAGGATATACTGCTGTAAAGATGTCAGGATATACTGCTGTAAAGATGTCAGGATATACTGCTGTAAAGATGTCAGGATATACTGATGTAAAGATGTCAGGATATACTGATGTAAAGATGTCAGGATATACTGCTGTAAAGATGTCAGGATATACTGCTGTAAAGATGTCAGGACATACTGCTGTAAAGAATTCAGGATATACTGCTGTAAAGATGTCAGGATATACTGCTGTAAAGATGTCAGGATATACTGCTGTAAAGATGTCAGGACATACTGCTGTAAAGATGTCAGGATATACTGCTGTAAAGATGTCAGGATATACTGCTGTAAAGATGTCAGGATATACTGCTGTAAAGATGTCAGAATATACTGCTGTAAAGATGTCAGGATATACTGCTGTAAAGATGTCAGGACATACTGATGTAAAGATGTCAGGATATACTGCTGTAAAGATGTCAGGATATACTGCTGTAAAGATGTCAGGATATACTGCTGTAAAGATGTCAGGACATACTGATGTAAAGATGTCAGGATATACTGCTGTAAAGATGTCAGGATATACTGCTGTAAAGATGTCAGGACATACTGATGTAAAGATGTCAGGATATACTGCTGTAAAGATGTCAGGATATACTGCTGTAAAGATGTCAGGATATACTGCTGTAAAGATGTCAGGATATACTGCTGTAAAGATGTCAGGATATACTGATGTAAAGATGTCAGGATATACTGCTGTAAAGATATCAGGATATACTGCTGTAAAGATGTCAGGATATACTGCTGTAAAGATGTCAGGATATACTGCTGTAAAGATGTCAGGATATACTGCTGTAAAGATGTCAGGATATACTGCTGTAAAGATGTCAGGACATACTGATGTAAAGATGTCAGGATATACTGCTGTAAAGATGTCAGGATATACTGCTGTAAAGATGTCAGGATATACTGCTGTAAAGATGTCAGGACATACTGATGTAAAGATGTCAGGATATACTGCTGTAAAGATGTCAGGATATACTGCTGTAAAGATGTCAGGATATACTGCTGTAAAGATGTCAGGATATACTGCTGTAAAGATGTCAGGACATACTGCTGTAAAGATGTCAGGATATACTGCTGTAAAGATGTCAGGACATACTGATGTAAAGATGTCAGGATATACTGCTGTAAAGATGTCAGGATATACTGCTGTAAAGATGTCAGGATATACTGCTGTAAAGATGTCAGGACATACTGATGTAAAGATGTCAGGATATACTGCTGTAAAGATGTCAGGATATACTGCTGTAAAGATGTCAGGATATACTGCTGTAAAGATGTCAGGATATACTGCTGTAAAGATGTCAGGATATACTGCTGTAAAGATGTCAGGATATACTGCTGTAAAGATTTAGGATATACTGCTGTAAAGATGTCAGGATATACTGCTCTAAAGATGTCAGGACATACTGATGTAAAGATGTCAGGATATACTGCTGTAAAGATGTCAGGATATACTGCTGTAAAGATGTCAGGATATACTGCTGTAAAGATGTCAGGATATACTGCTGTAAAGATGTCAGGACATACTGATGTAAAGATGTCAGGATATACTGCTGTAAAGATGTCAGGATATACTGCTGTAAAGATGTCAGGATATACTGCTGTAAAGATGTCAGGACATACTGATGTAAAGATGTCAGGATATACTGCTGTAAAGATGTCAGGATATACTGCTGTAAAGATGTCAGGATATACTGCTGTAAAGATGTCAGGATATACTGATGTAAAGATGTCAGGATATACTGATGTAAAGATGTCAGGATATACTGCTGTAAAGATGTCAGGATATACTGCTGTAAAGATGTCAGGACATACTGCTGTAAAGAATTCAGGATATACTGCTGTAAAGATGTCAGGATATACTGCTGTAAAGATGTCAGGATATACTGCTGTAAAGATGTCAGGACATACTGCTGTAAAGATGTCAGGATATACTGCTGTAAAGATGTCAGGATATACTGCTGTAAAGATGTCAGGATATACTGCTGTAAAGATGTCAGAATATACTGCTGTAAAGATGTCAGGATATACTGCTGTAAAGATGTCAGGACATACTGATGTAAAGATGTCAGGATATACTGCTGTAAAGATGTCAGGATATACTGCTGTAAAGATGTCAGGATATACTGCTGTAAAGATGTCAGGACATACTGATGTAAAGATGTCAGGATATACTGCTGTAAAGATGTCAGGATATACTGCTGTAAAGATGTCAGGACATACTGATGTAAAGATGTCAGGATATACTGCTGTAAAGATGTCAGGATATACTGCTGTAAAGATGTCAGGATATACTGCTGTAAAGATGTCAGGATATACTGCTGTAAAGATGTCAGGATATACTGATGTAAAGATGTCAGGATATACTGCTGTAAAGATATCAGGATATACTGCTGTAAAGATGTCAGGATATACTGCTGTAAAGATGTCAGGATATACTGCTGTAAAGATGTCAGGATATACTGCTGTAAAGATGTCAGGATATACTGCTGTAAAGATGTCAGGACATACTGATGTAAAGATGTCAGGATATACTGCTGTAAAGATGTCAGGATATACTGCTGTAAAGATGTCAGGATATACTGCTGTAAAGATGTCAGGATATACTGATGTAAAGATGTCAGGATATACTGCTGTAAAGATGTCAGGATATACTGATGTAAAGATGTCAGGATATACTGCTGTAAAGATGTCAGGATATACTGCTGTAAAGATGTCAGGACATACTGATGTAAAGATGTCAGATATTTTTGGTTAATTTTTAGAAAACTATTGGGAATGCATCAATTTTTAACAACATTGTACAATAAAAATTGTATAATTGTTTTTGTCTTTCGTTTTTTAATGAATATTTAGGCAACACTTTTAACCTTTGAATACTGTTGGAGATGGTTACTCTACCATGCAGAATAACACATTTGTTTTTAATAAATATCTTTTTTTTACTCACCCTTAAAGCTACAGCCTTCTCTTTCAGACGGTCTGTGAGCACACGGTAGTGCACATTCTTTCAGAGATCATTGAGACAGTGCGTGCACGCGCTCCAGCTTCTGTTGTTAAGGAGAATGACACTGTTTGCTTACACACCTAGTGTTTAGCGCAGAAACAGGGTGCTTGTTCACAAATTTTTTTTCTTACATGTGAAAAATACAGCAGTCACACAAAGTTTTTTCAACACATAAGGAACATTTTAAAACTAGATTTACAAAATAGGGAAATCCGTATATGTAACATATGATCAGAGACAGAGGGCCATATCAAGAATTCGCCACCATGTTCTGGTCCTCCTCCTCACTGATATGCTATAGCGTTTTAATGCAATGGCTGTTTTTAGTAAAAACACATATAATGTGTTTTTATTTGTAACCCATCACATTATTGTTTGATACTTTTATTTATTACTGCAGAGGTATACTTAACAGAGAACTCCAACTGTGCACCCTGTTTTTAAATGATAAGAAAACATATTATTCTTCTCATATTATTGCTTTCAAATTAAGCAATCAACATTTTGTGATAACCGCATGTGTTAGTTTTACATTTGTCACATGATTTAATTGTTTTACCAGTATAAAATTTTTACAAATGTGTAGTGATAAGAATTGTAGACCTTTTATTAACAAATATCTTGTTCAGATACCTACAATTTTGTACAAACATTCAGCTTTAACCATGATAACCCCTAACACTTAAAAAAAACATGTTAAAAGTTTTTTTCTCAATGCATACTTTTTCTGAACGTGGAACATGTTTTTAAAACAGACTTTTCATATTATTCTTTTTCCACATGAGAATTCCATGTTTTAAAAAAATATTAACACTCTTTTAGTTTTACATGTCTACTGTGAAGTAAAAACATAAAGGATATAATTATTTAATCCAGTCTAATGGTGTGATGAGGGCAGTCAATCAAGTTTGCCTTAAAGCTCTAAAACTCCCAATAGCTTTGATTGACACTTTCTGATTCGTATTCCTGGTTAGGTCACCCCTTTATGGGAGGAGAATTATCTGGAGCAGCTTTCAAAGCCAGATTCAGATTTCAAATCCTGGCTTTTTGTTTCTGAAATGGACCATGATAGAGAGATCTAGAGCTCTCTTCTATCATGTTGTAATCTTGGAGTAAACTTTAATGCCTTTATTTTAGAATAAACAATTCCAAATTAAGTGTGGACAATAACTCTTTACTCTTGGTTCATCTTTCATAAATTGTATGCTGGTTGAACGTAATGTATTGCATATCTACATATTAATGATAATAAATGTCATTCTTCTTTTACTGAAACACTTAAGGGTTAATGAGAATATTAACATCATTCATTCATCTTCATGTCGGCTTTATTCCCTTTCGGGGTCGCCACAGCGGAATGAACCGCCAACTCACTGGCATATGTTTTACGCAGCGGATGCCCTTCCCTGCCGCAACCCATCGCTGGGAAACATTCACACACACATTCACACTTTAACACTATGGGGCAATTGTTCTTATTCAATTCACTTATACCGCATGTCTTTGGACTTGTGGGGAAACCGGAGCACCCGGAGAAAACGCGATCACGGGGATCACGCGATCACGGGGAGAACATGCAAACTCCACACAGAAATGCCACTTGCCCCAGCCGAGCCTAGAACCAGCGACCTTCTTGCTGTGAGACGACCGTGCTACCCACTGCGCCACCGTGACGCCCATATTAACATCAAGTGTGAGTAAATATTATTAATAATTAACATTGCAATTTATTTGGCTGTGACCAAGAATAATGGTAAAGATAAAATGAATTATGGAGTCAGATATACGAATGTATGCAAATTATTAAAAATCTTTTAAGAACTGTTTCAAGACAGAATATGTGAGCCTTCCGTCACAACTCATATTCATTTTAGGTCGGCACCTGGACTCTACAACTCCATATCTGTCCAACGGATCACTTTCACTTTTACATTCACTTCACTTTCACTTTGAAGCACTTAACACGTTTAAACTATATCATATATAAACATGCTTTAGCATTATTAAAAGTGACATTTTTCACTCTTGATAAGTGAGAGAATAAAGAACATTTATTATTTAAGGGTAAAATTCTATATAAAAATGTCATTATGAAACAATCTTAGATGACATCAACATTAGAAAAAGTTTAACACATTTTTTAAAGTGAAATAATTAGCTGTCTGCCAGAAACGATGCATATACAAAATATTTCTTTCCCAATCTTCTATTACACATCAAATGTCGGACGTTTTTAAACAGGGAGTAAACAAAAGGGGTTAATCATTTAACCGGCGTACAGTACATAGTCAAACAAAATGATATCCCTTTGTCTGTATGTGTGATGAGGAGTGATCTGGGGTAGATGCGGGTACAAAGTTTAAACTAAAAAAGTGAGGTAAGCTTGATTTCAACTTTGAACAAGAATAGTTTATAAAACACATCAAACTATCAACACGACATTATCAAGCCACTAACCTTCACCACGCTACAGTGTTTTTCTAACCAACAAACATCTCTGTAAACCTTTTAGGAAGCAGTTATGAGGTGTCTTCTAATGTTTATGAATAAAATGGAAGCTTTTTTTTTACTAAGATATGAAAACTAGAATCTTTTCACAAATAAATGAAATAATTTTTTCATTCATTTACTATTTTAAAGATCTTTACATTTTATCCATAATAAAAAAAGATTACTTTTTCCAACATAAACATCAGTAAACAAAGAATTCTCTAGACTTTTTACCAACTACTCAACATGTTTTTGTTTATGTATAAGCAGGGAGCATGGAGGCTGTACTCGCCACCTCGAAGGCTGAACGGTTTCACACATACGGCTTCATTGAGAGTCCTAAAAAAATGTGCCTTTAGCCACTGGGGAAAGGTCTTTTAGAGAGAAGATAGCATAGATGGAACTAGCCAGAGCAAAACATTTCAAGAGTTAGTCTTTCGGGGAACTGCTTGGCCCTCCGGTGCCCGGGGTCATAAAAGATTTAGCCGGTAGTGCCTCATAGAGGACACACACGTGGACAGAACGTAGGAATACTCCACTTACTCTACTACCCCTGTTGCCAAGAAGCTAGCAAGAACATTTTGAAACAGTGTTTTGAATTAAAGATTAGTGGTAAAACCAAGTTGTAAAGAATATTGATGTTAAATATTTGTATTGACAATCTCATAGTTGTTGATCATATGTACAAAAATCTCTAAATCTGAACGTTGACATATTTAATTAAAGTTTTTTAGTATGAAAAATCAGTTGCATCCTTTGATTTAAAAAAAATCTGTTCAGCTATCTGTAGAAAAAAACGCCGCAATAGTTTGTGTGATATAGTTTGCCTCTCTGGTAAAAGAATATTGTGATTTAAAAAAAAACATTGAATCTATATGACCTCATTTGGTTAAAACGTAGTTAAATAGAGATCTTGCAGACATCTTTTCCTCGTTAGGTAACGATTGGATATTAGTGAGGATTCCCGATGGTCCCCTCCATCTGTGATCATATATTGGACTGGATTTTATTTTATATATCTGGAAAATGTTTAAGTGTTTAAACGTTTTGTGTAACTGGTGAATTTTACATGGGTGTGAGAAAAGTGTCTTTGCTTCGATCTGAGAATGAGCTAAACAGTGGATCAGTGCGTAGCTGCATAGTGTCAATGTCTGCTTGAAAGAGTGAGGTCACTCTGAAACGATGTAATGTACAAAGAGAGAGAAACAGGAAGAGAAAGCTGGGGTGTCATCTAATAAGTTTTGGAAAAATCAAATTACTCTATGTTATATATGAAAATGAACATTCCTACATTTGAAAATACAAATTTTGTGTGTTGGCGGTGTGTTGTTTGTCAGTAGACTCCATGTGTGACATTTCGACCCCTGGTGAGTGATGCTCTTATGTAAAAGCTCTGCATTTAAGGTTACCTTCTGAAAAAAATAGTGTCAGATCAAACTATTATGGAAGTATTAATGTAGAGGGGTTAAAAGTAAACAAACTGTTTATCACAAACATGAAAAGATTTTTTAGTGTTACAATAAAGTTGAGAAAAAGTATTTTACAATAAACATTTAGTGCAAAACGTAATGGTTACTTTCGTAACCCCCTCTCCCTGAATAGGGAACGGGGACTTATGCTGGCACCGACTACATGAAGTTCCGCTAGGAGGGCTCAATTCTCTCAAAACTCTTTTCAAATTGCCAGTAAATCAGTAAATGTGCTGAAGGTCAAGTGACTTCATTGACACGTATAAAGCAATTTTGACCTGTTGTGATGCTGGAGCCATAACAAAACTTCAATCAAAACTCTTTCTCATACCGTTAAGCATAATTGTTCCCAGTTCTTTTAAGAACTACTTCTCTGTGCATTAACAATGAATAAAAAACAACATGACATCACCAGAGTGTGGATTCAATGCAAGTCTGTCATGTGCCATTTGGAACAGGACCCTGATGTGTTTAAAAGAAACAATCCTGTCAATTTATTAATCAGGTAAATCATAAACAAGTTCACTTCTAATTAAAATTCCATCATCGAATACATTCAACTGAGCATTGCATAAACTTCAAGTTAATAACAAACAAAATGTATTATCTAACTCTTTACTAGAATGTATTCTAAAAGACATCATAAAAACATTGTAATAGTAAATTATGCATATCAAAATTAAAGTTTAGGAAGTAAAAGCTACTCTAATGTTTAATGGATCTTTTAGACTTGTGTTTCTGCTGTTCTTAAATGTTTAGAAAAATCTAAAGCACCAAGGTTTGGTTGAATTCTGAACTTGGATCTCGTTGCCGGCCTGTTTTCTCTTCTTATGATCGGCATCATCGGGATATGTGTGTGTACTTTCTTGTGCAAGTGAAAGTGTCCAGTTGGCCCGATATAGAGTGACCCATACCTGGAATTTGTGCTCAGCATTTAACCCACACAAGTGCACACACACAGCAGTGAACAAACAACCCATGAACACACACGCGAAGCAGTGGGCAGCCATGGCTGCGGGGCCTGAGAGCAGTCAGGAAACTGGTGCTTTGCTCAAGAGCTCCACAGCTGTGGTTGTTGAATGTTGAAGATGAAAGAACAAGTGTTTCATCACTCACACCACCTTCAAAATCAAACCAGCGATTTTCCTTTCACAAGTTGACCTCCTTATCCACCAGACCACATCTGCCCATTTATAACATGGCTGGCACTCAAATGGCAGGCTCTGAGGGGCAGTAAACCATTGCAGAGGAGCTGGATCATGGGACACATAAGAAAGGTGAGAAAGGGAGAGGGAGAAATCGTTTACATGCAAGTTCTCCTGTCAGTCACCCTGTGTGAGCATGAGATAATATCCCGGAAGCTCTTGCTCCTAATGAACAAGTAGGTTATTTATTATAGTCTGTTCAGTGTTGCGGGGCGTCACGGTGGCGCAGTGGGTAGCACGGTCGTCTCACAGCAAGAAGGTCGCTGGTTCTAGGCTCGGCTGGGGCAGGTGGCATTTCTGTGTGGAGTTTGCATGTTCTCCCTGTGATCGCGTGGGTTTTCTCCGGGTGCTCCGGTTTCCCCACAAGTCCAAAGACATGCGGTATAAGTGAATTGAATAAGAACAATTGCCCATAGTGTTAAAGTGTGAATGTGTGTGTGAATGTTTCCCAGCGATGGGTTGCGGCAGGGAAGGGCATCTGCTGCGTAAAACATATGCCAGAGAGTTGGCGGTTCATTCCGCTGTGGCGACCCCGAAAGGGAATAAAGCCGACATGAAGATGAATGAATGTTCAGTGTTGCGCTTGCATCATTAAACAGAGGAAATGTTGGTTCTCAAATAAAAAAGAGTAAGAGGAAGATTGCAAGATATTTTTATGTGAAGCTTTTTAGCAGCCTTTAGATGTCTAAAGTGATCATAAATACAAGACTATCTTCTTCCAGTTAAGACTCCTGGATAAGATTAAAGCATACCTCCTTAAACATTGCAAGCTGTTCAAATTACTGCAGCCCGTCTACTCACACGAACTAAGAGGAGAGACCACACATTTTTCCTGTTTTATCCACACAAAAATGGCTCCCTGGGTTTTTTTTGGGTGTCATTTTAGTTGTAATGGCCTAGTTAGCCATAAAATCAAGACAAAAAAATGAATAAACAAAAAATCTAAAACGATGCAATAGAATCATTATTTCGGAACAAAAAAAGCATTTGCATCATAACGTATTTAAAAAGTAAATCAATAAAAAAGACTTAAAAGGAATAATTAATATAATATTTAACTCAGTACACATAATTTAACAATTTAGATTTAAAAAAGAATAATAAATATTTTTTTCATATTCATCCTGACCAAACTACAGCTCACCAGGTGGCGTAACGCACAAAAGTAACATGGCATTCCACCGTCCGTTAAAAAAAAGAAGAAGAGACACTTTTTCGCGCCAAACCCCTTTACCGGCGTAAACTGTCAGTACTCAGTAGCCAACACTGATTCCCTCAACCGAGCTGGCTGTTTTCCGGCGGGATTCAGGGCACGTATGGATTTCGCGCTACCTTAGAAAACAGTGCATTGTTAAAGAGACTTTCATTCTTGGGATTGATTGACTTCACGATGTGGAGTAACGTGGAGCTTCTGCAGAATGAGGACACGGGCACGGCTTGGCTCAGTAGCGAGGGAGAGCAGGAGTCCGGGAGCACGCTATATCAGGCGGAGACCCTGCTTAGGATTTACTCCTCTAAGCAGGTAACTTAAAGTTAATTGACTCTGGTCTTGAGAAGTTAACATAATGTAACCTCTTAACGAAACCAAGAGTGTCCTAGCTGCAGCCTGTAGCCCGGCGATGATCTTCAACGTAACAATAAAGTAATTAATAACGTTTTAACATAACGTGAGGTTGGTGGTAAGTTAAGTTATAACTGTTAATGCGGAGGCTTTAGGTTGAAGAGCAGCCTGTTATCGTCATGCGATTTCTAGAGGAACTTTTTGAAAACATTTGATCACGCCGTTCACCATCCGGTATTTAAGTTAAATTACATCAAAGTCGGTCTCAATCCGACATAAAAAGGAAATAACCTCTTTTATGCTAACGTTAACGTTATTACATTTTCCCCTCACGTCTTTTAGAAAGGACATTACTTCTCAAAATTAATGATGCATTTAAAGAGTTTTTTTTAGTCGGATTTAACAATTGAGGAATTGGATGAGGGGTGTTAAAACATATTGAATAAATCTCCTGGTTCTGATGACTGTGGTCAAGAAGCCGCACTTGGTTAGGCGCAGTCAAGTCTATGGCCTTGCAAAAACTAGTGATGTGTCGTTCATGAACGATTCGTTCTTTTTGAACGACTCTTTAATGTGACTCCGTAGGAACGAATCGTGTCGAAGAGGGATTCGTTCAGTGGCGCATCCGCAACAATCTTCTGCTTTTCCGAGTGTAACGCACTCATCATTAATGACAAGAGAACGAAAGGAGCCAGAGGACTCGGGGAAAGAACGAGTCTTTTCTGTTTCCGGCTCAAACTGCATCTGGTTAATATTAGGGAGCGTCACGTGACAGAAGAACGAAAGGAGCCGGAGGACTGGGAGAAAGAACGAATCTTTTCTGTTTCCGGCTGATATTGTGTTGGTTAATATTAGGGAGCGTCTCGTGACAGAAGGTCCCGGGGCCGGACTGAACTGGTTTACATCAGAGAGAAGTGATGAGAATGAATGAGACTTTAACTTAAAGACAGATCAGAGCTGAGCTGAATCAGACTAAAAGACCCAGGTAGGCTTAATTAAAATATGTTTTTTGTCTTCTAGCGTTATAGTTTGTCTTATTTGTAGTGTGATTCAGGTTTGTGTATATACTAAATGTGTTAGCGAAGAAACACAAAACATTTTATTGGTATTTTACTAAAATAAATGAAATGAACAAAATGACTCGAAAACAGATTCGTTCATTTAGCTGAATGGGACTCAGATTCGAGTCGGTGAAACGATCCGAACTTCCCATCACTAGCAAAAACATGCTGGTTACACCGGTTCCTCCCACAGAGGAGCTTTCGGCACACCCCTACTGACCAGCTTCTCAAGCTAGTCCGGTTTGAGCAAAAACAGACTCAATTAAAGCTTCAAGGAGCGATGGGAGGGGTCTCGTACGATGCGTCCGCCGGAGCGAAGGCACCGCCTCCCGGCCTCTTAAGAGTTGTTTCACTCGTTGTCAAGAGCTCGAAACAAGGTGAAAAGGCACTTTACCTCATATCCAACGTTACAGATCTTTAAACGTGAAAACGATCCTTATTGTTACACAAACAACTCGTATAAAAACAAGAGTCAGTGTCGTAAGATTAGCATAAGATTAGCATATCAATCTGTTCAGAATCACAAGATTTTCATGCTTCATTTTTTTCACGTACGTTGGATGAAGTATGTGGGAGATACAGCCACAAAAATACACAGGCAGTAGGTGGCGCTATAAGCATATCGTCTCTTAATCATAGCTATTTGGGCAGAACGGTAGGCTCGTATTTCCATACATTTTTCATGTTTTTTTTTAAGTATCCGAGTGCTACAGTATGAAATCCATTTAGCTCTACATGTTTAAAAAAGGTCAAGTTCGTTAAGGTGCCACAGCAACACCGTGTGATGAACTTCTAAGTTTTTGATTACTTTTGGTCCCAAATGCGTTAAATCACCAGACCAAAAAATCTGCTCGATATGTAAATTTTCCTGGGAGGAGTTTGTTAAATTGCGTGTTAAGCTTTTTTCGCATTTAAGGGGGCTCTGCAGAGCTGTTGTCCAAGATACAATATCAGTGACAGTGTTTAAGTATTATACTTATTGTACATGACCTTCGAACAAATTTTGGTGGGCTTTCTAACATGTACAATGGGTCAAAACAGCTAAAATGAAGATTTTGGTCACATTTAAGGTAGGGGTGCTCCGATCAGGATTTTTTCAGCCGATCACCGATCACTGAAACTGTATCTGCCGATACCGATCACAGATCACCCGATTACCGGCGTTATCTGACTTGTTCTAAGCTAAATATTTAATAAAACCATTTTTACAATAAATATTCATTACTAAAATAAAGAGAAGACAAAGTACAAATTCACAACAGAATATTTATTTTTATGCACCATTGTCATAAAAATATAAAACACATGCTTTGTTTTTCAGAACCATTTTGCTTGCTTTGGTTACAGAGTAAATTATCCTTCTTTAAATTAAAATAACTTAAACAAAAGACAGGTAATTTTTAAATGTTATTCATTTTTAGAAACACAATCATATGTAAAATTTCATTGGGTCTGTTGCATGTGCAAACATTTGGGACTTTTCATTAATGTTCAGGCCCTCAAAAGTCCCTGGAAAGAAGGAAAAGAATAATAGTAATAATAAAGATTTCGACCAATTACAATAGGGTTCTTACACCTTTGGTGCTCGACCCCTAATAACAATAATAATTTCAAGCAATTACAATAGGGTTCTTGCACCGTTGGTGCTCAACCCCTAATAATAATTTTAGCAATTACAATAGGGTTCTTGCACCGTTGGTGCTCAACCCCTAATAATAATTTTAGCAATTACAATAGGGTTCTTGCACCGTTGGTGCTCGACCCCTAATTAAAGCTGCAAGCAGCGATGTGTCCGGTGGTGCAAAGGCACCGCCTCCTAGCCTTTCAAGTTTTTTCACTTGTTGTCAAGAGCTGGAAACAAGGTGATGAGGCTTTTCACAAAGTACTGAACAATACAGAGCTTCAAATGTATAGACGTCTATATTGTTAGACAAACAACCCATATAAAAGCAAGAGTTGGTGTTATAAGATTAGCATAACATTGTCATATTAATCTGTTCAGAATCAATCAATCAATCAATCAAGTTTTTATATAGCGCTTCTTTAGCAGTTGCTTTCAAAGCAGCTTCACAAAGTCCTAGTGTGGATCAGGTAGAGTAAATAGGAGATCCCTCTATGAGGTCCCTGGGAGCCTCGCTGACTGAGGCAGGTGCTAGTCACCTCCCCAGCATAAAGAATATACAAACTTAAGATACATCGATGAAAAATTTACCAGACAGAACCTGAAATAAAACAAAACAAAGACAAAACAGAAACTAACAAATGAAGAAACATTGGTTAGAAAAATAACACAGACAACAAACAGGTGATCAGCATCAGCTGCAGGATGAGTGATAAATGATGGGGATAGGTTAGATAGGAACATTGAACCACATTGTTTTTTATTTCAACAGTGCTTATAGTGCTCAGACACCATATCTGACACCATAACTAATAAAAAATATCAAGAGTCAATTATTTGAATTCTAGATTAAACAGATATGTTTTTAATTTAGTTTTGAACCAGGAGTTTGTTCCAGAGCTTTGGGGTGTATCATCACTATAAGTGTATCATCATTAAGCATAGCAATTTGGTCATTCAATTGTTTCATGCCTTTTGGATACAATTTCAGTGACAGTGACAGTGTTAGGTTATTATACTTATTTACCATGACCTTCGAACTGATTTTGGTGTGCTTTCTTACATGTTCAATGTCAAAACAGCTAAAATGAAGATTTTTATTCACATTTGAGGGAGCGCTGTAGAGCCAATTTTTAGAGGGCAGTCACAGTGATGCATATCCTTTTGTTCAGCCTGACAAGGATTATTATGCCAGGCTGTTTTTGTTGAAATTGGATTAACTTGAACGGAGAGACAGTACAAAATATGTCAATTGTTTTTGCTTATTTTTTTAGGGTGAACATTGCTGGGGCGCCACCCCAAGACCATTGGACGTACTTCTTAGCTTTTGATAACTTTTTTTTTTCCCCTCATGCTTTATGAGTAACCTGGAGTAAGCTGGATCTGACATTTCGCCTAGGAGGAACATTTGTAATTTATACATTCCTAGACACAATTTTATATAAAATACGTAGGCCTACACTTTGTTACACCGTGATCAAGCTCGACAATGCAGCTACCCGCTTCAAATAAAATGTTGATGAGCAGTTTGTTCAGGAAAGGGTTCATTTTTCAACTCCTGATTGCGCATGCTCAAGACGCGAGCTTCCCCTGACACGCTCAGATGTGACGTCAACAAACATTGGCTTAGTAAAATTACAATTTAATCAGAAATTTTTGGAGTTTGTTCGACCTCAACCTGTATGAGACTGCACTCCGTTTCAGGGAGCGCACCATCTGACAAAAAAAAATGCATGCTGATCAGGAAGCAGGTAGGGCACAAATTCTGTGTTTTAACCCCGCTTGCTCAGAAGACACTCAGAAAGAAAAACCAGATAAAAACTTTCAATCTAGCTTCCTTTACTCATTTATCTTGAGGAGCAAAAACAACTTGTTGCAACCGATAGCAGTTATACAGGAGTGATATCAGTGTACATGATTAAAACATAAAACATTCAGAAGTAGACCATGTTTGCAAGATTGTAGCGCAGTTAGTGATGCAAGTGATATGCTGTCACTCTTGAAGGCCAGGTACAAAACTTTCTTTAGACAGAGAGCTAGCAGATAGCAAACTATTACATTTTATTTTCAAACTGACTTAACATACTTGTTTTAATAGTTGAGAAAATATATATTTTTAAAGAAGTTTTAGACCTTTTACTCTTTTTTTCATACCAAATACAACATGTAGCCATGAAATAACCTTTGCTCTTGTCTTGGCTACAAACAAACAAACAGGGAGCTGTTCTTAGGAGCCAGACTGATTATTTCATAGAATTAAGAGCAAGTTATGAATTATACAAATGTTGAATGAAATCACTCAATTGCCAAAATACACACATTTTCTTGTTCGGGTCGTTTATACATTGACTAGCGCATCGCTGGCGCCCACCCTCAGGATAAAGGTGACAAATAGGGCATTGATAGAGTTAAACCGTTCCTCCTGAAGAAGGTGAAAGTGTTTCAGTTAAATGTGTAATTGCAGAGGATTATAGTTTTGAAAATATATCTCTAGAATAGAGTCTACAATTCAAGCTATGAATGTAATTGTCTATATAGTATAATGTGTTGTTTACCTTTATGTTAAAAACATAATTACAGTATAGTTATTGTGGTTGCTCATACAAAATAAATGTAATACGAATGAAGTGTGCTTTTTTTCTTCATAAATGATTTGGTCTGGTTAGTAAATTTTTAAATCTGTGACACTTCGCCCTATAAAATCAAGTTTATTACAGGTCAGGTTGACTAGTGAGAAGATCTTTGTGGCAAAAAAAAATTTGAATGTGCATTTGAAATGCCTTAGTTTTGAACTAAAGATAGTTCTATACAAGGCCGCATTGTTTCTCGTGAGCAGTGCTGCTAGTCTCGTTGTGTGATGTATATCGTAGTCTGGATCAGTTCTCAAGCTGCTGTTTATTTCCTCATCATGTTGACTATCTGTCTCACCACAGATAAAAGTACAGCGCTGATCTGACCTACCGTGAATGCGTGCAGGCAGTATCACGAGCACACATGCTGTGGTTACTTTTCTACACAGTCACAACAATGTTTTTTTAAGGAGGGCTGAACCCATTTTATTTCAAGCATTTTAGCATAAAATTGATGTCAGCCACACACGTGAGTTAATCAACAAAATTTCCCAGCCCTACCCCGCATTTATAAATCGTCAAAAGATATCGTTATTCTTTAGTGGGCTTTGTCAGAATTTAGTACTTTGCTTGTGTGTGTGTGTGTGTGTGTGCGTGCGCGTGTGTGTGTGTGTGTGCGTTTGCGGCAAAATTCGCGACACTCCCTGTCATGGAACATTGATGGGAAAATAATATGGAAAACATCCAAAACAGGATACTTGGCATGTGTTGGGTGTGCTCTTGTGAAATTCCTAGTTATGAAATGTAAAAAGTCACACAGGGTAGAGCAAAACTTGTGTCTCTAGCAAGCTCTCCTGCCATTTGACTCAAGAGTGGGTGAAGTCTAGACGTCTGGTGAATAACAGGACCAGAAAATCTTCTTTAAAATTGCTGGTAGAGCTTTCTCTGTAAAACAGTGGTGAGACAGAATGTCAAGTTGGCGGTTTGACGATTGTGATCAGAATGTGTGTTCAGCACAGCGAGTAATGTTTTTACACATTTTTTCTTTCCAAACTTGTTCGGTTGTGTAGTTTATTTAACAAACTTAATTACATTTAAAAATAAAAATGTGTGCTGTTTTTGAATGCCTCATATGTATAGTGATTAACAACTTTGTTCTTGCAATTATTTCCTCATAATAATAATAAAATAATAAAATTTTTCGGAAATTGAAAACATTTTTTTTTTATTTGGCTATAGTGTGGTAAAGTGTGTGTATACCGGGGCAGAGGATCTCGATGCTGGCTCTATCTACCTTGTGTGATTGACGCATTTGTGTATCGATCCTAGTTTCAAACATCAAGTGAAAATTTTACTTCCTTTTTAAATAAATAAAAGAATATTAAGAAAATATATTTCCCAAAAAGTGAGGATTTACAGAAAAGTTTAAGTGAGTAGTTAAAACTGGTCTGGATAACGAGATTCAATCAATTAAAATATTTATCATTCATCTATTGGTAAAGATTCTATGATATTACATTTATTAGTTAATATCAAGTTAATGATTTGCCATTATTTAGAACAAAAATAAACATAATCATGTTAAACAATATTGCATATAAATATGTGTCAAACAAAACCATTGCTTTTATATAAGGTATTTTCCAGTACTTTTTCTCCAGATATATTTCTACTGAAAAATATCCTTAACCCAGTCTCAACAGTGATTGGACTGAAATCAGATTCTATTTTAAATATAATAGAACGAGAACTGAAGTTGTGGATTTAGCCTTATTTCGCTAAGCAGTTTTCTTAGATGTTTCTTTTATAATAAAATAACAATGAATATAACAAGCTTTAATAAAAATAATTATGTACTTCTGACCTGAGAGTGACATGTTAAAGATATTGATTGACGATCACTAGCTATTTAAGTGTGGCAGTAGTGTTGATAAATTTTTGTACGATACATGAAAGCTAGCATTATACTTAAATATTACAATTAATACTGATTTACCTATTTGAAAAAAGCAAGAATCTCGAAAAGTAAGTGAACTCAAACTCTTTCCCTCAGACACTTCGGTATCGTAGTTCCATCCGCATGAGAAATTGAATTTCAAGCCACTTTTGAATCAAACAAGAACTTGACCCGAAATCCTGTAATTTAGTTTAAAAAAATGTGTTGTTTCGTTTGAATATAAAAATGGAGTCATTAAAATAAAATATTTTTAAATAAATAGGATACCAAAGCTAATTAATAATCATTAATTAATATTAATCAATAATCATGGTAAAGAGTAGCAGCACCTCTTGTTTGAGACATTTTTACTCTATTTTTTTTTATCTGTTTAGTGCAGAAACAAATTGTTTGCATGCTAAGCATGGTGTAAAAATAGCAGTGTGTAAATTAAATTGAGTTTCACACACAGACACACACAATAACACAAGTAGTGCTCGCACACAACGTGTGCACCAAACCAAACCTTTATGTGAAGTTAAATCATCTTCAGTAAACATTACATGCCAAGTTCAGCGGTCTACAGTGAACTCATGGCCCATGTGAGGGGTCAGTCAAAACCTCTCCAGTTCGCGGGTCATTTGTTCATCACTTGTACTACACCTTGCTTTTTTTTTATCTCTGATCTGTTATATTGTCTTTATCTCTGATCTGTGTTTTTTCTTCTGAAAAGCACTTTGAATTGCCAATATGCATCATTTGTTTTTCTTGTTCTGCTGCAGGTGGGGTATAAGCCACTGGCCTATGGCATCAGCACTGTGGCCTGCCACATTATTGTTGTGGACATGACAGTGATCCTCTTTGACCCTGGGTTTCAAGCGGTCCTTGTACAACTGTATTTTGGTAAATCAAGCACTTTCTTGCA
Organism: Danionella dracula; assembly: GCA_900490495.1. Classification (NCBI taxonomy): domain Eukaryota; kingdom Metazoa; phylum Chordata; class Actinopteri; order Cypriniformes; family Danionidae; genus Danionella; species Danionella dracula. The sequence continues at coordinate 2,790,501 of UELW01000021.1, forward strand.
CACCTAGGCCTAACACAATAAGTTGGTTAGTCACACTGTGAATTGTTTTGTCTCTCTTTGCTGATAAAATCCAGTGTTTCCTCTGAAGTGGTGTGTCTAGAATCAGTCATTATGCAGCTTTTTGTTTTAAGGTTGTAGTCAAAGCCAGGTGCTTTACCATTACGAAGATTCATATTTATCCATATCCAGACAACACTTAATAATGTGTTTTTGTGTGTTGTTTTTGTTGTTGGCCTGAAGTTTATAATACCTTCCACAGCTGTGTAAAAAGTCACAAAGCTGCTCACAACATTAAAATATATTATTTTACATTTCTTACTGTAGGGTAATTAATTGATATGTAATATTTAGTTCATAGAAAGATGTCCTCGAGACCGGACTACAGTCCGAGTACGGACTTGAGTACTACAGCTCTTGGTAGATCACACGTCTCTTCCAAACATACACATCCACAGAGTTTTAGATTTTAACAACTGTATTTGAACAAGCAAAAGTCTGCGAGTTCCTAGTTTGCTGGCTGCACTGTGTGGCTTCAATTAAACTGTGGAGAACATTGAGCTCTCAGCTTGTCCAGATGCAGTTGTGTAATAGAAAATTTTAAATCATTATAGTGGGTATTAATGATGACTTTTTTTATTATTTATTTTGTTATCAGTTGGGTTTCAGAGCTCATTACAGCACAGAGACAGCACTACTGAAGATAGTCAATGACATCCGGTTAAACACCGATTCAGGAAAAGTGACTGTCCTGGTTCTACTTGATCTGAGCGCTGCCTTCGAGACAGTTGACCACAAAATCCTTCTCGATTGACAAGAAAACTATGTCGGTCTTTCAGGAAGTGTGATAAAATGGTTCAGATCATACTTAGAAGGAAGAGGCTTTTATGTAAACATAGGTGATTACATGTCGAAGTGGACTGCAGTATCTCAATGCCAAGGGCCTAACAACTACAAATCAGGTCAGGAATCTTGGGGTGTTTCTGGACTCTGATCTAAATATCCACGTCAAAGCAATGACGAAATAGACTTATTACCATCTTGGAAACATTGCAAGAATAAGATGCTTTGTTTCCAGACATTTAGAGAAACTGATTCATGCTTTCATCTCCAACAGGCTAGACTACTGTAACGGCCTCTTAACCGGTCTTCCCAAAAAGACCATTAAACAGCTCCAGCTCGTTCAGAATGCAGCAGCTCGAATTCAAATTCGAATACAAACCAAAGTTGAATACAAACCAAACAGGGAAATGAGATCCCTCTGTTCAGATAAATTAGATCTACCCCGGGTAAATTCCAAACAGGGAAAATACTCCTTTAGTTACCATGCGGCCCACAGATGGAACCAGCTTCCAGAGGAGGTCAAGGGTGCCAAAACTTTAGTCACATTTAAATCCAGGCTAAAGTCTCACCTGTTTAATTGCGCTTTTGTCGACTGAGCACCAACGTCCGAACAACTATTTTACCTCTGCACTTCTCATCTTGGTCTTTGTTTTAATCAATTTTTTTTCCTTGCCTGTTCAGGTATATTCCATTTTTGAGAAATTAAATTGTAGATGATAAGATGATAGGAACTGGTTATGAACTGTGAGAGTGGTGTCCTTTACTTGATTAAATTTGAGTAAGCCATTCTACAGAAGATCATTGGGTTGCGATAAAAAATTGTAAGAAAATTGTTTATCCTGTGAGAGTGGTGTCCTGTACTTGATTAAATTTGAGTAAGCCATTCTACAGAACATCAGGCGTTTGTGATAAGAATATGTAAGCAATTTGATTTTATATGACTTTTTTTATGCTTGATTTTATTAAATGCACTTTCTTTTTACTCTTTATTTCGAATGTAAAGCACTTTGAATTACCCTGTGTACGAAATGTGCTATACAAATAAACTTGCCTTGCCTTGGTCATAGTGCGTATCGCTACGAATTAGCTATGAGGGTAGGAATACAGATGGTACAAGAGCCGTTTATTTGCTGTTTGTAATGTTTTTAATAATTTGTCTGAGCAAATACATTTTTAACACTACACTAGATTTCTTGTTATTAACAAATTTTTAAGCCTTACTAGGTAATGTTTCTATGGTGCTATGCTACCATCTAGTCCACCAAAATATAATTTTTTTTAGTTGCACTGATCAAAGTAAATGATACAATGATGAGGTACAGTTTGTCTCATGTATTCAGACTCTGTGGTGGACACAGTGAGTGCCTGCCCTCAGGGACAGTTTCTTCTGGTGGGAGAGAGAAATGGAAGTCTGCATGTCATCTACATCCCTCTAAAGAAGACAGTACTCACTAAAGTAAGTACTGTGTTCCATAGTGATCTGCTCTTTACTTGCATTAGACTGATATTCTTGTGGTTGTTTTCCAGACCCTCCAGAAGCAGATCTCATGCGATGGGGAGGCAACCAGATTCTTCAAGAGTCTAATTCTTCAGGAGATGAAAGACTCAGCTGGTTTGTACAAATGCAAACACCACAATTATGTTTTGCAATATTTAAAGTTCACTAACACTGTCATATTATACTTAAGTATCTTTAGAGTGTTATCATCTTTATTTTTTCCAAAAAGTGTTACACTAGTTACTAGGATAGTTTATGAAAGAAAGATTTGAATTTTTAGCTGGTGCTGAAATGTAATCGATCCTAGCTTATATAAACAGAACTAGCTTAATTGAGCTAGACCAAAAATTCCATCCAGCCATACATTCAGAATCAGACCCTGAATCTGGATGGTAAAATAAAGCACAGCTGCAGTGACTATAGCAGCGCTTTTCAGTGTTGCTGCTTTTCCACCAGATTTTAGTTCTGACTTGGCTCTGCTCCACTTGCCTTCCTTCTCGGTGTTTCCATTGATTTCCAGAAGTAAATCAGATCTTAGTGCGCTTGTTTTAGACATGTCAATCAAAACGTGCCACTCGTCTCTGCCTGACATTATAAACAATAGAGTTCGGTATTTGTGTTTTGAGACTCCTTTTACTCGTTTAAAAGGCAGATGTTGTTGCCTCCTGAAACTAAATGGTTGTGGCTTCAACAGAGTCAAATCCATGGTGCTATATATTCTTGTCATGTAATCTATTACAGTAATACTTAATATAAATTATAATTAAAACAAATATCCAATAGACTTGATATATGGTTTAATAGTCAAAATAATTTAATTCTGGAAGTATGGTACATTACACATGTATGGGTAAAAATAGTGCAAATATTTTCTATATGTACACTTTATTATGAAAACATTTTTGTAATAAAAAATAGCAAATTAGCTTGCTTGAAATAGTTTATTTTAAATTAAATAAATAATTATTTACCACATTATCACAATAGCAATCCTAATATAGTTGACAGATTTTTTGGTGTTAACTTTTGGTGCGTTCTTTATGAAGAAAAAGATTAATTGCAATTTGTTTTATTATTGTCCAGTTATTCTATTTATTATTATTATTATTATTATTATTATTATTATTATATTTGTTTTCTCTTACAAACTTCCACTGAAAATGCAATTCGAAAAAATGTAAACTTAAAAAAAAAAAAAACATTAAGAAATATAAACATGGATTGTTACAGGATTTACATATATACCCTAAAGAAACAAATTAACTAAATTACCTCATAGTGAAAGTTAATAGATAAATCAGATTAAACTATTATTTTAAATACTTGTCTAATCAAAGGACTGTATGTTATCGATACTTGCAAGATAATAGCATTTCCCTTAAAGTTTACCTTTTGGACCTCTTAGTTAAATTTTATCCAGCTGGATGAAAACCTCACTTGTTTGATCCATCTTCTGTGTGTCTGGGCTGCAGGTCTGTTCCAATTGGGTACAATTAAATGTCTTTCCAATAGTGTAGTAAAAGCGATTATTCTATGTACTCATTCCTGAGTTCTTTTTCAGAACACTTTCCAAAGACTGGGATATGGTTTAGAAGGGAATCCTATTCACTAAATGATTTGAAAATATCACTTCATAAGCCAACCAACAGAGTGTGTATCTTATACTCTCCAAAATCGCTGAATTATACTCTAGTCTCCCACAAAGAAAGGCTATATTCTGTCTGTTTGCTGTATTCAATGAACTCCACTACAATGATGTAGAGGACGTAATCTTCTGGAAGACTAATTAAAAGCCAGGCTTCATGAGGAAGCCAGTAACTGTTTCTTCTGGTTAGCCTATTGAGACATACGCTCATACCCAACAACAGAAGAAAATACTAGCGGTGGTTAGTGCTAGTGACATACAGAATAGTGACTGCTGCAGAGGGAGTTTTGGTAAACAAAGGTGGGGATTTTTAAACCTAACACTTTGTCTTTTTGTTTCATTAGTCAATGGCATGGGCCCCTTTGGTTTACATCAACGCAGATTCTATTGAGCTCAGATGCAGTTTTTTCACATCATGAAGAAAACAAAAATATCAGTAGAAGATTAGCAACTTTTTAAACGTTATGAATATCTTTTTATAACCATGTACCTGAAACAATCTACAAATCATTTAATTTATGTTGTATGATTTTTATTATTACTAATATTCCTTTCAGTTGATATAACACTTTTCTGCAATTATATGCCCTTAAAGATGCATTACTATTGCATACCCAATAAAACACTGTAATCTCTTAAAACTGTTCATGTTTTAAAAATTTAAACCGATGAATCTCACAGCCCTTGGTGGTAGTAGTGGTTTATTTTTTATTCAAATTAAATATAATTGAACCCCAATGTAGGAGCGTCACGGTGGCGCAGTGGGTAGCACGGTCGTCTCACAGCAAGAAGGTTGCTGGTTCTAGGCAGGTGGCATTTCTGTGTGGAGTTTGCATGTTCTCCCCGTGATCGCGTGGGTTTTCTCCGAGTGCTCTGGTTTCCACACAAGTCCAAAGACATGCGGAATAAGTGAATTGAGTAAGAACGTTTGCCCATAGTGTTAAAGAGTGAATGAGTGTGTGTGAATGTTTCCCAGTGATGGATTGCGGCTGGAAGGGCATCCGCTGCATAAAACATTCATTCCGCTGTGGCGACCCCAAAAGGGAAGAAAGCCGACATGAAGAAGATGAATGAACCCCAATGTGACTTATCTCGTGCTCAAAAGCTCTGTGTTATAAAGATACATTTCAAAAATCTATAAATAATCTTATTAACCCTTTACCACCGGAGACACAAAAGTGACTTGCGCACTTCAAACTACCATAGCTCTGTTTTTTTACTGCTATCGAAAAAATTTAACAGTCTTTGGACTGAAATTACAGTATTGGCAAACATGCTAGTGTTCCAGGACGGGAATTTTGTGGAGCGTAGGATAGCAGGGTCAGATGAGTGATTGATTACTTGTGAATGACTTGAGCAATACTTTAGCTGTGTTTCAGATTTCATTTTAAATATTATATTTTTATTGTATATAATAGTTTAGGCATAGTTTCCGCTGTAGGTATAGGTTTATTAGCATTAGATTCTACTGTTTATTTACTGCGTTTAACTTCGTGATTCTGTTGCATTCCAGCTGACGCGTGTTTTTCTTTTGTTCCACGCATTCTTCTGCCGTTTTTTTTTAGCACACATGGTGTTAGATTTCAGTGCCAAACCATTTTTAAATAGAGGAGAAGGATGTCAAGATGATCTTGACATCAACGTTGCTTTTGTTTGTTTTCATTGAAAGATCGTGAGGAGAGCCTCAACCACAGTACGTGATTTTATACGCAGGTTTTATTCACAGCTTTATAACAATAATGTTTTCTATGTAGACTGTATTTTTTCAAATTGACATTATATAGTATTGCTTTATTACTGCTCAGCTCATGAATACAACATTTTGCTTCATTAATTATTTTTATTTTATCTAATCATTATATATTCTTATTTAATCCTTTTTTAGTTTTTTTGACAAATCTTATATAATCTTATGTAATGTCTATTTATAGAGATTGTTCTGATGAAGGGGAATCCTCCTGAGGGCTGGAGATGATTCTGTGGCAGAGGCTGAAGCTTTAGGGATAAAAAAATTTTGTCCAGTTTGTTCAGGCAAACTGTTATAATTGCAGTGTCATTATAGGAGTGAAAGGGTTAAGGAGCCAATAGAAAGTGTTTGATAGCTGTTTAAAACTGCTCAGGAGTTCAGGGGAGACATCTTGCTTGCATGACGTGTACCTGGTGATGTGCGTATGTCCCACAAAGCAACCGCTATCTTTAATTTCGTGCCTGAATATTCAAAAGGAACATTAAATCAAATGTAATGTTAAGTATTTATTTTCGCTTGTTAAGAGGTTTTAGAGTTCATGCCGTGTAGAATGTTTTTTTAACATATTGAAATATATGAAGTTTACTAATGCATCATTGTCAAACAGTTTCTACTCCTCCTTCAACTGTGCTTCCCATCTGTTGTTTCAGGAGAGTGCCATTTGTTTGTGGTTGTTAAAGATGGGTTCCAGCTCATCTCTAATATTTCTCTGGAGAAGATACAGAGAGCCATTGAGAAGATGGATCTAACAGCATTAAATAAGGTACATTTTCTTTCCAATTTATATTTTTGAAAAGAACTGAGAACTAGTGATGTGTTGGTGTTGCAATTGCTATTGCATTTCATTTATTGGGGTTTTGTCACATATTTTAAAAAGTATATACAATTATACAATTTATAAAATGTCTACAATTTATAAATATCAAAAATTTCGTTCAAGACACAACTTTTTGTTGGCTAACAATCACTGTTAGATACTTGGACTCCTTAATTTGCAATATAAAGGACAATTAATGTATACTTAGTCTAATAAACTATTTAATATATGGTCCTTTCTTTGTAGAAATGTTCCATTTTATCATATGATACAAAGTTTACTACAACATAGCGCCAATCTTCTGATTCCTTCTTCAGATGCTTTACAATAAGTGTCTAAACTGTAATTCCTCAACCGATTCTATGAGGCAGGGATCAGCAGTGAGAAGATTTCCATCGACATCCATTTTAAAAAGTGGCCAACTTGAGTTAAATTTAAGAGTCTCAAAGTTGAAGCCCGTGCTTGCCATTTCTAGGGGAAAAATAAATAAAATGTTAGATTTGAGACTTTTAGGCAATGGCGATGATTATAAAGTGTGTCATTGTTTGGGTATGGAATGACACAAAACCAATAAACATTGAAGGTATAAATTTTTGACAAAAACATCAGGAAAATGCAGTAACATAATAATAAGATCTTCGTCACCTGAAAAAGAAGCTGCTTAATATTTCCCAAGCCCTCTTGTTGTTTCATCAGCACCAAGCTGCAAACTTCACGTCAAGGTTTCACATGAGCTCTGTAATTGGTGAAGCGCAGCAGTTCTCTCTTTCTGGGCTTGCGCTCATTGTTAAATGCTGGATTTTGAAATAAAACATTGGCGACCAAATAAATAACTTTCCTTTGTTGTCTGTGCTGAGCTTTAACTAGCTAGAAGTTTGCATGGTCATCACACCACACTGTGATATTGATCAGTTTACAGACTGAGCTATCACAGCAGTTTGTAAGAACGTATATTGAAACAATTTATGGTAAATTAAATAAAACCTGTCTTTGTTTGTATCCATGTTGTGTTTTGGTTTGGTAGCAGTTGTAAATGTTACAACTGTGAATGCTTTGCGGGGAGCTTCCGCAGAGAACGATTTGTCGAGTTGATTCAGAAGTATAAATCAGGCTTTTTTGTGGAAACACGTGTTCACATTCACACGCTGAAATCATCCACTTATTTACATCTGCCAGTCCATTATACATATCTTAATTCAATAAAACAATCTCTACTGAACGAACATGGAAATAGAAAAGATGTAGAAAAAAACTTTTGCGCTGACATTTCCATAGAAGCATTGTGTTTGAAGACCCCTACTTTAATTTATCGTAACATAGGGTATTCTGATTGATCGCATTAGTTTAGAACTTGTTGCCAACTCTGAGATTAATTGTTAACTGCCAATTTTTATTGAAATTTGAAATTGTGCATGCACTGGGCAGGTCTACTTGAGTGAGAGACATTCAGTAGAGGTTTTATTCTCATCATTTGTGGTTTGCCAATATCATGACTTTTTTTTATGGAAATAAAAAATGAATACAATTGATTTTTTTTTTCAGTTTGTTTGTACTGGAAGAGAAGTTTTTTGTATGAACATGTATCTTGCTGCCATTTTACTTTCTTTCTGCCGTTTGTCGTGTGTGATTGTTACCATTACAATAAGCAAGCTCATAAATGCTAGAAAGCTAAAATATAATTCTGTTAATTCTTACAATTGTCATTTGCATCTATAATTATTAGCATAATTGTATCCACACATATTGTTAGCGTGCATTCTACTTGCCAGAGTTTACAGTATTACCCAAAACTGGCACTTCTACTTAAAATCTGTAAATCAAACATTCAATCGGCAACGGGAAGGAAGCTTGTTTGAGCATTTTTGTGTTTATTTTATAAAAGTGTTTGTTGTTATGCTCTATTTTAGTCTATTTTTACATAGAATTTAATTATTTTGCTTTGTGGAGAGTTGTACTTGTTTTTCATTGCGGTGTCTGTGTTTACATTTTAAATTTGGACTGGAAACATGTTTAGATCTAGCAATCCTTTTCTCTACTTCTCACGTGGCCGCAAGAAAGCCTCAAGTAAATTTCTGCTCCACTAGTCTGCTTTTCCCGTCTAGTCTCATGGACTTGCATATAAATTGTCTGCATTTTTTGTTTTTCTTTTCTGTATTAACAAATCACTACATTTCATACTGTGTTTTCTGGACTAGAAACTGCTACAGTTTGTTCTTCACATTTTGAACCCTGCTGCTTATAATATTTAGCGGATATCTTATTTATTTGTTTTTGTGGGCTAACCACTTCTGTAGGGGGCTCTTTAGGATGAGAGGCAAGTTATGTATAAGTTGAAGACCCAATAAACTCCGCATGCACTCACGATAGAAAACACACTGCTGTGGTAACAACTTCTTTCATTTTCCATTCCGCTTAACACCCTGTCACTACCATTCTCCTGTCATCAGCATTGGCCATCAAGTTCAGTGCACCTCTATGATGCTTATAATAAGTTTTTTTTTTTTTCAGATCCAGGATGATATTAAAGTCGACTTCTTCTCCACCAGAGAGATTCATGAGGACGGTTGTATCTGTGCAGCTGTTGTGTCCACTGGGAGCACAAATCAGCTTATGATTGGGGTAAGTCATGTACACTCCTTCCTGAAGTCAGATTCTTTGAAAAGTTGTTTGATGATGGAGAGTTCCATTTCTCTATGCCAGGGACTTGGCGCGAACATTCTTTCATTCTGGAGCACAAGTCCCCATCAGAACTCTCTCACCAAGCTTCAGGACTCATCGCTTATTTCAGGTACCGGATGTGTTGTTCACTTTTCTCAGCTAGATCTCTTTTACTGAATAATCCTGCGCATGTTCTTCGTATCCAAGAAGTGAAGAAAATCCAGGTTCTGGAGAATCTCATCTATGTACTAAACATGGAGGTAAGGACTTAAAAACTGTCGCTCAATAGTTAACCTAAAAGTTAATACTGTAACTTTGTGAATGTTCTAATAGAATAGCTTTTTTGTGCATTTGTGTGGTCTATTGAGTCAGAAATTAGTTTTGTGAGCTTTGAGAGTTTATATTGTATTCATGCGAGCTTCTTTTCAATGATCTCAGTCGTGTTTGAGCAGCAAAATAACTCAGAGCGGTTATTCAGATATTCAATTAGTCTTAGTCATAGTCATAGTTTGGTGATAATGAAATGTTAGTTTTAGTCCTATTTTGGGCATCAGTTTTCTTTTAGTCTACAAAAAAAACTTTAAATCTACTGCAGGTTTAGTCATTAGAAATCATTCAACAAAAAATGTGAAAGTGTAATTTGACCAAACTACTATAAAATATAGTTAAACATTGTAAAGTATTCATATTAACTTGAGCAAATGTTTTGAAAGATTAGAACTATAACTGACAAAACATTATTTAATTGATTCCTTAAACAGTCTGAAACCTCATTTATCTTTAAATATTCAAACATAAGCCTCAGTAGGGCACCAAAACAAGCTTTTGTAGGAGCTATCAAATTGTTGACAAGGCTCTATTGGTTTATGGGCATTTTTGTTTTGAAGATTTTTAACATTTTATCCTCAAAGAACACAAGCAGCGTCTTTTAAATGAAAAATTAAATAATAATATTTGTATCTAAAAAATGTATTTTGTAAAATGAAAAATTGTGCCTAATTTGACAAATTTGCAACCGAGTTAAAAGGCCATGTGGGTTTAAGGTAAAATGAATAGAATTCTTGTGACATTCTATGTGAAGTGAGCAAAATTTAGAAATTTTTTTTTAAACAAGTGTAAAAAATATTGTAGTGTTGTGAATGAAATCTTTCTCTCTCTCTTTAGGGAATGCTCAGTGTGTTGGACATGCATACGCTAGTCATGCTGTGCTGCTGGTCAGATCAGTTGATTGAGGATTTTTTACTGATCTTTGATGGAGGCTCTGCAATCACTCAGCAAGGGTTAGCTCTGGGCTTCTCTATCAGATGTAAAAAAAAAAAAAAAGAAGAGCTTCAGCATAATTTTTTGTTTGTTTCGCTGCTATAGGCATGACCAGAACTCTTTGAAAATCATAACCCTAGTAACCGATGGAAGTAAGGTGAGTGCCAATTGATGTTTGATGCTTATCTTTCAAAAGTCCGGCCTGAATTTGAGTTTGGAGTCCACCAGTAGCCGGGGTTCATGCGATTCCACATTAGATTGCAAAAAGATCATTCTATTTATCAAACTATTTATCAGCACAGAAGAGTAGCAGGGGGTTAAGCATACTCCTACATCTTATATTGTTAAACCGAATATACTGCAAAAGCCACATAGATTTAGGACTGCGCTCAGGTGAGCTGCACTTGTAATTCAGTGCTTTTCTATTAGGACACTCCCAGTAATCACCACACGATGCATCAACTCTGGCTACCAATAGTGCGGTGATTACCGTGAGTCTCCATATCAAAAGATGAGAGCAACAATATTTGTTCAATGATAACGATAGATCACAAAGATGTTCAATGATGATAAATCATCTTTTGTCTCAGGAATGGGTGCAATTAAAAGAACAACTGTGCTGTTATGAAGCAATTCTCACAGAATAACCAACTTTGGGTCTATTTTTTTCTGAAACCAGTTTTCTCAACACAGTTATTTAGATTTTTTTTGTATAATTAGTGATTAATCACAATATATTTTTGGAGGACCATGACATTTAAAATGTTTTTAAAGTCAATATTTGGCACAAATTAATGCTGATATTAATTATGATAATAATTTTAATTCTGTGTAGGATCAGAGCAGAAGGCTCGTGGTGCAGTCTTTGTCTTCTATGGAGGTGTTCTACTCTCTGGAGGTGTCCTCTGAGTCCTGTCTGATCCAGAAGGGAGTCAGTATGGTAATGACAGGAAGCAACAGTTTTCAATTTAGACAAATTCTACTATGAAGTTGAGATAATGTGTAAATATAGTTCATCATAACAGCTGTCAATCAATCTATCAATCAATCAATCAAGTTTTATATAGCGCTTCTTTAGCAGTTGCTTTCAAAGCAGCTTCACAAAGTCCTAGTGTGGATCAGGTAGAGTAAATAGGAGTTCCCTCTGTGAGGTCCCTGGGAGCCTCGCTGACTGAGGCAGGTGCTAGTCACCTCCCTAGAATAAAGAATATACAAACTTAATATCCATCAACGAAGAGTTTGCCGGACAGAACATGAAAAAACAAAACAAAACAAACAAAGACAAAACAGAAGCTAACAAATGAAAAAACGTAATGGTTACTTTCGTAACCCCCGTTCCCCAAATAGGGAACGGAGACTTATGTCAGGGACGGCTATGGGAAGCTCCGCTAGGGGCACACTCTCACTCCACACTGTTTCAAAATGCCAATCAGCGAACGTGCTGATAGTCTCGTAATTACTTCGTCCCTCATAAGCCGGACGCAAGCATGTAGCTCTTCCTGTTGTGACGCTGGAGCTGTACTCACCCCCTAGGCAACCAGACTTACTCACAACCATACGCTTGTGGCTGGGGGACATAAGTCTCCTATTTGAGTAACTGAGGTTACGAAAGTAACCATTATGTTTCCCATCAGTTGGGCACTACTACTTATGTCAGTGACGACTATGGGAACACCCTGCAATAAGCCACAACCTAGGTCCTTCCGCATCGGCCGATGGCCAGGGAAGCCAGGCACATCAGTAGTCCGGCACCGAACAGGCCCTCCTCCGCCCTGGCCTTAAGTGTAGACTTAATTTTTAATGGGCAATCGGCAATTCTCTCTCATACCAGAGGAAAGAGCATCGATCCCAGAGCTGAAGGGAGACATGCGGAGGCCGTACTCGCCACCTCAAAGGCTGGACTTAGAACTTCCGGCAGTTTAATACACGCAATGTTTCATTGAGGGTCCTACGGAAATACGCCTTGAACCACTGGAGAAAGGTCTTTCAGAGGGAAGATAGCATAGATAGAACTAGCTAGAGCAATAGTTTTCGAGAGTTAGCCTTTCGGAGAACTGCTCGGCCCTCCCGAGCCCGGGGTCATAAAAGATTTAGCCGGTAGTCCCCCTAAGAGGGCACACACGTGGATAGAATGTAGGAATACTCTGCTTACTCTACTATGACTGTTGGGGCGAGAGGAGCCAAAAAGCTGGAGGTAAGGCTGGAGGTATCTCCAGGGGCAAAAATAGCGCACTTATCACTAAGAATGGCGCAACCCAAGCTGGACACCCCTTCGTACATCTCAGACAACGCTACCACCACTTAGCACGGCTGAAGAGACGGATTCAACGCTCAGGTTATAGTACCTGAGCGTTGAATCCGTCGGGTGTCGACTAACCCGCAGCCTTGCAGATCTCTGCCAGTGGAGTCCCCCTTGCCAACACCCAGGAGGCCGCGACACCCCTGATAGAGTGGGCTCTCAACTGCTGGGGGCAAGGGGCATTGGATGCTGTGTATGCGGTAGAGATGGCCTCCACTAGTTAATGGGCCAACCTCTGTTTGGAGACAGCCTTCCCTACTGTCTGCTGTTCTCTAAAGCATACAAAGAGCTGATCAGAACTTCTAAGGTTCCGGGTCCTTTCTACATAGATCCTCAGTGCTCGAACTGGGCATATAGGACCAGGGGCTGATGCTGCCTTCTTTCCGGGCTGAGCTTGGAGGTTCACTACCTGAGTTTTAAAGGGGATGGTAGGAACCTTGGGCACATATCCAGGCCTTGGCTTCAGAATAACATGAGTATCACCAGGTCCGAACTTTAAGCAGGTCTCATCGACAGAGAATGCCTGCAGATCCCCCACCCTCTTGATCAAGGCTAACGCGACCAGCAGCGCTGTCTTAATTGACAGAAATTTAAGCACTACTGATTCCAGCGGCTCAAATAGAGGACCTTGAACTCCTCTAAGGACAATGGAAAGGTCCCAGGAGGGAACTAAGGACGGCCTAGATGGTCTAACCCTTCTGGCCTCTCTGAGGTATCTGACCGTTAACTTGTCGTCCCAACTTGTTGCCTTCAACTGGAAGGTGATAGGTAGAAGTCGCAGCAATGTAAACCTTCAGGGTGGACGGAGACAGTCATCAATCCAGACCCTCTTGCAGAAAGGTTAGCATGAGTTCAACGGGGCCAGGTAGTTGGGCAGGAGATCAAGTGGTAAAGTGGATGAATTAGGTTACACACCATGGTAAAAACTGCAACACAGTGTTGCCAAAAAAATTAGCATGTTAACAATGTCCACATGGAAATGAATCTGTAGTCTTTACTAAAAAATTACTTTGGTCTGCGAAACTGAAGAGCAAAGAGAAAAAAGCTTAATTTCTTTTAGCCTTGTGATGAAAATGTATTATTTTCCTTGTTATTCAAATTACCTTTATATATTTTAAGAACTAAATGTATCGAGAGAAATGACAACCAAAAGTTAAAACATTCCTCACAGAGTCAATAGGAGAAGCATAAGGCTTGTGAAGGAGTTTTTTTTTAGGATGCTGGCATCTTTTCTCCTGGATGAAAGGAAGATTCCAGAGTTGGGCTTCTCAGAATAAATTAATCTGGTGGTGAGAGGGTGTAGTATTGGCCGACATGTGTCCAGGCTAAAAATGTAGCTTTCATTACATTTTGCTACATTGCAACTATGTTGAACTAGTTGTAACAATGCAAATCCTGTTTTGATTAGCAATATGTCCCTACATCTTCTTCCCTAAAGCACCACTGTTTAAAATGCCCTAAATCCACAGTTATGAATTCTGTCTGTAATGTTGTTTTATGTAGCTGGTGTGTAACTGTATCTGCTTGGCATGTATACGTATGTGTATATGTTTTTAATTAATAAAAATGTTGATAAGTCTCTCAAAAATGTTAATATCAATTACTCAATTAAAGCAATAAAATAATAGCAGATAATTAAAATGCTTGAACTAATCTCTCTTTTTCAGGATGATATTTATCTGCTGGAGGTGGTGTCAACTAGAGCTAAAGGGTGACTAATCCCAAATCTCAATACAATGGTCTCTGATACTCTCAAAGACAACTGACTACAAGTGTTTCATTTCTGTCTTAAAGTAGTGCTGAAGATCCAGTGCCCACTGTGGTGGTCCGATGCTTCACAGAAGCACTGCCAGAGAACCGGTAAGGTTGCCAGAAATGATGGATGAAATTTATTTTCTTTATTGTGATAATTGTCAATTACTATATGAATGTACCGTTCTCAAAACAACCCTTTTCAGTGAGTAGCACTCCTGTTTCAAATTGTTTGGACTTTCAAGAAGAAATATTATAACATTAATCCTTATTCATAGAAGAGCTCATGAAAAGAGGCTATGAATGTAAACACACCATTCTCTTTGTGCTCCCCTAAGGCTCAACAAGCTTCTGTACAAACACAGAATTGAAGAGGCTGAGAGATTTGCCAAGGCGTTTGGCCTTGACATAGAGGTAAGCTCTACACATTATCGCCTTGTAGGTCAGTTGCTGGTCAGTTCTCAGACTTGTTTCTTATAGCTGGTGTACAAGGTCAAGCTGAACATAGTGCTGGAGAAACTCATCTTGACACCAATCTTAGAACAACCCATGAAGTGGCCTGAACTGATTGAGGAGGCCAAGAGTAACCTGGTGAAGATCACGGTAAAGATGGTTCACTAGACAGGAAATCCACAGTCATTGTTTTGCAATTGTTTCAAATGTGTAGCCAAGCTTATCATGTAGGCACTGTGTTGATTTTTTTTACCCCAGTAGGTTGAACTGAACCTTCGGAAACTACTTCTAACTTGCTTACTTTTATCTCCACGAAAGTGTGTCCTTCATACTTGAGTTGGTGGTTTAAATTTCAACTTAATCACTAGCAGAGTTGATGTTTCAACTACTAAACGGTTTCGATGGGAGAAAGCATGTTTCTAGAGCCAACTGCAAACCAGACAGCAATTCAAACATAAACTTTCTTTTCTGCATGTAACATTATGCTTCTGCATTGGTGGCCATGATTGGTAAGTAAATGAGTGTAAACACTTTGATCACTGTCGCATGCACTTTGACCAAGTATCAAACACTTAATATTAGAATTAACATTCTTGACCTCAACCGAAACGGAGAGGCTAAAAACAGCGAGATTTTAAAGGTTAGACGGTGTACTTTATGATGACTTGAGAAAGCCGATCTTTAAAACTTTGATGAAGTTTGGGAAAAAGTCTGAACAGTTTTGGTAATCTAGGGGGTGTGGCTTAATTAAATGTAGGCCAATTTCACATTACGATAGTCCACCGTTGTTAATAAACAAACATTTGCTACCTCGGTAGGTTGCTTCGTTTCCAAGATATTTGACTTTGAAGTTTCTGTGGGGAAATGGTTGTGGTCTAGTTAATGTAAGCACTTTTGGCATCATGTTAAAATCCACCAGGACAAATATAAAACAACTGCTGCATTTGCAAGTCAAATTTAAAGATATATTTGACTTTGATGGTTGTTGTGATTTAGGCATGACCTAATGCAAATTATGCAAATTTGGCATTATGTTAAATAATGCGGCTTAATATATGCAAATTTGATACGTTAACTTCCACTCTCGAGTTGTGTTAAGCTACAAATTTGTCACCCTTGTAGGCCACTTCAATTCGTAGATATTTGTCTTTGAGGTTTCTGTTGATAGGTGGCCATGGCCTTATATTTTATGATAATTCTCAAGTGTTTTTATTGGCTGGTTATTTCCATTGAGCCATCCCTATAGCAGTATAGCAGAATAGTGGTAAATATGCTTTGCAAGCATCTTTAATAATAAGCCCATACAATAGTAATTAAGTTTAAGAGAAATTACTATAATAATAAGTTCAAGATCAATAACAGTATATTGCCTTTTTCAAGCCAAAATAATAATAATGTTAATGGGCTATTTCTAAAAGAAAATTAAAACGTAAATGTTAAACTGCTCTTGTACATACAGTAACATACAGGCCTTCTGGCCTGCAGATTGTTTTCATTAAAGAAAATATTTCATTTTAAAACCTAAGTTCCTTGCAGGATTTTGATTTCTCTTCGCTGAACATATCAGACTAGACATGGGTGCATGCTCAGCTGCATAGATACAGGTCAGTTTATCTATGTTGTGAAATTTATCTTGTGCTGATCCTGTGCTTCCCATCATTGAGGTCTGGATAATTTCTTGTGCACAGTGCTTTATTTGCACTTTTATGAGCTTTACAACATTTGTGAAGTACAGTTGTGTTTAAGTACAGAGGACTCAATAGATCTATGTGAAACGTCTACTGACAGACTTGTAGAGTGATAGAATGCTGCTCTTCACTCTGCTCTATCTCAAAATTTTGTTTGCTTATGAGATCATTTAGTTCTGTGGCTATGATCTCTTTTGTTAGCAGCTCGAAGGTTTGCAATTCACTACCTATCTTTCTCAGATTTACCTCCACATCGCAGATAAGCGGGTAATTTCTTTTTACGCAATCAAATAATTTTTTTCACCAGTGCTAAAAGACTGTGGTAGGTTGAATATTTGTTGTATCCCTACTTACTACCTTCAAAATCTGACTTGTTGGGACCTGATACAAATTTCACCCGACTGATGATCAAATGTAGGCTACCAAAAGGAAATCATGATGCTTGTTGTAAGGACTAAGTCAAGGTTATTGAAGTGAGAATTCTGTTTGCAGGATGAGCACTTTGTGGTCCAATACTGTCTAAGCGCCTCCTGGCCCACACTCCGTATAGCAGAGGAGATGCTGAGCTACACTTTGAGCCGTTTCCCTTGTGTCCACATTCAGAGCGCCCTGGCTAAGCTCGCAACCTACTCCTGTGTTTATGGACCAGACCACTTTGAGTAGGTTTACACGAGTCTCTTCCCTGGAAAGGCTTTAATACAGGATTTGATTTCTCTTTTTGATAGCAGCGTCCGGTGGATGGAATTCCTGAACAGTACGAACTGTCTGAGGGACATACTGGCTCTGCTCAAAGAAGCAAATCTTAGCGGGGCACAGATTATGTGGCTACGGCACGAGGTGAACAATTTCATTATAAACAAATGTATGATTAACATTATGATTTCTATGTTATGGCTTGCCTGTACTTAGTGACATTTCTGTTTTAGAGAAAATTCAGAATTTTACGCATGGGATGCAGCAATACCATATATTTTCAGTATGAGTGCTTTAATTTGAGTGCTTGCTGATACCTAGTACCAAAACAAGTTCTTACTAATTCCAGTAAGTTTTCCCTTTTATTTGTATGACATTTTAGTTTCCCCACTATTTTTTTTTACGCAAGAGATTTTTTTTCTCATTATAAGAAAAAACCTTGCCTAACTTAATATTTAGAAAATACAACCCTGTAACTTATAACGAATGTAAAATATTTTAATAAGTCTATTCATTAAATGTAAAAGCAACTTTTGTTGTTCATGAAAAACAACATTTCTGCATTAGCTCTGGTTAGTCTATTTTGTAGGTTTTTCAACCGCTTCCGCATTCACTGCTCGCCTCAGGGCTGTTAAGCTTCTCTTTAACAGATTGCAGCAGAGTTATTTAGTGCTTTTATAATATTTTTCACATGACTTGTGCTAGTGTGTGACACAAAACGAATTCTGATCGCTGAGTACAGCCCACTGTGCGGTAAAACGGAACATTCGCGCATGTTGCTTGTCAAAATACAGTCGTGAAAATCTACTTAAATGCTAGGGATGTGTGTGATCTCGTACCTCAGCTTCAGAACACTATTGTGACAGAGACCCGCTCCTTTGTCAGGCTCTCAGCCTCACACTTCAGTCTTTTGCTTGCATAGTTGATACATAGTTGGCTGTCTACATTTTTTTTTATTTATAAATTTGAGTAGATAATAATTTTGAGTAGATAATAAATAATAAAAGCTGATAATAAAATCTGTTATCACCAGCGTTTATGTTCAAATGTAAAAATTAAGCGCAACAGCTCGACTGACATTCCGCCATCATAAAGTAGTATCGAAATGTTACTGATTCCCAATCCAGATTCTAGTTCACACCTTTCATGCGCATTTTATTAGGTACCATGGTAAAAGCAAAAATGAGTGGAGGATTGTCCACAGTCTGTAATCTTGACTGATCATCATATATTAAATACATTGATGAGAATTTTCTTTCTATGCAACAAAACACTCCAAAATTGATGTTGTGTGAAGGTATACAAGTAAGTCCATTTATTTTAGGACAGTGGTGGATAAGGGGATCGACTTGTGATTGGAACGTTGCCGGTTTGAACCCCAGAGTTGAAGGTGATGAGTGATGAAACACTTGCTCTGTCATCTTCAATAACCACAACTGTGTTGCTCTTGAGCAAGGCACCAGTTTTCTGAACATGGCTGCCCACTGCTCCGAGTGTGTGTTCACTGAGTGTTTGTTCACTGCTGTGTGTGTATGGGATATGTTAAATGCAGAGCACAAATTTCGGGTATGGGTCATTTTCGCTTTCACTTTTCACTTCACTTTTTCATTTTTTGTTCTTAAAAGAAACTTGACATATCTCACAATTTGTGTGTAATCAAATAATACATTACACAATGTTCCCTTTTAAGTCACTAAGGATAGAAGGTTATAAAAAAAAAACAGTAATTTACCAAATGAGATTTTTTTTAATGTTTTTAGGGAGAATTTGCAGCTGCGTTTGACGAGGACTCTCTTAACATTCTACTGAGCTCAATTTCATCTGACATAGAATCCCAGGAGCTCATCCCATGGTTCAAGGACATTGTGGTCCCGTTTGTGTGGAGGGTGCTTCCTAAAGGACGGGTAAGGGTTGATTTGATGGTGTGTGTTTATCATTAGAAAATAGGGGAAGTGCAGCTCCCTCAGGCCTGGGAATAGATCCTGTTAAATAAGTGGACATCTAACAAATTTATGCCACATAATTATGCTTTACATACTTTGTGAGCTGTGAAGACGTACGTGACCAATTTCCAGTAGTTTTTAAGTCGAGATTGTCATAGCTTGTTCACAGAGTGCTAAATGCATAATATTATTGAAAAGTTCAGTGAAAGGAAAAACTTGCATTCACATCATAGTGCCCAGTAGATTTGATGCATCATTGACACTTTTACATTCATATATATTGTATGGCAGTGGTTCTTAACCTTGTTGGAGGTACTGATATCTAACAGTTTCATATGCTCATTTACCGAACCCTTCTAAATGAGAAAAAAATATTAGATTTTTTCCAAATTCAAAACATAGGTATATATTTATACATAGGTTGGCAAAATGAACAAAACCGTTAAAGAACAAAACAATTAAAACATGATTTTAACACAAAATCTGAATAATGAATGTATATTGCAAATCAGTGTGACTTCAGCTGTAGCCTTTCAGAGATCAATTCAGAAATGCGTGGCTCTACCTTGGCCAGGGGCACTCATGTCTTTTTCACAACAAAGTCTGTTCCTTTTAAAAAAAAAATTATGTCCAGCATCTCAAAAAGGATTGCTTTTGGAGGCAAGTTTTTTGTTGCTAACGCATGCCAAGTCATCCAAAAGTTTCTTCACCATCGGCTGCCTTAGTTGTCGTAAGAGGCTTACAAAATAAAAATTATTTCTTTATCAAGTTGTTTTTCACATAGACATTTCCAATCTAAGTCAGCTAGCAATGGTCTTGTTCTGTGTTCTCAACGTGTTGTAGGTTGAATTTTGCTGGGTTTTAAATCAGATATACAACTATTTGAGCCAAAATGTCTTTGCTCATGGCCTCTTCTGTCGCTGATGGTGTCATTTGAAAGAGGAATGTAGGAGCCATGAAGTGATCCTGACCACTAGAGGCTGTAGGGTACATTATAAGTGCTTAATATTGCAAGCGTGATTGGTGAGCAATGGTGAAGTTTACTAGAGAGCAAGCAGGTTGGTAGTGGAAGCTACACAGTTTTGACCGCATGGAGCTTATGAGCATTTGCATTGTGTTTTCTGTTTGTGGATATGTTTTTTTTTTTGGATGGGTGATTAAATAGACTATTTCATTTGAGTGGGTCTGCACGTTCTTAACAAGCCAATTTTACCAACCTAAAAGCCAAGCAGCTTAATGGTTTGCTACTTCAAGGAATTTGGGATAACTTAACTTCAACTGCTTTTCCCAGCATGATATTTGCCCTCTTCAACGCAGCTGGTTTTATGAGTGTTTCACCAATGGTGTGAGATGGTGCGACATATGAAGTAGAAATGTTAAGTTTTGATAAACGTACAGTTTAGCAAACTTTAGACAATAGTTTGCTCATTCAAGAGGTGAAGGCACCACCCATGTGGCGATAAAATGGTATGATATTTTGGCCATTGAGCTAATCTGTGCCATCACGTTTCCATTAAGCACTCTCTGTAAGTACAACTAGGTATGTATTGTTTCCTTTTGTAAAGAAATAAGTCCACAAAGTTTAAGCTGTTGGAGACAAATTGTTGCTATAAAGGCATGGTTACGGGTTGTTGACTGCGAAGAGATCCAGTTGCTTTAGTTTTTATTATTTACTTTATTATACAGTTTTGAAGGTTGCTTTTATGTGGAGCTGAAATTTGGGTCTTTATTGACAGGGAATGATTGCCAGATGGTTGGAACACCGGGTCAGGAATTTAGAGCTAACAGAAAAGGTAAGAACCTCCATGACATTAATTTCTTAAAAAATCTAAAGTGTGCCAGTTGGTCTTCTTTTCAATCTCTGCAATGGGAACTGTTTAATAGTTTTGATATATCGTAAGCCAATTTACTAGGGATGTCCATCATTTAAGCACAATTTGACCTTTATACCTTGGTTTTTAGCAGCATCTTAGATTTATTCTTAAGCCTTTGGACAAAAATTATAATTTGTTTGTCACATTTTAGTCATGTAAAAATGGAATCATTTGTCACCAATAAAAATATGTTTGCATAAATAAAAATAAAAGTTTTGACACTAAAAATGTTAATGTTTATTCTTGCTTTAGTCCCCAAAGACATAAAAGAATTTAGTCTTAATAGTTTAGTTTTAGTAATAAAAAATAAAATGTTTAGTCATGTAAAATCATAACGTTTAAGTGTAGTTTTAGTGACCCCAAAAAAAGGTTTTAGTCTATTTTTTTTAATATATTTTAATATTTTTAATATATTTTCATAGTAATTTTTTTTTGTTTAGGTTTAGTCACCAAAAAAATTAAAGCTTTGTTACCCCAAAAAAAAAAAGAATAAAAGGAAAATACTTAGTCTAGTTTTACTCACCGGTTCATTCGGTTTATGGATTGACAATTGGGTCAAAAACGTGAGACTTGTAGACAGATTTTCAGACAGCAATGAACAGCTAAACCTACATAAAATAAGCGACTGAACGAGGCAGTGTGTAAAGTTTTGCTTCTAGTTTAAATTATTTTATTTAATTCAGGCTACATGTGGAGTGGTTGTGAATGTGTATTTTCAGTTTCCTGTTATGTAATCCCAAAAACAGAGATACAATATCTCCAGACATGAAACTGGATGTAAAAAAGTTCTTTACTCTCACCAAATAATTTACTTTGACTCTTAAAATAATAAAAAAAAAAATTTTTTTTGGTTTTTTTTCATAAAAACAGAGTTCTTTAGTATATGGTTATTATAAAGAATAGTTGCATCATTTTAGCACTGCTTGTATTTTGAATACATGTAGCTTTACCTCATATTTATAAAGTATTGTTAACAGTTTGTGCCATTCTGAATTCAGTAATAATTTTTTATGTAGATGGCCTTGAAATGCTGATGTGGAATTAACTACTCTTAAGCAATTCAAAAACTTGTGGGTGATCTTAGGATATTTCATAAGTATCTTGGAGGTTAAAGTTTAAGAGTATATTAAATCTGAATTTGTGAATTAGAAATGCTCACATCATTAACTGGACTCTCTGACTAAATATTAATTCTCCATGTTGATTCAAACAGAAAAATTGGCCTCATAACGGACTTGCTCTTGCTGAGCTTGGGTTGCTGTCCCTCTGGAGATCCATGGCTTTAGTAAGTGTGCAGTGTAATTACGTTATATCTGTTATAAAAATATACATGTATAATTGTACATAATATATCTGGCTCAAACAAGGTATATGCCCTGCAACTGAAATAGCAACTGTTTTCCAGGCTGAAGACCGTGAAGCAGAGGAGCTAAAGAGTTTGAGATGCCTGGTGATGAACCTGAGACAACTCTGTGACCTCTACAGCAAATACAGTTGCCAACTCTTGCTCTCTGATTATGAACGAGTGAGTAACATTTGCTAATGAGGATCAGCTCGGCAGACCCTCATTAGCAAATCCAAAAACAAAGCTAGATTTGAAAACAAGGACAGGCTCAACATCACCATCAACATCTGTTCTACAAAATAGAATGGTCAGACATTGACACTTAAGATTTTTTTACTTCTGCGTCAACTTGACAACCATAATCCCTAACCCTAACCCTCTGCGTTGTCTGCATACTGTCCCAAAACCTGGGCTGACCATTCTGAGAAGCTCGACGTGCGCCTCTCAAAAATTGTAACTTCACAGACCTACGAAGATCATGAGATTTGTGATTGGGCAAAGCAGAGCAGTCCTCTCTGGGCTTGCGCTCCGTGTTAAACGCTCGATTATGAAATAAATCTTTGGTGATGAAGTAAATAACCTTCCTTTGTTATCTGTGCTAAGTTTTAGCTAGCTAGATGTTAACATGGTCATGTTGTGATATTAATCAGTTTAGAGACGGTGCTTCCATAGCAGCAGCGAAAGTTTGTAACAAGTTCTATTGAAGCGATTTATGGTAAAGTAAATAAAACCTTTCTTTTCTTCGCATCTGTGTTCTGTTTTGGTTTGCTAGCAGTTGACATTCTTATCAAACCAGTATTGATCAGAGCGTAGGCAGCACAGATGGAGGGCACAACTATAAATGCTTTGTTTACAAATGGGGGCATGCGGAGCTTCCGCAGAGAGCAATTTGTCGTGTTGACACAGAAGTATAAATCAGGCTTTAGTATCACTTTAGGACTGTTAGTTCTAACTACACAGTTAAAAATTTTTAATTTAATTATGAAGATAATGATTTGATATTTAACTGAATATTGTAAGGGAATATTTTTTTTTATTCTGGGATGTTCTGTATTTTAAGGTGCAACGTGTGTTTTTATTGCAAATATAGTTATGTCCTTGCCATATTTACCTAAAATATCATGATAATATTTAAGGCTCAAAATCACCCAGCCCTTTACGTATATCCTTTGTTAAGGCTGCATGAAGCTGCTGCTGTTAAATTCATTATAGAATTTTGCACCAAGCCTAAGCCAAAAATTTATTTATTAAATTTTTAGAATTTTTTTTTTGGAATTTTTGGTTAATTGTCATCAAACTTAGTTCAAGTACCTTTTTAAAGAGATCTAATTTTAATGTTTTGTCATCGCACTATTGTTAATTTGGATTAAATCAGCGGGTTTTTTCTTTCTTGCATTGCCAAAATATGTCTGATCTAGAAACATAATCAGAATTGTATCTAGATTTAAAAAAAAAAGTGGTTGGGGAGAAAATCTTGGGATCACCAGATACCCAAACACAAATGATCGGATCTCGAACAAAAAAAACTGTTTAAACTCTAAATGTTACTCAGCACTTGAATGCTCTTTTCATGAACTGTTTTTACATTTATTTAGTAGATTTTTTGATGAGTACATTTACACGTTCTGTGTACTCTTACCAGCCCTGATTAATATAGCCTACCTCGCATTACAACAATATTTTATTAAACAGTGAAATCGTTCACCCTGCTGATGTTTAGTTCAATGGTCTATAAAGGATTTTAGTTTGTTTTGTAAAATTGACATATAAATACACTAACATTTTTTTAGCGTTTGCACAGGACTGGCTGAAAAAGACTTTGGCATTGCAGTAATTCTCTTTTTAATTTATATAAGTTCACTGATAGAAATCTGTTCAATAAATTGTTTGTCTACAGATGAATGTTTGTATTAATTCTTGGATTCCAAAGCTGTTGAAATGTGTAGGTTTTATATAATCAACCGTCAGCGTCCAAGGTTCTCCTTCTGTCTGTCTCTTGACGAATGTCAATGATCGAATATGGCAGCACCACTTGAGGTCGTGTACAAGTGCTAAGGAAGCAATTGAGGGTAAAAAAATTGATTGAGTTGATTTCAGAGTTCTGTCCAGTAGCACACTTAGATCGGGGCGTGTGTTTTTTTTTTTAACAAAGTTTTTCTTAAGCAATATTTACTATTAATCCTTTAGTTTAATGCACCAAAAATAATAAGTAAATATTACTTGGAATTGTTTTGTAAATACTACTTTAAAAAAATGTGTCGAGGGTTTTTTTTATATATATTTTTTGGAGGACTTTTTAATGCCTTAATTAAAGAGGACCATTTAGAGAGGAGACAGGAAGAATATTTTGGGGGTTGAGATCTGGGGAGAAAGATTGGCGAAGGACTGGGGCTGGATTTGAACCACTGTCGCCAGATTTAACTCTGCACCATATGTCAGTGCCCTGACAGCTATGCTATCAGTGAACCATTGTGAAAATGTCATTTAGGGGAACTGAAGGTGAACATGACATCCTGTTGCCGCCTTCACATCCATCTTTACAAAAACACCAGGTTCCTTCAATGACTACCAATACATCCAAGACAGCCAGTGACCATACGACTTAAAAGAGCCCTCTCTAAAAACAACATGAATTTTTTTTATCTACATGGCTTTTCAAAGTCCCGAAAATGTATTCCACTCAAGGTCAACAAATGAATTTTATTTTACTTGTAACATTTGTGGTTGCTAGTTAAAGACCTGCCAAGATCCTTTTGAGTGTATGTTTTTCAGAGTTTTCTTATAAAGCCTGTTTCAACCTCTGATGTCCAGTGTCTGGAGTAAGAAGCATGTCTGAGGTTTCGGGTGGCAATAAAACCAATAACTTTTCACTTTTCCGACTTCCTGGTTTATATACAAAATATGTCTTTACAGAGAAAAACTCCTACATTTCGGTTTAAATATGTTTCGGTTTTATCTCGTTATAAAACTTGTCACCATTCTCTTCCTTTTAATGTGTGGCAAAGCAGCTCACACAGACATCAACAATATCCGTTATATATTATAATTCTAACAAAAGATATTTCACTCTCAAGACTGTCCCATTAAGATCACATCACAAAGTCACCTGCATATTGTTGCAGGCGTTGCATTTGTTCTGTTACGTGTGTGTGTATATAGTAATACATTTTGACATTTGGTTTAGCATAATTGGCAACAATAACAAGTACCTGTTGTATATGTTGCTGTCTCATGAAAATGAATGCAATCCCTTTAATCAAGTAAAGACACCTGAACTTTGTGTCATGAAGTCTCAGTTGTAAGATGCTATGTTTATTTTGTTTTAGGGAAGCACCCAGAGCATAGCTTTCCTGATGCTGGACAATGTTCAGGCTCCAGAGCTGATTCCTGCTGTGGTGGAGAGCAGCATTGGTCCTTATACTCTGGTGAATGGACTAGACCTGGATCAGACCCTCCTGCTGTACATCAAGGTACGATTATAGGTGTTCCTATAGTGTTTTTCAACTTGCAATGGTTCAATTAGGAATATTGCTATCTGAACATTGCAAATAAGTACATTTTATTATATGATAAGTACAATCTATCACAGTTTTCCGTTCCAGACCTGGTCCAAAAGGCCTGTTTATACCCCAAATATATATATATATATATATATATATATATGTAATAGATTAGTAATTGTAACTAGCTGTCAGCGTAAGAATTGCATTTCCTTGATTAGTTTAAGGGTTCCAGTTGAGCATTTCATGTCTGCATCATTCTATGTATGCTTCTTTCTGCAAAGCATGTTTTTTTATTACAGATGTGAAGAGTCAAATGATTGAAAAAAATTTGTAGATGCTCATTTAGTTTTCCAAGTGCTATAACTCCAAACATGCCTTAGAACATTTGCTAAACTTAAACAGTTTCTTCTCAGATTTAATTTCACACAAAAGCTTAATAAATTCTCAACTCATCGTGTTGATGTAAAATGCTGATTTTAAGTTAAATGATTTTGCAGTATTATGCTGGATGAAATATACTACAGTAACTACAGACCCACTGCTGAAAGTTTGCAATGATATTTTTAACAACTGTCACTGGGGATCATGACAGCAGTAATTGATACTGTATACAATAACATTCTGCTTGAGCGTTTACAGGAGTAAGTGGGCATCCAGAGTTTTGCATTGAATTAGTTTCATATCTAGCTGACAGGTCTTTTTATATTTAATTAAAGGAGAGTTGGGTGTCCTCCTCCTCTCACGTTAAGGTTCAACAAGATGCTATTCTAGGCATACTTCTCCATTGGGCTTTATCTAAAATATAAGTATAAAACACAACTGCAGTTGCTATTGTGAAACCACTGCAGCTTCATCTGTGCTATGCTAAAATGATGTTAAGGAAATTCTATTGCTGCTCTATCACAGTGTCTAGAGAACTTAAAGGCTTGGATGGACGTTTAGAGTCATTGTTTTTGGCCCCAACAATAACTAATGTTCCTCATCAGTTGAGATAGATCCTGTTTCTATGACTAAATTGGGCTGTAAAGAGTTATAGTAATTTTAGCTTGTTCAGACAAGTCAATTATTAATAAAACAGATGGGGAAATCTTTTTAAGTCAGTGTGATGCTCTTTGGGAGAATCATTCAAATAATACTTAATTGTGACACTTATTTTAAAGTTTTCAGCATGATTTGAAGCTTCATTGTATTTTCTAAGTAGTGATTAAAGAAAACCTCATATCTATAATGTGTCTGTTGTACAGGAACTGCTGGAGCGCTGCAGCTCTAGATTTTCCTCTCTCTTCACAGAGTGGGAGGCTAAAGCAGTGGCTGTGGTGCACTCCATGAAAGACATCAATGTGAGTGCTTTCTTTACACTTTGTCTTTCACAACTGCAGCCAGTTTGTCTACCATTCATTATCAACATCATAAAAGACATTGCAACATTCACTAGAGCACAAAATATCTATAACAACATTCACTAGGGCACAATATATCTACAATATCAGTCACTAGGACACAAGAGATCTAGAATAACATTCAGAAGGGCACAAAAGATCTATTACAACAGTCACTAGAGCACAGGATATCTAGAACAACAGTCACTAGAGCACAGGATATCTAGAACAACAGTCACTAGAGCACAGGATATCTAGAACAACAGTCACTAGAGCACAGGATATCTAGAACAACAGTCACTAGAGCACAGGATATCTAGAACAACAGTCACTAGAGCACAGGATATCCAGAACAACAGTCACTAGAGCACAGGATATCCAGAACAACAGTCACTAGAGCACAGGATATCCAGAACAACAGTCACTAGAGCACAGGATATCTAGAACAAACAGTCACTAGAGCACAGGATATCTAGAACAACAGTCACTAGAGCACAGGATATCTAGAACAACAGTCACTAGAGCACAGGATATCTAGAACAACAGTCACTAGAGCACAGGATATCTAGAACAACAGTCACTAGAGCACAGGATATCTAGAACAACAGTCACTAGAGCACAGGATATCTAGAACAACAGTCACTAGAGCACAGGATATCTAGAACAACAGTCACTAGAGCACAGGATATCTAGAACAACAGTCACTAGAGCACAGGATATCTAGAACAACAGTCACTAGAGCACAGGATATCTAGAACAACAGTCACTAGAGCACAGGATATCTAGAACAACAGTCACTAGAGCACAGGATATCTAGAACAACAGTCACTAGAGCACAGGATATCTAGAACAACAGTCACTAGAGCACAGGATATCTAGAACAACAGTCACTAGAGCACAGGATATCTAGAACAACAGTCACTAGAGCACAGGATATCTAGAACAACAGTCACTAGAGCACAGGATATCTAGAACAACAGTCACTAGAGCACAGGATATCTAGAACAACAGTCACTAGAGCACAGGATATCTAGAACAACAGTCACTAGAGCACAGGATATCTAGAACAACAGTCACTAGAGCACAGGATATCTAGAACAACAGTCACT
This sequence comes from Danionella dracula, assembly GCA_900490495.1. NCBI lineage: Eukaryota > Metazoa > Chordata > Actinopteri > Cypriniformes > Danionidae > Danionella > Danionella dracula. Next base: position 2,819,004 of record UELW01000021.1, read on the forward strand.
AGAGCACAGGATATCTAGAACAACAGTCACTAGAGCACAGGATATCTAGAACAACAGTCACTAGAGCACAGGATATCTAGAACAACAGTCACTAGAGCACAGGATATCTAGAACAACAGTCACTAGAGCACAGGATATCTAGAACAACAGTCACTATGGCATAAGAGATCTAAAACAACATTCTGTAGAGCAGAAGAGATCTAAAACAACATTCTGTAGAGCAGAAGAGAACTAATACAGCTTTTACTAATACAGTAGAGCAGCCTATTTTGTGCCACGGACCGGTTTAATATTTGACAAATAACAGGGACCGGTCTTTGAGGTATGGTGGATAAATACAACAAAATAATGTAATACGACCTGCATGTAAACTGTGGTGTTTTCTAAACATAATAATAAATGTGAATCCACTCTGGCTGTGTGCTTCCCCAGTGTCTTCTTAACAAGAGTTTAGAGGCCTTTATTGCCTCAATTGAGAGCCGGTTGCCACATATTATGCAAAGTGGGCTTGGCGAGTGGGAATATCCTGTCAAGATAAATAAAAGATTAAATTGTCTATTTTTTTTGGAAGTCGTAGGCTCTTCCTCGCTGGACCTTTTTGCCCTTCGCAAAAAAAAAATCCAAATACGTTTGTTTGTTTTTTTTATTCGTTTTGCTAGCTTTTGGGCTTTGTTTCAGCAATAACGTATCACATGATCGAGAAGAGCAGATGGATGTAATCGATGGATTTAAAGAGAATCGGGTAATTTTTCTAAATAAAAGATCGTTCAGAACGTTTTCCAGATCACACTGTTTGAAAATTTACAAATCTACTCATAAGGTACACCCTTATGCCACCTTATAGATTCCACTTTTTTTGTAAAAACGGATTCAGTTGGCAGCTATTAGAGGTTACTGATGGCAGGGAACGAGGTGTTCTCTGCAGACAGCTGACAAGCTAATGTTTTATACTCTTTCAGAAGGTTATGGATGCTGTGAACCAGATCATGTACAAGGCCATGGTACCTTGGAGTGAAACTGTGGAGAGACTTGTCCATCTGCATCTGCAGAATGATGATCCCAAGTAAGCCCTCAGTCATTGATTTTGGTGTTTAGTTCTCTGTAAAAGTGTTTTCTCTGTTTTACTGGAATCAGTCCTCTTTACTAGAGTTAGTCCTCAATGCTGGAAAGCACGGCAGGCTTGCTAAAGTTACTTCCCTTAACACAGTGAACCATCATTAAGAGGCTGGTGTTACTCACTTAGGAGGTCTTTAAAACCTCTACTTTAAATCTTTTCTCAAAACTTTTAACACTTCATAGCTGACCGTGAGAAAATGGTTATTCAAAAATCAAAGCATTTTGAGCTTTGAAAATTTCAGTGCTCTATTGTCAGTTAATATTGGTTCCTTTAAGTCACCCCCTCTTAAGATTCACTTTACAGCAAGGTTCAAAAGAAAGGTATTATAAGATCACATCATATATTCTACAATTCACCTACATAACATAAAACTTTTTACGTGAGGTTCACTAGTAAGGCTTTTAATCTAGTCAAGTTTCAAGTGTGTTTGTTGTGAATTCTGCCACATGTACAGTGCAGACATACAGAGAATTGAAATTGCGTTACCCTCAGGCCCTTGGTGCATACATAAATTACACAGAACATAATAATAATTACACAGAACATATTGAATTTGGGATATATTAAGAATCAACTCAGGATTTCATTAATTATTACTATTTCTTCATAAACAAAAAATTTTGAAAGAAATCATCATGCTCATCAAGTGCACCTTTAGAGACAATTTTCTGATATCTTCCTCCTGCTAGGCAGCAACTGTTGAGAGATGGATATAGACTGATGGAGATCAAGAAGCTTCTAAGATGCTATGGTATCCGCAGTCTACCTCGGTCCAACAGTTGGGACATGATGGTGAGGATTCCTTTTCATTCAGAGTCTTATCGAATGTTTTAAACTATATTGTATTTTCAACAAATTTGTAGATGCTTGTGAGACACATTTTGAAGCAAAACCTCCCTAGCTGCCAGCAAGATTATCTGAAACTAATCGAAGCCTACAAACTGGACCCAACAGAGATCCACCAACTCTACTGCATTCAGCTCATGCATCGACAGAAGGTATCCCTCTTTTTGTAATGAAAGTCTGTATAATTAGGTCATTCTGTGAAGAGGTCTGTGTCATAGGTCTGAGTTTTATTAATTTAAAATGGTTGATCATTGAAAACATTGCTTTTACAACAAAATAAACGAGGTATTAAAAAAAACAAGATCTTACAGAAACGTTTTAAGATTGTCGTAAAACCTAGGATACTTAACCTAGGATTAGTAACATTGGTCTTAGTATGCTGAAGGCTAACCTTAAAGTAAAGGTAAATTACTGTATATGTTTTGCTTGCAAATCATTTTTGCAATTTCTGGTTTGAAAGGAAATGTCCAAATCTATTCTGCATTGTCCTTGAGTTCCGTTTGGGTCTTTAACAGTGGGATTTCTTTGTCTGTTCTGTGTTAGTCAGGGACTTATTTGTTTCAAAATGCAGCTGTATTAAAAAAAAAGCAATGTATTATAGATAGGGGGAGCTCCTAAAAGTCGTGTTCTTACTTGCTGGGGAATTAGTTAAATTTGATAAAAACCTGAACAAAGAGTTATCAAGTTTATCAACTTTCAAAATGTGTTTTAAAAACGTTTAACAATATAAACATATAAGGTTATAATTTTATGCCCCTTAAGCTCTCTGAGGAATACAGTCACGTAATTTCCAGTGTTGTCTTCCTCCTGAATTTCAGTTGTCGAATATGTATTTCTCATGCGCGTTTTACGTATCTTGAATTTTCCGTGACGTGAAGCATTTGTATCTTGAGGTACCACTGTATAATGAAATCACTTAGTTTTGCATTTAAAAAGGTTGAAACATGTTAAAATCTCTTCTCTCTCTGCGCGCTCTGCTTATTTTCTCCTCTCAGTACTGATCTATTGTCGAGGATAAAGTTGTCTGTTAAGAACTGTTCTAAATATATCGAGTGTGTGCTGGCACGTTCGTGTCGTGGTTTTCTCACAACGACCTGTCTGCGCATTGTTTTGCTGATAAAATGTGAAGGGGAGTGCTGAGCCCATTTTATTTCTAGCATTTTAGGTTCAAGGCAAAACTGATGTTCATTCAAGCAAATCGATGTAAACCACTTAACCGATTAAATCGGTTTATCGCCTACCCCTAATTCAAAGCATCACCTCATTAACATAATCTTCTTGGTCATCATCACATTTAGAGATAATTTGTTATTGCCACACTATTTCACTAGACTTACTTAGCCACCTTTCCTCTGTAGTGCTTTCCTCATTGATACCAAGAGTTATTTTTCTTGGTATTCTGTTATAAACGCAGTAAAAATGGATTAACAGCTTTCAAACCTATAAATATTTATTTATCAGCTGACTAAAATGTAGGTGGAGAACGGGAGTTATTTTTGGTACTAGGTATGATGGTGGTGAACTTAAAACTTGTAGGTTTGACCTCACTTATGAGGTGTTTACGATTTTTGATAGGACAATGATAGTCTCAGGCCAAGACATCAGCCATGTTGGCTAAACGTCTGAAAAGTTTAGTACAGTTTAAAAAGAATTAAGTGGTGATTTGATGCAGAAAAGCACTCACAGTAAAATAATGCAAATTAAAAGAAAAAAACTGCAAACGCTATCATAGCGCTCTGGCGCTAAGCATTCAGGGTATTGTGTTTACTTTAACTGTGACGTTATCACAAAACATGCCTGATTAACTACAAAAATAAAACTGTCAAAAATTTACTTTTAATAGCACTATAGAAATATTGCTAGTTATTTAAAGCGTAACACTTTAGATTACAACTAATAATTACAGGGTAGTTATTTTGTACTTGCAGATTAATTACTGTCTATTTACAAAGTACTGACAGTGTAGTTACTGTGTACTTAGTGTACTGATATGGTAATTACGGGATGAGGGCTGTAATCTAAAGTATAGATTACAAATAATTGAGCATTTATTTTTAAAAAGAAAGTTTCCAACAGTGTTCTGAAACATTTCCAAATAGATATGTTACATACAGGTTTTAATACTTTCCTGAGCCTTACAGAGGTTGTGTTTGTGTCTCCTTGCTTTAAACGCAAATACTAAAACGTTTTTTTCAATAAGAATTTAGATCTCTTCTGTTAGAAATGACAGAATTATCATTGTTAAGATGGAGTATTCCTTTAGAACACAATTTTACTTTTATTGACAATTTACACACTGAACTGGTTTGCTAGAGCGATTTTGCCCTTCAAAAAGCTAAAAAGAATAACCATGGCCTGAGGAATGTTGTCCATACAGTCCATAACAACATCTCCCTCCAGAATGATTCCCTCGGAGCGTAGGTGAAACTGGATGGAGGAACAAGGCTGAATTACATTCTCAGTTTCTCTGTAGAGGATTTCAACTGGCACATGCTTGTATCCGTATCTATCATCAGAAACCTGGGCATGAATATGGAAGACAATACCATTTAAGCCTTCATTTTTCTTAACATATATTACATTTTACATTTTGCATTTGGCAGACGCAAAGCGACTGACAATATGCAATTTGTTACACAGTCAAAGTCTATCTCAGCTTGATAGCAGTTGTATCAACTGATTAATCAATCATAGCAGGAAGAAAATAAAGACAGGAGAGAAAAAGTTTTTTTATGTAGTATTATTAAAATAATTGTGCAAAATTAAAAAACATTTTTTTTGACATACAGAAACATATTTAAACACCGATATAAAAACTTACCAACACTAGGAACATAAAGGAATCAATTATTATACGCTTGCTTCAACATTTCATACGCTTCACTGTGGATTCAAGTATAAACCCTGATCTCTCTCTAGAGCAGAGTTCTCATCAGTTGCTTCACTTAAAGCCACAGTACACCTGGGTTTTCTCTTAAAGACGAACCCTACAGTTTCCACTTATTTTATGTTTCTTTACAAGTGCTGTATTAAACGAAGTCTTCAACATATTATAAAAATATTGAATACACAACAATTAGTCTGTAAGTACGCTGTAATTACTCTATAAGTACAAAATAACAACCCTGTAAGTACACCTTAATTACTCCGTAATTAGCAGGCTGTAATCTAAAGTGTTACCATTTAATATTATGACAGTTATTGTGTGCAATTGTATTTTCCTGAAATTGTTTATTTTATGGAATTGTCGTAGTGTAGACTTGGAGAGCCTTGAGGCGTTGGGGAGTCAGCAATGAAGAGACGAAAAAAATTGCAAATCTCCTTTTTTTATTGAAGATAAAAAAAAACCCGTTGAGTGTCTATACAAGCAGATGTCGAAAAAAAAAAAGAAATATATATATATGTGTATATATATATATATATATATATATATATATATATATATATATATATATATATATATATATATATATATATATATATATATATGTGTGTGTGTGTGTGTGTATATATATATATGTGTGTATATAAAATCGATACAAAGTGTAAAACCAAGAGTTTTGAGCTTTAACAGCAACAATCATAGCTCTACCATGAGCCCTCTTCACTCTCCAGAGGTCTTTGCCACACTGACTTAGGTAGATCTATTTCCCTCCAAAACCTAATTGGGCTAAACCATTAAAACCACCGTAAGGGCTATAATAGTAAAAAAATTGCTTAAAAGTAAATGTACTTAACTTGAAATAAGTGAACAGTATCTATGTTAAATCATTCAACATAAATACTTTACAATAATTCAAATCATAATGAAATAAAAACACTTAAAGAAAATTAAATGACTACCAAAACTAAACCAAACATAATGGTTTGATGCAACAGCCTTTATCATAAAAGGGACGTTATCATTGCCCCGCCCCCCCCTTTTACGCACCCGAAAAAGCACCGACCAACTCGCACCAGAGTAGATCAAGCGGCAGAAACAATACAAACTCTCTAGATCATTTTAAATAAAAGGTAAATTAAATAAATTTGTCATTTGTTTCGTTCGTATCATTGTAAGGATTGCTCTCGATGTAAAGGGTTACAATATTCACAGATATGTGCACCTATCTGTGGCTATATACAACCATCAACAAGGCAAATCGCTCTCCTTGCAAACACAAACACATTCACACATGCACCTCTGTTGTTTGATGACTATTATACCTTCATCGTCACAGGAATATTTTGTCATCAAAAATAGTAAAAAAAAATTTCGCCCACCCCTAATCTTGAGTTAGTTCTAGTAATGAAGATCTCGGTATCGTGAGTTGAAGTTGATGGTCTCTGAGCTTCACTCTTTCCCTCTCCTTTGTCTAGAAGCTACTTCTGGTCACTGTGTCATGGAAAAGTGCCAGTAATGAAGGTGTCTTCATGTTTTGTTTGCTTTTATAGCAGGAGGAGTGCATGGCTCTCCTGAAGGGGCTTCCTCCTTCTCAAGCAGAGGTTGTGATTGAGCGCCTTGTATGCTGGGCACGACTGGAGCTTCAAGAAAATAGAATGTTATTTGAAGAGGTGACGCTAGTTCCCTTTTCCACATTTTTTCTTTACTTCTCTTTAAAACATGCATGTGGGATGTTGTCATTTTATTTGGAAATCCCTGTAAAGTTGCTTAAATTATAGAATTGAAATTTTAAACAAATGACCAATGTCTACTAAGCTGTGTCATTTGCGTAATTTGTCATTTTTACACAATTTGGTGTATAGCATTTTTATAATCAAACAGCCTCTAGTTAATATTTTGTACACATTTAACTTAAACTGCAGATCACTATTTGGAAATAGTTGTGTATTAGAGATTCACAATTCTGCATTTACCTGTACGTGATGATGACATCAGCAGATGCTCAATTCAAAACATCAAAGCAACAAAGCATATGTTTTTTTTAAACATCCTTACACTTTCTCTTTCGAATTAAGATGGAAATATAATAGACAAACCAAGAATGCATTTGAAGATAATTACATTATTAGTGTTGTGTAACATAGTGTGTCTTTAATCTTAATGAAAATTGTATAGAAATGTAATAAATAGTTACATTATTTTTTAAAGGTTTAGGTGTTTCAATTGTTATAGCCTTTGAATAAATGTAGATTTTTTTTTGTATAATTTGGTACAATGTAATTCACATTTTACATTTTTTTTAATTGAATATAAAACTATATTCTTATTTGTTGTGGTAGTATGTTTCTAAAATGTTAAAGCTTGTATTTTAGGTACATTTTAGTTGCTGTAGCCAGCACTGTTTTTTTTTTATTAAGCTTTTGGCCCTCCTTTCCTTATCAAGGAAAGGTTTTTTTTCCTTGATGAGCTCTTTTTTTTCTTTTAATAGCAGAAGCAATTTCAGAAACAGATGTCTCAGACTATGGTTGAAGCTTTGAAATACCTACAGAGCATCCAGACAGGTGAGGAAATGAAGGCCTTCTCCATAATTTAACCATCTGAATAGATCTTTAATCTGTGCTTGTTTGTATCAAATCCACTAACATTTAGATTTTTTTTTGGTAATTTTTTTTTTTTTTCCCATTGATTTTAACTGATTGTTAAGAAACAAATATAATTTGATTCTGGGGGGGTCATGGGAGCAACTGAGCCTCCTTTCTTTAGAGAAGTCGTAGGATACATCATATAACTAACCAACAATATCAATTTCTATCATCTAGTCTATAAAGGCCTTGTGACATTACCCAAGTGTGTTACAGTCGTGATTTAAAAAGAAACATTGTCTTACAAAAATGAGGATTACTGAAAGACTATATAAGCTGGAGAAATATTTTTTCACCAGCAAAACCAAATGACTTCAACAATTAAAAAAAGTGTCAAATTTATAAAAATAGGCAAACAAATCTGAAGATTGCTTTGGAGAATATAAACAAAACGAAAAAAAACCCTTGTTTGTGTTTTTCTTAAGTGTTTATTAAACCTGAAAATGCAGTGAATTGGAGGTTTTGCTGCTTTCCTCATGATTTTAGTCTCCTAATATAAAACAGATAAGTATCTCAACTCTCTCCACACTCTTTTCAAAGTTCCAATCAGCGTCCATGCTGATGGTCACTTGATAATATCATCGCTGACAAATCAGATGTAAGCACGTTTCTCTTCCTGGTTTTTCCTGGAGCTAATACGCTCACGCAAGTGGCTGTTGGATTATATTTCCCCTTTTTTGGATTACAAGGGATCTGGTGATTGTGGCAACCAGTGGGGTTCTCCGGCTGTTCCAGTATGCTTGAGCCGCTGCAAGCCCCAGATTCTTATCTTTCACTGCCTTTTATCAAAACAAGTTCTCTGTTGTTTGCCAGTTGTAGCGTGTTTCCAAACTTGTCACGACCGTGCAAATCCATGGATGTGGTGGATCGATTGCATTAACAGATAGTACTACAGCTGTATTAGGTGTTTTGGGCATAAACATACCGTTGCAGCGGTCAAAGGGTTCAGACTGTTTAGAGAAGTGTACTGTTATCACGTAACACACTTTGAAACGAGGCTGGCATACTTACAGGCCGCCACCAGAGATGTGACTCTGCGAGTTCACATCTCATGGGTTCAGAGGCGTCGAGCTGGTTTGCATACGTTGGCTCCGGCCCCCGTGCTTCATGCTACACCAGTGTGTCCGCTATCCGCCACAGTGAGTTAATCTTCTGACTACTCCTGTGTGCCTGATGATGCTATCTCCACTGCTGCATCGGAGAGAGACTGCGCATCTCCCGAAGGAGACTGTATTTCATTCTACCCTTCTGAGGTGACGCTAGATTGTGCTGAGGAGGTGATGGTCGAGTTGCTTAACCGGGCTGTCAGAGAAATTGAGTTGCAGGTGGCTCTGCCCCTGGCACCTGAGATCTCCAGGCTGGATTTGTGGTTTATGAAGTAGCGTTGTGATAAACTCCCTAATCCCATATTTCATCGGGAGCTAACCAGAATTTGGGATGATAAACCCCCTTAATACCGTTCTTCCCGGAAGTGCATCTGGAGCTGACCAGAACTTGAAAGGCACCTCTTACGTTAAGAAAGGAGTTTGGTCAATCTCCCCTTTCTCACTCCCCTTGACGGCACAGTAGCAAGGGGTATGTCGTGATTCTCTAGGTAGTACAGGCTTTGGCTGTACATTATGCACAGGTAACCCTGCCGCCTAGCGCGAACAGCCAAGACCACCATCTCACCAACTAAGCTTGTCTTGGGACCTGACTTGAAGAGCTTACTCTGCTGCGGGTCAAGCTACCGTTGCCCTGCATGTCATGGCATAGTTTTAGATATTCCAAGCCTAGGCCCTGAAAGATATGCAAGGGTGGAGTAATCACCCAGGTCTTATGGATGACCTGAGAGTTGCGACAGACTTTGTGCATAGCACGGCAAACGTTGAGGCAAGCTCTTTGGCCACATGATGTCTACATTGGTAGTCCACAGCCACCATCTAGGTTGCCTTAGGCTGAGGTGTCACACGATCAAAAACATTTCCTCAATGCACCTGTGGTCCCATTTGGCCTCAGAGACAGCGACCGTGAGCGGATACAAGGAGTAGACAGAGGAGCCCTGCCCAATATCATCAGGGGAAGAGGTCCCATTGCAAGCGACTACCCAGGGATTCCCTCTGCCATGTGGGCTTTGCCACCATACTTTGCAAAAAAAAACATTTTTGCCCCTGGAGGAACCGGAGTGTTCTCCAGCTTTTTGGGTCCTCTTGTCCCAGCAGGCATAGTGAAGTAAGCAGAGTATTGCCCCTGACCACATGTGCTGTTTTTGAGGGACTAACAGCTGAATCTCTTATGACCCTGGGCACAGGAGGGCACTCGTAAACTACATTTCTAGCTAGTTCCATTTATGCTATCTTCCCTATAAAGGCTTTGCCTTGTTTGGTTCAAGGGGCATTTTCCGTTGGTCCCTCACTGAAACCATACACGTATTAATTGCTGGAAGTTCTAAGTGCATCCTTGGAGGTGGCGAGTAGGCCTCAACACATCTCCCTTCAGCTCAGGGATTGATGCTCCATCCTCTGGATATGAGGTTTTTTTGACCGACTGCCCATTACAAATTATGTCTATGGCTTGAAGCCATAGGAAGGACCTAGGTTGTGGCGTTTTGCAAGGGTATTCCCATAGTTGTCACCGAAATAAGTCTTAGTGACGGACTGATGGGGAACGTAAGGGTTACTTTCGTAACACCCGTTCCCGAAATAGGGAATGGCGACTTATGTCCCACAGCCACAACTGTACGGTCTTGAGTAAAGTTGGTTGCCTAGGGGGTGTCTCCAGCTTCACAACAGGAAGACTATCAATCTTGTCAGCGGTGGCTAATTGGCATTTTGAAAAGAGCGTGGAGAGAGTTGTGCGCCCCTCCATTCCCTATTGGGCGAATTGGGGCTGCGAAAGTAACCATTACGTTTCCAAATCATAATAAAGAAAAATGCTGTTATTTACACAAACCTAACAGCTAAACAGCTAAAATATGTTAGGTAATGTAACCTTACTTTGTTAAACTTTTCTTAAATAACTCAATTGTTAGCTGTCCAGTTTTGATTGTTTGTCTTGTACTTTATCTTTCACAGTTATAATCTTCACACATGATAAACTTCCTAACATATCACTGTACTCCCAGGATATTTTTCTTTCAATAGTTAGCAGATTCACTCTCTTTACTCTTCCTGCAGATAATGCATTTAAAAGAATGGAGTTTGAGGGGAATCTGAAGATGTTCACCACAGTCGCTCTCTTAGAGGTGTCCGTGTGCTCCTAAAATTCAATGTGGTATTCCCATTCAAATACAGACAAACAGCATTAATGCAATCTATTTACTGCTCCAGGAGAACTTTGACATCTTTCTAACTCCAGAGGAGTATGCTGATCCTGTCATCCGACACAAGTTTAACCAATACCTTCAGACAGCATACGAGACAACTCAGGCCTGGCCATCCTCAGGGAAACAGCAAACCGACAAGAGCTCCTGCGCTCCTAAGAATAGCATGCCAGCACTTGCAAACAGTCTGGATGGAAAAGCAAAAACACTTTCTACTGAGGCAGGCTTTCACCTTCTGGCAAGACAGCTGCAGAAGACTGAGCAGGAGCTTTGGGCAGACCTAGCACTGAGAGCATTGGACTCTGGAGATGTGGAGAAAGCCCTTCAGATACTTGGGTAAGTGAGGGAGGAAACTTCATGAATCTATTGTTTTGGAGGAAACCATGTGTCTGCATTTTGCCTTCTGCCTCTCTTCACTACTATGTAATGTTTTGTTTGATTTTAAGTGGTTTAATGTCAATCATGTATTCAGAGTCTGTCTGTATTCAATCATCAGAAATCTTAGAATAACCAGATGTCGAATAGCCCACCCAAGATTAACTCAGTTTTACTTATTTTTCTTAAAAGTAAGGAAATGCCTTTAGATAGACATTGCAAATGTATTTAGCTATTAAACAAATAATTCCATGAAGAGAAGGTATCTGACTGGACAAGATCTGAAAAAAATCCATGCTAACCCAATAGGGCTAAAAAAAAAGTTTTTACTATGGGCAGGCTTTTGATGGGAATTGTAACTTCGTTTTAAAACATGTTTTAATGATCCTATGAGGTTTGACATTGAAATATTAACAACATTTTAAAACAGGGAAAGCCATGAAATGTTCATGTTGCAGTCAGGGCTTTAAAAGAAAAAGAAAGAAAGAAAAAATCTTAGATTACTTTTGTAGAATTTTGTTCTTAGGTGTACAATGTACATTGAGTGGGCTTTTAATATCATCACGACTAGTGTTTCCCTTATGTTTGCTGGTAGGGGATGGGGTCTTTTTTTTCTAAGTGTTTGAGTGAAACTTTTGGTTGTTTTTTGCAGTAATATTTTTGAGGGTTGGCTCTTGGCCGATGCTCCATAAACTCTTGTCACTTAAGCGGAGGAAGGGATATTTAGACTAAAATAGATTTGTAGTATACTTTTCACAGATTTAAAATAGTAATTTTTTTATTAAGAGCTAGTTAGTTACATGGAAAAAGGAATTTCAAATTCCTTATTTTTCTAAAGTAATTGTGGTTGTCATTTTTCCCCACCATTAAGCAGCTCTAGTCTGCGTGTAAATTAGTGTAAAAGGGATCACTAAAATTAACACAATGCAAGATCTCTGTTGTACTGCTCAGGAAATAAGCTCAAGCAATTGCCCCTCTTGAATAATAAATTAATCTGCAAATGTCTCACAAAAAAAAATGTTAGGGATGTTAGACATAATGTATGTCACGTTCAAAATCTAGGTACCAATGAAATGTGAAAGGCAGGAGTTTCTTGGGTTGCCAATTACAATTAAAGCTGCAAACAGCAATGGGAGAGCTCTCGCAAGATCCCCGCTGGATTGTCCGCTGGAGCAAAGGCACCACCCCCTGACCCCCTGAATTTTTTCCACTTGTCAAGAGCTCGAAACTAGGTGAAAAGGCACTTTACATTCAAAGCTTTGTATTGTTCAGTACTTTGTAAAGATGATCTATATTGTTACACAAACAACTCGTATAAAAACAAGAGTGTGTGTGAGTGTGTGTGTTATAAGATTAGCATAACATTAGCATATCAATCTGTTCAGAATCACAAGATTATCATACTTCATTTTTTTCATGTACATTGGATGAAGAATGTGGGAGATACAGCCACAAATATTCACAGACAGTAGGTTGCACTATAAGTGTATTGTCACTTAAGCATAGCAACTTGGTCAGAATGGTAGGCTCATAATTCCATAATGATTTTTTCAAGCTTATTGGATAAAGTATGTGAGTGCTACAGTAAGAAATCAATTTAGCCCTATACGTTTAATAACGTCACAAGACCAAAATTCAACTCTATCTGGAAATTTTCCTAGGAGGGGCTTTTTCGCATTGATTGGGTCAAAACAGTTGAAACGAAGATTTTGGTCACATTTAAGGGGCGCTGTAGAGCAATTTTTTTTGAGCACAGTCACAGTGATGCATATCTTTTTGTTCAGCCTGACAAGGTTAATTATGCCAGGCTGTTTTTGCTGAATTTAATAATAATAATAATAATGCCTTCAATTTATATAGCGCTTTTCAAGACACTCAAAGACGCTTTACAATTATCAGAGCATTATTCATTCAGTTCACGTTCACTCACTGGTGGTGATAAGCTACCATGGTAGCCCTCAGCTGCCCTGGGGCAGTCTGACAGGACGTGGCTGCCATTTTGCGCCTACGGCCTCCTGCCCACCACCAAACACCCCACCAGTCACACACATCCATACTGGGCAATGTGGGTGAAGTGGCTTGCCCAGGGTCACAACGGCAGAATGGCCCTAGCGGGGATCGAACCACCAACCTTCCAGTTACAGAACGACCAACTCCACGAATGCGCCATCTTTCCGTTAATTTGGATTAACTTGAACGGAGATACAGTCCAAAATATGTCAGTTTTTTTTTTTTTGAAGGGTGGACTTTGCTGGGGACTCACCCCAAGACCATTGGTAGTTTTTTCATTCATGCCTTTCGAGTAACCACAGCAATTTTCAACTGGAGCGGACATTTGGCCTAGGAGTTCGTCAAAGTGTAAAAGGAGCAAAAATGGCCATTTTTAGAGGCTTTTGCGAAATAGTCTTCCTGTCGATTTTGGAAACAGGGTTTATATTACTAAAAGTTGCAGCTTGGTAATTTACATATTTGTACCAAATTTCATTCGGTCATGACAAACTGTTTGCGCAACAGCTACAAAACTGTTTTAGGTGGAGCTATAGAACGCCACCCCAAGAACATTTGACGTACTTCTTAGCTTTTGATAACGTTTTCCCCTCATACCTTACGACTAACCTCCCCAATTTTCAGCTGGATTGGACATTTCGCCTAGGAGGAGTTTGCCAAAGTATGAAGTCTGTATGTTTTACATAAAAACTGAAGCATCTGGTTTCCCATCCAGTTTCGAAACTCAGCCCAAAGGACTCTTTTTATAGGTCTTAAGGTCCTACACACATGCGACAAGTTTTAAAAGTGTGTATGCAATAGAAGTGTAAACTGCCTGAAATAGAAGTGTAAAGTGTAAAACAGGCTTTCAATGCTCGCCACTAGGAGGCGCTATGTCAGATGTTTGTTGTTATATGCCTGTTCCTAGGCTTGGACTATGATGAGAATGAGAAGTTTGAGCCGGATCGGATAATCTATGCCAGAGTTATAGCAACTTCCTGTTTCAAATCGAAATCTGGACATTGCCCTGCCGCCACGACCACATACTTAATGATGGTCAAAAAATAATTTCTCAATTTCACATGCCGTAAGCCTTATGATGATGGTGAAGAAGTTTAGAAATGTTTAGATAGAATCTGTGACAGTTGTCAAAGAGTAGAATGAGCAAAAACGCCCATTTTTAGAGTTTTTTACGAAATAACCGACTTCCTGACTATTTTGGAAACAGGGTTTATTTTAGCAAAAGTTGCAGCTTGGTACTTTACACATGTGTACCAAAAATTCTATCACCTACGACAAACTGATGAAGCATTTTTAAAATGTATTTTTCAAAACACATTTTTACATAAACTTACATAAACGTGTGCAAAAATCTCACACTGCTGGTGCTCGAGCCCTAACTAATGATTGAGAAGTAGTATTTACTGATGTAAATGAGTGACTTTCATAATAACTCAGCAACTCTGTGTAACAAGTTATTGTCTTCAATAAGAAAAAGTTAAACCAAAGAACTTTCAAAGAAAATTCAATTTAGAATAGACCAGGACAGAATTTAGATTCATCAAATTGATTCTTCACTATCTAGTACTACCTAACTTCTTGTCATGCCAAACATAACTGAGTACATATCGTTTGAAGATTGATATTTTGAATGAAAAGGAAAGTTTCACTTGGCTGTTTTAAGAACCAGACAATAAATATTTAAAAAAACCTTTGTTTGGTTGTGTTTTTAATTTACTTAGCAATTAATTTTTTTAATGTCTGTCTTTCTGCCTTATTTAGCAAGCTATACCGGCACTACTCTAACTGCAGCACTGGTCGAGTTTTGTTCACTTCTGTCCTGCACCTCTGTCAGATGCTGGAGGAGAATGTCCCCATGGTTCTACCTGAAAAGGTTAATTTGCCAGCCATCATCCATGCTCTCACCAGCCAAGCTCTTACAGTCTGCCACAATGGTATGAAGAGTCTTTCACCTTTGCTGTTAGTTTTGCTGCTAAAAATGTGTTTTAATAATTCTGTATTACTGTTGGGGGTGTTATTTTGTCGTGTATTATGCCTAGTTTTTAGTTGTTCCTTCAGTGTGATTTCTGCTCATCAGCAACAGATTTGTAAGTATGCCATGTCTTTAATCCTATTGACACTATCTCTATGCTCCTCTGCAAAAAAATAGCTTTTATCAACATATTTAATCAGTAAAAGCAATATTTTCAGAGTGGGGGTGAGTAAAGTGCATTAGAAAAACAGAGATGTTTTTCATCATACAGGGAGCTGTTAAAATAGCATTTAAATATGTGTAGCCTGTTTTATGTGAGATCTCAGATCTATTTCTATGATTAACAGATTAACAAGATTAACAGCAGATTAACAAAGCTTTCCAAACTTTTTCTAAGAGGGACAAATGTGAAGAAGGCTGTGGGTCGAAGGTTTTTTTTAGGGCCAAAATGTTAAAAAATAGCCACTTATCAACCTGGTGTCCTTACAATAGTGATGTATTAATCCTCTCCAGCAACTGTGTCTCAATGTCCTCTGCTATTTCCTCAATTCGCAGAGTGATGAGGCAGCAGTGCAATCTTTTTTTACAGCTTCTCTCCTAGAAGTTTATGGCAAATGTCTGTAGTTGCGGGCAGGATCTGTTCTTCACCAATGGTGAATGGCTTTTTATCCTTAGCAATGTGATTAGCCACTCAGTAAGATGCTCGCAGTGCGCTGGCATTTGTTGATGTGGTGGCCCTCAGTAATTGTTTCTGCCCTTCTTGTTCACGATTTTTTCTTTCAAAATACTCCAAAGGCTTGTCTTTTTTAATGCAGGGTGCTTGGTCTCCTAGCGGCAAAGCAGTTTTGAGGGCTTCATTGCTTCATTTGAGAGCAGATTGCAGCATTTTATGCAGAGTGGGCTTGGTACATGGGAATCTCCTGTCAAAATAAATCCGTAATATAAGTAGGACGCTTGGTATTGTCTTAAGTACAGCTTTATTTTTCTTGGAACTTTTTGGCTCCTGGGGACTGCAAGGTGCTCCTTTCAAGCCACTTGACTAAGTAGAGCTTCTGTAAGTTAAGACTGCTCTCCTGGTCGCGTTAGCCACGATTAAGAGGGTGAGGGATCTGCAGGCACTCTCCGTCCATGAGAACTGCTTACAGTTTGGGCCCTAGTGTCACTCATGTCTTTCTTAAGCCTAGACCTTTATCGTCAAAGTATTACTTCGTTATCTAGCGTACAATAAGGGGCGAAAACCCAGAAAGAGAAATGAAGACTCCACTTCAGCCAATCACGGAGCTCGCGCCCTGCGATGCCTTAATGCTGTTAGAAAATTTCAGAGCCGTCTGTCGAGCTTCACAGAGGAGTCAACGCAAGGTCACTCAAGAGTGCAACCTTCAAAGAACTGTTGAGCCAGAAATAGAAATCAGGCTTAAGCATTTTGGGTACTGTAGTTCTTATAATGCAATATTATCAGGGAACATGCCTGCTAAACATAAAGAAAAAAATTATAAAACCATCAAACATTAACACTTAATATCATTATATCAATATTATTAGTTGTTTTCAATAAAACCCAATCACACAGACGGAAAAAAATGGTGTTTCTTTGGGAAGATAATGGTTGGATTTTTTTTTATACTGTTACTATGTTCTGTTCTATATTATAAGGTTTAAAAGTAATGACTCTTACTGTGTACAGTTGTATTTTCTTGAAATTGATAAAATATTAGATTTTAACATTTTGCCATTAAAAATATTGTTTCATAGTGTTATCGCCTTAACTCTCTCTGAGTATAAAAAAATATACCTAGGTGTAAATTCTTGTTCATTCTGTGAAAAAAATGCTTTGTTAATGTGAAAGGGATTAGCCTTCTATAAAATCTACATACTTCTCTATTGCAAACCAATTGTAGTGGTAGTGGCAGTGGTCTTTACAGTAAGTGCCCTATTAATCGATGACCAGTGAACCCTTTTTCATTTGTTTTTAATGACCATTTTAAATCCAATAAAATTTAATTATGAATGACATTTTGGTTTTCTGTGGAAGTTATGGGAGCAACTCTAACTCCATGCCTTAGAAAAGTCACAGCATGCATAATATAACTAACCCTCAGCATCAATCCTTAACAGCTAGTCTATATAGCTGTTGGAATGAAGTGTTCGTCTGAGAGATCACCATAGCAGAGAGCAGCAAGCTGTCAATCTAAGAATCCCTTTTTTGTATGTTTATTATATGCAAGGAGGCCAATTTTTAATGTACTTGAAAAATAACAATGGTCCTTCAAATATGTAGTTTAAGGGATTGATCTGGTATGTGGTGCTACAAAATCAATAGACATTGATGTCTATTGCTGTGTCGTGATTCATATGTGTGGTGATCCAATTCTTACCTTAGTGGCATAAGGCGACATCAACAAATTCTCCATAAGGAGAATGGTGCTTGGTAAAGGAATTGCTACTGTTGTAAATTGATCTCATCTTACTGTACATTTGATTAATTTTGCTAAAGTGTATTAACAATGTCTTGCCACCATATCCTGCTGTGGAAAAAGTGCGATACTTTTTTAGTCTTAGCACTTTTTCCTCTTCTCTGTCTTCTAAACGATCAGTGTATTCATATTTACAGATCTCCTGCTAGACTGTTTGGAGCTCTGTAAGAGCACCCGGAGTGCTGCCGATGTGTACAGGCAAAGTCAGATTGAAGATTTAGAATATTTCGTTAAGGTCAGGGTGCCAGTTATATCTTGATTTTCTGTACTTTCTCTTTATAAAGGTTATGAGTTTTTGAGTTTCTTTGTACCTTTTTAGGAAGCCTCTTTGAATGGAGGAGGAGATGAATACACTGAATCTCACTTTCATGCTGTCTTCAATGAGGATGGCATTGTGTTGGATCCAGATTCAGTACTTCCTCTCCAGTACAAAATAACAAGAAAGCTGTTACCACCCTCAGGTAAGAGTAAGCAGGTACAGGCCTGCAGTGTTTTTTTTTTTTTTTTTTTTTTTTAACTGGGATGGCCAATAGTAAGTGGCTCAGACATTCTGAAATACAGTTAAAAACACATTAATTACTTTGGACGCTTTACAATACAGTGAATATCGATCAAAGAAATGTTGATTTGAAATACCACAGACCCTTAAAAACACATCAAGTCTGTCTAACGAAAGTATTATTAAAATCCTTTATATATTTTTTATTTTGCTTAAATCAAACAATGGTTGTACAAACTTATTTAGATAAGAAGATTACCAGAAGGAAATTGCAACATTATAATGATGCTCTAAAGTAGTGAGTTCAATCAATACTTTGAAAATGAATTTAATAATTTATCAAGTACAGAGCAAATAGTAACTGGTGTGGAAAATGTTTAATACATTTCATTCATTCATTTAATACAGTGGTTCTCAAACTGTGTTTCATGTACCACTAGTGGTACTTGAAAACTTTTTGATGGTACGCAAGCCAGCGGCTCTCATTTTTGTTTTTGTTGTAGTTATAGGTTTGTTAGTGTTAGATTGTACTGTTTTCTTTTCTTTCTTTTTTTTTTTTTTTACACTGCGCTTGAATCTGCTACATTCGCCCTGAAGCGTGTCTTTTCTTCATATATTCCTCGCAATCTTCCGCCGTTTTTTGTTAGATTTTTAATGCCAAAACACTTGTAAGTAGTGGAGAAAGATGTCAAGACGATCTTGACATCAAAGCTGCTTTTGTTTGTAAGTTTTCGTTCAAAGATCATGAGGGGAGCCTCTGGGGGATTTGCGGAGAGGACAGACAGCAGCAGCAGGGCGTGCCTGTCTCCATCTCAACAACAGTACGTGATAGTGTTTATACACAGGGTTTATTCACAGCTTTGTAACAACAACAAGTTTTCCATTATATACTGTGATTTTTCTAATTGACATTTTCTAATATTGCTTTGTTACTGCTTATGCTCTTGAATTCTACAGCATTTGCTTCATTCATTATTTTTTGATTTTATCTAATCATTACATATTTATCTTTTGCTAAGTTTTCTTTTGAGAAATTTCATCTAATCTTATGTAATATCTTTATATTTATAGAGATTGTTCTGATGAAGGGGAATCCTCCTGAGGGCCGGAGATGATTCTGTGGCAGAGGTCGAAGCTTTAGGGACACAAAAAATCTGAACATATGAGAATAAAACAAATTGTGAAATGGACACTGAAAGCTATCAGTTTATGTAAAACAGTTTGAGGTTAATTTCTGTAATCTCAAAAGTCTTGTTGATTTTACATTTATAGCTGTTTATAAAGAGAAACTTGATAAATTCAAAACTGTTTTTTTTTACACGCTGTTCTGAGCATTTATAGCATAATAATAACACATTTTTGCCCGATTTTGAAAGTTATGTTTCATCTGAAAAGAAAAACATGAGAAAAAATTATACAAATAACATTTTATGAAAAAGATTAAAAACAAGACAAGAATACTAAGCGAACTGTTGTAATTACAGTATCATTATAGGGGTTAAAGGTTGTTTAGGAAGGTCACTAGGCTACTCCAATGAAGTCACAGGCCCCTCCCTCCAGCCTAAATCTGCTGTTTGACGTTCCGGAGTAGCGAGTTGGATCGTTTTTTTTATTATGGAACAATGCTGCTACAGTAAACTGAAGTGCGCTTTGCCTCAGTCCTATCTCTCGCTGAGTTTCATTTTAAATAGGAAAAATATATGTAATTGTAGTTAAAATTCTACATTTCCAAGTCTGTTGGCACTATTTTTGCACAGGTGCCTCATATAACATTACTTTTTGAAGGTGTTTAAAAGTGAAGCAACACATGCACATTCTCCCCCTCTGTGGGATTGTGCACCTGTCATGATAGCAGGAAAAAAATTTTTTTTAATTATTACATTTCATTTGTAATGTAATTCTGCTGCTAAAATGAATAAATATGTTTTATTACTAATAATACTGGCTCTTATTTCAACTGTTCTTAGCTTCAGTTTAATATGAAAGTGTACGTACACTGTGGCCATACTGATATTTTTTTATTAATTTGTGTACAGACAAATGCACTGTGCTTTGCTTGTGGAGGTGTGGCTATAGCCCTGGCATTAGAATTCCATGTTTTTCATTGTCTCTGTCTTACACAAATTTTTAAATATTCCAAACACGCTACATGTTGCGATAGATTATATGGAATTTGTGCACTTATGAAAAAAAAAATCATATTTTTTGGACAGATTTTTTTTTTTTTTTTTTTTTAAGATCAACCTATAGTTTTAACCAAGATTGTGTATTATAACATTTTATTACATTACTGTTATGTACTCTTTTACAGGGAAACAACAAATATGCAGTTTATGCTAATTATTCCTGTTAATTGCCATTAATTCCCAAATTATCTGTTAATTCCAAGTTTCCAGCATTGAAAATTCACTGGATTATGCAAACCTAGTCCAGAGAGGCAGGACAAAGGCGTAGCACAGACGTCTGTTGGCTTTAAATATTAATACATCTTTAAAAAAATCATGTAAAAATAATTCCACCTCTCTGAGGGTTCATGGCCTGAATTACAGCAAACATGTTTTTTTTTTCAGCTCCAAAGTTAAGCAGTTTTAACATTGCAGTGAATGAAAACCTGCTCACTTATGACCCCACCCCCTTGCCACCGGTCCAGGTACTTTAGTTGCCCTTGTAATAGATACAATTTATATCAACCATAGAGTTCCATCTCCGTTGTTGATGTTAACCCTACTAAATAAGGGACTCCTTATTTAGTATGGTTAACAACAACGGAGATGGAAATGTGATTTTAGTCGTTTAAAAATAGGCAGTTTTGCCCCCCTGGAGCAAAATGGCTGTTACTTCAACTGGGCCAAATAGATGAAGCTGGTATGGCCTCTGCGTAAAACACGATAGTCAAGGAGTGGCGTAAGATTCCCAAGGTGAAGAGGAAGGAGAATTCCAGAGACTTGTTGAGTCAAAGTGTGACAAAAATATTCAATTCTCTAAAGTATACATCTCCTGCAGGGCTAGCCTATATAATGAGTTGGTTCACTACATGAGTTTCTGCCATACAATAACTTTTTAAAAGCAAATTGGGTGTTTGCTGTGCTGTGTAATGACAACTTTATTTTTTTACACTAGATTCAAGATTGTTTTCTTTTGACTGTTCCTGCTTGCCATACTGTGCTCTCAAAGAAGGTGAGATGCTCATTACCTTTCTAGCATTTTTATGTTGTGTTTAGTATATGTATTGGTGAACAACACAAACAAAGGCTGTTTTCAACTTGCCTGCAATCCTTAATTTTTTTTTTGCACTAGCCAAACTTCCTTTTATCAAATGCAGCTGCTCTAAAATAATTTTTAAAAGATACTTGTTTGTTTGATCAAAACAAATGAATCAAATTTACAGGAAGTTAAATTTTTTGAGTTTATGTTTTCTGATCTTTTTATCTGTAATTATGCATTTTAGGAAAAACACTTCATTAACATTATTTTAATTGATAACAGAAAAGGAGCGTCACAGTCCAGCTTACATGTTTTAAAGATAAAGCATCTGTAAAGTTGTTGGTCATTGAAAATGAGAATAAAAATAATTCCAAAATACCTAATCAGGAAAAGCGTCCAACAAAATGTGTTCAAAAATCAGTCTTTCACTGCTGTGCCTTTGTGTCCAGTTCATGTTTTTCCAAGTTCACGACATTGTTCTGGGGTATTTGCGGTGTTCTGAAAGCCTTAATTAGCACAGGTCAGCATTGTTCGACTTCAATGTCGCAATTCTCACATCCTTTAAATTCCTCAAGCACCGAAGCACCAGACAGATGCAGCCATTGTTCATGTAACACCCCATTGGAGAGAAAATTTCAGTATACTGTCTTTTATTTGCATAAATTAGTTAAGCTACACCCACTAGTCAGCAACACATAGATGCAGCGTTTCTAATATCGTAACCCTAGAGTTTATAGTGGCATCTTTTTGCATCAATTTTGGGTTTGCTATAAAAAGACAGTTCATACTGAAACATTTCATAAGTCATCAATAGTTAAATGGGATGAATAGTTGATTGGATGGATGGTCTTATCACAAAAATTCCCTTCCCTACCACCTTGCTGATCATGACTGGTTTGCCACTGAAGGAAAGCAGGTGTGAACCTGGTTAATAATTTGGATAGGGGGTAAATCTCAAGGGAAAACCAGGTTGTTGTGGAAAGGGATGAGACTTTATACCAGAAAGGAAAAAGATTAAGGGTGTAGCTTGGCATTCCAGTCTTAATGATCCCTGGATTTTAATTGGCTATTTTCCACTGATTGGTTACCCATGTCTTCTGTTCACCATCAGCCACTGCGTGGTGAGTGTTCTGGCACAAAATAAACATCAACCAGGATGATTTAGTGATAACTTCATAGTGCCAAATAATGCCCCTTTTAAATAATATATAACCAACCTGAATGACTTGAGGCATAATACTAAAACCAACATAAAAACTAATGCCAAAAGGTCGAGTTTACATAATACGTACATTTAAAGTTTACATTTATTTATAAAAATATTTAATATTTTATTGTTTATTCTTTTTTTCCATTCTGATGTAAGACTTTGTGGTTTTTACCATTCTCTCTTTCTCTCAGGCAAGATTTAATCGAAGGATTTACATATTAATATATTTTAAAATAAAGTAAATTATACACATATTTGAATTAGACATTCATTTTATTGTTGTCAGATTAGATTTAACATTCTTGAAAAAATACCCTGTATGGCTCAGGGCCGGTGTCTGAGATCTCTGTTTGTCTCTACAGGCTCAGACCTGGTGGGGCCTTTGGTCTATCCCATGGCCTCCATGCTGCAGATACTGCAGGAGTGCAATCATCTTGAGATGGCTCTATGCCTCCTCATGGAGTCTTACGGAAGTATTTTACTACACTTTGTTTCAAACAACATGAACATCTCCCTAAGCAAAAATGTAATGATTTCATTACTCTTTATGAAATAAGGTAGAACAACACATCCTCTAATACAATTTGTTATTATCAGCTTCACTCAAGCAACCGTTTGGCTATAGATAAACAGACTCTGGATAAAATAGAGAAAACTGTTGTGTCATCTATCTCTGCCATCGCTGTCTCCTTTTTACATAAGGTATGTATGGTTCAGAAGATGCCTGGATTTAAATGTTTTTTTCGCATGGAGACCTCAGATGAAAATGAGCACTTTTCAGCTGTTTGGACAGATTTGTAGCTCATTGATGTGTGCAAATCTCCCCAAAAAAAAAAAAAAAAAAATCCATCCATGGATCCCTATGACAATGAGCCTGTGTGAAACTCACAGTAAATGACATAACTACTGTAGGTCCTCCCATTAATTACCATAAACTCACTCCTCCGTGTCTGGTTGTAAACATAAGACACCCAATTAACTTATGAGTAGCCCTGGCTTCAAAGGATTGCGATGTTTAGGGATGTAAAGAAGTACACAACTCTACTCATTTTCCATCAAAGGAACCTTTAAGGGCTGAATAGCTAACTTTTGTTAATGGTGGAAAAGCACTGGCAGAACTACCAAAATGTATGTTTTTTTGCTTATGGCCCAAGGAGCCTTTGTGCTTGGAGAAATACTCTCTCTCCTCCTACTTTGCAATTTCCCTCATGCACACACACCCTCATGCACATGCTTGTATTCTCCAACCTTTTCCTCTCTTCTCTTCGCTGCTCACACTCTCTGGTTCCATCCTGGCTGATCGGTGATCCATCTCCATACACGCTAATCTCAAAGGTTGACATCACCACCATCGCTCAAAAATCCTGGAGCAAGCTCAACGTTTAAAAGATGTGCATGTCCTCTCCTCTCGTCCTGGTGTTTTACCCCAGTTTGTTTGTCCGTTTGCCTGTGAAATCGTGTAAGATTGTGTGTTTGATGGCGTTTTCTGTTTAGATGTATTACGCTTTGTTAGTTTTGGTTTAGATAGGCTTTGTCCCTTACTTCCTTTGCAACTACACTCCAAGGATAGTGAGGAAAGGGAAGCATGTCTTGTGACATACATGGGGTTATTGCTGGAATACTGGATGTCTAGCACACTAGGTAAGCAGTGACCGACTCTTTTTGTATTATCGTTCTAGTTAGTGTAGTTAGTTAGGTTTATTAAGAATGAATTTTTTTTATTAAATAGCTCAATTGAAGGAGAGTTCGGGTAAAAAAAAATGTTTTATTAAAAAATATAAACTTAGATAGTCAGACTTTACATATATACCCTAAAGACTTAAATTAACTTATGTTCCATTGACATCTGCGGTCTCCTTTTAAATGAATATTGCCTGTGTAAAAATACTAACTGTGTTGCAGGTTCTCAACCGGAGAGTTTTAGACTCTGATTTGGCCATTGGCCTTTGTTCAATTTTACCCAAGTCCACAGTTGTGGATATTCTTTGGACGGTGATTGATGGTGCTTGGCAAAATTACGAACATATAAAGGTAAGAAGCTAAAGCCATTTATCAATACAATCTTTTCAACCACAGCTAGAATGTCACGTTTTTAATAATTCCATTACTAAACAAATGGACAAAAAGTAATAAACTCATGAAAAAATTTGAGAATTAACTTTATTAAAAAGTACTTTAACATATTTTTATATATTACATAATTATGACAAATAAACCCCCCAAATTTTTCAGTATAAAAAACACTTTAGAACTGTACTGAATTTAGAACTGCACTGAATTAATTTTAACCATGGACATACATTGGGTGACCAGTCAGATTGTCTCATGCCGCCGCGGGAGCCTACCGTGTTGCCTGACGTTACCATGGTTGTCCGCCAGACAAAAACATCCTAAAACATACTAAAACATCATTCAACAAATTGAATGCTAATGTTTAAGTATATTGTGTTTAACATTGTGTTTAATGTTGTGTTTAACATTGTGTTAAACAACATGTTAACAAACAGAAATATGTTTTTGTTAAGTGTTTATTGCTTTAAGCAACTTTTTTTTAAATGCTTATTTACCATATAGTCTGCTTCAGGTTTACTTGTAATAGTTATTAGATGGTTTTGCCTTAATAACTAAATACATTTTGCAGGTAAACAGCACATAATTTACTCCCCTTCATTATTCTATGTTTGTTTTGTTTATTCTCCAACACCAATGTATGTACTAATGTTTTCTGAAATGGAGCTACTTTAAAACGTCCGCTTCTTTTCCAGTAGACACAGAATCTGGAGTAGATAAGCAGTCAGAGTAACTTTTTAGGAGCTAGCAGTATTTATCAATACCTGCACACTTCTTTTGTTCGCTATGTAGTGCTGCAGGTGTAACTTTGTTTCAGTTCTTTATTTGTTTGATCATGCATTGGTAAGTATGCTTAGCATGTGTGTGTGTGTGCATGCCTGCATGACTTAGGGCTCTCTGTTAACATAAATGGAGGAGACAAACTGTACCTTTTTTTACCAATGAATTATGCAGTCTTCTTTTTTGAAAATATGGATGGAGACGGAGGAAGATGTGCTGTCTTTTAGCCCTCGGTCTCGTTTGTTACATAATTCAGGTCTCGATATTGGGGTCATTTCTACTCATAGCAAAGGTTTTTTTGCCTCTAGGTTGTGGCTATGGTAGGAGCTCACATAGGTTTACTGCATGAGGATGAAGAGGAGAGGGGTAGGTTCCTGTCTGTTATCACTGATGCTGAGTGGGGCATTCAGCTGGGCAAACTGGAGGTCAGTTTAGATCCTCTCCTTAAAGCTAGACTTGTGTTTGAGACTGTCCAAGGTGAGAGCAGTTGAAGCATGATTGCATTGTACTCTGTCTGCAGGTTCCTATACAGTCAGTCTTCAGACAGTGCTCAGAGACCAAGAGGGACTTGATTCCTTTATTGGTGAAGAATAGAAACATCAGCCCAGACACCATACTGGCCTACTGCAGGCAAGTCTGCTTGATTCCAAAAAACTGCTATTTCAATTGGCTTAGTGATCAGAGGGAGACTCTAGAACCTTAGGGATTATGAACAGATTGTTTAGTACTGTTAAAATAACTCCACTAATACACATTTTACATTTATGCATTTAGCAGAAGCTTTTGAAAACTTTATAATAAAGCTCCTTCTACCACCCAGAGAGTGCATATCAATCAATCAAGTTTTTATATAGCGCTTTTTTAAGCAGTTGCCTCTCTGACCGAGGCAGGTGCTAGTCACCTCCCCAGCAAAAATAATTTTTTAAGAAAAGAAACTTAAGATTCTTCAACGAAAAGTTCGCCGGACAGCACCTGAAAAAACTAAAACAAAACAAAAAACAAAGACAACACAGAAACTAACAAATGAAAAACAATGGTTAGAAAATTGTAAAAGACAAAAAACAGGTGATCAGCATCAGCTGCAGAATGAGTGGGATAGGTTAGATAGGAACATTGAACCACATTGCATTTTCAACAGTTTGCGTTTATTATGCTCAGACACCAAATCTGTTTTGACAAATACCAGGAGCCAATTAATCCAATGCTAGATTACACAGATATGTTTTAAATCTAATTTTGAACTCTGTGAGCGTAGCTGAGGTCTGGACAACCTCCAATCCAATCCAGGAGTTTGTTCCAGAGCTTCGGGGCTCTATATGAGAATGAACAGCTCCTCAAATGTTTATTACATTAACATGATTATTACAGTTTAAAACTGTAAATAACTGGCAGCACGGCAATTAACTAAATTAACAGTGCCTTGTTGTTGTTATTATTGAAATTTAAAGTTATAGGCTGTTTTTGCAACTACAGCAGAAAGCTGTTTCTAATTTCATACAATGTCAAACATATATTAAAAATGTAATAAATCTCCCCTTCTAGCCTACATACCGTCATATTTGATTACAGTCTACAAGTCAATATATTTTTCAATATCACTTGTACACTCAACAAATCAAAAACAGTATTCTTTCGTAAATGTTCTGTTTTATTAAAGACTTTACAAAGGAAACCCAAATTAACATTGACATAAAAAATGTATATAGACACAATCAATTACAAATGAATACTAGGCATGCAAAAAAAAAAAAACATTTCCATTCCAAAGTATTAACAAAAAGGCATTTTCGAATAGTTAGGAGATATATTTAGTCAGGACTTCTTAACAACAAATAATGCTGTATTAATTAAAAAAATGTGGCTGCCAAATAAATACGATTACCATATTAACAAAAGAAAAAACACATTAGAACACAACTAAAAATGCTTAAATTAGAACATCAAAAGTCTGGAATTACAGAAAAACATTAACCTTTCTTTTCAGCCTGCAACAATGTAATTTAAATGTACAATGCTTTGCCTTTTTGAAAAACTAAAATCACAGTTGAATTAGTAGTGTAGAAAATAGGAATCTCACCTTGTAATTGTGAGTTATAGAATCCTGTCAGAACCAATTCCACAATTTGCTGGAAAAAACATTAAGAAAATATATAAAAAATGTGGGAAGCTGAAACAACTATAACAGATGGGAAACCAAGAAGCAATTTTGTTTCTTACAAAACTGAAAGCATCAAAAAAAACAACTAAAGTGAGACAAACACAGTGAAAAATCCGGAGTGCCTAAAAGATATTGTGATGTCTGGCTTCTCAAATGCAAACCGTCTCAGCCCATCTCCAAAAGGTAGAACCAGGGAATGCGCTATGGTTCTACCGACCTTACAAAATGAGATTCAGTGTCCAGTGGACTTGTAGAGGGATTAAAACTAACCTTACGGAGTTAGAATATCTAACTTTTAACAGTTAACCAACTGACCTATTGCCTCCAAGAAATCATCCTCCCAACAACTGAAAGATCTTACCGAAATAATATCATCTCTGTAATGTCGAATTAAACTCTGCACCAAACTACAGGTACAGGCCATAGCACTAAGGATGACTTGTTTATTTATGTTCCATTTGCAGTATCTTCAAAGACAGCATGGCTAAAACATCTGAAGTTAATAGAACAACTACCTCCACCACTACTTTTTGTGAGAAGCCGCTTGTGTGAAGGAAATGCCTACACACCAGGGATAGAAAAGTTAAAAAGATTTTAAGTTAATGTGACCTAGTGATCCTAAACAATGAATCCTTTCCTTACCTACATCCGGTACCTAACTTTTCTGTTAACCATTTTTTCACAACATAGATAGACAATTCATGGAAAGTTTGGGAGGGTCAATGCAATGTGTTTCCCAAACCAATGAAATGACTCCTATAGGTGAGAAGTTCCACACAAGTGCGTTGCCAACTTATGATACTTCTTTGTTTAGTTAGTAATGGAATTACAAACCTACTGTTGTGATTTATTGAGAGGCGTGCTTTAAACTCACTGTTTTTGCTTTCAAAAAAGCTTCAAATAACAATGTTATTTTTACTTGTCTCTACTAAATGGTACGCATTAAGATTTACAGACTTGCTTTATGTTTCATTCCAATCATGGCCATTTGTAATTGTGTTGCCAGAGTGTTTCGAGAGGCTTACAGAACAATGCTCTTAAATGTTGAATTTGCAATCATAAGAACAAGGTAAGAAATGTAGTGACACTCATGTTGTCTGGATTGTTCTTCCCTCTGCAGCGCTTTTGGACTGGATGGCAAATCGGCAATCAATTTGTATATAACCACAGTTTTGCTCCAGGAGGATAGATGGCTGGAAGAAGGGAACCTTGAAGTGAATGAGCAGATGCTGGAAAGAGCCTTTAGGCTAGTGCCTCAGCTCGACTCTACCAATCTGGTCTTCAGTCTCAACACCACTTTAACCAAGGTTTGAGTTCTGTTTTCAGCCTGAAATACAATCAAAAAATTACTTTTTCACCAAGTACCTCCTCAGAAAAAATGTGGCACTCCAAGTACCACAATAATGAGCAACATTAAAATACATGACATCAGTATGGCCACCGCATATAGGACCTCCTGTTCAGCTACAGTTAAGTACAACTCAAATAAGAGGCGTTATTATTGTCAATAAAAATATTTGGTCATTTTAGCATCCGTATACAGCCTGAATATTAGTAAAAAATTATGGCAAAATATCTGCTTTATGAATTCTCTCTCTTCTTTCTCCATCTGTCCCACTTCTTTCTCTCTCCCTCCTCTTTCTCTCATCTCTCCCCCTCTCCTCTTTCTCTCTCCCTTGCCCACCTCTTTCTTTCTCCCTTCCCCCAGTATTCACAGTACAAATATTTATCGAAAAAGTAAGAAATGTACATTGCACAAAAATGACAGATTCCAGGATATTGTGACTCCACACTTGTAAACATTTAGGCTCCTCTCACTTAACGTCCCATTTAAACAGATTCCTGCAATAAACCTTTTAAATAACACAAACATTAGTTTCAACTTTAAATGCATAAAGTATGTTGTGTTTAATGATTAATGATCAGATTCACCTAAATAACAGAAAATAAACATTATTTGCAAAACTATGGTCCTGCCCATTTCCAGTGAATTTTGCGTCATATCCACATTCGCCAACTCTTTTAAACATCCTCCCTTCCCAGCCCTCTGTGTCAACCTGTTTTCTTCTAAACTCAAGGCTCAAGTAAAATCAATTTTATGTAAGCATACCTATAACCAAGTTAACTATGAGCAGTATGTGAAGGTGTTTGCTCTCTTCCCTAAGCAAAGGTGCAGCCCTTAGAGCTAGGTCCATTCTTCACATTAAAGGACACCTATTCACACCTTCATATTACACACCTATGCATCAACCCTGCTTGCAGTGGATCTTTCTTATTAAGTAAAAGAGCGCTAATTGAGCTTACACACCAGCTGGAAAAAAAACGCAGTCAGTCGGTGCATCGATTTTTTTTTTTTTTTTTTTTTTTTTTCAAACATTACATCACACTGCTGAGGTTCATCCCTCATATCAGAGAAGCACTAGAGAGATCTTCCTCTTCAGGTGAACTTATACAATTGTGCTGCTTTTGTTACATTTAGGAATAAATTAACTCTAAATAATAAAAAGAATGAAAAGTGCATTTGTGGTTACATTCATATCTCTGTCTGCTTATGCACCCTATAACGTTGAGGAGAGAAGCTCTCACATTCTTGTCACACTCAAATAAAATTCATGCTGTGCAAAAAAACAAGTTTGGGTTTATAAATTAAGATGAGCGGCCACTTATACTCTTCCCTTGTCTATATAAATAAGCCTCACATGCAAAGTAAGGTGCTGTTGCTGCCCCATGTGGCCTAGGTTGACTAAGCAACATATAGTGTTCAGGAGAGGATTTGCGTACAAATTTTTGACCCCAAAAGAATTTACACCGCCAGTTGACACGCGCTGCCTGTGCATAGGTGTATAAATGGCTTATGATTGAACTCAGTTAAGTTATTACAACTTTCTCTAATATTTTTGAGAGAAATGGAAGGCTACAGATTGGCCTGTAGTTTTTTAATAGAACATTTAAAGGTTGCCTTTTTAAGGTGTGGTTTAGGAACACGTCCTAATTATAAATGTGAGTGTTATTCAGAAGTGGTTCTTCAGCTTACAGGAGGAATTTTTAAAGAATTTTGCCTGTACATGAACTGAAAAACAATTACTAGGTTTCAGGTTAGCAATTATTTTGTGAAATTATGACTTCATTGATTGTTTATAACTTTTGGAGCTTTTGAGGTGAAATACTAGTTTCACTCTGTGCAGACTGAATTTCAGTTTCAGCTACTTTTATAGGATAGATTTAATTTGGTCTGAAAAGTTGTTCGTAAAATCTGAGTTTCCCTTACCATTCTATAGGTGGGGCACCCCACCAAGAACACTTCAGAAAAAAAAATATTTCCATTGTTTCACACCATTCAAGTGGATTTATTCATATTGCACGTGCTTCACAGACTGTTCACGCTGCACTGCTATGCTTCATTTCCCATTACTGGTCTCTCTCTCTCTCTGTATCTATATCTTTATTTTTCTATCTCTCTTTGACACAGACGGTACTATGATGCCAGTGTTTCATGAGATATGAGTATTATTGCTACAAAGTATCAATATTTTTAATCCACTTAAAATGCATACAGATATATAGCCTGATATTTAAATGAATACATACAAAATAGAGAGCTAAATGATAAACCACAGTTGTTTAATAACAGGAACTATTAGCTGCCTTTATCTTTTACACAAAGTTAAACTGAGCTTTGATGTTGCAAGGGATAGGATCTGACTTTGTTTTCATCAAACACATAACCATTGTCTGCAGCGATGCATCAGTTCCAGTATCAGGGATTGACCCTATTCCATGCTCCAGTACTCGTACTCATTATAAGTGCTCTGATAACAGCACATTGATACAACTTTAAGACAGTGGAATGTCAATTACGCAGTGAAAGGGACTGGGAATATTTTAACTTCAATGATGGTGATGACAGCTCTTACTACCAGCGATCTAATCAAATTTATAAAATAATCAGCACAATACTGAATATAATGAGCTCACTAATAGAAGGAAAAGGCTGAGAATATGGTTCAAACATGGAGAATCTCTAATCATTAAGTTCATGTTGTCTTTTGTCAATGCAAAAAAAAAAAATTACATGAATGACATTGAACTTCATCTTGTGCCCTATTTGCATACTCTCTTCAACAAGAGGGGTGCATTAAACACAGAAATGTTTTTAATAAACCAAAAAAAAAAACGCTTATCTTGTGCCTGATCTCCATTGTATTGATGTGCTTTTGAATTACTCGATATAATAAATGATAGAATATAATTTTTGGATATAAGATGTGCTTTTTGTATGAAATGCTTAAAAAGAAGTTTCTGACCAATTGTAATGTTTTGTGAAGACAAACTACATGTAAATTTGATTAATGAGCAGCCAGCTTTAGGTTTGTTTTCAAAGTAAAAGCATCAGCCATCTGTATCCAAACAGTTTTTAAGATTTCTTTTTGATGACCTGTCTGTGTGATGCCTGTATTCTAATGTAAGTGTAACCTCTGCAGCTGAACCCATACAACTACGAGTGGATAGAGCAAGTATTAAAGACCATTCAGATGGCTGATGAGAGCACCACACTTGTACCTCTCACTCAGGTAACTTGATATATTCCTCAGTTCAATACACCCTTACTATAGTCCTAGCCATACACAGCCCAAGTCTTGATGAAATGGCCAGCATCCTTTTGACTCTGTCATAAAATTCATTGTGGCGCAACATCAGCATTAGCCGCAATATGATATATTCGCACAATGTCAATGATTCAAAGAATTTCAGGCTTAGACACCGCTGCTTTATAATCTTCAGGATCTGTTTCAAGCATTCTTTTATGTTCAGATGGTGGCATTGCTGAACCATCTGAAGTCCCATAGACGAATAGGCCCCATGACAGACCTGGAGAGTTCATATCTGCTGGAGAACACTCTTGAGCCCACTCCTCTAGCCAACAGTCGCCTACCCTTCCATCTGCTCTTTCAGACTAGCCATGCTTTCTGGAAAATAATCTGTGAGTATGCTCTCTGCTCAGTAGCACACCACCAGTTAGTTAACGCAGCAAATCATTTACTAAACCAGCAGCACTGGTTTAGGCTGGACTCTGGAAATGAGGTTGATTTACACCAAGCTTCCACAAATTATTATTGTCAAGTGTCAAATGTTGTTTCAGATTAGAAACATTCAAATGAACAATTTGAATTACAATAGTGTTAAATCGCCAATCGCTTGACCTCAAGGGAAAACCTGGTTTATGTGGGATTTGTGGCTAGTGAGGCTGCATCAGGGGCACTATCCTTGGGATGAGACATTAAAGCAAGATCCCAACCCTCTGTGCGGAATCCTTGTGAAAATGCCTTGCCTATTGCCAAACAAATATAAATGCTATTAATAATGCAATCTTATGGAGCCAGGATGATCTCATAAAGGTTGTATTTGTACATTTCAGTTAAAAAATAAATAAATAGTACAATTCAAATGTACAAAATTCAATTTGTATATTGAAAACAGTGTTTGTACATTTTCTAAGTGAATACATAAACATTCCCCTCTATCTGTACACGTGTGCATTTTACCTGAACTTATTTGAAAACAGGTTCACAGTTTTTCAGCTGCTTCTCATTGACTAAAACCTTTTTTTTGTCACATTTTTTTGTGACAAACTAGACTAAAACGTTTTTTTTTTCAACTAACATGTGACTAGCTAATTTTTGTGTTCAGTAAGTTACATTTATAATGTACTGAAACTTAATTCATAGATTTATGTTCATTCATTGATAAGAATGTCATGACCATTGTAGCCTAAATTATAGATTTGTATTCAAAGAAAAAAATGTAATGTCTGTATGCATTTGCGTTTAATGCAATTAATTAAATGACTTAATGGCCACACCATGTAATTAATAAGATCAACAATTTTAATTGGGTTCCACATAGCTTATTTGTTTTGTCAGGACATTTTGTGAGCTTCAGGTTTTGAGAGGCTAAGTGTTTGGCCAGAATGTCGAAAAACTTAATATCCATCATGTCCAATAAAAGATGTCTCTAAGATAATACATCTTGGTGGTCTTTAGTTTGATTAATCTGTAACGTCCGAATTTGACAAAGAGAGTTCAATGAAAGATTTATCCTAGCTGAGGGATGTCTTGATCATCATTCTCTCTGGTGTGAATTCATAAAGGTCAGATGTCCTTGTCATTCTGAGAGACATTGGTGAGGGTGAACGTATGGCCCTTTTCCATTACACCACACAGCATGGTACTGTACGGTATTTTGCACTTTTTTCCATAGTGTGCTGGCCGTAGAACCAACACAATTTTTAGGTCCGTCTTCGAGCTGGTTCCAAGAGTCTGTGGTCCTACGTCATGAAACATGTATCGGCAGAACTTATTCGCTGCGAGGGTTATAATGGCGGTGACATGCGACCTGTAAACCACAGTAATGTAACAAAATATTGCTTAACTATCTTTTAAAGATGAACCTTCTTCCTTTTGTTTATGTCCTCAGCTCCAGAGCTGAGTGAGGAGGCTCTACCTACTCTGCTGCTCATCTGTAAACTAATGAAGGTAAGAAAATGCTAAGCTAAAAATTCAGGTGAATTGTTTTCCTGTCATTCAGGTTTATGAGGTAATACAGTTACAACCCTATGAATGCATGGAGTGATAAATCCACAGCTCAGGAACCATTAATGCGCCTCATCCTACAGGGATCATAAATTTAGATTAATCCAATAATATGGATGTAGCATTTTTACATTATTTCGATTATTTCCCTTAGCATCAGAAGTCAGTCAGTGAGAAGGTTGAAGAAACTGTTAAGTTAAAAAGCTGAGCTCAGTTTTGCAAAGTAAAGTAATAAAGAATAAAGACTCTCGTGTCAAGCATGAGGTTCACCATTATATTATTTTCAGCTCTATGAGAACATCTGCCCCAAGTGAGCCTAGCAAAATTCAGTTTTGAGTGAGGCAAGTTTTACTGAAATGGTCAAGTGGTGCGAGTTGAGATATTTTGTTTGTTAGATTCACGTTTAGGCAGAAAGCCCGGTTAGAGCTCACCAGACGAGAATCCTCTGGGATCCATTACCAGAAATCCTTTAAAGCCAAATCACTTTTTCTGCCAAGTGTGATAAAAGATGACAGCCCCTTTTTCTAATAAAAGTGCCCTTATTAGGAATTTGTGAGGTTATTATTTGAGTTTGCAAGTTGACAAGAAGGCTTTTTCAAAAATGCTTTTATTGCCCTATAGTATACAACGATTATAATACTTGCTGGTCATATTATTAGAATATCATGAAAATATATTTCAATAATCACATTCAAAAAGTGATATTTTAATGAATCATTTAGTACACATGGGCTGATATATTTCTTTGTGCTTTCATTTTGAGGATTATATCTGACCAATTTTTAGTTCAACTTGTAACACAGATTTTGTCATGTAAACAACATACATGCGATAAACCATCAATAACCTCCAAATGAACTTTTTGCTTCTTTTCTTTGGTGGCTATAAGTTTGTGGTCTCTTTGGCCTATTGTTTTCCAGGACTCTGAAAGTTCAGTGCAGTATGTGGGCCGCGCAGGAGTTTAGATGAAAGTAGCATTAGTCTCGTGGCAGCAAACATAAACGTGCTTTAACTTGTCCTTGATTTTCCATTCTTTCACCACCATATTTAGAAATTATCCACACATGCTTCCACGTACTGTCATTCCTCAGTTTTAGACACTGTTAATGTGAATGAAGGCTATTTCAACAACGTGCACTGTGATGCTTAAGTGGTTATTTCTCACAGGGCACCGCAGGCGTGTTTTGTAATGTGTTCATCCTCCGTGCCTTCTCATCATCATGCAAAGTGACTCCTTCGTTTAACACATATCGGCCACAACAGGAAACAGAAAAAATGCAACTGCGTTAATCACTGCTCTGATAGTGGCCTTGAGTTTTCTGGCCAATTAAGAAGTCTTCTGTTTCCAAGTCCTGTAAGACAATTAAATTGGCATCTCCATAAAGGTGGTCAGCAGCAGAAAGAATGAAGCATCTCTTCAGGGCAGAAAGGACTGCTGCTGAGTGCTCCAAAGTTTGTTCCTTTTAGGAAGTAAACTTTTCTTTTGAAAACAAGGTCCCAGACCCAAAGTCAAAGCAACCATGACATTTTAGAGCACTTAATGATTCCTGCCGCTGAACTCTATGGAGATGCAGATGATTTAACATTAAGCCAAAATTGTTATGTAAAAAATCAGAAGAGGTGAGCAAAATACATATTTAAAGTTGTCTCTTCCTAAATGGTATACGCAGGCTAATCTGGACAAGCTGTATGTCTTAGCTGTGAACCATGTCTTCAAGAGTCATTTGATGCCTCTGCTGGTTGAACAGGCCAGGAAAAGCCTGCATCAGGAGCCAAGCGGAGAGTTGCTTAATGTGAGACAGAATATTTTCCAGCATGCTCTCT
The DNA here is from genome assembly GCA_900490495.1 of Danionella dracula. NCBI lineage: Eukaryota > Metazoa > Chordata > Actinopteri > Cypriniformes > Danionidae > Danionella > Danionella dracula. Next base: position 2,854,957 of record UELW01000021.1, read on the forward strand.
GCATTCACAACTTAGAGCTGGCAGCTGCCACCATCCACACATTAACCCAGAAGCTTCCTGCAGGTGAGGAAAGCGAATGCTTTGTTAGACAGAGTGTGTGAACCTTTTCAGGTTAAACCTCTTATCTTTTATCTGTTTTTCTTGTGTTTCATCTGCAGGTGCCATCAAGGCTGATTTTCTCAAGTTTAGTCTGGAGCTTGTACACAAGATGCTAAACTCCAATTCTCTGAAGGTATGCAGATTTATCACAGAAAATAAACATTGCTTTGGAATGATGTAGAATCAAGAGTGTGTTGGCTTGAGTGGAAGCTGTGGAATAGCCTTGCAAGGGGTTGGTCATATTTTTTTTGTTTTATTGTGGCCTGACTGTGTCCATGTCTATGATGCACTGCTAAAGTAACATTAATGGCAGGGCTATACTTGCTTTCATCTTAAAACATCTTCCTCCTTTGGAGATATAACGGTTAACTGCATTCTGTGATTTCAAGCTGGCAAAATGCATTTGGACATTTTGCGTTACCTAAAGCATTCATTTACTGAACATGCCTCTCATGTGCATAAATAGCAATGTTCTCAACCAGGCCTTTCTCTTGGCTTTAATGGGAACATTTACAGCCATCCAAAATGGCCCGTCCTTATCAGGCCAGTCAGGGGTAGAGAGATACAGCTGTGTTGAAAAATTAAGGTGAAATGCTACCATATGCTGGTTTGGCTTTTTAGCTGTTTGTCTTAGTTTTTTTCTTTGATAAAATCAGACAGCAGCACGTAGAGAGTTCATTTTCTTTGGTTGGCCCTTAGCAGAACTTTTTTTTGCATCCAAAAATGATTTTAGGAGAGTACAATTTAAGAATTCTTAAAAAGCAGATATGGATGAATATAATATTATATTGCTTATGCAGGCTTCGTTGTCAGAAACTGATCATTTCTCAATCGCTGGCATCATTGATTTTTGACATGCTCATTCGCTATGTGAAGACTGAGCGGTGATCGTTAAAACTGCTGATCCAAAGAACCGATTGAATGACGTAACACTCATGAGAGTCAATATCATGAAATAACAGACAAAATAATGGAATTTATTTGCTCTTCATTGTTGACAGCGAAGGGTTCAGGTGTCTTGTCATGTTTGAATCCGCTTTAAGCTACACCTCTGGGCAAATATCTCACAGATTTAGGTCTTCCAGAGTAAAATAACACAGTGTTAGCACACATCGACAGCCTTATTAAGGAGAACACAACTGCAATAAGTTTCACCAGTGATCTATGGAGAGCAAATGTGTCCCAGCATTTTATTCATGAAAACTTTGCTGCTCTTTCACAAGAGTTTTTTTCAGGCTCACACACCGCAGATGCGATTGCTTGTTTACTGACATGTTTCTAACATGGGGAATGCCAAGAGAAAAGGTAGCTTACCAGATAGTAACTGTTCTGAAAAACTCTTTGACTTTCACAAAGTAAAAATTGTGTTGGCATTGACAACCTTTTCATTTACAATAATACATTTGTTATTAGAAGTCTTTTTTTGTTATACCTTCCCTAATAAGGGAGTTAAGGTTATGCATTTATATTTAATAATTATTAGTTAATTTTTTTTGTTCAGCACTCTCATAGGTGGTTCTTTATTATGAAAGATTATCAATCTTTTGTTCAAGTTATTTCAATTTAAAGAATGTAAATTTACTGTGTACCCAGAGCAGAAAAACAAAGCATTGTATTGTATTTTTATGGCACTTTACAATATATATATTCTGTTGTGTATTTAGACTTATTCATTACTTTTACGTTTCTTTTAAGATGGCAAATGACTCTGGCCATAACATTTATTTTGCAAAGAAAATTAAACCATTTAACGGAGTGGAGAAACCAAAAGAGACGACAGCACAACAAATTACTAAACAGAGTGATTTATGTACAACTATTTACAAACAACATGACTAGTGTACAGACAAACAAGAACAGACTAAACAAAAACCCAACCAACCTGAAGAGAGAGTCCCTCCCCTTGATGGTGCCGGTTCCCTGCAATATCCCCAGGAAAATAATATCTCTAAACTAGCACAAAGTATAAACATAAATATCAGGCAATTACTGTTTAACTTCTAATCTACTCTAATCTTAGTTACAAGTGCGCTCATCACCTATCTAGTGTACTAACAAAAGGTTTACCTACGTGTAATGTCCCAGAATGTATATCACATGATATCTATCTTTCTCTCCCTTCAGAGGTTTAGAAAAACAGACAAAGCCAATGTTTCTGGAGAACCAGAATAGTCAAAACAACTGGCAGCGTGACAACAACTCAGCGTATTCAAAAGTACACAACTCTACAACAAACCGCACAACAGGGTAGGATCTTGATCAGAGCTGATCAATGGTGGTGTGTCGAGACCTTTATCCAAATTAGGTCGTTTTGGAGCAACCGGATTGGGTGGTGATGTGGTGACGTCATCAGTGTAATGGTGATTGACATCCCTCACGACGTATTACAGAGAGACTGGAGCGGTGGTGAGAGATAATGGGTGGAACCTGGATTTGGAAACGGATAGGACAAGAACACGCACAGAACAAACAAACAAACTCTAGAAGAACAAGACATTATATGTAACAATTACTAAAAAAGAGAAGACAATGTATTGTAAAAAAGAGTTTCAGATAACCTTTGCAAGCTCAAAAGGCTTCAGATAAACTTTGCCATTGGTGATGGCTATCGGCCGATACAATTTTCAGTGATTAGCTAAAAAATTGCTGATCGGAGCACCTCTAAATCTGACCTTCTTTCTTACGTGCACTTCAATATATCACTTCAGCCAAGTTTCTGTTTCAATTGAACATTTAGGAATTTGTTCATCCAATTTCATTTCCAATTTCATGTTTCTATCTGCTTTTGCTAACTTTCATAGCTGCTGCGTTCCGTTTTAATACTCAGAGTAAGTGACCAAATTCAATGTAGCAGAGAACACATTTTTACACCGTAATCCAACAGTAAACTCCCCAACGAGCCCGCATTAAATGTTACGCCCCCAAGTGACAAATCTCAAAGGAGTGTACGTTGAGATACAAAGTTGCTGGTTGGAGTTTGGAATAATGGAAAAATACAAGGTGAAAGAAGAAGTACAATCTATTATTAAGTCCACAGTAGTAAAATGCTCAAACACACTTGATCTCTACAATCACTTCAATACGCCTTTCACACGTTCACGCAAACACCCACGTGCACACAGCATGTTAACACAAACACTCTAAATCACAGCTAAACACATGGAATAGCACTGAGCAAGGTCTACTCAACATTAGTGGCCAAGGAGGAGTTTCAGTTGAATGGGGAAGAAGAGATAGTTCAGATGAGATGAGATGTGGTGTGATATCTGTTTTCCTCCAATATGAGAGGTCTTTGAGAGATGCGCGAGAAAAAGATTTGACTGCAGAGACTGTTTTGTAGCACATGGGACTGTTGTGGTTGGGCACCGGCAACGTCCATCCTCGCCTCCAACCAATCAGAACACTTGAACAGAAACAAAGTAATCAGAACGGGAAGAAAAAAATTGGGAAAAGTAAAGCTAATAATAACGAGTCCACAAAGATCATTTCACATACCATTCCATCAATCTTATATACCCACCCTTATCCTAATCTTATCCTTTGTTGGTACAGGGTCAAGGGAGCTCGTCATTGAGGTAGATGCTGTGAATATTTTATGCCATTCGTTCAAGTAGATATTTGAAATGTTTTGCAGCTTATGTGGCAAAGACATCGAATTTAAGTGCAGCTGCAAAGGCTGATTGTTTCTTTTGGCTATTTTGCATTTGATAGATTGGAAAGAAGGCAGTCTTAGTAACATAAGAGATTTGGTTTTTAAATGTCAGTTCACTATCTATAATATTGCCAAGATTTTTAATTGTAGTGGAAAAATTAACAGTGTGTCCCCCCAGCTCCATATTCTGTAATTGCTTTTTAGAGCCAATAAGTAATATTTCTGTTTTATCAGGATTTAGCATAAGGAGATCTTCATTCATCCAATCATTGATATCAGTGACACATTCTGAGATCTTATTTAGCTTTAAAGGGTCATTTTTTTTCTATTTCTAATTTTGCTGAGATACAGAGCTGAGTGTCGTCTGCAAAGCAGTGGAAACTAACCCCATGTCTTCTAATAATTGTGCCAAGGGACAGCATGTCGATTGAGAATAGGAATGGGTCTCAGAGCAGATCCTTGAGGAACTCCATACTCTACTGCTATGAATATATTTATTAAGCTGTCAATAAGTATACTATACAGAGTCTTATAAAGTAAAGCCATAAATGTTATATTTCTGAACAAATTACAAGTTTGTATTAACTATCTGCTAATGCTTAAATAGTTACAATTATTGCTTCGTTATTATGAATTGCTACTGATTTTGGTGTATATTACACCCCACCATAACCAGTCTAGCTAGGTTCATGCTTACAACAGTAAATTCTGGGTGCCACTTCATTTAATCCAAAATAGTTGTTTGGTGTTCTGAATTCTGGTATGTGTTGTAATATAATATAATAATGTAATAACATTTTTTTTTCTCCTTCAACTTCCTTAGCAGGGTGTACAATCTCATGGGGAAATGCTGGTCTCTAAACTACAGCTACAGTACCAGCGCTGCGCCTCTGAGAAGGCTCTCCTCTCCTCACAGTTAGGCTCTCCAGAGCTCCTGAACCTTACAGGGCAGCCTGAACGTCTTATTATTGCTCTCTTTGAGCACAACTCTGTGCTTGAGTCCATGAACAGTCCTGCTGGCTTCACTCACCCTGGTATGAGCCTGCACCTCACCTGCTTTCATGATAGATTCCTGGATCCATTCTGTGCAATTTTATAGAATAGGCAAAGTCAAATTGTCAGGAGCCTTGTGTATGGAAAGGTGGTACGGAATTTAAAAGATAGCATATTTTAGAAGTATAATTTCACCACACTAGTTCAAGTATTTTATATTGCATTATTCTGTAAATGCATAGTTATTATGGATAAAAACAAAGTTATGTCTTTAAAATAATGTTTTTAAAGAATTAAAGCTGCAAGCAGCGATGAAAGGGCTATAACACTAACGCTCACCCTCGTGGCCAATACGTAGCTTTAAATACCATGACCATTCTTTCGTTTCAGGAAATCTTTTATCCTAGAACCATTAATAGAACTTTAAAAATAAATTTTTTAAGCTTTTAAAATAAAAAAAAAAAAGAGTAGGTGCCGCTATGGCTGATAGCGTGTCAGAGATGTCCTGATCCAATCGTGTCATCTGAAATTGAAAGTAGCCTCCCAATCAGAACTCGATTTAGATTTTTCTTTATTTTTTAATCTTGTATGTAAATATGCATGTAAATATATATTTTTTATTTTTAAAACATCTATACAAAAACGGCAACATGTGCGGCACCTCATAATTTTGTTGAGGCGTTATTGTTTAAAACAAAGCTCACTCTGCAGGAATCTGGTCCCATGTCGCCCCTGAACCTTAGTGCACAATGGATTGACTCAAGTTTTGATCTACGCTGTGTGGTACTACGTTACATGTCCAGAGATTTTACGGATCAGAGTGCATCCATCACATCCTGGCCAAGTGTCCTGTATTGACCATGAAAAGTACCTTATTTTTCCCCCCATTCGCACACACATTTTGCCATTTTCGCACACCACACGAATTCTCACACGTAATTACTGTATTATGAAAAAGCCCACTAAGGAATAACACTATATTTTAGTGTATTCCTAGCACTTATATATCGTTAAAACAACATTGGGAGAGTTCTGTGTATGCATAATTTGCTGTGCAGCGCTGTTCGTAAAAATGTTTATCTACATTATTACAGTTCACTTGTTTTTTTTTTTGTGTTTAAAGCAAATGCATCTGTAGAACATTTTATTTGTAATTTTCTCATTAAGCTACAAGACTGTCATCAGACTCAAGGGCAAAAAACCTGATCGTGACATCCCTACTGTTTGTGTTGTAATATGAATGTGTTCAGACTCCGATAAGAGAATTCAATTATGAGCTTTAACTTCCTGGTTCAAATCCAAAATTGGGCTTTCCCATGCCTCCATGGTCACGCCCTTTATACTATCTAAAAAATCTATGCAATGTAACATTGTACATACCATTAGATTATACTGACTGAATTTAGTGATGAACAGGTAAAATCTGTAGGAGTTCTTTAACGTATGAAGAGTATAATTTTGATTGAAAATGTAAAATGACTGGGTTCTAGTAAAGTAGACCCAAAATGCGTTTCTGTAGGTGTTGGTGTGTTGCACATCTATGATGAGTTTTATTTTTGCACGTCATACATTGTCCGAAATAGTTGTGTAAAACAAGTTCTAAATTCTCACCTGTCATATGAACATGTTTGTTCTATTTGGACTATGATGAGAATGAGTTGATTTGAGCTTGATCAGACATTGCATACCTGAGCTAATGTAACATGGTATTTACGTTGTGATTACACATTTTTTTTACAGGAAATGGCAAAATAACAGACTTCCTGCTGATTTCCTGCTCATAAAATGAGAAAAAACTCATTTTATAAAGCGTATAAGTTGCTCTTGGCATCAAACATGTGTGTATCAAATTTCATTCTTGTACAATAAACTGATGGTGAAACAGCAGCTAAAACGAGTTAGGACATACATTAAGTATATACTGGTACTATATGAGTTTAGTAACAGATGAGCATAATCTCTAGGATAAAGTCTTCGTTAAAGTTTGAAGTCGATGTTTGTGATTGAAAACAAAAAATACCTTTTTGAAACTCCACCCAATTCCTTTTTTTTTTTAGGTTTTGCTGTCCTACACATGTTTTGACAAATTTCGTTTGTGTACATCATACAATGCCTGAAATTATTGAGACGAAACAAAAGCTCATTTTAAATGCTCACCACTCACCTAGTGAGTGCTATGACGGCCACAGAGTCGTTCACTTTCTAACTAGCTAAGCCGACATGGCATTCTCACAATATTGAGCAGAGTTACAGAAAAAGCCGAAATACAAAAATCCCCTACAATCCAGCTGCCTTTCTCAGATGCACTGTTTTACCAAAATGGTAAAGGTTAAACAATAGCATAATTCGCATAATTTCGCCTCAGTAAAACATATAAACAAAACTAAAAATAAAACACCTGGGTGTATAGTCCACTCAGACTCCATCTCAACAATGAAAAATGTCAATCATTGATCAAGGGCATGTGATGCTGGTACCTTCTGATAAAACATGATTTGAATCTGCTGGTTATAAATGTTTATACTCCCCAGATATTCACAGTGTGGCCAGCGAGGTTGCCTCAATCACTGGTGTGGATCTTCTAAAGATCCGGAACGTTCTTTTGGAGAAGTGGCTATGTCGGACAGGGCCAGCTAGTGGCAAGGTAACACTCACCATAACATAGCAGTGTTTTAATGGTTATAGAATTTGTTTTCTGGTGTTTGTTAATGGGGGGGTCACAGGAAACAGAATTTCAGAATCAGCTTTATTGCCATGTGAGTGTGTGCACACGAGGAATTTCCTGTTGTACAATGCAGCCGTCAGTGCCAACAACATAAGTACAATACAAACAAAATAAGTACAGTAAAATGCAGCACAACTAACAAGCAATTAACGTAAGGCTATAAGGTAGAATATTTTGAAGGATTGATGAAATATAAACAGTTGAACAAAAGTCTATAAAGTGTAGTGTGCAAGGAGATAAAATATGCTCGAGTCCGGCTGCAGGTAACAGGTAATAGAGTGGGGTGGTGGGGAGCTATGAGTTCAGCAGACTGATTGCCTGGGGAAAGAAGCTCTGTTTGTGCTCTACAGTTATGATATTAGTGATTTTAGCAGCATGTTGGTGAGAGCCCATCAGGGCCTGGTGATTTCCTCCTCTTCTGCTTCCTGAAGAGCTGACAAACTTCACCCTAGCTGATCTGTAGAGCAGGAGTGGAAGATTGGTCAATGGTGTGTGCGGAAGGTGTTTGTGAGGGTGTGCTGGATGTGTTAATGGCTGCTCAGGGAGATAATTGGAAGGTGTCTCAAATCTACAGTAAAACACCTTGAGCTCATTCACTCATTGATTGCTCATTGATGAGATGCTGGTCCTTTGTAATTTGTGATGGTCTTAAGGCTGACCACACTGAAGCAGGGTCGTTGGTTGCAAACTGGTTTTGCAGCTTTTCACAGTGTGTTGTTTTGCCAGCTCTGATCTCCTTGTTCAATGTATTTCTGGCCTGTTTGTACAAAGTGTAGTCTCCATTTCTGTAGGCAGCACTCTTGATTTGACGAAGCTGTTTAAGTTCAATGGTTTGTCGTTGTTATATGTCGCAGAAGTCCGGGTGGGGATGCACATCTCTTCACAGAAACTGATGTGGGATGTATCAGAGTCTGTGAGATCATCCAGGTCTGAGGCAGCAGTTTCAACAACACTCCAGTTCTTGCCGTGGAAGCCGGCTTGTAAATCCCGCTCTGCTTCAGTGATCCATCTTTTAACAGTTCTCACTACAGGCTTAGGTGCTTTGAGCTGTTGCTTATATGATGGAAAAAGTTGGACCAGGCAGTTGTCGAAGAGTCTTAAAGATGTGCCGGGGACAGCGTGGTTGGCACTATTGATTGATTGTGTAACTGTAATCTACAAAATTCCCATCTCTGGTGGGGCACTCTATATGCTGCTGGAACTTTGGTTATTTTCTCAAATTATCTTTGTAGAAGTCTCCTTGAATAACACAGACAGAGTCCGGATAACGCTGCTCAGTGTTAGTGATCTCGTCAGCCAGCTGTTGCAGCACTTCGCTAACTGCATTGACTCGATTATACAAGTAAAATTATAAAACTCAAAGATTAGCAGTTCCTCTCAAGTGTAGCGTATAAAGTTAGCCAAACAAATTGCAGGAAGAATTGGCAATCAACAAAAACACTGCAGAGCTGTGTACCGAGGTGGCCATACACGGAGCCATGTTGGATGAATCATCACATTGATCAGCATTTTTGTGTGTTCAACCAAAACTTAATATTCATTAATCTTCAAGTCGGCTTTCTTCCCTTTCGCGGTCACCACAGCGGAATGAACTGCTAACTCTCTGGTATGTGTTTTACGCGGCGGATGCCCTTCCAGCCGCAACCCATCGCTGGGAAACAAAACTTAATAATAGTAAAACCAAACTCTATTTGCTGGCACACTTCAAGTCACTCAAGGATACCTTAAATATGATTGTAAAGAAATGTCTGATTTTTTTTCTCTCCCTAAAGAGAAGACAACAAGCTACTTGTTACTAAGAGAAAGTCTTATTCCAGTAGATCACACAGATATTGTCTCAGCCAAACACTTGTGGACTCATCAGAGGATAGAAATATTATGAATGTTGTTATGACTGTAACAGCTTCTGTAAAAGAAGAATTTTTAGTTGCTTTTTGTCTGGATCTGTCTGAGCGATTATTTCAGAGTTCCAGCTTTTCTTCACAAATAAAACATATTGCATGAAGTTTTTGGTTCTTTGGCGACTCTTAAAGACCATGAAAAAATGGTTTCTCCCAAAAAACTTTCTCCCAAATTACAGCCAAACTATAGTTTTATTTACAGACTATATATTTGTATCATACTAGAACAGGACTGGTTTCGATTTAGTCATTCAATGGACCTGCGTTGCATTTGCTGATATTAAACTGGTATTCCAATTTATATAGGTTGATAACTTTTTTTCTCCTGACGTTTGTCATGGGCAGTATAGATACAAAGTGTAATCCACCTTCTGATTCTGATTCTTGGACGATTGGATCATTTTTCTAATTAATGAATTTTAAACCTCAAATCTGTTCTTTTTTTTCAGGATATTAATCAGGATGTTGTGACTGACATCTATAATGACCCTGATCTCATGAGGTATACATGCAAAAGTTTACTTTAATTATAATAATACTATACTATCATCATTAATAGTATAAACAGAATAGTTAAGGTTTCTACAGAGGCTCTATTATGGATGCTTGAAAATGATCTTTCTTGAGGCAAGTCCCAATCACCATAAAAGTGTCTAATTTCCCTCCATAAAGAGATCACCTACTTTTAAGTATCTAAATTATCTTCCGCCTCTGCAGAGGATTGAGGATAAAGATAAGCTGTTTAAGAAGGGCTCATTTAAAGAGAGGACTTATTTATGTGAATTGTCATTCAATAATTTTTTCCCCTTGTACTAACAGTTATATCCCCAGTTTTTTTTTTTTTTTCAGAAAGACAGCTATGCTGAAATGAAAAAAGCTGTATCAAATATCTGTGATGAGTTTAATATTTATGGATCTCATTTTATTGGCCTCTTACAGCAGACTTACAGTGTCCTATCACAGCAGACTTGGGTGTAGCTACCAATCACCACAGTTACTGTCAGTTAGAGATGTTTTTAACATGTGAAGTAATTTGGGAGACCTTGGGAAAACGGGTAAATGCAAATTATATGCATGCTCAGACAGAGTCTGCACCTTTAGATATCGTCAGAAAACTAGAACTTTTGATTTGGTTTGGTCGAACTCTCATGTGTTTCCTGCTCCTGCAGAGTGGTATACCTTCTACAGATGCACCCTATGGACATCAGAGCTCGATTGCTCAGTCCCATCCTGACATCCCAGACGTGGGTGAGTCGAACTTTTCTGAGCCATGTGAAATCATATAATGAATAAATCCAGCTTTCAGAAGCGCTGTACTAATGCGGTAATGTGCTGGTTTTAAATGTGTGAATTTTCAGAGACTGGCAACAATAAAACTTTTCTTAATTTAACAATGATCATGATCTATTTAACTGTAGACCTGAACAACCCTTTCATTGATTTATTACATCAGTTAAGGAAAACTGGTGGCTTGCTCAAAGGCACCACAGCTGTAGTTGTTGAAGATGGGAGAGCAAGTTTTTCATCACTTACACCACCTTCAACTGGATCTGGGGATCAAACCAGCAACCTTCTGATCAGAAGTCGATCTCCTTATGCACCCGACCACAACTGCCCGCAACAAACTCAAGTTCATCAATATATTCAAATTATATATAAAGTATTTTCCAAGTAGAGAAAAAAGGCAATGTAATTAAATATTCAACCAACCCTATGGCACATATGCTTTAGCATTTCCAGTAGTAGTGCTGATGAGGTGTTTTTTTTTTTCCAAAATGAACTCTATTTGAGCTTTTTTTAATATATATATATATATATATATATATATATATATATATATATATATATATATATATATATATATATATATAATTTGCTTTTTATTGCCTTTATTAGATAGGACAGTAGAGAGGAGACAGTAAGAATATTTGTACAGAAATAAGGGGAAAATGCTTGGCAAAGGACTGGAGCTAGATTTGAACCCCGTCGCTGCAAATTTTCACCATGTGTCAGTTCACTGGCTACTATGCTCTCAGTGTTGACTAATTTTAGCTTTGATCTAATTTGTTTCTCAAACTTTTTTGTGAACTTTTTTTAGAATGACCAGGTGTTCCTAAGATCTAGCGCTTCATCTACATTAATCTTGTTCGGACAAATTCTCATTTTCTCTTTTGATCCCTTGTCAAAGGAGCCTCAAATGAAAGGCTATGTTTAAATACAGATGATTTCAAAAAGATGAAAAACATAGGTGGGTTGCAAAGAGTAAAAGAGTAACACAAAAAGAGGCAAAAGAAAAAAGTGTCTGAGGAGTGTGAGTGTTTAGTACAGCATGAACAACAAAAGAACCTACTCTTTTGGATTGAGACTTTTGAGGCCCTTTTTTTGAGTTAACTTATTGTCATGTTTAAGAAACCAGTCTAAATTGATTGCCGCTTCATGACACAGCATGTGATCCTGCACAAAGTAGCCATCAGAAGATGGATACACTGTGGTAATAAAGGGATGGACATGGTCAGCAACAATATTCAGTTAGGCTGTGTCCTTGACATGATACTCAATTGGTACTAATAGGCCTAAAGTGTGTAAAGAAAATATCCCCCACACCATTTTCTCAGTTGGATCCAATGATACAAAGCAAGATGGATTCATGTATTCATGTGGTGGATGCCAAGTTTTGCCCCTATCATCCAAATCTCACAGCAGTAAGCAATTCCATTTTTCTGCGCCTGTACAAGTTGTTGTCTCAGTTTCCTGTTCTTACCTGGCAGGACTGGCAGCCGGTTCGATCTTCTGCTGCTTTAGCCAATCCACCTCAAGGTTGGCTGTATTAGGAGGCTCTTCTGTGTACCTCAGTTGTATTGTAATTGGCTTAGAAATTTATGTTATCAATTAGAACGGTGTACCTAATAAGGTGTCCAGTCTGTCAAATTTTAGAACCCATTTTGGCCAGTGGTTTCTATCTGCTTGATGCGTTTGATTTTAATTCATTTTACATATCGCCTCCTTTCAAATGTGTGTGTTTCTGTAAAGACGTTTCTGACCATAAGGACATTTTTTCCCAGCTACATTGGAAAACAAAAAGTGACCATTGTATTTTCACTTTTCCCGGGTGGGGGTGACTTGTTCTTTAGAGGTTGTCAAAGTTTAAAGCTGCAACACAACTAATAATAATATGATATGATAAGTTTAATAGTAGGATATTTTTTTGTATCCTACAGCCTCTGGGAGGGTCCGGGTTTCATCTGAGCTTTGAGCACCGAAGACGTGCTCTGTTCTGTCTCATTCACCTGACCAATGCTCCCACCTTGGAGGCACTATTGCAGCAGCCTAGCAGCAGAATCAGGTTAGCCATCTTAAGCTTGAGCCTTAGGCAATTTCTATTTAGTTTCTTTTATGATTTTTGCAGGTATTACTTGACATGCTACAAGTACCTGGCTCAGATGGAAGCCCTGGACATTCCCTATTCCCTGGAGATGTTCATCAGCACCCCCAAAGAAGGCATGATCAAGGGTCTCTGGAAGAACCACAATCACGAACCTCTAGTAAACCTTCCACTCTATCATTGAATATTGCACAGAACATCTCCATCTAAGTCCAGTGGATTAGCAAAAAGATATTATAGGGATTACTAACACTGTATCCCTTTTACACCTGCAAACGATTTCTACCTTTTTCTGTTCTCTGTTTAACGAATGAGAAAGAGAAGTTTCGATCCCCTGGATGAATAGAACCTTTTCACTTAGACAAATAAACAATCACTTTCTAAATGTTGTGATAGGTTAACAACAATACACAATAAAAAAATTTTAAATCTGTTTTATTTAATGTAAATCAGATCACATGTTTTGATGGTTCAATGATGTCAAGGAAATTTCCTTTGAACACATGTAAAACACATCAGAAAGAAACACACCAGAGACAAAGGTGAAAGTTCTTGTTCGTGAGGACAGGATCAGCACTTGCATAAAGCTAGCTCTAAGCAAACAGTGGTTTCCGTGTTTCCCTCTCTTTACTGTCCTATCTCATTCTTTTTATTTAGAATTCAAGAAAAGGTAAGCAAAACTTGTTGCCAGACTGAGTTGTTTCAGCATTCTAATGACCCAAAAACCAAGAAAAAAAGCTTATGGAGTAGCCAACTCAGTCTTTAGACCTTATTCTTATTGGAAGTCTGTGGAGAGAGCTAAGCATTCAAATCGTCACTCAAGCCTCCAAATCTTTGCAATGATCTTCACTTAAATTCTCCTAAGATGTACACTAGTAGTAGTGGTGAGGCTAACTACTTCTTGCCACAAAGTATCATGTCATGTTGTTTAGTGGGGTTAAATATGTATACATTTATTTTATACAAGAACAAATCATTTTCTTAAAATGTTGTTTTGTGATTCTTTCTCTCAAAGCTCTCCCATAGTCTTTCAATACTAATGCTATACTGATAAGGAACAACTCTTTTGAGAAGGGATCATTCATTGTTTATAAAACTCTTGTGTTTTTGTTTGTTTCAGGCAGTTCGTCTTGTTGCAGATCTTTGTTTGGAATTCAAAGTCTATGACTTGCAGCTTTGGAACAGTGTTCTACAAAAACTGCTTTCCTTCAACATGGTGAGTCTCTAGGTTATTGTTAAACTTTCTCCCCAACACTGTTAAATGGTTATCTTGGGTCTTCCAAACACTGTTAGCCAGTCCCCATGAGTATCCTTTACTAGTCTCTTGCCTCTTCTCTCTGATGGACTCTAGTTCCCTTGAGTCTTTCCCAAAAGCATAATTAATCAGTCTTTTTCTAAGGGCCTGTCCCAAATTGCGCCCTTGTGGACTTGAATCGCACGTGTCTAAAGTGCAATAGTCTGTAGAGTGTTTTACGGACTTGTGCCCTTTGCTGGTACGTGCGATTCAAATCCACAAGTGCCTCATTTAATAGTTATTTTAAGCAGTTTATTAATAGTTCTTTACAAAAATTGTTTGGAACTTTATCCGCTAGTCCCCTTTGCAGAACAGGAACTGTCTGATGAGCATTGTGAAAGTCTACGCAGAAGTCATTGAACAGTGACTATAATATAGTGAAACCGCCTCGCTTGTTCTGATCCCTAAGTTTGAGTTTCTCCCATTAGGGAGGAGACTAGACATCTCTAGATGCAGAAGAGATCCAGCTGCTAAATGCTGAAAATAGTTTTTTGGCCTGATTTGTAATCTCACTGTCATCTTTTTGTCCTTGTTTTTTTTTTTATTTTTTTATATATAACACACTTGTCTTGTAAAATGTCTCGTATTCGTCTCACTTGTTGGACTCTACTTCACTGTGATTACAGATAACTAGGAATAAGTCACTAATAACGTGGTTTGAATTGGGTTGCTTTAGAAGATGGATCTCACGCATTTAACTGTTTTTTCTGACATGATCTCTCTTTGTTTTATTTCACAGATCAGCTACCTTCAGAAGGTTATTGAGGCTCTATTAGCAGTGCCAAAAATTTTGGAGGTAATCACTCAGCTTTAACTTGATCCTGCTTCAAGTTACAATGATCTAAAATAAGTTGTTGAAGCCTTAAAGCTCAGAAGAATCAAGCATAAGAGTTCCAAGCATGTGACTTTAATGCCTATATGCTGCCTAGTTCCATGGGCAGTGTGGTCTAGTGGATAAGGAGATCGACTTCTGATCTGAAGGTCTCCAGTTCGATCCGCAGATCCACAGAGTTGAAGGTGGTGTGAGTGATGAAACACTTGCTCTCTAATCTTCAACAACTACAGCTGTGGTGTTCTTGAGCAAAGCAAAGCTTTACTCAGTACTTTTGATATCAATAATAACCCTGGATCGAGAATTCTGTTTGAGGCTCGCAATACTCCACTAAACTATCGGATAATAGCACTGTTTTCACAGCTGAAGCTTATGCAATGCTACTTGTCATAAAACACATAGAAATTGCAACAGACAAAAAATATCTGTTCCAATCAATCCAGCAGTTGTTAAAGAAAATCACTTTCTGAGGACTGAATTTAACATGGTATTCTGCTGGATTCCCCATCATGTGGGAAGAACAGTAAACGAGAGAACAGACAAAAACAAACAAACCCAGAGTCCTATTTTCAACCTCTTGTACGACAAACCTAAAACATAAAATAAACCATCATGTATTGAAACATTGGCAGGAAGAATGGAACCAACTAACTGAAAACAAATTGTATGAAATAAATCCAGAGCTAGGAGTAAATCAAACCATTTTAGGAACCAGAAGAGATCAAATATTATTAACCAGATGTCGAGTTGGGTACTCCAGATTAACTCATAGGTTTCTTCCTAAAAATTGGGCAATGCCTTTATGTAGACATTGCAAATGTGTTTTATTTATTAAACACATCTTGATAGAATTTTTTGAAATCCCCTAAGGAGAAGGTACCTGACTTTACAAGATCTGAAAGAAATCCATGTTAACGAAAAAAATTGTAACTTCGTTTTAAAACATGTTTTTAATTATCCTATGAGCTTTTAAATTGAAATATTAACAATATTTTAAAACGGGGATAGCCATGAACTGCCCATGTTGTCGTCAGGGCTTAAGAAAAAACTTTCTGTGTCAGACTGCAATCCAGATGCATCTCTACTTAGGATATCTGACAAAGTAAAAATAACCTTTCCTTAGTTAGTCTCTTTGCTTTGTTTTGGTAGCATGCATTGAAGAAATCCACAGAAGGTGTGCAGCGAAGCCCTATTGTAATTGTAATGCTTATTATTAGGGCACCAGCGGTGTTTGAGAACCATATTGTAACTGCTCAGATTATTGGTTTTTTTTTTTGTTTTTTTTTTTGTTAGGGCTCAAGCACCAGCGGTGAGACAACCCTATTGTAAATTGAAAAATGTATTTATTTTTTATTAGGGTCGAGCAGTGGCGATGCAAGAACTTTATTGTAGTTCTAAAAATTCTTATTTATTTATTTATTTATTAGGGCTTGAACACCAGTGGAAATTCTTATTTATTTTATTTCATTTTTTTTTTAAATTATTATTATGGAAGTCATTGTGGCACTTTTGAGTACCTGAACATTAATGATTAATGATTAATTTTAGTAAAATTTCGGTCCGCAAACTGATTTTTTAATGTCTCTAGCGCCACCTAATGGGTTTTTGGTGTTGCGCAACCTGTTTGTTGTAGGCGAATGAAATTTGGAACACATGTGTAAAGTACCAAGCTACAACTTTTATTAACATAAACCCTGTTTCCAAAATCACCATCAGCCATACTGCTACCTAGTGGCAAGCTTTGAAAGCCTGTTTTTAAATTTATTTATTTTATTTATTAAAATTGTTTTTGTTTTACGCTTCTGTTTCAGACAGTGTATTGCATACACACTTAAAACTTGTCACACGTGTGTAGGGCTTTAAGACCTAGAAAAAAGTCGGTTGGGTCGAGCTTCGAAACTGTACAGAAAACTGGATATTTTAGGTTTTATGTAAAAAAATCTAGACTTCATACTTTGACGAACTTCTCCTAGACGTAATGTCCAATCCAAGTGAAAATTGGTGTGGCATGACAAGAAAAGTTATCAAAAGCACAAAAGTACATCAAATGATCTTGGGGTCCCCACAAATTTCACCATTCCAAAAAGGGCAAAAAAATGACATGCTTTTGTCTTTCTCCGTTCAAGTTCATCAAATGTCAGCGAAAACAGCCTGTCTTTATGAGCCTGGCAGGCCGAACAAAAGGATATGCATCACTGTGACTGCAATCAAAGAATGAGCACTACAGCATCTCCCTGAATGTTACAAAAATCTTTGTTTCAGCTGTTTTGACCCCCTGACCATGTTAGAAAGCAAACCACATTTTGTCCACAGATCATCCTTGATAAACATGGCAATCTTACACTGTCGCTGTGATCATAGCATGAAAATTGTCTCTGCAGCATCCCCTGAAAAAAATGTTATGCTGTCATTTCGACGTAGACACAAAAATTAGTATAAATGTGCATTGTCTCTGAACAAGAACAAAAGTCTCTAGCAGGTTTTTGCCAAAATATACAGAAAGTCTGCCATTTTGAGAAAAAGCCAGCCATTTTGAAGAAACATTACCTTGCACTTTAAGGAACTGCTTCTAGACTAACTTTCCGATTACTCATAAGGCACTAGGGACAAAAGACAAAAAGTTATCAAAACCGCAGAAGTACATCGAACGGTTTTGGGGTGGTGCTTCCACAAATTTCTCCCTTCGAAAATTTACAAAACATTGTCTTGAACTGTATCTTTGTTCAAGTTAATCCAATTTTAACGAATGTCACAGCCACAAATATACACAGGCAATTTTTAGAGTGCAGTAACAGTATCTCCCACATACTTCATCCAATGTACCTGAAAAAAAAAGTGTGAAGTGTGATAATTTTGTGATTCTGAACAGATTCATATGCTAATGTTATCTGTCAAAACAAACTCTTGGGTTTATGAGTTGTTTGTGTAACATTTAAAGCTTTGTATTGTTCGGTACTTTGTGAAGTGCCTTTTCACCTTATTTCAATCTCTTGAAAACAAGTGAAAACGCTTGAAAGGCCAGGAGGCGGTGCCTTTGGCTCCTGCGGACACATCGGGCGAGGGCCCGCCCATCGCTGCTTTCAGCTTTAATTACAATTGTGTTTTACATTTCGCAAGCACGTAAAGTTGTTTGCATAAACATAAGAGTGGGCATTATACCGGTGTGAAAGTGAGTACCAGTATTGCGATTTTCTATGATACAATGGATGAATCAGTGCAAAAAGCATAAGAACAATAAAACAACAAAAGTACAGTAAGGAGCACCACAACTTTAAGCAATTAACATAATGCTACGAGATAGAATTGTGCAGGACTAATTAGATGTAGACTGATTAGGATTCCCTGGAGCGCCCCTTGAGATCTCTCTCTCTCTCTCTCTCTCAAATATATAATGACATACAGTCTGTATTTTAGTTTTTATTTTGGGTAGCTCACTTTCACATTTCACATGTGTTTGACAGATTTCAAATGAGGCATTTTAATCTAGATTATTTTAAATATTAGAGTGAGCTTGATCTAGATTAAATAAGGTTAAAATGGAAAACCTCTTTTTTTCTGTCTTAATGCGATATAATACACATACCATCTGAACAGTGAAAAATATCGCGATATGAACTCATATCACCCACCCCCACATAAACACATACAGTGTTTATTTGGTATTATACTCAATGTTCTTTTTTGTTTTTTTCTGGTTTCACTATTAACCCAAAATTAACAGCCAAGTCTGTTTCAATTTGTCAACTTCACTCCAGTCTTTTAATACTAATTTGCACTTATTTATTTGCCTTTTATATTTGTAATGCAAGGTTTTAATGTTTTCCATCATAAACATTTTGTGCAGCTGCTGCATTTCAACATTTAAATAACACATGAAAATAACAAATATAAACAACCAAGCATATCTAATTGACATTGCCTTTTAGGTTTTTTTATTATTTGTATTTCTTGCTGACTTCTGCAGGGTCAAATTCTGTCTGGGGTTTGGCGGAGGGTAATTTACACTCCTTTCTTGACAGGTAACAACTAGACTTTAGGACATGTATGTTTCTTTGAGGCATGTTTTGCTGATTTGAAATCTTTTCACAGGGTCTCTTCCTCTCAGCCCTCTGCAGCACAGCATTCTGTACAAGACCTTTGTCCTGCTGCTGAAGTAAGTGTCCTGTCCAATACGTGTCCTTAGAACAGAAGATATCAGTATTCTGGCCATCATATGAGACAACCCTGATAATGATATCAGGTGATGAGTTATTATACCTACATTTTGTCATCAAGCCAAAATAACACTGTGCAACACTTTCAAAACCCGAGATTACTTTTTAGGTTGAAAACTTTTTTTTAGGATAAAATGTACAGATGCCATGGTTTTGCTATGGTTTGTCTCGTCTGGTCCACACTATGATTTAGACACCTACATCTGTTTTATTTCAATCATTGTCAGATTTCTTTGTGCAAATGTTTGCTGTTATTTTCTAAATGAACTATTTTGGTGGTGATTGCTGCATATTCTAAAGTCTGATTCTGTTTGTTTCTTGAAGGTCTCCTTTCTTGTTCACGCTGGATCTAGTTTCCATTGCCAAACACTTCTCTCAGCTGGGTTTGCAGGCCTTGTCTCTGGGAACTCTCTTGCTGATCCCTTGTGTCCAGAAGAAGAGCACACACATTCAGGTAGGGCTGGCCGATATGCTCAAAAAATATATCACACAGATTGTGTTCAAATCGGTTAAAATTTAAATTTCTGGTACAAGTTAAACCATGTTTTTGCTCTGGAGTTCTAAACATGAACAGTTTAAGGTAATATTTTTGTATAATCAAAATTATTACTATAAAATGTATGATTTAGAGACCGTTTCAGATAAATTATTATAAAAAGGAATTCATAACCTTTAAAAGCACAATTACAAGACATTAATTGCATTAAATATGCAGCAACTTATTGCATTATATATTATGAAAGGAGTTCATGAGATTCTTTTAAATGGTACATTGAAACATATTGAACAATGCTTTTTTTTATCAAATATTTCCACTTTCACCTCAACTCTTTTAGCTAGAGCTTTCAATCTTCTCTTGATGTTTTGTATTCTGCATCCTCATGATGTGAAAGGACTTTATCTGAGCTCAGATTGGGGTGTTGTTATAAACTTGCACAAAAACTGTGTTTAGACTTTAGACTCAAAATTAACCCTCTCTTAGAAGACTATGATATGACCACTGCCAGAGCGGTAGATATACAGTGATGTCAGTGTTGAGTGACTGTGTTAAATATATATATATCAATTGCGCTAACGTCTCTTCTGCTGTGAGGATGAGCATGTGTTTTCATAGGCTAAAAGAGGATTCGTTTAACAAGCTAAATCGAAATATAGCTTTTTTTTGCGGGAAAACTAGGATAAAGGGGTGGCACTTTTAATCTCTGAGCAGGAATAGTGTGTGTTTTATTTATCTCAAGCGACTGCTTTATCTCATGATCCTGCTCATGGCCCCAGGACACAGAAGTGCAGTTATCAACTGGGTGTTCAGAATATGAATATTGTGATTATTTTTGATATTGGGTTATCGTTCAAACTTACATTCAGGTATGCTAACCTTTGGGGGGAAAGATGTGCCATTAGCGACCTGACAGTTACTTGGACATTCTTTCCATTCTCTACATGTTCACAATTTACAGAGAGTTTTCTCATCCTCATTTCTCTCACCTGTTTAATGCTGGGTTTGTCTTTCGATTATTCAGAGCTTCCTGATGTCCTGTAGTCCTGTGCTTGTCCTGGATCAGGTGGAGGAAAGCATGAGCTCTGGAGAGTTAGCTGGTGTTCCTACACAGGTCACACACCTCCACTTTCCAATCTCACTCATTTGTGCTCTACTGATATCCACAATTTAGAAAAAAAATGAAGAAACTTGGATTTTAAAAGCACCACTGAATATAAGTAAAATGTTTCTACATGGGGCAATCAAGATGCCAAAAAAACACATTCACCTTGATTGGTTTGATATGAAGCCTCGCTCAGGGGTCAGCGGGGGTATTCTGTAAATGTGGAGAATAGCCTTAACATGCCGCAGGATATACAAACAATACATTTGCATAAAAAAGAATCAGTTTTCAAAAAGAAAAAAAAAATTTTTTTCATTTATTTTGAGAATTTACAATTATTTTATATTGATTTAAATTCATTGTTTGAACTGAGTGTGGACGGTTGCTTTCTCCTCTTTTAAAAATATTTTTAGAGTGTGAATAACTCCGTATGCACAAAACAAATTAAACCACATTGGGGATTAGTGCTGTCAACCGATTAAACACACGATCCTCCAAAAATATTCTTCGAACTTGGATATTTAGACATGAAATGAAAAAAAAAATCAATGTTTGATATCCATAAATACTATGAATAGTTTATAATGAAATATTTTAATACTGGGATACCTATTTCAAAAAGTTCTTTATAATATAGAAATTAACTAGAGTAAAAGTAAGTCAGTACCATAGTAACAAACATCAACCCAGATGAGAGTCCCACGGTGTCTGTGCATAGACAGAAAAGTCTTGTTTTCCATAGTTTTAGTGCGAGTGCGTTGTACAGACGCAAGCTTAAACTGAGTGGACTGGAGCGGAGCATACAGCTCTATTAATTTAAATTTAAAAGTGATGACAAGTATGCAGGAACAAGGTTGTGGTGCAGAGTCTACCAGAGTAGACAGGCTGCAGTGTGTTCAGAATGCAGCTGCTCATGTCTTGACCAGGACCAGAAAACATGAACACATTACACCTGTTCTTAATTCACTCCACCTGCTCACAGTTTGTTTCCTTGTTGATTTTTAAAACTTTAACCCTCACAACAAAGCACTCCATGCCCTTGCTTCTTACAGTTCAGTAGTTTTTTTGTAAAATCTGATTTCAACAACATTAATCAGATTAGGATATGATGATTGAGAATATATGGTATTAAAATGTGTGTGTGTGTGTGCGACAGGTGCAATGTTATGTATGAACAAATGTTGCATTAATGAACACAATACAGCTTATTTTTAGATGTTCACTCTAAAACAGTGTTTTTTTTGGCAGCCACCTAAGTTGTAATCTTTTTGACGAAAATTATATTAGGTTTAGTTACATTTTAGTAATTTCAAAATGTAATTGTTTTAATCATGTTTTAGTCGACGAAAATCAAAAATGTTTGTCACCTAAAAGTAGAAGTTTTTTGTCTAATTTGTCAATGTAGATGAATATATATTTGCTTAAAATTTAATTTTAATAAGTTAATTTAGCTCTTTAAATGTTAGAAAATGTGTATTTAAATGTATTTCATGTATTAATGACATATTGAAAACATTGTTGATAGGCTTTTCATTAATAAAAACAATCTCACAATGATACAAATGTAAAATACAATGTTATCGCAATGGAATTTATCTACAAAAGCCAAGAACCATGCATAGGCAACTGTGGCTTTAGTTTTTTTTACAGTACAATAAACATGTATGTATGGCCAAAACATGAGTGCTGGAGGTATAGGAGTGTGTGGTTATATGGTTCTGCTGCTAAGAATACAAGTCAGTTCTGCTGTTCATCTACACACCTGAGGAACAGTAAATCGGCCTAAATAGAGTACTGTGTTTGCTTCTGAGTTTCATTTAATTCATAGCTGTGGTAATAACACAAATGGAAGCTAATAGACTGCAACTGCCGTTAGCTAATTAAGTTAGCAGCCTATTTTGGTTATTCTGTGCTGAATTTTAGGCTTGCTGAGAATTCATCTAGCTAAATCTCAAATAAGAAGAATTCTCGTTCATGTCACTCAGTGTGTTCGCTTACGTGGGTTCTTAGTTATCCTCCGGGAAGACCGGTTGCTGAATAAAAGCTCAGAACACACCGCTTCAACTCTTGCTTCACTTATTTGACACTTTCCTTATAACTTCACTAACTTTTCATCCATCTCCTTCTCTCTTTCCCGCACTCTGCATGTGCTACTCACTCTCCATACACACATTTCTCATTTTCACGACTCAAGGCACCTCAGAAACATGATTAGCTCGAGGGGCTAGAGCTAATTACGTCATAGCGTTACCTGTCGCTGTTGACATTAAACCGCGAAAACGCAAGTCAGTCAACATCTTTGCTCCGCTAACGTATCGTAAATCGTTATGTAACAGAAAGCGGATGTAAACGTATATAAACTACAGAAACCGTATCTCAAACCAAGCGGTTTCTTCCTCTGACAGGCTAAAGCTAACAAATACACGCAGCTCTTGTGCTTTTTGCGATCTCTGTTCTTTATGCAGGTTTGTAAACAAAAAAAAAATAGAATAAAGATCATCTATTCTCCAAACAAGCGCAAGAACCAATTAAAACAATAAAATATCCACATCAAACATTTACACAAGAATACGAAACCTGAGGACAGTATTCCCAAAATTGTACAAGAACAACATTAACGCATAAAATGTTTTGATAGAGATGTATATCAGATCTCAGAACTTCAGGGGGTCTCATGCAGAAAGATGAAGTTGCAGCAGAAGGAGGGCACACATGTTAGCGTTTTCACAGATGAACTGGTTTCTTAGGCAGCTTAATTGTTAATTGGGAGTACCTTGATACATTTTTTTTATCTTTATTCTTTTTAGGTCAGAGAAACGGTGCTAGCATTTGTTTGTCGAAATGGCATTTGGCATATTCTCCTGAAGAACAAACATTTCCACTATTTAAAGAAGCATATTGTCACTCAGGAGGATCCCGAAACACTGCTCCAGCTGCTCAATTGGCTCATGGAAAACAACAGGTTTGTAGAGTCAACAACAGCGCTTAGTTCTCAGGATAAATCCCTTGTGTGTGCTTGTGCGTGCGTGCGTGCGTGCGTGCGTGTGTGTGTGTGTGTGCGTGCGCGTGCGCGCGCGTGTGTGTGAGAGAGAGAATTATGAAGGAAGAGTAAGGAGTTATTGTCTACACTTAATTTGTAATTGATCATTCTTAAGAAAGGCATTACATTTTAACTCCAAGTTTATTACCTGAAAAGGGAGCTCTATAGCTCTTCCTTCATGGGTTAAGTTAATGGCAGCCGCATACATCATTTACATCATTTATTCCAACATCTTGCATCACATTGTTTCAGCTCTTGCTTGTTAAATTAGTTGGGGTCAGGTTAATTTGGTGTTGAAAACAATTGTTTGTCATTACTAATTTGCACAAAACAGTAATATCTGCTGAAAAGCAGAGATGACATCCTGTTGTCCCCAAACTAGACCTCCTCCTGCCTCTGGCTCCATCAAGAAATTCTGTCCATATATATATATATATATATATATATATATATATATATATATATATATATATATATATATATATATATATATATATATATATATAAACTGTATATAGATAACTTAACTGTAAGATAGTCTGACCGTAATCATTCTTACATTAGATCGCTTTCCTTGGTTTGGTTTCCTTTCTACTCCCTCTCATCATGATATGTTTTGTTTTAAATTATATGGTAAACCTATAATGTTTGTCTGTTTTTTTTTGTTTGTATAGTGAGGGGGATGCCATTTCTTTCGCTCAGGAATACCTGAAAGGAGATCAAATGGTCCTGGCTGATCCTGTCCGGGTAATTTCTCTTAACATCTGCATGCTCATGTTTCTCTGGAAATGTTCCTGTGATTAATCAATTTTTTTTTCCAGGAGTTTTTGGAAAAGGTGCTAGAATCAAGAGGCACTGACATATGAGAAAACAACCTTTATTTCATCTTTGTGTGTAATGTAATGTACATCATTTCAATGCTCTACTAATATCTAGATGTAAAGACAAGTTTTACACAAAATAAAACTTGCTTTTCTGAAAATGTTCCAAAATCATTTGAAAAATACATTTTTAATTAAATTCTACAGCTTTGCAGATGACTAAAAAATTATGTTATGGCCCCAAATAGACATGACAGAACTCACATACAAGACAGATCCGCAAAGATATTTATGATTTGTAAAACATCTGGGAGATATCCACCAATCCCACGCCAGCACAAATAAGCATCTCTCCTCCCACCGTCACAGCACTAGACGTGTTATCACAACCCGTGTATAACCCAATGGCTCAGTTAGCACCGCTAAAAGATCCCATTTGTCATCAGGGAAGTCCCGTGAGCAAACAGATGATGTGCAACCTGAAATGCTCAAGGGTTGGGAAGCGAAACCCGGTTCAAATATGGAACCAGTACCTCTAGAACTGGTTTGGACCAGACCGGAATGTAACGTGAAAACCGGTTCCCCGTTAAGTACCTGAGCTTTCGGAGCCGTGCTGAGCATCCTCATTTAATTCGTCAGTCCAACATCAAGAACATAGAGATAGTCCAATAAATGAACGAGTCACTCTCTCGCTCTGGCCTCATTTCTCCAGCAGATAAGAGTCTCCGTGAAGCAATGCAGGAACATATGTTACATCTGCTCTGACAGCACACGGGAAACAAGTGTGCTACCGTTAGCTTAGCTTCCTATATTAAATTACTCCCACTAAACTAGACGGTCAAAAGTGTGGCTTTATTGCACACGAAAGGATTCCGACATCGTGAGGACTGCGGTCAAGTGAGCCGCATCAGTCAGTGCAAAACGCAAGAAGTCAGAATGCGATCTCAAAAAAAAAAAACATGAATTTGACACATGGCCAATGATAAAGATCAATAATGTACTCATTTTATATTACTGTACAGATTTTTGTTCTACGTTATCATGTTACCCCTGAAAAAGACACTTTTTCAACTTTGAGGGCAAAAAAAAAAATTCAAATAATTAGTCTTTAAAACCTTTTGTCATCATTACCATGATATAGACTAGGAGCAAGTTTAAGACATTTTTACTGTACAGTTTTTTTGTTGTTTTTTTATGTCGTTTGTGATCATTTTATCGATGAAAATTACACTTTTTCTCAACTTTGAAGGCAATTCTATTTACTATTCTAATTTACTTTTTGAAAACCTGAAAGTGAGTATTTCACCTTAGTGGATGACTTAATAGCAATCTAAGACCCTGACATGTAATCAGAGAGGACAAAACAAAGTGCTCTTGTCCCACCACCAAACACCAGATGATGATGGACGACTAGAACTTTGAAGCATGAAAAGACTAGTGCGTTTAAAGGCAACAACACATTGTATTCTATATTGCTTGTGTACCAGGGTTTTTTTCCGAAAACTATTGTCTTTTGCAACATATTGAAAACTGCTTATTTAAAAACTATTTAATACATGCAAATGCTTATTATCAAGTTACAACTCTGGACAGGTTCCTAACTTAACTTGATTAGAGAATGATAAATATTGACTGTACTGTCTATTTACAAACAAAGCAATGCCAGATACCAACTTTGGCTTCTTCAATTTTACTTGGATCCATTTCAAGACATGGCTCATGGAAACATCAGAGACATCTGCCACATTGTATCTGTTAAAATGCAAAAGTTAAGTATTATTGTTTTTGTTGTTTTGTTTTTTTTTTTGCATCCACAACATACATTTTCTATTACCTTAACTTCTTGTATTAGAAAAATATGTTCGTTAATATATGCCTCTATTACTCGCTCACATGTAAGTCATTAGAAAATGACCGTGTGAGTTCCTAACACCTACTTTTGCAACTTTTAAAATAAAGTATACACACCCCTCTGACTTTTTCACCTGAACACGGAGATGATTCAAAAATTGATGATATCAACCAATTGATAGTCGCTGGACCTCGACCTGGAAGCTTTGCAGCACAGCACATGGCACAACTGTTCTCCACGTCAAACACTGAAATTATTAAATGCCTTTACTTAAATCAAATGCACTTTATATACACCTACAATTCTACTGCATTTCAGAGTAAGATGATTCAAAATACTCTACAAAGGGTTGTTTATCCTGAAAATGTATAATGTAAGCTTTACACTTTCTTACAATGCCCTTTTTCTTTTTTTCCAGTCAGTTAATTTATACACATTTCAAATAGAGTCATACAGCATCTTTATAATCAGCTTCATTTATCCTTCAAGAGACTAACTTTTCATGACTGGCACAGTTTCTACATGTATATTTAAGTAGAAATTATTTGACATTGGAGGATTTGGCAAATGAATGACAATATGAAAACAGTACGATGTGTTTAATGTATTAATAATGCTTTTCAGTCATTTTAGAATCCGACTTGAATGTGTGAGATGCTGACCAAGAAAAGTTATGTAAGGACTGAAATGTAGCCTATTTATGACTCTACGTATGCAGGTTAATTCGGTCCTGTAGCAATTGCTTTCCTGACTAAATGCTCAGTAAATCATAAAATGTAACGAAAACGCCGGTTTGTGATGTATTTGAAAAATAAACTAATCGTTTTGTTTATGATGATTGAAAATGTTTTGGAGATTAAGTATTTGAATATATTTTTTAAATTGCACCAAAGTTGAGGAAAAGTGTCATTTTCAGGGGGGATATGATCACGTATGGCATTAGCAAAAAATAATGAAAACAGAATCCGTAGAGTAAAAATGTCAAACTTGCTGTGCTGCTAGTCTACATCATGGTAATGATGATTGAAAAGGTTTTGGAAAGTAATTAAAAATAAAAATCATTGCCTTCAAAATTTGGAAAAAAACGTGTCATTTTCAGGGGTAAAATTATCAAGTATGAACATCAAAAATGAATTTTAAAAAATCTGTACAGTAAAATTTTATAAACTTGCTGTGCTGCTAGTCCTCACGGTGATCATGATTGAAATGTTTTAGAGACAACATGATCCCCGAACTAACCTTAAAGTAAATGTATTTGCTGTGATTCTCACTAATAAAGCATGCACTTCATACCAGTTATAGTTTCTCAGCCAGTAATATTATATATAGCAGCAGATTATTTCTGTGTCTACATAACTGTAACACTTAAACTTACTTTTTCTTTTTACATTTTTGTGGTTCACTCTGTGACGAACTGAAAGTGATTAGTTAAAGTTTCTTAAATCTGACGGAGATCATTGTACTGCTAAATGCTGTGTAGTTGAGCTACAATTTTAAGAATGACACTCTTTGGAAACCTTTCTGTGAGATTTTTTTTTTCATTATGCAGTGGCGTTCAACACACTAGAAGATATGTATATACACATACATTATTGTTTTTACAATGAAACACTTAATTTCCTACTCCTTGCTACAACTGATGGTCTTTCAATAAATGTGATTAAAGATGTGAGGATCTGTCAAATTCATGGTTGATTAATCTAACCCATGGATCGGACGAGCCTAAGACTGCCATGATCAAACAGGTTCTACAGGTACAGTCTCTGTTATACTGCTCATCATCAACATCAATCCTCAGTATGTCTGCATACTTGACTGTTGCCTGCGTTTCACTATTACTGAACGATATAATCTTATCAAACATTCTTTTTCAGCCATTCATTTTATGATTGTTAAAAACAACATGCATTAGTTATCTATGCTACCTGGAAAACTTGCAAGCTATTTTGCATTGTACTCATTTTATATCCATTATCTCTATGTTTTTACATTAGTAGGCCAGTAATGATAATTATATTGTATTAGAAATAAAAGGTGTTTTAATGTATGCATTATAATAGTCAGGAGGAGTTAGATAATACAGGCCAAAGAAACTAAAGTTTTTTTCAGTGAAACAGACAACCTGCGTGCTGATCTCACTGCTAGTTTTCAAGGACAGATAAGATTGATGCAGATCCAGGTGTGGGAAATTGCTCGTTAGAAGAAAGCTGGAGAGTCCCTGTTATGAATAGATAGGAGAGGATCTGAAAGCTCTGTTGAAGGTCAGAGTGAGAGCGTCTACAGCCGCATTTCATAACTGAAACAGGAAGAATGACTGCACTGCCCAAAATTGGACCTTCCACATGATTCTTTTCTCTCTCTCTCTCTCTCTCTCTCTCTCTCTCTCTCTCTCCTGGAAGGACGATCAGAAGAGAAAGGAGCTCTGTCAAGAATAACTGTTAATGATTATTATGCAAATAACTGTCTTCTCTTAGCCTACGGCAAAGAACACACAGTTGTATGATCTTCATTGTCTCAAAAAATTTAACCTCTGTTGATTCTGAAAATGAATTCCTGATAATTTGAACATGCAAGGATCTCCCAGATCCACAAAAGCTATTGGATAACCCCAGATTTCTGTTCCACAAATAAAGGTATCTTTCAGGTTAATTAAGTAACCATAGCAACATCCTCTCAACATAACCTTCTCTGGTGCAGACTATGTTAGAGGGTAAGTTTGTTTAAGTCGTGTCATTGGGCAGGCCGTGCCCTTTACTATATGTTCCTGTTGATTAATTTAACTTTAATTTAATAAAACACTTTTATTTAATGAATTTTTGAAAGTGCACAATCCAAATACAACAAACTGAATCTGTGGTTAGAAAGTAGCATTGAAACAGGTCTTACAATTTTCTACAATCTCAAGGGTTCAACCCCCAGCAGGTTAAGAAGAATTCCATCAATTTCAAAGTTTATTCTTTAATGCAAATTATGTGAAAGACAGCATTTTACAAACATTATATGATCACTTTACATTTGGCTGCATTAATGGTTCCCACATTCCTATTAAAAGGCTCAATACATGATGAGCATTTTTGTGGCTTTTTAAAGGGATTCATAAGAATAGATTGAATCAGAAATCAAACTATCGTCGTGCCCAAACAAAAAAAGAATTTGTCACGTGTCTCATTGTAACATCACGGTCGGATATAAAACGGCCAAGTTTCCTTCCACTGAAGTGATGCACTATCCACAAAGCAGCGCCTACTTGTCTCATGATATCAAACAGAGCAGAACGGGCAAACAGTACACAAAATGGATTTTGTTATTAAAATGCAGTTATTAAAATGACTTGTAAGGATGAAAAGAAAATACTCACACAGCAACCAATGAGGTCAAATATATACTAAATGAGATACTCAGCTCACTTCCGGTTTAAGCCTGGCTAGAAAATTAGGAGATTGAATGGCATTTTAATTAAAAAAATAGAGAAATTGTAAGTACAAGAAGCTCATCTCCCATAAAATTAGAGCAATGTGAAAAACATATTATTGAAAACCATACACAATGTCACAAATGTCACTGACCCTTTAAAGCTTATGACTGTGAGGGGGATTATTTGAACAGAAAATATATCTTTTGTATCAATGTGCAGATTACCCATTTATTTTTCTAATAAATCAGTTTATTATATGATTCAATCATTCAATTATATGATTAAATAAATCACTTGGTCTTTGAAATCATTTGAATAATTTACTCTCTCCGTTAACTTAGTACATGTGATGAAAGCTAATAACAAAAGTTGAGACAAAATGGCCAGGGTCTATACATGATGCCAGAATTTCGTAAGCAAAATGAGATGAAGATGACGGCGATGACGAATATTAGGAAGTTTTCAGTGTCATAGTTCATATAAGTATGTCACACAACATTGAGACTATAAGAGAAAAGAGCTACTCCAAATTTATGGATGCAAACAGTGTAAGAACGAGCTAGTGGTTGGAAGTGTTATTTTGTCAATAATTTAAAATAGTTTTGTGTGTGTTTGTAGATGTGTTCTGTGATGTATTGAGCTTTGCCCAATAGTGTGTAACGTTTGTAACATCCCTGTAGTGTGCGTTCCACACGATTGTTGAATCCTGTAGTGTGGCATGTTTAGGATTTTAGGGAAGATAAAATGCAGAGTGTCTGTGTGTACTGAAACTAGATTTTCTTATTGGTTATAAAAGTCATGTAGTGTGCGGGTAGATGTGCTAGGCTTAAATACATTCATGAAATTATGAAATACACCATTTTAACTCTTACAAGTAAAAAAACTTACTGTGTGGACCTCCAAATCAATGGACACAGGAGAGTTGGAAAAGCACCAAGTGACAGAGCCAGCCTCTTCATAAATACTTTTTCAAACTGTTCCTTGTTGAATCAGGTGAAGTGCTGCTCACAAGCAAAGGTGATCTTTCCAAGTTTTCTCTGATGAGCAGAAAAATCGAGCCATTTCTGACTAATAAACTAATTTCTTTGGTAATCCAAACAAAAGTTTATACTCCGAATATCTGAGAGCACAGGTCTCTGGCTTTTTTTTTTTTTGTTTTTTTGTAACCAGCCCTGGTCTACTGCTGTCAAACTGCATTTCCTGTTCGTCGTAGAGATAGGTACTAACGATTCATATGATTGACAAGTGGGTGGGGCTTGGGCGGGGATAAGGAAAAAAGGCAGGGATTAGGAAAACAAAAACGTTTTCAGCTCAGAAAAAGGAATAAAGGATTACTCACACATGCATGAACTAATCTGAATACTACTTGTTGCATTTTTTTTTTTGATGAGGGACTAACACTTCAAGATGACAAGAGTGTCAGAAAAGCCACATCATCATAACATCTTTAATGTTAAGAATGTGAATTTTAACCTACAAGTAGCAGCCAGAGTAAGAATGGTCACACAATAATGGTTATTAAAACATTTTCTTACTATTTAACGTATAATACGTTCGGTATTAGTTACTTGGTTAACTAAGTACATCTTAATCGTTGTTAAATTGCCACCAGAAGCGTCATAAAGAGAAATCAGTAATTCGGCGATCCATTGACGATGTCTTTATGTACTCTCTGTGCACGAGCATAAACTGTCGTGAACAAGTCGAGCTAGATCTAATGAACGAATACCAGAGGTTTTGGAACACAACACATACCTGGAGAAAGCAGGTTTTACTATTATTACATTTTATTTAGCATTACATGTTTTATAACGCTATATGTGGTACTTTAATGACATGAAACACGTGTACTTGCAATACTTTTATGTTTGTATTGATAACAAACCCAATGGGGGTGCACGGAATGTATGTCACGCAAGTCACATGGTTAGATGGTGACGTCATCTAGCGACTTTGGGGCCAGCCAATAGCGACTTTTCTTACTGAGGAGTTGGCAACACATCTGTTTCTGTTCTCACACATTTTATTATCGCGTGTGCGTGAATATCAAAAATACACACGCCATACACACTCACGGATTTGCCGCAATAATCAACTATTAACACCATACTTACTGGTTGTGATTTTGTGGAAAATACTGGACCAAATTAAGTGGGAACAGTTCCATTTTTATCATTTTTTACGAAGCCTGAAGATGCGCGACGATGAAAATTGCAGGAACAAAACAAAAGGTTGCCGTTGTACTCCTGAGATAAAGGTGAAAAGATTCACCAACGTTTAAGGCTGTTTCTCTAGGCAGGGAATATAAATATGCAAATCCCTCACAAAAGAAACAATAGTCAATAAAAGTTGCTAGATGGCGTCAGCACATAATTTACATAAATACCATGTAATGTGCGTGAATACAAACGTTTGTCACGTCTTTAGATCAATTTTGATTTCACAGTTTATGTAAAAAAATTATATCTAAAAAAAAGTATCTTTACCGTGTAAAAAGTTTGGGTTACTTTGTATTATGTGATGATGGATGTTGTGTGAGGGAGGAAAACGTCACACAGGCATAGGCTTCTATTCTTCTGCAAGTATGTAAATAACAATTTTTATAGTACACATTATTTTTGTAATAAAGACCTACAATCTTGAAACCTTGTGCTGGGGAAACCAGTGATTATTTATGCATTAATATGAGAATGAAGTGCATAGCACACCAGACTCTCTCTGCTGCACACAGAGGAGCGCTGGCTGGAAAGAGCTTGTGAACTTTCTAGAACTGAGTTTTGGAATTTCTGCAAAGACAAAACTACCGGTTCACACAATCTGAGCAGTTGCTAGATAGTTTCTGGATTAAAACGGCATGATATTACATCTGTACTTTTATGTCTTGATATCGTTTATGTCTGGATATCTGGCAAATTGTATTTTTTTTTAACCTTATACACTGCCTGAAAAAATGCGTAATACTAAAATAAACAGTTAATTCTTGCTGTTGATTACCCCAGTTAAAACATATTCCTGTTTCAGACTGAAATTTGGACATTTATCAGCCACCGTAGCCTTTATGGTAGGTAAAAAACTTCGCACTTTAACATGCCATATGCCTTGTGATGATGCTGATGGAGTTTGGAGATGTTTCAATACAACCTCCGGGAAGGTGTTTGTAAAAATGTAACAATTAGCAAAAGTGCATTTTTTTCCTACAGGATATGGCTAAATAACTTTAGAAATATATTTTTGGGGTTATTTAAAAATTAAAGATTTTTTTATTGTGCATGTATTAAATTTCATTCTTGCACTACAAACAGAGTGAAACAGCAACTAAAACTTTTTAGGTGGCGCAAAAGCAACTTAGGCCGGCGGTCATGGCCTTCATCAAAGACAAATAAGATTTGCAATGTAACATGACATGCCTTTTGATGACATATGAAGTCTGTATCTATGGGAACACTTAATAAATAGGGGGAAAAAGGAAAAATGCAAATTTTTTTACAGAAAATGACACACTTTGGGAAACACAAAATATGTTACACATTTCTAGGAACTAAGACAAATATGTATCAAATCATTCTTGTATCAAATAAAAGTAAAGTCAAAAAAGCTTTGCAATTTAGCATTGGATATAGGAAACTATATATATATAGACTATATTGGCTGAGGTAAATCTTGAGGTATAATCTACCTCAAAGCTTTTTTGCTTCAAGAGAGGACATGGCTGTAACTAAAAGTGACTGCAGCGCTACCCAACATGTTTTAGCTGCTTGCTCACTATCAGTTTGTATGGTACTAAGACAAACAGAAATGTAATATTCATTGTGTTTCCAAAACCGACAGGAAGTTTGTTAGTTTGCCACTTCCCGTATTCATTTTAGCCACATTTCAATGAATTCCTTCCACAAATGTTCAAAACAATTCCAAACCCCATCAGCAGCATCACATGGAATGTGGCATGTTAAATTGCGAAGGTTTTTTGGCTACTATAAAGGGTGAAGCTATGGTCATGTTGGTGGCAGTGGGATGCTCTGGTCTTCTTGCTTTGCTGCCTCAGGACCAGGACAATTTGCTGTGATTGAGGGAAAAATGAATTTTGCTGTTCATCAGAAAATCATGGAGGACAACGTGCGGCCATCAGTTTATGCCCGCAAACCCAAGCGCTCTTGGATTATGCAACAGGGCAATGATCTGAAACATACTAGCAAGTACACCCCTGAATGGCTCAAAGAAAATAAAATTAAGGATTTGGACTGGCCAAGTCAAAGTCCAAATTTAAATCCAATTAAGATCCTGTGATGTGCCCTTAAACAGGCAGTTTATGCAAGGAAACCCATAATAGCAGAATTGAAATAATTCTGCAAAGAAGAGTGGGCCAAAATTCCTCCCCAGTGCTGTGAAAGTCTCAGCACCAATTATCGCAAACGTGTGATTACAGTTTTTGCTGCCAAAGGTGGTGATACTTTCTATTAGATTTAGGGGGTAATTACTTTTTCACATAAGGTCAGATAGGTTTGGACTGGTTTTGTGCCCCTAGAAATTTTATCATAATTCAGAAACAGCAGTTTGTTTTTCCTTGGGTTATGTCTGTGTGATTAATATTGGTTTGATGAACTGTACACTTGTTGATTGATAAAGTATGCAAAAACACAGAAAACTAATTTTGTAAAAGGAGATGGTTGTAGCGAATATTCTGTGATCAAAGATTTTTTAAAATAACGAGTGGTTGTGGCGCTTAGCCCTACGGTTTGGCCGTGAGGGTGCAAGCTTACAGCTTTAAGTTTATATTTTAACAGCACATGAAGACCCGGGGAACATGCTGACAACTTACTGAACACATGGTGTGACACGAGTTTGTTATTCGAAGATAAGTGTTATAACGTGCTATTTAACTGAAATCTCACAATTTTGAGCTAATACAGATTGTTGCCATTTCATTCATAATGTAACGCTGCTGTGATTTAAAGATAAAGCCAAAATGTTTTTTTTCTGTGATAAGATTTCTTTTATTATAAAAAGCAACTAAATCCGGGCTCAACCTCCAATACTGCCAGTCCCAAAATAACTCTGTCGGGATGTACAACTTCAGCATGTTGTGTGCTCTGCTGAGAGCCCTCCAATCTATCAAAAACAACTCTATCTCCAGGACTCAGAGGCATGTGATGAGAAGCTCAGCTGAACCTTCTCACCCTGGATATGGACTCTGAACCACTCCCATCAGGCTTGAGGCTAAGGTCCATACCATCCAATACCACAGGACTCAGGAACAGCTTGTTCCCCTCTGCTATTGGGACTGTTGAACTGCTCTAACCACCATGCTCTGCACCATGATGGCACTTTAATCCAATCTTTATTTTCCACTTTGTACTTATTCATTCGTTACACTACTCACAATCACTTCTTTTTGCTCATTTTGTCAATTATTTCTTAATTGATAGTTTTATCTAATATCACATGAATTTATTGTTAGCACTTTACCATATGTACATATAGCCTTAGAAGGTTATTATATTACAACCTTATTTATTCTAATCGATTGCACTAATTAAATTTTTTCCTTCTTTTGATCATATTGTTGTAATTCACTAATATGTTACGTTCAACTATGTATGCCCCAATTCACTAAAGCAAATTCCTAATCATGTGGACGCCTAATTACAAGCCAAAAATCACAATGTTTATTCATGGAGATGCACAATCAATTCATGTGATTTCTGGGCGGGGTTATATTGGCTGGGCCAATAAGTGTTATTGGAGCATTTGATCTCTCAGAAAAAGAAAGTAAGATTATACAAACACACAAAGCGATCTGAATATTAAGTGAGGAATGTTATTGATAAAGGATCAATACTAGAACAATCAAGAACTATCTGAAAATTATAGGTCACGTGCTAGTTATCTTTGAAAAGCCAAGTAATAAACCAGGACAAATCTTAAAACCAATTACAAGGCCAAGACTACTAAGAGCTGGGAACCATTGCCTGTAGAAAAACCCATGTGCACAAATGCTGCTATTGTATCGGAAGGTGGTTCATTTTGGATGGAGCAAACTCATGAACGTTTGGCCAATCTAGTATCCTGATAACCCCTCCAACCAACAGACACAGCACACCTTCTGCCAGAGCTTACAATACTGTGCTATTCTGTATGAACTGCAGGTATCTGAAATACTCATGAGTTATATACTTTATCTTGTGCAATTAGAGTTAAAGCATGGTTGAGAATTCAAAAGGGCTTAAAACAACAAGTCCTTTAATGGGCTGCCTTGCTATTCCCCTATATTTTTTTCACTTGTTTTCACTCATTTCTGTTCCAGCACGCATGATCATTAACCAAAGCTGCTTCCCATGTTTAGTTGCACAGATGTGTAATTGATTTGGAGTTACATTGTGTGATTGCTTAGTTTTAAGCTGTGTAAAATATTTAAGCCACAGACACAATGAAATAATACCATTCTTTTATTGAGTGACGTTTTATTAACAATTGCAACAGTTGAAATTTCATACCAACAGTTCTTATTAAAAAACAGACTTTTGCATGAAACCTTAAATAAATCAAGCTTTTTCTTTTTACCTCAAAGGCATGCTCCAAAACTTTTCCAATTTTGTCTTCCTTTTTAGACCCCCTGGTATTCTGTTGTGACAGTTTCTTAAAGATTAATAAAAAAAAAGCATAGATTGCATGCATGTGACAGATATGCAGCAATGAGCAAAAAAATCTGGCCAATTGTTTTATGCAAAAGAAGGTTCCTGGTCAGCACTGATGCACATTTCAACCCTACACTTCGCAGAAGACAAAGTATGAATATTTTAGACAAACCATAAAAAGCATATTTCTGAAACTAACTATCATCACCCTGAACTAACAAACAGAACTAGCCGTATAATAATACACAAACAAACATTTGTATTTACACATATTTTACCTTATAATTGGCCCCCTCGAACAGTCTAGGCTCCTCCAAACGGACAAACTAGCTCAGGACCTGATTCTACGAACTACGCCTGCAGCATCTTCAACTCTGTGAGTAAGAATGAAGGCAGTAATGCAGGACACACATTAGCGCTAGAGACGTGTAATGAGCACAGCTTACAATCAAGTCAATCTTCAGCATACAGTTCAATCAGTGGCAGCTTTACATATTCACAAAATGTATTCAACAAAAATAGAGTGCGCATTGTGAAGATTAAACAGCATAAAGCCAGAATTTTAAGATCTAAACCTCAATCCCATGCACTGAATTTTCCCAACAGACCTACAATCCAACATTTGACTATCTATTTACAGCTTGAAACATCTCCGCTGACACGAGTTCGCAGTTTCAGTTCAGTCATACTCTTACCTGTATTATTGCTGCCTTGAACCTAAGATGCGAGGACAGGGCAGGGACTGCGTAACTAGGCATTGTGCTGCTCACTATCGAAGTCAAAACAAAAACTCATCAATTTTAGAGCCTCAGAGACCTAGCTTGCAGTCAGGTCAAGCACAAATAAATGGGGGAAAAGCAGAAATGTCTGTTTTTTGCATTTAAACTTGGCCAAAGGTTAAGGTCTTTACAGGAGCCAACTGTAATTTCTATGACCAGCTTTGACTCCCGATTTGTACTACAACAGAAAAATGTCCTAAGCAACATCAAATTTCAAAATGGTAAAAACTAAGTATACATGACATCATATCTAAAAACAATTGTTCAATGTGGAGAGAGAGAGGTCAGGTCAATAGCTTGAATGCATTGTAATGACAAATTACAGCCACAATATATACTTACCCCACAAAGGGCAACATTAAAATTCAACTATACATTGTGTGTCAGTCAGTCAGTCAAAGGCAAGGCATTGACAGCTGCAAATTCATGTACAGTTTGTACTTACAACGGAGAGCTCATTTCACTGGTGCAGAAGGCCAGAGTCTCCATAGACCTACGGACCTCTATAGGAGGAATGCTCACAAACAATTGGAAGTCAAAAAGAGCAATCCATGTTGGCATTTTAGGTATTTTAATTTCATCACAATTTTTGGGAAATGCTTGCAATATCGCACTAAAAATAGACAATTTATTAATTGCAGACACTTAAAATGTTACTTAAAACAAAACCCTCGACCTGCCCTTTAAATAAAAATTAAAAAAACGAGCCAGCAGGATTGCTGTTGAAGTATAAAGCAGGTCACTTGCTTACCACATCACTAAGCTTGCCTGTGAGGGAGGAAATGTCTCTCATTAACCTCAAACCAGGTGAAATGCAGAACAAAAACAAGCAACTATGCAGCACAGACATAATGCATGGGTCAAAAATCTCATCAACACCAAACCACTTTGCCTCAGACAACCTGCCTAGCACGAAACATACAGCAATGACCAGTGAACATAAAAAATAGCAATACTTCAGCATAAAATAACAGCTGTCCAATATTTGTGATCAGGAATAAAACAAAGCAGGCATTGTTCAAAACCCAAAAGCTCCTACAGTTGGTCATTAATGGATAAAGCACAAGAGAACATTGATTTTTGGATAACCCCCCACCGTTGAACCCCACTTACCAACACAGGAGGTTTCATTGTTTTATTGTAAAACACAACATCCACATCATATTAAAACTGAGATGATTTACATGGAGATGACTTTAGTGTAGTCTCAGATCTACAGGAGGTACAGAAGATACAGGAGCTGGAATGACCAAAATAACCCTCGACTAAAAACAAACCATTCATTTACAAGATAAAGGCTAAACAAAATAAAGCAGATAGAAAATTGGCTTAGGAGCTGGCCTGACATCTAAGGTTAAATTCTCAAACCAATGAAATTAAGATCTTCATCATGGCGTCTGCATCCAAACATTTAACAAAGGGCTTTTCAGACAATGAAGCATTTACTTTATGTCCACTTCACATTACTGGCCCTGTGCAGGAAAAATCATAGAGATACACAACATGTTAAGAGCAGAAACATTTAGGCAACCAACCTGTCAAAGAAAGAAAGATTAAAATGCCTGTTTGAAGAAAAACAGTTTTGGTTAAGGGATCGGTTTGAGACACGTCTGGAGATGAGCAGAACCTGTTGAACCAAACAGCATGCCATGCACCTCAAAAAAAACCCAGATAAGCCAGAGATTGAGTGGAAATGTACCTGCTGGGCCTGGGACGTGACTCCCATTGCCTGGGGGGCACCTTGTCCGTAGTACGCGGCCTGTTGGCGGTAGTATTCTGCCCAAGCTGCACTGTAGTCTGGCTGCGCCCCTGGTTGAGCTGATCCTGCTGCAGCTGTCTGAGGAGCAGCTTGACCTTAACACACACACACCAAAAAGAAGCACAGATAAAGTAGAAGAAAGCCGAAAGCCTTAATAGAAATGTCTTCTTATTGTAGATAAGCTATGTAAGTGGGGGAACGACCCCAAGCACACTGCCTTTTAGTGCTAGGACAGAAACCCACTGGTTTACTCTAGGGCAGCTGTTTCCACAGAAGTTCTACTGAAAAGAGCACTGGGAAAAAGTAGCAGCTGCCCAGAAGCACCTAACCCAAGAGTCTCACCTTGTTTCTTGTAGTATTCTTCCCAAGCCTTCGTGTAGTCCTGCTGAGGCTGCCCTTGACCTGAAGAGGGAGAGCCCAAAATCAACACATTTATATAAAAAAAATAAGTCAAAATTATTTTCTTACCAAATATTACAATTGTACAAAATGCATTACTAAAAGCATGTACAAAAATAATCAAACTAAGACAATTGACAAATATCTTTGACTGGTACAATAAAGAGCACTAAAGAAGACTGAAGTCACGAACACGAATGTGCCATTTAGAGCCCTTTAAATCTGATAGGGACAGGTCGGTATGATATTCATTTAACATATAACCTTGAGCAAAATGATCCTGGGTTTATGGCAGAAGGTTTCAAAATATGTTCCATTAAATGTCCAGAGAATTATTTTTTTCATTAAACTCAAAATGTTAGACAAATCACACATATTTTACATTTAAATAAAACCATATTTAATCTTTTGTCTTGACCAAATGCCAGGATGTGGATTTTTACAAATTTGCTAGTTCTAAGATGTTCTGCTTGTAAGGGAAAGTAAACATTGCTGGTTTTCAGCAATCCAGAGACAATTGTTACTTTTCTACCAAGCGCTTTAGTAATGGCTCTGCTTTGTTCAGATTGTAAAGAGAAGCGTGACGCGACATCCTGTTGATTGCTCAGTCCCTAAAGACTTACAATTGCTCAGATTCCCTCACTGCATGAGTCAACACTAAGCACAACAAATGCAATTGCTTGCTTTGCTAGCTCATAGCGGCACATTTCTTCACATTTAATGCCACTTATAGCTTTAACTGCTAGACTAGTATAGTACTGCTGCATTCAGAGTTGAAGTGTGCTGAAAGAATAGGAAGAAATTGAGGAATACTAATTTAAATGTAGAATGAAGCCCCTCTTCTATGCACCACCTATTTTTGTACGCAGTCT
Organism: Danionella dracula; assembly: GCA_900490495.1. Classification (NCBI taxonomy): domain Eukaryota; kingdom Metazoa; phylum Chordata; class Actinopteri; order Cypriniformes; family Danionidae; genus Danionella; species Danionella dracula. The sequence goes on from UELW01000021.1 coordinate 2,895,219, forward strand.
GGGCAGACAATTGGCCGCAGAGCAAAATAAGTTTTCAATTGGACAAACAGATTTTTTACTTTTACTTTTTTAACAAATCTTTAAAAGGCATCAGCTACAATCCTCTCAATCCTATCCATTTAAAAGGCAACACAAAAAAATGGCAGAATCGAGCAGATGCAAATAACTGAGTGTAAAAGAAATTAGCCCATGTTTGTTTCATGCAGTGCGTGTGAAAAATACCTTTACCATTGGTTTGGGCTGTGCCTGGAGCTGCTGAAGTGGGAGTCATCGGGCACTGGGGCTGCTGCTGCTGGTATTGGGAATAATATGCAGCCCATGCTGCAGCATTAGCATCAGCTGCTGCTTTATCTGTGAGACAGACCACAGGTTTCTTGAGCTAAAGCCACTGTATATGGATGACAAAAGCCCATTTGAGGAGCTGCACCCTACTTGGATCAGGCTGACCCTGCTGCCATTGGGGATATCCATTTCCCCATCCCTGAGGCTGATATTGTGCTGGGGGACCACTAAAAAGGAAAAAAGGTTTTTCAACAAAAGTACCTTCTAAATCTAATATGACAACGTTAAAAATGGAGTTTAGTGAGAAATTAGGGTGAAAAGCCAGCAAGTCAGTGCTCAAAGGGCAACATGATTAAATTAAAAACAAAAAAAAAACTGTTACATGGTTTGAAGAAACACGGTGACACGTGTGACTTTCATCCTTTTGCCCAAATGCCCTTATTTTTAAGTTTCAGTGAAGATCATCAAGTCAGACATAACCTCGAGCATTTGTACTGGCTGACAAAACTATACAATCATACACTGTTTATGTAAATAATAATTTCAGGTGTCTAATTTTTGTTATCATTGTAATTCTGCATGCAATTATGGCCGGCTGACAGTTAAAAGTACAAGAGATGCTTGCTTTACTTGCCATTAGGCTTAATAGGTTAATCAAGGACTAGCTACACAAATACTAAAATCAACAATAGAAAAAGAGGTCCTCACTGAGGTCCTGGAGGGCCCTGACCATAAGCCCCAGGGTTGTAAGGGCCCATGGGAGTGGGTGGTCCTTGTGGACCAGGAGGGCCATGAGAAGGACCTCCATGGGGCCCAGGGGGACCATGAGGACCACCGACAGGGCTAACTGGACCCTGCAACAATGAAAAGTCAAATATTACAATACCCAGGAAAACTTTGCAAACAAAGCAGACGAAGAACATTACTCACGCCGATCTTCTCCTCAACCAACTGCCTGGCATAATCGATCTGCTGTGGTGAGCCACGGACAGTGAAGATCTTTATATTTGGGTCTGAATTCGGAGGCGGATTTCTCTGCAGCTCAATTCTGGCTCCTGACTGCTGGCTTATGTTTTTAATGGTTTCACCACCTAAAAAAAAATATTTCAAATGACGAAAATGCTAAATATAGCATGCTACAAATCTATAAAAATCAATTGCTATTTGCAATTAAGTACCTGGCAGCTGCCCAATACTGACCTGGTGGCTTCATTGAAATTCATTAAATGGATCTGAACTTAAGACAACCTTTTACTAAAATTACATATTTCTATACTTTACATTTTTAAGGTAACCTTTGAACATGAATAAAAATCTTATTTTCTATTGTGTATCTTTGAAAAACATGAGCTTCAGTTGTGGGAATAACTGCGATAACGATATGATATTTTGAATGGCAAAAAATGTAAACACAACCATACATAATGAATCTAATTACTTTATTCGCATAAATATTCAGTTAAATATCAAACAATCTACCCAAATATAGCATATATTTTTCCATCTGTGTGATTGGGTTTTAGTGAAAACAGCCAACAATATTGCTATAGTGATAGTAAGCATTATTGTTTGATAGCTATACTAGTTTTTTCTTTTAGTTTAGCAGGCATGTTCCATTGTATTATAAGAACTACAGTAGCCATAATGCTTAAGCCTGATTTATACTTCTGCGTTAACTCGATGAATTGCCCTCTGCGCAAGCTCCGTGATTGGCTTAAGTGGAGCAGAGCAAGCTCTTCCTCTTTCTGGGCTTTCGCTCTGTGTCTTACGCTAGATAATGAAGTACAACTTTGATGATAAAGTAAATAACCTTGCTTTGTTATCTGTGCTGAGTTTAGCTAACTAGAAAGTAGCATGGTCATCCTGCCAGGTTGTGATATTATTCAGTTTAGAGACAGCTTCTGCAGCATCAGCGCATGCCTTTTTTTTCTTTAACTCCGTTATAGATTAGGGAATCAATAATGTTACACCAACATATGATCGGGAACAAGTAACTCAATATCAACTCCCGGTGTCACTGTGAAGGTAGCCGAAGCATGTGTGATGCTCTCATTCAGTTGAACTGGTTTAATACCGTTCACCTCGCTATCAGTAGTCATGCAGACTTGTTTCCTTTCATTGACTTTGTATTGTTTTCCACGAGTGGTCTGCTATACTCAAAAATTCTTCCATCCCATGAAGTTGTTTCAGTTTTGGGATTGAACACTTCCTCTGAACTTCTTTAATACATGTTAGCTATCCAGCTCTGTTCTTTAGCATCCTCCTTTGAGTTTTGGGTGGCGCGTACGAGAGCTGCTTGATTTATATAAAATTCATGATGTCATTACATCAACACGTCAGCGTACCGCAATAAGAAAAATTTTTACCGCATTAATATTTGTACTAGTATTATTGTGCCCACCCCTAGTACTCATACTCAATACTCAAGCGCTCCAATACCAGAGCACCGTTACCACTAGATAGTGGTGGGATGTCAGAAAAGCACAAAATGTAAATAAAAAAAAATCTGCACAATACAGAGTTAAAAACGTCACTATTAGCTGAAAAAGGCAACAGCAAATTATGTGAGCGCAAGGCTGATCAAGGCTCTGCTTTTACAGTCTCATCAGTGTACTGGAGCCGAGGTTACCATATCACATCACTGACATACGTTTCCAAACATACACATCTGCAGTGTTTGAGCGTTTTTAAAACTGATGTTTGGATGAGCATCATGAGCCAGCGTGTCCCTCTTCAATTTAACTGAGGACTTGTAAGGGAGCAGCGGACCGGTGAGGGTTGTTCTGACTGATCAGAATCAATTTGGTGCCTCGCAACACCCTCAGTGTATGTGAATATGCTTTAAATGTCCTTCGTGGCGATGTAAAAAACATTACAAAAGGCCTGAATAATAATGAACTCGTCAGCCTGCCTTGTCGTGCACACTCTGACTTGCTTAATGAGCGACTTAACGGCACAGAAGCATGAGGTAAAAGTTTTGGTTGTTGATTGAAAAAGCTCAGAAACCGACTAACCGCTGCTATTACATAAATGTTTTTCCATAAACAAAACACGCAACTTCTAACATTCACGAAACAAATTTATTGAAATGTTTCACATATGTTGTAGGTTAAACAGATGTGTTTTCTTCAAGTTAGGCAAGGTTGTGTCTGAGTATAAAAAAAATGCTGCATTGAGTTTAAAAAAAGATTGATGATAGAAATAAAAGTGTCATAAAAGCATTTATGTACCAGTATTAGTAAGTTCTTATTTTGGTGATTGGTATCAGCAGGTAATCAGATCAAAGTACTCGGACTCAAAAAGTGGTATTTGGTGCATCTCTAATAAGTAGGCAATAAAAAAAAATCATAATGTTGGCATGATCAATTCAACTTAAACGCCATATACTTCAGTAAGAACATCTCTATTAACCTCACCTGCAAATACACCCGATTTAACCGAAAAAATCTGCCATGATATATTTAAGATTTTACAAAGGTCTACCTCAGTTCATCGATTGTTTGGAAAGTTTGAGCCTTGCTTTGACAATAAAAAAAATTATTTAAAGTCTCAGTTAAAGGACACATATGCCCTTTTTACATACAAGTGTTTTTTTACCATTATAAAAAAGGGATGCCCCACATTTTAAAGACAGGATTACAGCCCCACATTTTTTTTTTACAAACAATACAAAATCTTTCACAACAATTGTGTCGATTCAAAAAGCATGGCTATATCAATTACATTAATTACAGATTATGAATTAAATAAATAGCCATATTCCATGAATATTGTTTTTAACCATGTTACCTGCTTTTAAATAGAATAGCTTTCACCCTCAATCATGTTATCTCTGGCAGTGACTAACCTTTGCCAATAATAAGGCCGGTTTTCATGGAAGGGACAGTAAATGTGAACTCCTGGAGACCACCAGGAGGACCCATGTTCCAGTTTCCTTGTCCACGGCCTCTTCCTCGTCCACCGTGACCTGGAGGTCCTCCAGCTTCCACACTTCTCAGCAGGTCAGTTATAATGTCTGCCGCATGCTGAGCTCGATCAGGGGGTCCCAAGATCTGTGCGATCCTCTCAGGGGTGGTCCCATCATCTGAACAGATGAAAAAGCAAGTTGTCAAAGGTGGACTGACTTAAGGCTAAATCCTCCTCCTCGAAGGCCCTATTAATCTCTTTTATGTCATGGTCTGTCTGAATACAACATTCTGATTGGCTGGGAGGTGTTATCAGAGGTCTGTTTAATGTCACAAGCATACATGGACTTTCTCAACTTGGACTTTCTTAGCAACAGTATTATTTAAGATTTACTGTTATCTTTTTACACTAGTTGGCCTTTGTGAAGCTTCCCTGGACTGAAACTGAGAAACATTCAATCCTAAAGAGAGATGAGAACGCCAGTGTCATTCAGGAAACACAGAGCATGGAGTGTAAAGGTCTCCTTTTCTTGTATTTTTTCGACTTAAGAGATTTTTGTGAAGTATGACATTATCGTTAGCTTTGGTTACAGCGAGAGCCCACGATTGGAAGGGTATTGCCAGATAACGCTAGAAGTAACATTAAATGATTCGTCTGCAACGCAAATATTAATAATATATTTAACATGTATTTTGGCCATGGTTTAACCAGCATAACTCACGCCTAATGTTCAAATCACAAAATTAAAACACCGCACTACTTTTTTTTTTGTAGTGAAAGCCAGATGTAGACTGACTGCAAAAACATTCAGGTGTAGTGTTCCACTCTTAAAATAACATATTAACTTAATTATGTGGGTGGTAAACAGGACTGAAAACCTTTTAAAAGTGGAAACTGCAGTTCCAAAACGAAAGTTAAAGGTAAAGACAGTGCTGTTTCACACAGGGTTTCTTCTCTAACTTGCGCTCCAGAACAGCATATTCCACTTTATAAACTATTTTTAGGACGCCTTGACTCTCATCTTTAATATGTCACGTTATAGTCAATGTACAAATAATGTCCCGCTTGATTTTAAAAGGATTTAAAGTGTTTTTGACATGATAATTTAATTCAGCACCTTCTATCATGGACTGTCTATGGCGAGTGGAGCGGTATGCTCCCGAAGTGGCATTGAACAGACTCCGGTCAAAGAGGTAAGAGTTAAACCATATTAGAGCCTGGCCCAGGCCCCCCGCCATGCAACAAAAATTACAATTAGTCCAGAATGCAGCAGCTAGAGTACTCACAAGAACAAAGAAATACAACACACATTACACCGGTTCTGTGCTTTCTTCATTGGCGTCCTGTAAAATATCGCATTGACTATAAGATTTTGCTCCTTGCCTTTTTTTCGCACTAGAAGCAGGACTACTAAATATTCCGAAGATTAGTAAATCCCCCAGAGAGGGAAGAGCACTCTCAAATAGAGCAGCGAGGCTCCCAGGGACCTCACAGACAGAATTACGCACAGACGAAAAAGAGAGATATAAGAGCTATCTGGATTAGTGCCTCACTACCTGGGTCTACAGCAGTGGTTCTCAAATAGTGGGGCAAGCCATCAAGGGGGTCGTGTTTGACCTCTGAGAACATACTTTTTTATTTACTGTTCTAGAATAAAGTGCAATACCACTCCACTACACTAGAGGGCAGTGGTGCTCTCATTGGCAGAGTAGACATGAAGTGTAGAAGTCAAGCAGAGAGAGAAGATAAAGAGACAATAGAAAGTACTCCGAAAGTGAAGTCGAGGAAATATGACGACGCGTTTGTAGCGCTTGGCTTCACTGTGACTACGGTGGGAGACGAGGAGAGACAGGTGTGCTTATTGAGTCTAAAAATGTTAGCAGCGGACAGCATGAAGCTGAATAAATTAAGGCGTCACTTAAAGACATTACACACATCATGCTGAAAAGCCGCATGAGTTTTTTCAGCGAAAACGTGCAGAATATTGCCAGCAATCGTGGTCAGCCAAATAATGTTTATAGTTTTATTAAGGAGTTAATGTTTTTTTACATTTCAGATGCACCTTAAATCTTTTATGCTACGGTTATTAAAGCTTTTCTTTGTTGCAAGTTGGTCCATTTTCTTTCTTTTTTCTCTTATACGTTAATAAGGATACTGTGTTATGTAGAGGTGTACTTATAACACATTTAAAGACAAATAATACTATTTATAGTTGCGCGGGGGGCACGAAAGAAAATAATCGAGAAACACTGGTCTACAGTAACAGACTGTAATATTACAGCTCTGAAAATGTATTATTGTAGAATAAATGCCAGCCAGACATTCTCTGTCCATTACCCCTTTAACTTGTGTTAATAAAGTAATTAAGTTTACCTGGTTTGAACTGAATCCTCACACCAGTATCATTTTGAATCTTTTTGATCATTTCACCACTCCTTCCAATCACAATTCCCACTGCAAACCGTGGCACAGGAACCTAAATTATAAGAAAAAAAAGCACATTTGACAGCTGATTTCAATTTAATATAGTGCGAAATGTATAAAAGTTAGTGGCAAAGAACTTACATCAAGGCCCTCTCCTCCCCCTACTCTGGAACCATACTCTCCTCTCTGTTCCCGGAATCCCTGATCTCTAATCAGATCCATCACCATGTCCTTAGCTTGCTATGTGAACCAAGAGAACACAAATCCCTCAACAATGCCAAATATTTAAACAATACAAACAAATAGAAGAGCTGAAAATCTTAAGTGAACCTGGACTTTGAAGGGGTCGCCTGTAATCCTGAGTGGTTTATCGGCACCTGTATTTTGGGGTCCATCTTGAATCATGACCATTTTGACTCCAGCACGTTCCTTTAACAGAAAACAAAAAGAAAATTTCATCCATCATCTGAAAACTTCTTCCACTTTCTCTTTAAATTGTGACCAATTGCTGTTGCTGTTGAGGCAGAGTGAAGATACAGAGCTCCATATTGCTAATAGGGACAGAATGAGGGTTTGTGCTTAAGGGTTCACTGTGCTTAAAGCATATCTTATGAAATGTACAGGACTACGCAAAGACACAGCATATTTAATAACGCATTTAATCACAGAACAGATGCGCTAAGCCACAACAAGGAGTCCGTTATTGCAGTTAACGTGCTTACCTCAGACACAAAAAGCAGCAGTTTTGAACCGCAACGAGGAGGTATTGAAAGTGCAACAGTTGTTGCAAAGACGTTGCTCTCTTTGTTCAAGCGGTATTTCCCAGCCATTAAAGAGAAGCGATGAAGTGCCTCGGAGCCTTTGACTTGAAGCATTTTTGTAATCAACTAATTCTATTATATTCACTGTTGCAGCCCTTATTCATAGTTTTGGCTTTGTAACACCCTACTGCCCAAGAAATATTAAACAATTTGTGAGTGGCAGACTGGAAGGTAACATGTTGTGCCACTTTACACTGGACTTTAACAATAACTAATAATATGTTTACAACTACTGACAGTTTTAAGTGTTCTTGTTTTAGATTTCTGCATAAAATGGCCAAACACTACTGCCAGCAGATTCAGGTCATCCCCACCAGTAATTAATCTAAAACAGGCTCATTGTAGGAAATTGACACTGTCCACCTTTGATTATTCAAATACCTGAAAAGTGATCCTGCATCCTCTTTAGAGATTTCTGATATAAGACAAATTAATTTAACCTGTAGCTGTTTGATGGTTTCCCCTCCCTTGCCGATCACCAGACCAGCTTTGGAAGCTGGAATCATCATCTCCTGAACAGACATCCCTGGTCCATCATTGTGGTGAAATGCTGGAGCAGGTCTGCCTTTTTCTACAATCTCGGAAAGCAACCTTTTTGCTGTCCTGTCACAGGACATAGGTGTTAGCTTTTAAAACTAGACAAGTATGAATTTGCTTGAAGGAAAAAGTAGAAGCAATATGATACTCACTGGATCGAATCAGGGGACCCTGTTAAAGTAACAGACCTATCAGGCATGCCTCCGCTGTCTGTTGGAATGAAAGAGTACAATTTGTTTGACTTTGTCAGTTAATCTCATTGCACAATTTATATACATATATAACAGGGAGATATTCATATTTTTGTCTGTTAATGAGAGCTTGAGGAAACTCTAAGTTAACTTTACATAAAGTTAGAACAGATGTTGCTTTTTTAATATAGTGGTACTTCGAGAATTTTTTGCTGCACAATACGAAAAGTAATTCAAGATATGCACAAGTTTAAATACATTTAAAATTTGGTCGAAAGACAACACTGCACATCACTGCATTCAATGTGCCACCAAATGTTCTCCTCTCCTATTGGTCTAATGCTGTGTGTTCGTGCATAGCATCCTACTCTCCTATTTGACATCCCATGACGTCTTCCTGGAAGAGCAACAAGCGCCAAAATAGATTAACGGGGACATACTTTTTTTAAATCGCAAAAATAGCAACTTTTTTTAGTTGGTAAAACCCAAGATTGACGGCATTACATAAAACTACCAGAGCTATAGGCCAAGTGCATCACGTGTGGCCCTGTGCGAGTGAGAGGAGCCAGATGATTTTTTTTTACACATTTAATCTATTGCATTTAAAATAATTTAGATTTTGTTAGTTTTTTTTTGTTTCAATGTATAATTTTTTAAGATAAACAAAGTTGAATTCGAGTTCCATGTAATCTCCTGAGCTGGAACGCGGGTGGGGGGTATCGCCAATGGTGATTCAGCATCGCGATGTCTACGTTTATCAACCCAAACCTAAAAAGGAATTTTAACTCATACCACCTACTCCTAATATACAATTCAAATACAACACATACATACATATACACAGACATTTACAGTAGAGTGCCAATTTTAAAAGTTTCAGTTGTGCCTTACCAGGTGCAATTTGTATTTTGCAGCCTGACTCCTGTTGCAGTCTTGAAATTTGTTCACCACCTCTTCCAATTACTGAAAAAGCCCCCACGGCAAATTAGCATTGGTCTCCACGGCCATAAAATAGAAGTGCTTCAAAAGACTCGTAAGTTTGTAAGTTTGAGTGAACTTACTGAATCCAACCATGCCATCTGGGACCTTGAAGTCTTCAGATAAAGCTCTGAGGAAGATGGTAAAGATTATAAATGAAGAGCTATGAAACCTTCATATGACGAGAAACCACTTAAAACAAATGAGCATAATTTACCTTGAGGGGCCACCCATTCCTGCCATTGCTGCAGAAAATGCTAAACACAAATGAAAGTGTCAAAATCCTGACAACCATTGCAATTGCTAAATATTTTTATTAATTTGGTGACTTCTACCTGGAAAAGGTGTTATACTTACGATCACTTGGTGGAACTTTTTTAGTTTCTGGTTGATCTGTAATGAGAGAAAAAAAATATTTCAATCTAAAGCAATATCAATATACAATTATATTAAAACAGTCATGTTGACAAAGCATGACTACACAGTCCTAAAAAGATTATTCTGTCCTAATTAAACAAATGGATTGCCAAAACCCATTAAGCCATCTGCCAGCCTTCTCTACTTTTGAATACTCAATTTAGCCAAAAACATGGAGCATTAACAGCAGATATGATATTCATTTAAAGTTGAAATGAAGCTGTAGTGTCAATACCAGCTGAGCTTTTCCTGTTTCAGGCAAGATGTAAGTCCAAAAATATAAGACAGGATCCTCAAGGTCAGGCCAAACTCAACAAACCGCAAACTCAAGTTCACAACTGCCATTTGGGACATGGCATAACTCCACACAGGAGAAAAGATATTTTATTTTTGCCATATACATATAGTAAACTAAATATGGCTTTATGAACAACAACTCACACAATTCACATTTTGATTGGACAGAACTTATTATTGTAAACATCTCAAGTAACATCTAACAGATATAAACTATAACCCAAGGAAAAAACAAATAAAAAAATCTAAATATCTAAACACTTCAAGGAAATATAACTTTTTCCATCAAAGAAAATTCTGCAGTTGGCCACCCCCCTCATTTACATTCCACAGTATACAATAAATGAAAAAAATAATAATAATAACTTTACAGTTCACATTTCATACGCGGTTACCATATACAACTTCAAACTGCCCAGCCCTACATCAAATAAATTTTTTGAAACCCTAATCATTTATATAATCACTTATATATTTAAGCATTTACAAAGGTTTTCTCAAACAGTGGCAACCCTAAGCATGCCTTTCACAAAGTTGAACATTTATGAGGATTTTCTTAAAAGCCATAATTTTTATGCTTTAAAGCACTTTCTTAATCTCTGGCAACCCTTACAAACACAATTACATTTTTATACGTTTATGAATCTTGTCATGCCAATTTATTTTATAATCTTGAAACCGTTACAATCAATTTTAAGATCTTGAGAATTTATGAGTACTCACAGGCATTTACTTGCCAACCCTAACCACCACTTTTGAGCGTATATGAGCCTTTTCTGAAACTATGGGACCACTAACAACTAACAAATTCTTTTTTCCTTAAAAAATAATTATACAATACAGCAATGCCATCGTCCATCGCAATGTTTCTTAATCAACATCGCCCAACCTAACCATAATTATTAATTTATTTTTTGGATTTTAGGAGCATTGTCTTAATCTCTGGGAACCTCAAGCAATGACAAAAAACATATCAGATGAGCTTTACATGGACATAATCAATTTTCACATGTCTTGTTCATCTTAAGATCATTTATGGGCTCATATCTGGGCTTTTAAATTTTAGACTTTTTAAGACCATGCAGAAAGAGAGCAATGAATGCATGTGAATATAAAAAAAACTGTGACGCTTTAAAAGAACAAAAAAAAAAAAAAAAAAGCAAAACTCCAAATCTGCAATTACCAGAGAACATCTTAGTGGATACCCCCTTTAATCAGCAAAGAACAACAATAGGGGAATAACGTTATAACCATTGACTGTGTATAACAGGTTATAACATCCATAACTTACCACCATCTTCAAGAGGTCTCTTCTGCCCCACGTAAGCAAACTCACTGGGACCAGAAGTGGGCAATCCATCGCCTATTTTAGCAGCAATCTAAAAACAAACCATAAAATTGAAAACAAAATCTTCGTACAATGTAACTTACGTTTCCACTAGCTTAACGTTAGCACATGCGAAACGCAGCAAAAAGAGAATGGCACAATTTCAGCGAAGATACATTTTTAAAATGAATGGCATAAGCACAATGCATCGATACAACTAAATCAACACATGCTCAGCTAAATAGAGAAATTAAGATAACTTAAAATTAACTTCAATAGCAACTAAACGTTAACGCTCTGTTGAACTCCTCTTCTTGAAACTCTCTGTTCTCTTAACTCAGAGCCAGCCCCGATAAAATGCATTAACAAGTAATAACACAATAATGCCAGACACCCGATAAGTTAACTTTTGCCATGGTAAATGTTGAAAGAATATAAACAAACCACTCCACGCCGAAGGCTCTTTGTTAAAGCACAGCGGGCCTTCAAGCTAGCAAGTTAGCATTAGCACGTTAACGTTAGCTTTTCTCTCACGCTAAACCTTAAAGCAAAACGGCTATTGTACGTGATACTTGTCCGTTTCGAAACACTTACTTGTCTTGCTCTCTGAAGTGCGTCTTTAAAAGCATCGTTCATCACTCCACCAGAATTAGACGATGGCGGCGCCACGCTGGAGTAGTCAGCCATGTCTGCTGTAGCAGTCGTCGAGATGAAGGAAGAAGATGGCCGTTGTCGTGCCACAATCGTGGACTTTTTTTTTTTATTGAATCAAAATGGTATACAATTAAACAACATCCGAAGACATTGCAATGGCTAGGGGGAGTCACATTCGTTAAAAAGTTAAATAAAATAAATAAAAAAATTATAATAAAAAAAAAAACAATAAAAAAAATCACAGAAATGAATAAATACACAGCACCAACATAAACACAAATTTTCATTAACAGAGTTATAGTGGTATGTTAAAGAAACAGAGACATGTCATGGTTTTCTTTGCTTTGGTATTTTCAAACAATGAGCATTTCAAAATATTGTTTCAAATCTAAACTTCAGATCTTAAATTGTGGTTTATTGCTACTAAATCTACATTATGAATGTGGTATTTAGCTAGGAAAAGTAATACATTAATCAAGTACATGGCTTCCTTTGTTTCCCTAGGTGTACTTGTAAAGCCAAAAGGAACAATTTCCCAGTACAAAGAAAACTGTGACTTTATAAGTAGATATAGAATGACAAAACTTTTGAAATGCTCATCATGAACATTACAAAAATAAATTTTCATTTCAATGTCTGGTTGAAATCTTTTTAAGAAATTACGTACTGGATAAAAACGAATTAGTTTGAAAGATACTTCTCTGTTTATAATAAAAAAAAATGTCCTCCAATCAATAATAACAGTGAAGAAAGACAAACTTTACCTACAGAGGTTTCTAGTGGATCATTTGGGGGGGGGGGGGTAATGCTGTACATACATGAAGATCAGTTCTTTCAAAGAGTGAAATAATTCCTGCAGGAATTGCATCAAAGACGATGGCATCTTCTTTGGGTGAAGACCGAAAGACCGAAAACTGTATGTTAATAAGAAGATGTTACCATTAAACAGTTTGCGCACTAAAATAATCTTATTTTCATACCAAGTTTGCAGAAACAGGAACTTATTCTTATATGATATATTCCCGTTATTCCATGTAAGGAAGGTGTGAGGAGAGTTATGTTATGTTAAGTTATGTTTTTAGATCAGAGACGAAGCAAGAAGCATTTGTTTATGAAATATTGACAGTTTAACTGGTAGTTTATCTATGTTATAATTACATAAAGAGAGAATTTTTAAGCCACCTAGTTGATGGAAAATGTAATTTGATATAAAATTCTCCCTGGTGTTATCGTTAATGTGTCTCTTTCTAACAGAAATTGATTTAGCAATTTTGACGTGGAAGGTTGACGCATCAACAAAAACACAGAAGTGATCAGACAGAGCAACATCTTGCACAACGGTGGCTAAAATATTGAAGCCCTTACTAATGACTAAGTCCAGTGTGTGACTGTGATAATGTGTGACACCCTGAACGTGTTGAGTCATGTCGAAGGAGTTTTAAAATATGGTTGAGTTATTTGAAAGCATTATTATCGGGCTTGTCCGACAATTAAAATCCCCAGCGATGATAAAAGAGTCAAACTCCGAAGAGATGGCTGAGAGCAGTTAATTGAAAGCCTTCTTACTGTTGAATGACCACCACCAACTGGAAAGTAGTATGAACTTTTTTGGAAGGAGGCAAAATTAACCTTTTCTATTCTTATTAATTTTTATTCTAAAATAATAAAATAAAAAGCCTTATACTTTTTTGTTTCTTTAGGATTTTGATAATTGTCATAGGCTATGTTATTATTTCTCTTTCATCATTTCTTTTCTTTCCATTTCATTTGTTTTACATTTAAGTATTGCATGTTCTATTGTTTCCTCTACTCCACAATTATCACAATTCCCGGTTTCCACGGCGCAAGGTTGTGTCAAGAGAGCAAGAGCTCAAAAAGGTGGTGTCCGGGGTGAGTGGGGTCCAGAGTGATGTTGTTTGCCCACTTTCTCACTCTGGTTGTGTACAGGGAGTGGAGGCAGAGTAGGGGAACACCAATGATCTTCTTCTCCGTAAGAACAATCCTCTTCCATTAGGGCGATACAGGCAAACTCTAAGGGTACCAACCATCTAAGGGTCGCACGATTTGAAGTTATATTTAAAAAAAAATTATTAAATTAATGATGACAATGTTAAGTTACAATGTTACAATGTATGTTAAGCATTAAAGCCATCTTTAAATTGTGTTAGCAAGTGATTTTCACAGACTGCTATAAGGTCAATCCTCTGTGATCGCCTCACTACTCTGAAACCAGCCACAAGCTGTCGCGGAATCCCTCTGCAAAAATGACAAGAAAATTCCCCTGAAAAAGTGCGTGTGTTTATGTGTTATGTAAAAACATGTAATGTGTTACATTTTGTTAGACAGTAACATTTTGGTAAAAAAAAACAAAAAAAAAACAAAAAAAAAACCTACTGCTTTATTTATTTTACTAATAAATAGATGGTAATAAATATAAATTACAATTGTTACCTTTATATTTAGAATTTGATAAATGGTTGTTAATTTCTAGTAATGTTATAATGGGTAAACAAAATACATTTTGTACTATAGTTTTTGTCATAAATGTGTCTGTTTTTATTGCATTGGGTTTTTATTATATTGTAAAATATTGCTAGGTGCTAATTAAAAAAATACTTAAAGTGTTACAATTTTTAGTTTTCTTTGGTTGGGGGCGTCAGCCAAAATCCAAGAAGTAACCTTCTCCTTTCCCGCTCGATAGGAAGTGACTGAACTGTAGTTCCCCAGGTGGCCGCTTGAGGCCAAAACAGAGCAAGTTCTCATTCACTCCATGCTTGGGTTGAAAACACACGTTTCCACCCCTGGCTCCATTAGGTTTGTTAACTCAAATCGATAGTTTTGATTTTCATGAACATGAACAAAATTTTTTTTTATTTTTTTTTTTACATTTGTTTGTTTAAAATATGTAAAAATGAATTCTTCAGACAGTCACACGCCACTCAGGACGCGTTTTCGAGCACTGGCGACAAATTGTGCTTCATTTGACTTTGCCAGAACCTTATTGGTGACACTCTATCCACGTTATATACAGTCACTGCCAAAATCTTGCCTAGGGCACCAAATCGGTAAGGGCCAGCCGGGATGACGTGGCACAACTACTTCCGTCACGTGATGCTTTAGCTAAATCCAGATCGCACAAACTCTCCTCGTACACACTAAAATTATGTACATTTTCTTCTGAAATTGAGTATCTACTTTTAGAGTGCAGTACAAGTGTTCGGATTGGTGACGTATTACATGCTTCTGGCTTTACAGGAGCGATTCCATGCGTTCACGCTATGAGGCGCAGTCGCTCGCTTTCCACAATTCATTTTCATTGACAACCGGAAGAAGTCAAGTCGCTTCAATCTGTCATCTTCTGTAGCGTCAGGTACCGTTTAAGTATCTCCTTCAAGACGATCTACAAACCGCTCGGAACCCACAAGAACGCTAGAAAGAGATGTAGTTAGGAGCTCCACTAGCAGACTGCAAGCGATTTTCAGTCGTCATTGGGACGTCTTACGTTGCCTAATTGGTGAGTTAACTTAATGTTGTTTCATACCAGCATCTGTTAAGTAGCTGAACGCTACTGTGTTTGCTTGATTTGCAAAGTTTCGGTGTATTTACTATGCTGAGTGTTTCTGGTGCAGAGCTTTCAAATTATTATACAGCTCGGTAAACACCTAGCACACGCCTCCTTTGCGCTCTTCTTTAACATTTAACGTTTGCTCAGGCACTGACTGCATGAATCGAGGCGGCTGTTGTGGATTTAGCCATTCCAATCTTATCAATCACTGATAAACATCTGGGAATGTTTCTGCGTGACTGGAGGAAGCTAGCTGCTAGCTTAACTAGCCGACGAAGAGTCTGGCCGCAGACATTTAAACTCTAGACTCACCATGAACCTTTATCCCAATCAGTATACAGCGGCACCGCCATCTTACCCGGGGCAGTCTTATCCAGCTGCCTCGTCGGAGCTTTTTTTAAGCCATGTAGTCTCTTCTCTTTAAAATAATCATCATAAAGATATTTGACGCTTTCATTCCGGAATGATCAGTAAAGGCTATTAACCTTTACTTCACATTATTTTAATAAAGATATTGCCATGTACATGCAGCAAAGTCCAGTAATTTGTTATAGATTCTATATATGTCTTTATAATTGTATATAGAATTTGTTATAGAATCTGTTATGAAGTTTCAGTGTTCTTCTGTTTTATCAACTTGGTTAAAGCTTGGTTGTTGTTTTTTTATTTAAAAATCCATAAGAATCCTTGGTGACACAGGATTCACCGGCCATTAAAGTTTTCTACAAATGTCCTTATTTCATTCCATTCATTTTTTCTTTTTCTTTTTTTATTACATTTTGAGAACTTGAGAATTTCCAGTATTAAAATGAAGCTGGGCTCATGTCTTAAAACTATCGAGCCAAATTTAAGTGAATATACAGTGCAAGTGCAGTAACTCATTAACAGGCCAAGAACAAGATATTTTGAAAATATATTTTATTAAGAGGAGGAAAAATCTTTAACAAATTATAACTTAAGGCAATAATGTTTGAGGTTTGAGCAAAAACAGATGTAACCAGCGGCTCTTTAAACATGTGTTATTGTTTTAAAACATTATAAGTGACCGGTCTATTCTTGTATGTAACAGCACCTTATGTGTATAAACCACAGTCAGACCTGGAGTTTGAGTTCACAGAATGAAACAGAAACCACAGGAAAAAGGCTCCTCAGTGGCGTGTTTACAGCTAAATCAGACAAGCTTACTCTACACTGTATGATTTGTAATGTAGCCGTACTGTTTTATGAATTATTTCTTTTATAGCTGTATTTGTGTAAAATGCCAATACAAGATCTGGATCTTTTGATGCCGAGCTTTGCACAATAGTGTGTAATGTAAGTAAGGTCCTGTAGTGTGCGTTCCACACGATTGTTGAATCCTGTAGTGTGGCATGTTTAGGATTTTAGGGAAGATAAAATGCATAGTCTCTGTGTGTACTGAAACCAGATATCCGTATATGTTTATAAAAATCATGTAGTGTGCGCTCGGCTTCATGTATGAAGAGTTAAATTTACATATTTCATGAATGTATTTAAGCCAAGCCCAAGTCAAAACACTAACTGTATGAACCTCCAAATCAATGAACACAGGACCGTTGGAAAAGCACCAGGTATAACAACCATCCTCGTCACAAATACTTTATCAAACTGTTCTTTGTTGATGAACAAGGTGTATGCGAAGTTCTGCTTACAAACAAAAGTGAGCTTTCAAAATTTTCTCTGATGGGCAGAGACAGGATTGAGCCGTTTCTGATGAATAAACTCTTTCTTTGGTAATCCAAACTAAAGTTTAGGCTCCGGACATCCGAAAACTCACTGCTCTTCATACCATGTTTCCTGTTTGCCGTAGAGAGGGGCTGTACTAGCAATTCATATAATTGACAAGTGGGTGGGGCTTGGGCGGGGATAAGGAAAACAAGCCGTTTTCAGCTTAAAAAAAAGGATTGCACAAACATGTGTGAACTATTTTGAATACTACTTAAGGCAAGTTTTTGATGAGGGAGCAACACTTCAAGATGCCAGGAATGTCAGAAAAGTCACGTATTCATCCTGTAGCACCTTTAACCTACAATAGTTTCTGTACTGTTGAAAAAAACATTTGACCTGATTGACAACCCTATTTGCAATACTTTGTTATAAAAATTAACACAATATTGTGTTATTTTTTCTAGATAGTAGACATGTGGTCTGCATTGACAGGTGTTTGTAAAATACTGTATTTAAGCTTATTGCTGTAAGACACAATAGATCATGTGATGTTATTTTAACAAGGGAAAATTCAAACACGACCATGTGGCATTAGCAAGTGGGATACAATGTCAATTTGTGAGCTATTGGCAATAAACTGTTTGGAATATTTTCACATGCTTGAAAATTAAAAGGTATTAACCAGACTCCAGTAACAAAGTTAAATGTTTTTTGTCAATCCCCTATTGGTTTTTAATAGACGATCATTTTACTACTTCAGCAAAGTTAGCCACAGATTCAGAGATTCTCTTTTCCTGGCTCGAGGTGTAGGCACTAACGATAAACATATAAGACCTCTTTATTATCTGTGTAATGCCCATTACACAGTACGACACAGTTCAGTTCGGTGCAGTACGGCCAGCTTTGCTTGTTGATGGTGTCTGTATGTTAAATAGGCAACGTCACTCCATGTTAGTGACACCCCCACAGACTCCTGTTTGTTTTTCATGCTAGCACCCCCTGTCTGTGTGTGGGTGTGTTTGCGGATGCGAGCAGAAGGTCCTGATCTTTGATGTAATTACTAACGCAACACAAACAAGGTCGGAAAAAGAATGTAATGAGATCGTAAATCATTTTAACAGATTAACATCTGATTTTATCCTATAAGATTTGGACCGTGGCAAAATAAAGTACTGCTAAAAACACAAGAAAGGTTTGGAGTTGGACAGATGAAGCTATCCGCTGAGATCACTTTACAACGAGCTACAGTGAGCATCTTTAACTCTTTCAAACATAATACCTCTTTTGTTATAAAACTCACATATTCTTATTACACAGTAAATACTGTGATATTTGTGTTACAGGCCGTTTCTGAAGATCGTTCGTAGACGGAGTCCAAACATGTGTAACGTCATTTGCAGCTTGAATAAATCATGAATGCTTTTGTGTCAACTGTGCTTTTTTGTACATTTTTTTGTCTGCTTCTTTTTTTTATTCACTTCTTACACTCGAATTCTGAAACTATGGTAATCTGGCTGTACATTAAATGATGCATGAAGTTTTCCAAATGGCAAAATTTTGATGAAAGCATTATATGAAAAACTCCACAAATCCTGTTTGCACTTTAAGTGAATAACAGGCTTTAAACAGTCTTCAAACGTTAAATCACTCATTTAAAGTTGCTATTTGACTGGGGTCATGCTACTGTAGTTTTATGTGTTAATGAGTGGTTGTATTGCATTAGACTGTAATTAAATGATAAGAAGACATGTTCAGATGGCCACAACAAAAACACACCATTCGAGATTGTTTTATTAATAAATAAACTGAGAGAATACACAAAATATTTGTTTTGATGCAGCTGGTTTCGATTCCAGTAGATGAAACGGTAATCTTGCTGCATTCTTCTTACCTGGAAAATAAAGAACATGCTGAAGGGTTCCAGGTGTGCAAACATCTCAGGATAAATCAGTCTATAAATCCTTTGATGAAGCATTTTAATAAGTAATTGATTGTTTGGTTGTATTTTCCATTGTTTAATTTGAGCATCATTAACGACAGATTTACTGGTAATATTTAATTGTCTAATCAATCATGAATTATATTATGAAGATGCATTAAAATATTCACGTTTTAGTGATGGTTCATGAAGTTACCTGTGAGCTCTGTTTTCGTTCAGATGAAGGTCTGTGGTGGTTTTCCAGCGACCATGTTACGTGAGTCTGTGAGTAAATGTTTTAACTATTACTTTAGAACGACTCCAGAAAATAAAACAAACTTTTGTGATTCAGAGAACATCACATACTCTCGCGATCAGTTTCAAATAACACGAGAAGTTTATTAAATTTCTCATTCCCTTCAGAGAGCTCCAGGTGTTCACATGCCACTTGTCATTGCCATACTAAGCCCTCGCGCTAGGTCGAGGGGTCTGCCGGCGCATATTTCATGACGCAGGAGCGCAGATTCTCTCTGGCCAATCAGTAATCTCGGAGGGCTTTGCACGTCATGCTTGCTTTGGCCAATAAGCGAGAATGAGGTAGGTTATGGTTTTAGAGTCTGTTTTGGAACCAGCTCAAAGTAGGTACTGAAAATGGCATCGGTTGCTCAGCTAGGACATAATGGAAAAGTGTAAAATACCATGCTGAACCGAACTGTGCCGTGCCGTATAATGGAAAAGTGCAATAATATAGGCAACAAGCCACAAAGCTGTTTAAGCCGAAATTTCTGTATTGAAGAAATCTGCTTGCATTTCTGAGCAAACTCATCCTTCCCGATTATCTTCTTGAGTTCTCCTTCGAAACTAATTTTTAGAGAATTCTGGAAAATAATGTTTACATATTGATAAAATGGTCTCTAGCTTTTCGCAGAAGCACTATACAATCACTAAATTTATTCAGAAATCACTGTTAAATCAAAGTTACAGCAGCCCTAGGTCCATCTAATAAAATAGGTCATATTAATCAATCTCTGTGCATCTCTTCTAGCTCTCTTCTGTCTTTACTGCCCTGATCTGATTTCACTCTCCTCCTTTTTATAGCCATTGCGTGAGAATGTTTGAAACTATCTCTAGTTTGTAATAATATACCTTTGTGCTTGACCCTATACTTCTATAGTTACAAAAGCATGTCCTTCATTGTCTTCCAACAAGATGGCACATCTTTAAGCCCTTAACCAATTATTTCCAATGAGATGACTGGAGGCACAGTCAAAGTTGCAATCACCAAACCAGCCTTCACATCTATAGGAACAACTCAGTGAGATGAGAACCAATGTTTCCTCTCTAACTGCTCTGATTTTCACATATTTCTGTGTACATGTGGTAATGACACTGTACGAAATGTTTGCAGCTTTGGCAATTCATTTTGGGGATTGACCTTGTAGCATGTTTATAAAACCATTGCTTTTGTTTCAATGGTGTGTGAAGGAACAATGTCCTTAGCAATATGACATGCCATTATGACAAAGCTTCTGTTTTGCATTTTTTACTTGACCTATGCTTGTGCTTGGTCTACGCTTGGTCTCACCCAAACACACTCAAACGCTCCCTGAAGACAAAAAAATTAAAAACCCATTACTGAAACAATAACATTATATTAATGTTTTAAAACTACATTATCTTGTGTCTTATGGTTTTTTTAGCATTTCACTAAACACAGACATTTAAATGTTAATGTACATTTGTACCATTTTAAATCTAATGTTAAATTTTACAAAACTCTGCTGAACCTTTACTATTAAATGAGTCAAACAAAACAAATTCAAAGTGCTATCGGTGTATCACTAACTGAACTCTTGTTTCTGAATGTAAACTCAGCAGGTAAGTGTGTGTCACTGACAGGAGATGGGGACAGCCAACCATGCGTTTAGCATGAACTGACAGCAATCAATAGATGAACTTCTATCTTATATCATCACAAAAAGATCAGAAGAAAACAATTTTCGCTTGGTCACCACAAGAGGGATACAGTTAAAAATGTCAGAAACTATTTATGATCGGTAGATACACACAGCAATAGCTGTAGTCTTGTCTTCGCCATGGCCAGTCTCATGCATAGATTGGGGAGTAAAAATTAGAGGAGACATATACTGCAATTTTAAAAGGAACATGTCCTAAATTATTTTAATACGTCACGCCATCAATTTTTGTATTATTATTGACTTTAGTTTTTAGCTATTTTTAACAATACATGTTTCTCTTTTTAATCTTATTTGTGTTATACATATTGGTTAAAAAACTTTTATATGATTAAAAAATTAGTTGACTATGAAAATGTCATTCACATAATGTATTCATTCAAATTAGGCTTGATGTCATCAAACGTCTTTTGCAGCAGCCGAAAGTGATTTAATGAGGAATAGGCAACTGTGGTTCCGTCAATTTGTCTTAATCTTGAAATTTGTCTTGTGCTAACTCACCACACAGTGCTGAAGCCAGTAAATCTCTGTGTTTTATCACAATTATAATCAATAATTTAACAACTAAAAGTGTTTGATGGTAAAATATAGGTTTTATTGATTAGCATGCTGCTGTTGCTCGTAGGCTGAAAGATATGTGTTTGACAGCGCGTACCTTAAGGCTCCTTGCTTGCTTGTCCGTGCTGCTCTTGTGGTTGAGCAAGTTTAGTGTGAGGTTGGATTGTTTTACGGTAGGCTTTATCACAAAAACACTGCTGATGAACCGCTAGAACACCAGCTACTGAACTGCTCCTGTCACCTTCCTTTAAGTGCTCAGGATTGTACCGCCAAATACATGTTGGAGCAAGTAGTTGTGATCTGAGTTTGTTAGTCAAGAGTTTTATTTGACCTTTCATTTGTTTCCAGGAGAGGGATGTCTGGTATTTCCTGCAATGAATGTCCACACTTGGAGTGTGTGGGGGAGATCACAAAGGAAGAACTTATTCAGAAGTCTCATGTGAGTCACACAAGCTTGGTGGTTTCATACTTACACACTGGTTAATGGTGTTAAAGTTTAACATTCGTTGAAATTTTTTGAAGATCTGTTTTTTTTTTTTGAAACATTAAAAAAAAGTTTGAATAAAAAAAATTACTGACTTGAATTAGGTGTTGCTTTTCTAAGTTGGAAAGGAGAAGACAGAAGAAGGAAAATGTTGTTATTTGATGGCAAAAATACAGTTAAAACAATTTTAAAAGCTTAGAGGATGCTCTTACATTAAACAATCAACTACAGTAAGTGGCAGTTGTGGTATGGTGGATAAGGAGATCAACTTGGGATCAGAAGGTCCCTGGTTCGATCCCTAGATCCACCGAGTTAAAGGTGGATGAAACACTTTCTCTCCCATCTTCAACCCTCAAAACTGTGGTGCCCTTGAGTAAGGCACCAATCTCCTGACTGCTCCCCGAGTGCCATAACCATGGCTGCTCACTGCTCCACGTGTGTGTTTCCGGTGTGTTTGTTCACTGCTTTGTGTGTACACTGGGATGTGTTAAATGCAGAGCACAAATTCAGGGTATGGGTCACTCCATATCTGGTCAACTGGTCACTTTCACTTCATTTCACTTTCACTGTAAGGATCAGAGTGTTTGAAGATACTCTTTCATTAAACAATCATCTACAGTGAGGATCAGAGTGTTTGAGGATGCTCTTCTGTTAAACAATCAAATATAGTGATGATCAGGGTGTTTGAGAATGCTCTTTCATTAAACAATCACATTACAGTTAGCATCAAACTGTTTGAGGATGTTCTTTCATTAAATAAGCAATGACAGTGAGGTGTTAGAGGGTGCTTTTACATTTAACAACCAATGACAGTGAGGATGAGAGTGTTTGAGGGTGCTTTTACATTTAACAACCAATGACAGTGAGGATCAGAGTGTTTGAGGGTGCTTTTACATTTAACAACCAATGACAGTGAGGATCAGAGTGTTTGAGGAAGTTCTTACTTTAAACAACCAATGACAGTGAGGATCAGAGTGTTTGAGGGTGCTTTTACATTTAACAACCAATGACAGTGAGCATCAGAGTGTTTGAGGAAGTTCTTACTTTAAACAACCAATGACAGTGAGGATGAGAGTGTTTGAGGGTGCTTTTACATTTAACAACCAATGACAGTGAGCATCAGAGTGTTTGAGGAAGTTCTTACTTTAAACAACCAATGACAGTGAGGATGAGAGTGTTTGAGGGTGCTTTTACATTTAACAACCAATGACAGTGAGGATGAGAGTGTTTGAGGGTGCTTTTACATTTAACAACCAATGACAGTGAGGATCAGAGTGTTTGAGGATGCTCTTCCATCAAAAAATAAATACAGTGAGGATCAAAGTGTTTGAGGATGTGGTAGAATTTTAATACTCATGAGACATGATTTATGAGCACAATCGCAAACAGCAATTTATTACTTTCCTCAAACATGGATTCAGCTCATATCTTGATATCAACGAAGAATGTGATCACATTGCAAGCAACATGGAAAGAGAAAGGGAGAGTAAGGAAGAAAGGGAAGGAAGAAAGGAGAGGAAGAGAATGAGCAGCCCTTCTCTGAGCAGACTCGGGAGCAAGAGACTGGACACGGGACCTCCCTTGAGATTCCTTTCAGTATAATTCCCACCCCTCTACATCACTTCCTGCTCCATCCAAGTAAACTTAAGGACATTCAAACTCAATCTTATTGGATAATTAATTACAATGATTCAATATTCCATAACAAGGATGCTCTTTCATTTAACAACCAATAACAGTGAGGATCAGAGTGTTATAGGGTGGTTTTACGTTTAACAACCAATGACAGCGAGGATCAGAGTGTTTCAGTGTGCTCTTTCATTTAACAACCAATAACAGTGAGGATCAGAGTGTTATAGGGTGGTTTTACGTTTAACAACCAATGACAGCGAGGATCACAGTGTTTCAGTGTGCTCTTTCATTTAACAACCAATAACAGTGAGGATCAGAGTGTTTGAGGGTGCTTTTACGTTTAACAACCAATGACAGTGAGGATCAGAGTGTTTGAGGGTGCTTTTACGTTTAATAACCAATGACAGTGAGGATCAGAGTGTTTGACGGTGCTTTTACGTTTAACAACCAATGACAGTGAGGATCAGAGTGTTTGAGGGTGCTTTTACGTTTAACAACCAATGACAGTGAGGATCAGAGTGTTTGAGGGTGCTTTTACGTTTAACAACCAATGACATTGATGATCAGAGTGTTTGAGGGTGCTTTTACGTTTAACAACTACGTTTGAGGATGTTCTTAATTTAATTAACCAATGATAGTGAGGATCAGAGTGTTTGAGGAAGTTCTTACTTTAAACAACCAATAACAATGAGGATCAGAGTGTTTGAGGATGCTCTTTCACTAAACAAATAATCATAGAGGCCTGCATAAAAGTGGTAAAGCCACTGCTGAGCATGTTTTTATGTTTTTAGGGGCAATGTCTAGACTGCAAAGTGGGTGGACCAAACCTTTGGGCCTGTCTAGAGGTAAGGGGACATTTTAAATATTAGGATTTTTACTACGGAGACATAATGATCTCAAAATGAGCAGAAATCAAATGTGCAAAAAAAATGTTTCACCTACATTTTCTTTTAAAAGGGCATGGAATACAAAATTTAAAAAGTATTTAATAGAAATTTCTTTCGTAAAATTAATACTAAACCACTTTTTTACATGACTTTAGGGAGACAAATCAAGATGGATAACACTAACTGGTTTTGCGTGAAAATCGGTTCCTCATGAAGAATTGCCTCACAGGCTAACGCAATGAACGAGCACACTAACGTTGTTCCAATGAAGCTTTTCATAATGTTCTTGTAGTGTTGTGTGGTATACATTCTTGTTGAAATCAATCATCATTCATGCTGAAAGTAAAACAAATGAGTTCAGTTTGTTGTTTAGCTAAATAAACTTTTTGTTTAATGTGAGTCTAGTATTAAATATTACCAATGCCATCATTCCAGCTTAAAGTAAAATAAATGTGTTTTTTTTTGCTTGTTCTAATGCAGTTCATAACTTTGATTAGCGAAACAGAGGCTGAAAGTGAAACTAATGTAAATGTTTCTGATAATTAGTAGATTTTTTTTTTGTTTTCAGTTTTTTTCATGTTTTGGCAAAATATTTTTCTTTGTTTTAGCTAAAATTGCATTCGTTTTACTGGCTCATACTTAATTCCATAGCAACCCGATTTTTACTGTTTACAATTGCTTTGCTGGATTAAGCTGCTTGGCAGGCGACAGGTGCGTTGTGATTCGTTGGCTAAACAAATCCAGCCCTCAAAATTAAGAATACAAACCAATTGTGCAAGAACAATCTCCAGAGCAATTCCTATACATTTGACTAGTAATTAAAAAATGTGATTAATACAAATCTCTGTAAATTCTGAATTAATTAAGTAATTTTATATGCATGTGAATTTAAGGGAATATTTATGCTTTCACTTGAAAATCTACAAACTTTTGGTTTTGAATTTACAAATTTAATTTTTGCATATTTGAATTGTGCTATGCATTTACAAAGACTTACACATTCAAATTGTTTCGAGGCCATTCTGTCTCCATTGCTTCCCTCTTTTAGTGAATGCACTTTTTTTATTATTAATTCTGTTATTTTCAGAATGGATGTTTATATGTTGGCTGTGGAGAGTCCCATGCAGATCACAGCACAATCCACTCCCAGGTTTGTTAGCTTTGACACTTGCATTAATGGAAAATAAGTATGGGGTGAAAGCATTTTGCTAACGTCTAATGTTATGAATGGAGACAAATAATCCAAGTATTAGAATAGTAGTAGAGGTTCATCTGTCGTTCTTTGAGTTAAATCTAATGGCCCTCACAAGTAGGCCTGTAATTTCTATGTTAACTTGTCGATTCATATTTCAATATTTAGCTGATCAGTTAGAACAGTTATTCATACACTATTTTAGTTTATTGTAACATCATAGTTTTTTGGAGGCTATATTGTACATAGATTAGAATTTAATTAGAGAGTATTTTAATAACATTGTTAATGGTCCTGTATTTGGAAATTTTCAAGACCCTGAACACTTTCAGATATGGTCCTGAATCTGCATTATTGCTCATTTAGATAAAACCCTTGGTCCTGCTCTTGTCTCAGCTCACTTTCAGGAGTGATACTGGTTACTACATGGATGAAGATCCAGAAAACAAATCCAGTATTAGTGCTAAATATGGCTTAAATGGAAAGGGCAACCTTCAATTCCTCGAATGGCAGACCTTCCTGCATCCAAACTCCAACTCCATAAGCCTCTTTTCTGGTCTACCTGCATGGACTGTTTTGTCCCCTTTCTTGTCAAGTGAGGGCAAAAACTGGAGAAGAGATGGGGTCTTATTTGCCAGATAAACCACTGTAATCATCTTGAGCTCTTGTGGGGTTTATATATGAACAGTTTACCACAGGCCTTACGAAGGTTTATTGCTAAAAGGGGAAAACCCTACAAACTGATATCTGATCAAGGTACCAACTTAAGTGGAGCAGAAAAGTAGCTCGGGGAAGTCTTCAAGAATTTACATCCTGGCATTTAAGAGAAAGTCAAGTTCACCTTTAATTCTCCCTAGGATTGGTAGGCAGTTGTGGTCTGGTGGATAAGGAGAACGCAGATTTGGGGGTGAGTGATGAAACACTTGCTCTCCCATCATCAAAAACAACAACTGTGGAGCCCTTGTGCAAGGCACAAGTTTCCTGAATGCTCTACACTACGTTCTGGGGAGTCCTGGCAATTTGAAATCTTTTCTGATAAGATGTCAACCTTCAAAAGATGTTTTACATATTCTGGTAATGGAAGTTGAGGAAATATAAAGTCAGTATGTTTACTCTGACATTTCCGGTACTGACCGTATCACCCCTAACATTCTCCTAATGGAACAGCAAGATACTCCACTGCCAAAGGTCAACAATGATTATGTATCCACCCAACAGAAGTGGAAACATAGACAGATTGTAGCTGATTGATTCCTGAATAGGACTACTCTACTTAATCTTCTATGCCAGTTTGGGCAAGAGGAGGCAAGAAACTGGAGAACACTTGAGTATCTTGCTCATTGACCACTAAGGAAAGGTACAAGCTAT
Organism: Danionella dracula; assembly: GCA_900490495.1. Taxonomy (NCBI): domain Eukaryota; kingdom Metazoa; phylum Chordata; class Actinopteri; order Cypriniformes; family Danionidae; genus Danionella; species Danionella dracula. Next base: position 2,922,319 of record UELW01000021.1, read on the forward strand.
GTTGGACACCCCTTCGTACAGTTCAGAAAGTGATGCCACCACCTAGGACTGCTGATGAGATGGATTCAATGTTCAGGGTAAAGTATCTGGTAAAGGTGTTGGGTGTTGAACAACCGACTGCTGGGGCAAGGCACATCGGATGCTGCATATGCAATAGAGATGGCCTCCACTAGCCAGTGAGCCAACTTCTTTTTGGAGGACATCAGATGACAGTAAAAGTATACAAAGTGTTAATCAGAGTTACAGGTCCTTTCTACATAGATCTTCAGTACTATGTATAGTACAGTACAGTACAGTGGGCAATTAAGACCAGAGGGTGGTGCTGCCTCCTCTCTGGACAGAGCTTGGAGGTTCACTACCTGAATTTTGAAGGGGACGGTAGGAACCTTGTGCACATATCCAGGCCTAGGCTTAAGAATAACATCCTAAAGGAGTGCCAACAGGCCCTAACTGCAAGCAGGTCTCATTGATGGAGAGTGCCTGCAGATCACCTACCTGCAGATCCCCTCTTAATCGAGGCTATCCCAACCAGTAGTCTAGGTCAAGGCACGAGTGCTCACATCCCTGGCTAAGGATCACGTCTGAACACAGGGGAATGGTCAGGGAGGGACTGTCACGAGGGAGTGGAGTTCTAACAATTAAGGTCAATTAGGTCAATAAGATGCTACCACTAGGACCTCTACCTCGTCCTCCCTGAACTTGTACAGTAGGGTTGCAAGAAGACTTACTAAGGAAAACGCATGTAGGCACACCCCAGGTCTGAGAGAAGCAATCTGTGAGTGAGAGCAGACAACAGAGGTGAGCATATCTTCCTTGTAGATTGACATATGCCGCCGCTGTCATGTTGTCCATCCTGACATTCTCCTTTTTTTCCTTAACGCTAGGAACACTGCACATAGCTCTAAGTGTTTTTTATGCTCTAGAATTTTTATTCTCTGTCCAAAACGCTGAGGTTTGTGCCTCCAACATACAGCACCCCACCCGATCTTGGAGGCATCGGTAGTCACTACTACTCACCTGGCTGGCTCCCAAGTAGATGCCGGCACAGTGGAACTGGGTATCTTCCAAGATGAAGATGAAGGCAGCAACGGGGTGTCACGTTCACCTTCAGTTGCCCTAATGCCATGCTGAAGTGATTTCATATAGGTAACCTAAGCGGAAAACCACAGCTCTGGAAGCCATATGGCGCAGGAGCCTCTTGAATCTTCAGAGGGACCAACAATTATGCAGACTCTGTGTATGGCCTTCAGCAGGCTCTTCAGGGAGGCTCACATGTTCAGCGAGTCTAGCTCCATACCTAGAAAAGATATGCTTTTGTCTGGGGTTAGCTGGCTTTTTTCTGAGTTGATCCGAAATCCCAACGGCTGAGGTGACAGAGGACCCTGTCTCTGTGACAAATCTACTGGGACAGCGACTGGGCCAATATAAACCAGTCATCTAGGTATGCCATGAATCGAACCCCTTCCCATAATAAAGTAGTAAAGCTGCCTCGAACACCTTTGTGAAGGTATGAGGGGATAGAAGACACAGTACTGATTCTCTCGACCTTCGAGGTCAAACCGAAGGGGCTTGTGCCATGAGAGTATACTCAAGCAATGTATGCATACTTCAGATTTCTTGTGGCGAACCAATCCTGCTGGATGTACTGAATGGACTGTGCATCTAAATACATCTTCCAGAAGGATGTCTCAGAAGACGAGCATTCAGAAAACGTAGGTCGAGAATGGGTAGATAGGGGGGTGGCTGTAAAACCCACTTTTCGTTTCCCATTGTCGGCAGGAGGGGCCAGTTCAATTACACCTTGTGTAAAGGGAATCAATCTCATCATGCAGATGTCTTTAGAACACGGATAGTGTGTATGAGCCAAGGGAACACAATGGGAAGCTCCCACCAAGCTTCTTGAGCTCCATTAATGGATACGCACTTCGCCGATAGTTCCCAAAGCATGGCCACGGAATGAAAAGTGAGGTCCAAAAGGAGACCACCTGGACATTCAGGCTTGACTACGGAGCAGCATTCAAGGTTGATTCTGACACTGAAGCTTGGAGCCATAAAGGGCTGCACTGCATTAGACACCATGGTTTGATTGTATCTCTAAAATGAGAGCTGCATTTGGATCTGCAATGCAAGCCTCATGGCTGCGCACGTAACCCGCAGAGTTCAATTTGCACATTTATTGTAAAATTGAGTGCTGACTTGTTTGTCCTCTGCCTGATGGTGGTGACACTCCCTTGACTACTGTTCTAAGGGTGCTTGCGATGGGACCTCTTCCCCTGATGATGTTGAAGCGCTCCTGGACAGTACTGCTCCTCCGTCAACTCCTTGTAGCCGCTCTCTGTCGCTATCTCTGGTACAGAGAGTGATGATCTGAGGAGGGCTGAAGAGGTTTTCTCCATCGTTGATCTGGCTGTGGGGAAGCCAACTTAATGAGGAACCTGTTACGGCTCCACCTACGCAGCGTCATGAGTTCACCTCAGACCCTCCACCTGCTTCCTGATCATAGAGACCTGTGACAAAAGGTCCTCTACAGTAGTGCTCGAAGAGGCCGTCTGGGAACTCAGGTCTGTTGAGGAAATATTTCTGATCATGTGACAACATCTTAGCCTGGGTCAACCATTGTGGACTGCCAATGTAGACATCATGTGGCCAACGAGCTTGCCTCAACTTTTGCCACCTTAAGTGCAAAATTCGTAACAACTTTCAGGTCATCCACAAGACCAGGGCCTCGGCTGTTCACACAAGGTGGCAAGATTACCTAGGGCATAATGCACCCCCAGAGCCTGCTCTAACAAGCGAATTGCATGATACCTCCCTGTTACTGGACAGTCAAGTGAAATGAGAGAGGGGATACTGACCAACCTCGCAGTGAGAGGTGCCTTTGAAGTTCTAATCAGCTCCCGATGCACTTCTGTGACGATTGTGGAGCCGGAGCATGTAACCCAGCTCAACGCCTATGAACACTCGCAGAGTGACAACGTCTCCAGTGGAGTTCTGAAAGTATCCCAGCCTTGTTCTAAGTTCCTTACCGGACAGTACAGCACAATTGCACAGTCTGATTGGCCTTTTAAACATGTGTGGAGCTTCCCATAGTCATATAAGTCAAATTAAAAAGCATTCATGAATAGCTTTTAAATAAGAATTTATATAAAACTAGATAAATTGTCCCCAAATCATATTTTTTTAAGTGTATATGTTTAGAAAAAGTTTTCTTTGTTTTAAGGGAACACAGTTTTTGTAATAGTGTAAAGGCAGCAGGATGTTAAATCTTTGAGCTGATTCCTTCAAGATTTTCCATTAATTTGATTTGATGTCTGTCTCATAATTACTGATCTAATCAACAAAGATTCAAACTCATTATATTTATCAACACAAAGAAGTTTGCTGGTTTTAAGGGCTTGTTTTTTTATAATTGGAAATATATATTGAACAGGGTTCATCACATTAATGAGCTTTGAGAAGAGAACTGACCTGGTAGCACCTTTTTTTTCCATCACTGTAGTTGGATAGTTCTTCTCCACCTTTTCACCTTTTTATCATTTTGGGAAGAGTCTAATTTGTATAATTTACCAACACAGTGTTTGGGAAAAATTTAATCTATGGATAATTGTCAGTTCTGGCTCTTTTTCTATTTTTTTCCTCAAATTTAAACACAAGTCTGCGCTAATGCAATGCTCTCATTTAGGTTAAATGTTTAGTCATGATTACTTTGACAGCATGTGAATTACTTAAGATTGGTTACTTTACTATGCCCTCAGCTCTTATGCATCAGTATAGGTCAAGCTCTTGTTGGTTTTTCCATTCCATTTCCTTTAAAATGTTTTTAGATGTTTTCTATGTGTGTAATGTTTCATGACACAGACTTTCCATGTGCATTAAACCAGGAATCACAGCACAATTTGACAGTGAATCTGACCACTTTGAGAGTTTGGTGCTACGCTTGCACAAAAGAGGTTTTCCTGGAAAGAAAACTGGGTCCACAGAGACCATTTAGCAGTACTGGCGAACTGCTGCCACCTGCACTGACTCCGGACCAGGTCAGAGCTCTTTGTTCTTTCTTGTTCCGGCAGCCTATATAATGAATATAGCATTTCCCCACAGAATGCTGCCTCTTAAGACATGCTTGTTTTACTGTTTCTAAGGATCTGAAATCCACCAGAAGCTCCATGTCCCTTGAAGCGCCTCAGGTGAAACCTTGTGATGAGGATGAAATGGAGACAGAAGAGGAAGAGGAACTGCCAGTTAGAGGTATTGCATCTTATCTACTGGGTTCATTGGAGTTGTAGACTCAAGTCAATATAATAATCACTTTGTTTATCTTCTCAGGTCTGACTGGACTGAAGAATATTGGTAATACGTGTTATATGAATGCAGCTCTTCAGGCACTGTCAAACTGGTAAAAAGATCATTTGTTAAAAATACAAATTTAATTTACAATGGAGAAAAAAAACATTTAACTTACAATGCTGAAAAAAGTATGATTTAACACGAAGTTCAGAATTAAGTTGCAAATCTGCTACTAAATGTATAATTTGTTGTAAAAAAAAAACATTAAATTTTTTTTAAAGTGGAAATTTTAAGATTTTGGGTTTAAGATATTGACTCAAGTAACCCCTGGGGAAATTATGTCCCTGAACAGTTAATTACTTTTCATAATAAAGTGAATGGAATACAAGCCAAGAAAGAAGTGGATTTTCTCTGCTCTACCTTGACCAATCATGGTGCTCGCACTCTGTGAAGCCTTGAGATAACCCCCGTGTAAATTATGCTCCTGAACAATTTTTAACATCATGACCGGCATAATCTTTGTGGAAATGATGCCCATAAGCCTAAGTAACTCCTATGGAAATTGTGCTCCTGAACATTTTATAACATCATGACCGGAGTAACCCTTTTGGAAATTATGCTTCTGAACAATTTATAACGTCATGACCAGAGTAATCCCTGTGGAAATTATGCTCCTGAACATTTCATAACATCATGACTGGAGTAACCTTTGTGGAAATTACGTCCATAAACAGTTTGTAACATGATGACCTGAGTCACTCCTGTGGAAATTATGCTCCTGAACAGTTAATAATATGACAGTTAAAATTTCCTGTGGAAATTACGCCATTGAATGGTTTATAACATGATTGTCTGAGTAACCCTTGTGAAAATTACACCCCTTCTTGGTCTCTTGACATGTGGAGCTTGAGAATATGTATCTAGAAGCTGTTTATTTAGAATATTGATCCTTATTTTAAAATTTAGAAATCCATTGAATGACACAACTGTGTTCTTTGTGTCGAAGTTTTCCATTTTATTATTCAAATTACTTTATTTAACAAGTTTTGGGAATCCAACATTTCAACATTCTTAAATCTAACTTTCTGGAAGGAGTGACACAAAAGGTTGACCTTTTTAATGATGTGATCGTTTTCACAAGGGCCTTGTTTATGAAGCTGCTTGCTGCTGGGTGATCACTCCTGTGCAATTTCAGAAGCTCTGTCCGGAGAGTTAAAATATATTCTAGTGGTTTGACCTCAAATCTTACTCTTTAACGGTTGTCTTGTAGTCCTCCTCTGACTCAGTTTTTCCTGGAATGCGGTGGCTTGGTGAAGACCGACAAGAAGCCAGCGCTGTGCAAGAGCTATCAGAAACTCATTACAGACCTATGGCACAAAAACGGGTATCGTTGTTTACCTGTTTTAATCCCTCTGTCCCTGAACCTACAGGATACACCGGGATAACAGGATAACCTTTGTTCTTGTTGCTTGTTTTGTGTTGTTGCAGGAATTACTATGTTGTTCCCACCAATCTGTTCCAGGGAATTAAGGCTATAAACCCCATGTTTCGAGGTTATTCCCAACAGGTATGTTGTATGAAATATTACCACAGGTCATTATCTTGTAACCTGTCAATCCTGAGCAAAGGACTTTCATAATTCAAAATCTCAAACCGTTTTGACCCAAACAACTTAAGGAAAAATATGTGTTTTGACCGCTTTTTTAGGTTATTTAACAATTTGAAAGCACTTATAATGTTGGAAAACAGTGATTTAGATTTTTTTATTTATTATATACAAGAGCATTACAACAAAACGTATGTGCAATGTGCAAAAAGAAGAGAGAAGTGATTTAGAATTGAGGTAATGTGTGTGTGTGTATTTATGTGTGTGTGTGTGTGTGTGTGTGACCAGGATAAAATGTATTTGATTTACATTACATTGTTCAAAACCATATTTATTTCTTCTTTCTACATATACACACACATATATACACTTATACATATGTATATGTATTAGGGATGCACCGATACCACTTTTTTGAAGTACGAGTACTTGCAGTTCGGTACTCACTGATACCGATGCTTAATAAAAACATTATTTAAATTTACAGGTAACAGCTTTAGTCATATAATTACAAAACAAACAAACAAGGGTCTAGTTTGGAATGAGTTGGACCATTTGTTTACAATGTAAGGCTAGTTGTATGCAACATATTACAGAATAAATTATTCGGTGTTCGGTGCGTGGCGGGCGGAGCAGGCCGTCTGCACCTGTGATTACATGCCACTCAGAGACATTTCTCAGACAGCGGTATTGGTCCGTGGTATCGGGCGTCTTTTAACGAGTACGAGTACTTTAGAAAATGTGCTATCGTGGCCAATACCTGATATCAGTGCATCCCTAATATGTGTGTGTATATATATATATATATATATATATATATATATATATATATATATATATATATATATATATATATATATATATATATATATATATATATATATATATATATGCTTCAACAATAGTGAAGAGCATTTGGAGCAAAAAAAACATCATGTTTTGCTGCTGTTGCTCTTAAGAGAACTCTGAGCTGAGGGAGCATGTTCACATAGGCTCACACAAACTATTTTGAGTAAGATAATTTCTTGTAGCCTTTAAAGGTGGTCTGTACTTATGAAAGGATGGAGATTTATACTACCTTCAAAGGACCTATACTTTTCTTCAAAGGACTCTCAGGAGTTTCTCCGTTGTTTGATGGACCAACTTCATGAGGAGCTCAAGGAGCCCATTCCAGAACCTGAGGACCCAAATCAGGCAGTGGCCATGGATAATGGTTCTGAGGAGGACAGCCCCAGCCAATCTGATGACTTCCAGTCCTGTGACTCGTGCGGGAGCAGCGACCGTGCTGACAATGAAGAACCCAGAGTTTTTAACAACCTTAACGAAGCGGAAATGCTGATGCCAGTTCAGAGCAAAAACAACAGAGACTGGCAGAAAGAGAAAAATATCATGAGCATGTACAATACCTCTTCTCATGCTAATGTAGATAAAGATGAGGACTCAATCAATGTTTCAAGAACCATCATCAGCAGCCAAGCTGCCATTAAAGCTCAAAGCAGCAGAATATCTGGTGAGTACGAGACCATGTCCAGTCAAGTATATTGTAAAGGATGTTCGAGCAACACTTATCTATATCTCAATATAAAGTTTTTTCCTTCTATAACAAAGCCAAATACAAATACTGAGCACAATTTTTCACCCTTTATATGTTTTGTAGGGATGCAATTGTGTTGATGGTGTAATTATTTACTGCTAAATTGTTAAATCTAATAAAAACACAAAACAGGTGTCTCTCTAGAATGGAGGGTAGGGTTTGGGTTGGGGATTTTTTTTTTTGTGGTAATGTGGGGTGGGGGGAGACTTGCTCCGTAACTCCCAAATTTCCTTTCCTAGTGAGTTTGTGAACAAGACATTCAATTAACAGACAATTAACAATTAAGTCAATTAACAATTAAGCAGACAAAGTAGATGGAATTTGAGAATAACCATTGTTTGTTATTAGAAGGAGCGTTTTTTTGCCATAGACAGATATGGATGCGGACAGAAACTTCTCTGAGCTGTGTTTGGACTGGAACAGGGATCGGCAACCTAAAATGTTGAAAGAGCCATGTTGGACAAAAAAAACAAAAAACAAACAAAAAAAATAAAATGTCTGAAGCCGCAAAAAATTTAAAGCCTTGTATAAGCCTTATAATGAAGGCAACACATGCTGTATGTATCTATATTAGCTTACTATAAAAATGACTAAGTTGCCTACAAATTTATAATTAGCCTTCATGATTAAATGTTTATTTTCCATGCAGTGCATCCTGTAGAGAATGACACACCACTCTGTTGTACGATGCCGCCTCAAGTTTAACTTCATTACAATATTAATGAATTATGTTTCATTGCTTTGATGAAATTAAAGAAATGCAATAATGAAATCAGATTTTTGATGACATTTTTTTTTTAGGATTCTAAAAACATCAAAATGGAAGGTGTATAACGTGCCCCTTATCTGGACAACAAACAGTGCAATAAAATATAGCCTGCGTTTATAAAACTAAAACAGCAGCCTTTTGAAAATAAAAAGTATATAAAATCAAACTAATACAGTTAAAGTTTTTATTTGACAACATACCTAAGTTTCATTCCAAATATATTTTGACTAAAATAAGAAATCACTTTATAAAAACAGCCACTTTGTTACTAAATACGTGCATGCCTTCCCTGGAAATGTCTTTCCACGTTACTCTTCTTGTTATTTGACAACTTCTCACTGCAGAGCAAACATTCAGGCAATCCTTCCGCATTGGCAATGAATGCAAATGATTCGAAACTTTGAATCCTCTGTTCTCAGTTATTTTTCTCTTTTTCCTTTTGTGATCCATGGGCCATCACACAGTCGCCGGTTTGTTTTTGACAGCCCCCTGCCTGGCGTCCCGCCCCGCTGGTAAAAACGTGTATCGCAGGCTGACGCAAATCTTCGTTGACAGAAATGTTGAAATTAATATTTATTCTACACTCTTTTACAGCATTGTAAATAACGTTAAGAATGTTACTAGAACAAAACATATATTTACCTCCCCCATCTTTTTCAATATTCAAACATTTTTTTAAAAGCTCCAGGGAGCCACTAAAGAGCTGCGGGTTGCCGACCCTTGGACTAGAACATTGTCACTAATGTTATCACTACTGGACCAGATCGCAGGAAATACATATTTGTAACTAACAAAAAATATCTGGGTGAAGAGAGGCATACTTTTCAGCTATTTTTTGCTAGATCAGCACAAACCATGCCAAATTCGGCTTTTCTTATGTTCTTAAAAATAGAACAATAAGGAAAACTCATAAAACTATGGGAAACAGGGTCTTTTCTGTCTATGCACCAAAACTTTGGAACTCTCTCCCGGGTGAGCTCAGGAATGCAGAAAGCCTCACCATTTTTAAGTCTCATCTTAAATCTCACTTTTTAAAAGTGGCTTATGATTGTTGACATTTTATACCTTATATTGCTTGTAAACTAGCAATGGATTTAAATTTTCTTGTCTGACTATATATTTAGTTTTTATCTTGTTTTTCTTCATTTTATCTCTGTTGATAATGTTCTTTTTTGTACTGTGTTACTGTTGTTCTCGGTACAGCACTTTGAGAAGCCAGCTTTAAAGATTAATAAATTTTCAACAAAACTCATATGACCAATTTGCAACGATGCCACGGTGATGATTAACGATACCGCAGTGGTAATTTTCACTGGTTACCATCTGTACACGATCAAGGGCTATTTACCAGTTGGTTTACGCAGTCATGATCCGTCTTAAAATACAAATGGTTGTTACTTAGCAACACAGGATATGCTGGGGCTTACATGGCATAAACAAATAAGCAAACAAACTCTCTTTCTCTTATTCGTTCACTGTGTACATACTCAGTCTGTCAGCATTCTGCTATAAAAGCAGTTAGCAGGTGATTTATCTACTTTCCTTCAACTGTTTTCATGGCAGGAAATTAAACACGCTGCTCAAAAGCCTAGTTTACAGAAAGCAAAAGTGATCAAAAAGAGCTTTTTTGCTGTCTTCATATCCATGTCTGATAAATCAACAGGAAAAATATCACCTATAGAGAATAAAAAGAGATAATACAATAAGTACATCATTAACTCAGAAGCAGTACCATTATTACCATTATTACTGTAGTATTGGATAAAAAGTTTCAAAACAACAATGTTATTACAGTATTATAACATGAAATTCAGAGGCAATTCTGTACACAGCAAAATGTGTTCTCGTGATCGGCCTATTAACTGCAGGGCTCTATACTGTATGTATGGGCCCAAGGGAGACAATGTCACCCCATCTCATCTCGCCTCTAACCTCAGACGCGCAATTACCCCATGACTTTGAAACTGAAATGGCACTTTAGATTTTTCTGGTTATTCTGCGTATTGCTTTAGTAAAAGACCCTTACTTTAATGCAAACATGGTAATCTTTAATCTAGCACTTTTTTGTACTTTTTCAGATTCTAACCCTGAGCCTCAGTTTAGCAGTAATGTCAGACCACAATGTCCCTCATTAAATGAAGGAAGCACACCTAGACTGTCCAGCAGTCCACCAAAATCCTCCCTGTGGCCCAGCCTGTCCTCCACGCACAAGAAAGGTAACCAAGTGTGTACTCTCTATTAGTTTTTGGGAAACAACTGTTTATACCAAAGAAATTAGCAAATTCCCATACAGCTTCCAAACTAGCAGTAGTAGCAGAATTAATAGTCACTTCTGGTCAAAGCATGATGGTAAACCCAGTGGTCCATGCTGGGTTGAACACAATTTGTGTGTTCTATCTGAAAAATTGTTTCAGCAGTGCCCTCATACATGCCACAAAAGATCAAGCGGCAGAGGAAATACCACAGCATTATCTCTGAAGTCTTTGATGGCACGATCGTCAGCTCCGTTCAGTGCCTGACCTGTGACCGGGTGAGTGACCTGTGACAAGTCGTGTTTTAAAGAATTCAGCACAAGCTTTTGTCGATTTTTAGATGTAGAAAATCAGTAGGCAGCAGAGTATGTATGTATGTGTGTGTATATATGTATATATATATATATATATATATATATATATATATATATATATATATATATATATATATATATATATATATATATATATATACAGTGGTGTGAAAAACTATTTGCCCCCTTCCTGACTTTTTATTCTTTTGCATGTTTGTCACACAAAATGTTTCTGATCATCGAACACATTTTAATATTAGTCAAAGGCTATGTGGGTTTGGATTTTTTTTTCTCCCTAAATAATAAACACATTCATTTAAAAACTGCATTTTGTGTTTACTTGTGTTTTCTTTGACTAATATTAAAATGTGTTCGATGATCAGAAACATTTTGTGTGACAAACATGCAAAAGAATAAAAAGTCAGGAAGGGGGCAAATAGTTTTTCACACCACTGTATATATATATATGTGTGTGTATATATAATCGATAATTATCTACACTTCCTCGTCAACGAATGCTGTTATCGATTATTTGACCTGATCACGTGGCGTCACTGAGGTGCGTGACACCAAGACACAAAGATCAAACATAGATACACCACCGATGGCGCAATGGAGAAAGCGTCGTCTTCAGGAAAAAGCATGCGCCCAAAACCTTCTAAAGTGTGAAATCCTTTCTCATGATGTTTTCATCTTTCTTTGATGTTAATAGACTAATTTTTTTCAATATGTCTTTGATGCTCAGTTCTAGTAGTCAGTGTTCAGTGTGCTCACCTACATTTGCTTTTGCAATGAGCCATGGATCCTCAGATTTCAGTAGTAGTAAAGGGCATATGGCATCTCCTTATGGTTACAGGTCTCAGTGACTCTGGAGAACTTCCAGGATATCTCTCTGCCTATCCCCGGAAAAGAGGACCTTGCAAAGCTGCACTCATCCTCGCACAACACAGCTCTGGTCAAGGCTGGTTCCTGTGGAGAAGCCTATGCCCCTCAAGGCTGGATTGCTTTCGTAATGGAATATATCAAGAGGTATTTCCCATTGGTTATTCTATAGGGTGAACAAACAAACAAATACACTTTTAAAAGAGTTTAAGACTAACTGCCTTTTTGATCAAAAGGTTTTATTGCAGTGGTTCCCACTTTTTTCACCATCAGAAAAATGTTGGCACTCCAAGTACCACCATAATGAGCAACATTAAAATAGACTAGTATAGTACAGTTCAAATAAAATGCAATATTATTGATAATAAAAAGCTTTGCTTTCTGTTATCAAACTTATTCTTGCTACTCAGGAGTGTCGAACAGCAGATTTACCCAGAGGCTGGAGGGAAGGCCTTGTGATTTCATTGGACTAGCCCAGTGTCCTTCAAAAAAATCAACCAATATGCCAGACCCCTACGACAGATAATTTTTGGGTTGACACACACACCCACAGTAATGTTTTTTTTTGACAGCCGCAGGTGTTGCGTACTAATAAGAGCTTTTCAAGTAGCACAGTTTGAGAACCAGTGTAGACTTTTTACACAGCAGTAACATGAACATTTTTCATTCAAATTAGGACCCTACACGTTCACGGCCACTTACACGTTCCTGAGACATAGTGGACCTAAGATATGAAGAGCTCAGAGTTGAAGTTTGAGACTTCGGTTCAGCATAGCAGCACCAAGTATGCAGACGCAGAGAAGGTGTTCACTGCCCACTTTTCGCAAAATAGAATTTTTTAAACAGTTGGTGGAACTTCTGTGGTCCCCTAAATCCCCAAATGGGAATTCTAAACCTTATTGATGCCTATGCAATCCCAAAATGCACTAGTATGATATGTCAAGACAGCTTTTGAATCCACACAACAACAAAAAATCCAATGCTTGATGACCCTGCCCTGGGCAACTTCCCTCCTTAGTTAAACAAGTCCTCTTTCATTCTTTCAACAGTTTAGATTTCCTTTAACTGGCAACCTGGCAGTATGAAAACACTGTGCTCTGTGTTTTCATTAATCATAAAATTTTCTGATTGCTGCACATGTTGATTATATAATTTATATATAAATTCGATTTATATATGTTGGACTTAAGAGTTTATATTCTTTGATTTCCAGTTGGTTCTGGGGGCCTGTCGTTACTCTGCAGGACTGTCTGGCTGCCTTTTTCGCCAGGGATGAGCTTAAAGGTTTTATATTTCCTTATTTTAAGTGCCTATTTACACAGTCACTGCATACAATCTGATGGTGAATTATTCTGTTGCCATCCTTACTAAGATTTTTTTATTTTGTTTTTCAGGAGACAACATGTACAGCTGCGAAAAATGCAAGAAGTTAGTTTCTATGTCTAATTTCAATTGCAAACCTTGTATCTCATGATTAAACAAAGGATGCCCCCGAAAGGAGCCACATTTGGCCAAAAAAGCAAACAAAAGTATGGTCTTGCCAAAACATCTTGTTTTTTTTTTATAAGCAGATAACTTTTGTTAATGTCTCAGGACCTTGACCACATGCAGACAGGTTCATACATATGATGCAGAACATAGAAGGATGGATGATCTGTTTGCACAAAAAGAACACTATGATTTTATTCAATGAATTGAAAGGATTTTCTAGAACCCAATTTATATATGTGACAGTCATGTTACAAAAACAATATTCATTGTTTCTCACAACTTTTTCATTTCAGGTTACGGAATGGGGTTAAGTTCTGTAAAGTTCAGAGTTTACCAGAGGTAAGTACAAGCCTCTCATCCCCCCTACCCAAAAGAAGTGAAAAGCACATCATAGAATTGCTGGCTTTTTAATCTGTACTTATGTAGCAAATTCCCTACAGCAGGGAAAATAAGTATGTGACACACTTGCATTGCAAGAGTAAAAGTGGGCTATTGAAGCAAAATATCCACCAAATGTATCCATCAAGATTAATATTTATTTCCTACAAGCAAATCAAAACGCTTTGAAAGCCAGGAGATCGCCTGAAATCTCAGTGTTGAGAAAGTCTGCTCCTCTCATCAGTAATTGATATCAGCTGCTTTATTCCTGATTGATTGTCTGTAAAGGCTTCCTTACCCAGGAGACACAAAGATAAGACTTCATTATTTATACTTACGTACTAGCTTACTTGCTTTGTATTCCTCATCTGTAACGCAAACGGGAGTCTTAAGTGTCCAGAAGTTCAAGAAATCCAAGATGTAGACTGTTGAAGGGTCAATGTGGGTCAGAGGCTTAGCATTATTTGGTGTCCGAGCATGTGTGTTTGTGAGGGTGTGTCTTAATAGAGACCACAAATACCATGAAGACATGTAGGGAAGTTACTTTCCAAACTTGGTCTTGAAATGAGGGGGCATCCCCCTTGAGTGGCCAATGAGAAATAACTACTTTGAGGTTCTTGCCTTCTTAAGCCAGATTGTTGTTGTTCGTCAAGCCTACAAATTGCCCGTTGCTGAAGGATCCACACGCACTCATTTGTCAACAAAGCATTTATAGCTGTGCACTCTATCTTGTGCTGTCTATGCACTGCTCAATATTGCTGTGATAAGAATGCCAACTGCTAGCAAACCAAAACACAACACAGATGCTAACAAAAGAAAGATTTTATTTACCTTATCATAAATCGTAAAAATATAACTTCTTGCATACGTCTGCTGCTGTTGTAAAATCTAAACAGATCAACATCAAAACATGGCGTGATGACCATGGTCATTGTTAAATATATTTTTGTATTAATATAATACGTCTAAATCTGGTTAAACCATTCTAATTTTCTTATTACTCTTATTTTTTTCTCATTGCATTAACATTTTAAGGTAATTCTATAAATTTAGGAAAGCATTCCAAGTTATTTGTTCATCTCTTAATGTTCTAAATATGCCGCTTACAAAAGCCTTGAATATTCGAGTAATCTCTTAAATAATCACTGTTTTGGCAATGCAAAATTTACTCATCACAGTGATTGGCTCTTAGCTTTGCAAGCAGTTGGGCTTAACTAGTAACTGTTTAACAATATCTTATTTATTGTATACGATTAGTTTCTAAGAAGTGTTAGTCTTAGTTTGGGCAGAACTATTTTCTGTTATACGATTGACTCTTTAGAGATAAAAATCATCGCCTGTGTGTGTAAAATATGAATTCAGAATTTAACACATAGTGCTGTGTTACCAAATACATCTGTATGTATGTTCAATTGAAGCATTTAGGAATTTTCTCACAGTATTCTCACACTGTAATGGTTTCTTTGACAAGAATGTTCAGCCAGGCATTCTGTCCAAATGGCGAAGTTCATCACAGAGAATCTTAGAATGGATATTCTTAGAATTAGAATAAATACTATAGAGGCCTAGATTACTTAAATTTACAGCTCCACAAAGGAAATTGTAGCGTACTGTGTTTAAATGGTGTTTAAATTCTTGTGTTCTACAGATTTTTTTTTAATGGGAAATCCAAGTATGTGCAAAATTACAGGACATTGTACATATGATAAATTCTAATTAAAGAATATTTTTGTTTTCGTTGTAGATTTTGTGCATTCACCTGAAGCGCTTCCGACATGAACTCATGTTCTCCACCAAAATCGGCACTCATGTGTCTTTCCCATTGGAAGGACTAGAAATGCAGCCATTCCTGGCCAAGGATAGCTCTGCGCAAACCAGCACTTATGACCTGCTGTCAGTCATCTGCCACCGTGGCACAGCTAGTAGTGAGTCCAGCAAACAACAGTTCATAAATACCAGCAACCAAAAAGCAGATAAATTCTCTAGATTTTTGGTTAATGAAATTTCTTGAATTAAAATGAAATCATTTTCACAAAATAAGGTAATCCCTCAAGAAAAAACAAAATATTGTTTGTTTTAGGTGGCCACTATATTGCCTACTGTCAGAATGAGCAGAACAAACTGTGGTACGAATTTGATGACCAGAGCGTGACTGAGGTGTCCGAGTCCTGTGTTCAAAACTCTGAGGCGTATGTGCTCTTTTTCAAGTAAGTACATCCATGAACACAAGCACTAGGACAGAGGTAGAGTAGAGCTGATAATTTCATCACAGTTTTGTAGCTTAAAGGTGTCATGATAAAGACGTCAATTTTCTGGCATCTTGAAGTATATTCAGATTAGTTCAAGCAATCTTTTATTCTTTTTTTGTTAGCTGAAAATGGCTTGTTTTCCTTAACATCTCCCTTTTTCCTTATGCCCACCCAAGCCCCATCCACTGCCCAATCACATTAATCGCTAGTACAGCCTCTCTTTATGATTAGCGGGAAGCACCGTTTGACTCGAAAGTGTGAGAGCAGCAGACCCGCATTCTTAAATGTCCAGAGCCTAACCGTTTGTTTGGATTACCAAAGAATGAGTTTATTAATCAGAAAAGGCTCGATTTTGTGTCTGCCCATCAAAGAAAACTGGGAGAGGTCACTTTTGTTTGTGAGCACCACTTCACATTTAACTGGTTTATCAAAAAGAACAGTTTGATGAAGAATTTATGATGAGGTTGGTTTCTACACAGGGCACATTTCCAACTGACCCGTGTGTTGATTTGGGGGTCCATATGGAGGCTCTTTGCATATTATGTTTCCTCAAATCCTAAATAGGCACACACACAACAGGATTCAACAACTGTGTGGAATGCACACTACAGGATGTTACTACACGTTATTGTTTCATATACTCGCATGTCAAAAAAAAGTTTGCAAACAGACCTTCTATTGGCATTTTACTGCATTTGTCACAAGTACATCTAAAACCAAAAAAGAAGTCATAAAACAGTACACCTACATTAGAAATCATACAGTGTATGATTAAGTATGTCTGAGCAGCCTTTTTTCCTGTGGTTTCAAGTTCATTCGGTGGACTCAAACTCTGTTCTCACAACATTAACAGTGCAGCACTAGTATAGAGGGCTCAAATATTGATTCTAAGTGCTATAACAAGGAAATACTATGGGACCTTTAAATATTTATTTATGACTGGTATTTAATATTTTTTTCTTTTTGCGTGATTTTAAACTATTAACATTAATACAGTAGACTCAAGTATGACATGTTTGTATGTAGGGTTATTCTTTTCTTGACTGCTTCACTGTGGTGAAACAAATTAAACTTTTTTTCCCTTTCCCTATCCCTTCAAAGGAAAGGGCTAAGGGTTAGGGCGAAGGGAGATAATTGGAATGCATTCAAAACCTGGACTAAAACCATTGATTATTTGGTAACTCAAGCTAGACTAAAATGTTTTTGACTTTGTCGACTAAAGCAAGACTAAAACTAGACCAAGATTAAATAATTTTCTTCCAAAAGACTAAGACCTTAGATCAAAATCTAGCCCTAACCATTCCTAACCATAACTCTACCATAAACAACAAGCCATATTGCTTAGTTGAGAGTTTAGCATCTCGTGGTTTTAGTAGAAGCACATTTATTTTTATTTATTTTCTTTATTATATTTGAATTCCAGGTTTAAAATCAATGTACTTGGTCCACAAGCAGGTTCTCTTATTCAATGACATATGTTGCTTCCTCCCCATTTCTTTTCACTGCTGTGCACACTGATTTAAACATTTCGGTTGACTTTAACTGAACTGAAGAAACGCACCTCCAAGGTTCTGCACCCTTGCACATTATCCCACTAAAAATATACAAGGGTTTTGCAGCATGAAGATATTTTGGGATTTAAAGAGGTTTAATTGCTTTTATTTCAGATTTTCAGAGGTTACTACATTTCTTTAAAGAAAATGTCAAGATTCTTTTTGATAATTTGATTGAATGGCTAATATGGAACATCATTAAAAAGGTATTTAAAGGTCTTTAAAAGAGGTGGTTTTAAAAGGAGGTATTAGTTAACAAACACTGTAAAGTTTAGTGAATGCTGAACGTCTCTCATTTGAAACCATGGAAAGGCTCTTGGTGAAAATCATTGAAGGTTGTGTGCATGTGTGTTACAGGAAGAGTAGCAACGAGTCTGAGAAGGAGAGGCGGAAAGTGACCAGTCTGCTCAACATGATGGAGCCCAGTCTCCTCCAGTTCTACATCTCTCGCCAGTGGCTGAACAAGTTCAAAACCTTTGCTGAGCCTGGGCCCATTACCAACCGTGATTTCCTCTGTGCCCATGGAGGTGCTGGTTTCTTTTGAGCTCTGTGCCTCTCTAGTCTAAGTTTCTATCAACATTGTTAGTGATGCCTAACATGCATTAAAACATTGCACATTGTCAGGGAAAAATCATACTTTTAGCCAAGCTAAGAAAAACCTTTTCACCTATGTAGGTTTTATGAAATGCTCGATTATTGCAACTCACAAGAATACCAACATCCGAACAATTACTCCCGTTGTGCACACTCTTCTCAGTCCTTTCCCATTGAACAATTATTATTGACCTGAGCTTCTGTATAAGCTGTATCATATCACCCCAATCCTGGCTTCCCCCGTCACACTTGGTGTTGTCTTGGAGGAATACTCCACCCTAATGATCTAAATTGAGATATAAATTGTGTCAGTGTCAGGCCACAGTGGTCCTTTCAACCACACTTATCTCATTTGTCACAGAGGTCTGATTTTCTTCCTCATTCCAAATTTCTCTCTTTCTCCTATGAGAAAGTATCCATTCTTTACACCTCAACATCCATGACACAATTTCTATGAAAGAATACCTATGATGAAAAATAATGGATAAATTTAGTGGTTAGATCTTTAATTGGCTTAACATTTATTATAGCGACAGTTTTAAAAAGAGGGTGAAGTAAGGAAAAGTAAAACAACACTCTGTTTTTAGAGCTCAAAATTGTTTGGCATTTATATAATTAAAATTTTCTTGCAGTAAGAGGCAGAGTAACAATCTCTGGACTCATAACACATTGAATCATCAATAATAGGATACTCAGAGACTGAATACAGTTAACCTTGCAGGACAGAGCAGCAGCCTAACTCTATATTAGCTTAAAAATATTTAACTTTCCAGGAGTGGTTACACTTGAAACTTATTAAAAAACTTGTTACGTCTATGATGTTCCAACAGAAGAATATCCTGCATAGAACTCCCATCGCAGGTATCTTTTTTTTTTTCCAAATTGTTCATGCATTGACTAGTGAGGGCTACCTCAAAATTGGATGAAGTTATGGAAAAAGTTGAACACAAAAATCCCTGCTCCCTAATATACAGCTGCCACTCTTTAGATGTGCTATGTGTTTTTTTTATTTGTTTTGATACTAAAACTTGCATCATTCACATAATTTCACCTTCATAAAACATATAAACTAAAAAACTGAAACACTTCACCTCCCTTTTAACCTTTGGGTCTTCCGGTGAAAGGTCCTCCATGTTAACATCTGCACACTTACAAATGGCTTCAAAGCTTGCAGGATTCCCCTTTCTTCATTTAATGTTACACCCATATTTTTCATTTGAAGACTTAAAACTTGCCCTTTTCGAAGTAGTTGGACCTTTAAAGTCTCGATGTCTGGCACTGCAAGGCTCTGAGTATCCCCAGCTTATCGGTGGTTCAGACACGGTCTTGCCTGTGCTCTCTGCTGGTGTCACTCTTGCGAAGTAGACCCGAGCACCTGCTTTGTTGAACTCGATCTAACCTTCATTCAAGAGGGCTTGGACCGAAAACTGTCTCCATCCACTCTAAAGGTTTATATCACCACGATTCTGCCTATCACCATCTGGTTGAAAGCAACACACTGGGAAGATACAAGTTAACTTTCAGATTTCTCAGAGGAGCCAGATGGGTTATACCCTCTAAACAGTCCTCAGTTTCCTCTTGAGACCTTTGGTCCTTGGCCATAATAAAGAGGGTGGGGGTCCTGCTGGTGCTCTCCATCGACGAGACCTGCTTACATTTCGGGCCTGGTGATACTCATGTTATTCTTAAGCACAGGCTTGGAATTGTGCACAGGTTTTCTACCATCCCCTTCAAAACTCAGGTAGTGAACACCCAAACTCTGCCCCAAGAGAAGGCAGCACCAACCCTGGTGCTATTGTTCAGTTTAAGCACTGAGCATCTATGTGAAAGGACCCGAAAGCTCTGATAAGCTATTTTTATGCTTTGGAGGACAGCAGACAATAGGGAAGGTTGTCTCCAAACAGGGGTTTGCCCACTGGCTAGTGTAGTCCATCTCTACCGCATACACAGGGTGTGAGGTCCCTTGCCCCCTACAGTTAAGGACATACTCTGTTAGGGTAGTGCTCTGCTGGCAGAGATCTACAAGGACACCAGCAACTTTGCAATGTACTATAACTTGAGTATTACCAATCAGCATCGTTACGATGTTGACCTTTCCCAAGTATAGGGAGTCACCTCAAGCGGATCTCTTAAAGTTATTAAACGACATATGTCTCTGCTTAGACTGGCTAAAACACCGTAGTCGTGCTTCAATGCTCTGCTCTCTGACTGCCTGGAGTGTGTCCCAATGTTTTTTTTTAAATTGTAGGTAAAGCTGCAATGACTCGAGAGCTTTAGACCCCCTTCACACTTGCCTGGGAATTTCAAAAATGCAGGCCTTCTAGGCAGAGTTTGTCATTGATGCTGCTACTTTTGCTAACACAGCTCCAAGGCTAATGACGAATGCAGCAAAGGGTTGAGCTGCAATTCATTGTTTTGTAGCACATTCTCTTAAATGTACAGGACTTAATGCACACATATTTAGGGCTCGAAGGATGCAAGTGCACAGAGCCCTATTGCTTTCGTTAGGGTTATTTATTATGTTTTTTTTTTCTCTGAATAACCGGGCACTTTTGGGGCCCTTTACATGCACAAAAAATCATGAAACTTTGCACACATCTTAGAATCTGTGGTCATCAGGACTTTTCATGTACGCCAAACAGGAAGTGAGATATTTAGGGCGGTTGGTATTTTAACATACTCCTACAATTTGTATCCCCCATCCAACAAAATTGGTTAGAAGCATCTAAAGACATTGATAATGAAAAACTATGACCAAATTTGTAATATCTTGAATGGTTTGCCCGTGAAGAGGCAAAGAATTATGGCGAGAAATTGGAAACAGGAAGTGGGTCATTATACTCTCATATATTGGTTGTGTTTCATAAAACCTTAGGTTTTGAAGTTTATAGAACTACGATCGCATTGGTGTCACTATAGTGAGTCTCTGATATAGTCCCACCAACTGGGAAAAGAAAGTATGTCAATTTCAAAATGTTTTTCATTGTATACTTTTTCAAGGGTCTTCCTGATCGGGCAGAAGATAGTCAAGGGGCGGGGCCTAACTACACCCATTTATAATGGAGAATTCGAAGCGCTCTGTAGCCCAAACGTTTTAATCTATTGACCCCATACTGAAATCATATTTAGAGCTCATCAGAACAAACAAAACTTAAACTCTAGGTTTTTGTTTTGGGAAGTGAGATATTTAGGGCAGTTTCAAAAATGCATGCTTGGTATTTTAACATACTCCTCCTGCAGTTTTTATTCCCTATCCACCAAAATCGGTCAGAAGCATCTACAGATATTGATGATGGACAAATTACAACCAGATTTGATATCTCAAACAGTTCGCTCGTTGCGTGGTGATCAATAATGGCGAGAAATTATAAACAAGAAGAGGGTCATTAGATCGCCATGGTTGTTTTTTCATAAAACCTTAGGGTTTTGATGCTTATAGGACTGCAACTGCATTGGTGTGACTATAGTGAGTCTCTGATATAGCGCCACCAACTGGCCACTGAAAGTATATACATTTTGATAATAAACTTATTTTTACTCTTCTGACCTGAAAATGTGTCTAGAATGATGGCCACACCTAGCTAATATGTATTATGTTGCCATGGTAACGCTTGCTATAAAGTATATAACTCTACTTTGGCTGCCCTAAAAGCGCCAAACACTCTGGCTCTCAAAATATGACACACTTGTTGGATTCAGGGGTCATCCGGACGGGGCACAAGAAGTCAAGGGGTAGGGCATAGTCACACCCATTTATAATGTAGAATTTGAAGCTCTCTGTAGCCCAAACTATTTAATCTGTTGCCCCCATACTGAAAGCACAG
Organism: Danionella dracula; assembly: GCA_900490495.1. Taxonomy (NCBI): domain Eukaryota; kingdom Metazoa; phylum Chordata; class Actinopteri; order Cypriniformes; family Danionidae; genus Danionella; species Danionella dracula. The sequence continues at coordinate 2,944,109 of UELW01000021.1, forward strand.
TATATTACAGCAATATACAAACGAGTAAACCATAACGACAATCCATACATATAAGAAGTACTTACATTTTAAACTCACAACTTTTATGTAACTAGCAAACCCTACATTTGTAACAAATACACACCTAGGAAACCCATTTAACTTTAAAAATTACCTAGACACACCTCCTCAGAAAACCACTCCTCCATCAGTGATGGCTGATGAGTGATTCGTTTCATGCAGTAGACAGCTTCATAGATGACCCCGTTAAAGGGCAGTGTCTGGCTGAGACTGATAACCCAAAGTCCCAAAATTTTCTCTAAATGACACTTAACTTTTTTTTTCACTATAAAACTATGGAAATGTTACAACTGTAAAATGTAATTTCCTCTTTTAAATTCTAAAATTACTATACAAAATTCTATTTAAAAGTGTTTAAAGGTTAACGCACGAATAACATTTAAAGTATTAAAACAAACAATTACAATATAAATTATTCTGAATAAACTTAAACAATTAATTGTGTTTTGTTGCACTTCACTTGTTTTGTTTACTTTACACCCATGCAACCTTTAATAATTAGCACTGATAACAAATCATATAATAATCCCCACTTGTGGTCGAATGTTGATTCTGAACAAACACTTCTGCCTTGAAGATGTCTCTGAATTAAAGTGTTTGTAAATAAAATCTTAGTTATTGGCTATCATGGCGTGCGGTGCCACATGGCTTCGAGCCCTAATTGCTGCTTGCAGCTATATTTAGTATTTTATTTAATCATGTAACACATGTGCCAAACCACAACAATATGCAGCTCAATGTTACTGACACTCTTGTTTTTCTCATAAACTATGGCAGTCAACAGTGAGGCTAGTTTGGAAGCCTCTGATTGGATGATGTAATGGCAGTTACTTTTTCACTGCCTGAGAGCAGCACCTTGTCTCTGATATCATTGGCCTGAGCTTCTGTAAAAGTACTCATCCCAATCGAGCTAGCCAAGCAGGTACATGAATTCTATGATGTAGAATTCTACACAGAATGCAAAAATACCAACCATAAAACATCTGCATAAAACAACTAACATCCTCATTCTGTCACCAAAATCACATGCGCTCTTCCCTTTTTTCTTGCTTGTTCTTTTACAAAGAGAAATATGAAAACAGTATATTTTGGTGAAGTCTGTACCTGGCACATTTCTGTTTTAGGCAAAGCCCCCTTTCTCACACTCTAAAATACTGCATCATTCTGTGAAACTTTGGGAAAATAGAAACTTTTACAATGTAAAATAGGCTACAATTTACAGTCACAATTTTTTGTATGAAAATATGGTAATTCACTGTATTTTAACAGCACCATCATTAGTGTAGGCTAGCCTCATTTGAAGGCATTTAGAGCATTAAACTATTCACTATTAGAATGCAGCTAAACTTTTCTGACCATTTTTTCAACTGTTTGTTGGGGTGCTCAGTTAAAGCCTGTTACTTTAGGCTACAGTTATTGATACATTCTGGTATATCTTTCTGTTTCACATTGGCCCTAAAATGCCTAGGGTTTATAGATTTTGGATAAATGGTTGTTGATTAGAAAGAAAGAAGCACTCGCATTGCCTAATATTTTTTTAGATCTTGTTCTTGCAAAAACATTTTGGTGGGGATTTTTACATTTATGTTTTCTGTTTATTTTAAACTCTCAGGCATTCCACCAAACAAATCCACTTATGTCGATGATCTTGTCATGATGCTTCCTCAAAATGTTTGGGACCACCTGTACAGCAAGTAAGACTTTTCCTTGGTTTTTCCAGACTTCCTGTGTGTCTTCATTGTTCATTGTTTGCTGGCTATCTGTCAGGTATGGAGGCGGGCCTGCCATCAATCACTTGTACATCTGCCACACCTGCCAGACTGAAGATGAGAAACTGGAGAAACGACGGAAAAATGAACTTGACATGTTTGTTCGGGTAAGAGCTGCTTCCTCATAGGTTCTTATAGAGCTTGGTGATTAGGTAATAGGAAAAGACCTAGACGCTGTTCTTTTCGAGTGTCAAAAGCAATATTTGACTGTATTTTGTACACATTTAGGGTAGGACATAAAGGCAGCATAATCTTTGAGTGTAGTAAGCGTATTAATAGCCATGTAAAACGTTGACCTTTTAATCAAATAAATATATCAATACATCCTTACATCCACAGCTAGAATGAAGTATATGAAAGAATTCTAAACATAAAGACAAAAACTTTCATTTCATTATGACACTATTCTACTTTTAACGGGTTGGACTACTGCTATGAAACAGTTGTACAGGTCAGATTAGATTGAAGTTGTAGCTGAACATCGTTCAGCATCTCTCAATGTTTAGTAATGGTTGATTTCTCTGACCTCAAAATATTTAAAGTATAAATAGTACCTCCTGTGTAGTTATGACATCTACGAACAGTTCAAAGTTTCAAATAAAAAGATCCAGTTCACAAACCCTTTAAAGTCAAAGATTGCAGTGTAAACTCGACAGACTCTATGCATAACAATGATTTTAAGATTTTCTTTACTTGTCTTACCTATAACTCCCACTCCTCTTTTTGGTCTGTAAACTCCATGATGTCAACTGGTACATGTTCAATGGTAGGTAGTTTTTTAATTGAACAGGTAAACAAATTCTCATTAAAGAGAGAAATTGGGTCCTCATGGCAAACTAGTCATTCCTGAAAAACCGATTCATAATACCAAAGATAGGTATGACCCCTGTCGCTGAAACGAGATGCTGTGATGTTATAGGATTATCATTTCACAGATTTACACCTTTTTATTGTTCACAGTTAATCTGAGAAAGATTTTCATTAGAGGCTGTGTATACTGTTTTCAAAATAAAATGTATGTGTGTGTTGTATTGTATGTACTGTTACCGTGTTTCATCTGGAGACCCGTCCCCTAAAAAAAACCCTGTACGAATAGAGTGAACCTTCCTCACCCGATTGATAAATTAAGCATAGACATGTTAAAATCTTAAAGCACTGTTAAGGTCAAAACACATCTATCTAAATATTCGGTGCAAAATTACATGCGTGAACATACCTCGATCGGAAAAGTATGAGCGCCGATTGCACAGCCCACATATGTCTGAGCGATTCGTGTGCAACGAACAAGAATTCAACTCTGCCATAACGGATTGTTTTTTTCGCAAGAGAACAACCAGTGAAAGCTGGCTGTTTTTTTTTTATGTGAATGGGACATGATAGCGCTGCTGGATGGCTCTCCCGCTTCAATCTCACAACAGAAAAGAGCACCAAAGAACTACGAGATGAACAGCAGAGGATGAGATTGGGGAAATATGTGTTTCTATACATTCATAAGCTTGTATTGCTGGTGTTCGACCAACAAGAGCTGTTCAATAAAGCCCTTAAAGGTTATAAAACCGCCAGCGGATGGCTGTTCCTTGATAAAAAGTTTTGTTTAACTTGATTTGTTCTTTCGACTCTTGTTCCCTGAAAAGAATGATTCATTTGTGTGAATGATTTTTTTCGTTCATATCGGGAAAAAAATCGTATCTAATTGCAAACCTTTACAACAAAGACAATAATAGAGCAAAATACACTAATAAACATACTCATTGATGTATTCTGATTATTTTCAGTATTATCTGCAGTCACCAAAGAAAACGATTCACTTCGTAAAAAGAGTCATTACTAAAGAGTCCAATTCACTCTTTACTTTTCTCGTCCTTACAGTTGAGCGCCAATCAATGTCAAGCAGCATCACTGCATCCAATTTCAACATCAGCTTGCGAAATGCACCCCGCAGAGAAGCTATCCAACGATTTGTGTGATTCTCAGTTTGTATAGATGTATAGCTGCCTTTAGCCTGGAAGACAGGCAATATAAAACATTTTCTGAAACAGGATCTTTATGGCATTTAACCATACAAACCGACGCTAAGAAAAAGAGGATCAAATGGGAATGACAGATGTGCGCCATGTCTCATCTCATTTGTGCTCCTCTCTTGTCCTCCTGCAGCTCAATAAAGCATTCCAGGAGGAGGAATCTCCTCTGGTTATCTACTGTATCAGCATGCACTGGTTTCGGGAATGGGAAGCTTTTGTTAAAGGCAAGGACATTGGTAAGTAATTTCTCAACTAATTGAGCCTGTACAAAATCAAGTACACACACATTGAAACCAGACAATTCTGCAGACCTTAATAAGTGAAAAATCTAGGTTAATTTATTGGAGTATATAGGATACTTTTACTGGAGAGAAATAACTCCCATGCTCACATGCTACTCTTGAAAATATGTTTCCATCTCATATATATATATATATATATATATATATATATATATATATATATATATATATATATATATATATATATATATATATATATATATATATAGGTTGGAATATTGGTTCAATCTGCTGTCGTGGCCTTGGGCAAGCCACTTCATTCGCCTTGTTCTGTATGGATGCTAGAGACTAGTGGGGTGTGTTTGGTGGTGTTTAGGAGGCTGTAGGCCTGGAAGAGGAGTTTATCAGGAATGTGCTGCAGGTTATCATATTATAAGATAGGGAGATGAGACTTAAGCTGGAAATTGAATGTGTGATTTTCAATGTGGTTTGTGGTTATGTCCCATAGGCAGGATGTGATTTTAGAAATAGAGTTATATGAAGGGATGCAGCGTATCACCAGAGAAGAGTGTAAAATTATGTGAATAAAATGACCCTTGAGGTGAGAAAGATGAAGAGGACTAACCAGAGCAGAGGACGACGTGGTGGAATTTGAAATGGGAAGAAAGTTTTCTAGGAGGAGCTGAGTGGGTGGCTAGGAGGTGCTCCAGATGACTGGATAACTACAGCTAATGTGATCAGGGAGACCGGTAGGAGGGCATATGTCATCAGGGAAGTGAAAAGTGGGGGGAGACACCAAGGTCTGTAGGAAATACAGAAGTAGAGGGAGATGCAGCATAAGATGAAATTTGATATGGCAAAGGCCAAACAAAAAGAATATGATGAATTTTATGTTATGTTGGATAATAAGGTAGGAGAAGTGGATTTTTACATGTGCAATGAGCAACATAAGCATTTCTGTCATCAGAAGAGAGTTCTTCAGGCTCACCACTAACTCTTTCAGAAATAAATGCTCATGTTTTCACACTTCTATGGGGAAATGTAATCCAGGTTTGGGGCGATAGGTAAGGCAAGGCAAGGAAAGGTCAGCAGAGATCACCCAGGTTCAAAAGACAATTGCTGCTTCGGGAAAGCAAAGTGAAGTTGTGAGTGTGTTGGTCCAGACTCGAGTTGACATCCAGGGTGCATTACCAAGGATTTTTTAGGTAGTTAGTTGTATTTTCTTTAAGTACAAGTCCTCTTTCAGTTTTTTCAGTCTTATATATACAAAACTCGAGGCTCAGAGGGTCGGTTCTGGTTTTAGTTTCTATGAATGATTTTTCTTAAGATTTCTGTGTGTTTCAGATCCACCTGGGCAAATAGATAACTCCAAGATTGCAGTGAATAAAAATGGACACCTCTCTTTAAAGCAAGGTAATGTTTGGCAGTTAAAGGTACCTTATTGTGCAATTTTTTTAATGGCTTGCATTTTAACTGATAAATCGATGCAACCAAGTTTCTGGGTTAGCATATGATATATACGGCTTCACAATTATCAGCAAAAAAGGAAGTGAGGGAGACGTGTGCATACCAAAGAAAAGGGGGGAGAGAGTGGCGATAGAGCCAGAATAGGTTCTATGTCTGCCTCCCTCCTGCTGCAATTCATCCTTTTTCTCCATATCTTCCTCGTTTCACTCTCCCATATATTGAAGCTTGATATCACCAGAAAGGCCAATCTTCAGCTGAAAACCATAGAAAAAGCAGGAAGGTTTGACCTCTCACCTCTGATTATCATAGCTTTATTGTGCACCGCTATCATTCTACTGCCTCTGAGAGAAAACAAAAGATTTAGAAGTGTTATATTGATTTTGAGTCAGTTTTATGAAGATTAAATGTCAAATGTCTCGCCAGGCATATCCATTATTTAGTTTTGTTTCTTTACATTATAAATACATTTAAATGTTTGATATCTTTTTATACAGTATTACAGCTCTGAGGTTTGTTGGGCCACAGCTATGTCAATAAGAGCCAGGAGCTTTTGAGCTCCTGCTCTTTATCATGTACACCTTGCTTGTGTTTGAAATAAAGGTTATCAGGAAGGGAAAACCTGCTGTTTTGCATAAAGATAAATAAACAATTTATTTCAGTTTCACTAAATCAATTATTCTCTTCTAATTAAGCACAAATACACAAGAATATATACTCTCCACTACCTAAATAATTATAAAAGAAATTTAACAATAAAACTCAAGTGGTATCATCCTCTTCCGGTAGAGCAGCGTCTGCGTAAAGCAGCGATAGAGCTATTTATAGCTCAACAACCCAGCGCTTGAGTTTGCCGCCAGCTTCCCTGAACAGGAATATAAACATTCTTACCCGATGAATGTCAAATATAAGTTATGATTTATGATAAAGCAAAAGAGAGTTGTGTACTGGATAAAAATTAACTGTCGGACATAAGTATACATTAAATAAAACCGGTTAGCCGCGTGAGCGTGTGCACCCACTATGAACGCGGATTCAGAGGGGGAAATGCATCTAATGGGTGTGTCTGCGTGTGACCAGCATCATTCAGCCCACAGAGACAGGTTTCCTCTCCACACATATCCCGGTGTAAAAGGTGCAGGTGGAGAACATCCCAGTGTAACAGGCGCAAGTGAAGAACATCTCTGTGTAGGACATGCCAGTAACACACATCCTGATCTAAGAGATGCAAGTGGAGAACACCCCGCTGCAACAAGTGCAAGTAACACACATCCCGGTGTAAGAGGCACAAGGGTAGAACATCCCTATGTAAGAGGTGCCAGTAATGCACACCCCAGTGTAACAGTGAAGAACATCTCTGTGTAGGAAGTGCCAGTAACACACATCCTGATCTAAGAGATGCAAGTGGAGAACACCCCGCTGCAACAGGCGCAAGTAACACACATCCCAGTGTAAGAGGCACAAGGGTAGAACATCCATAAGAGGTGCTAGTAATGCACACCCCAGTGTAACAGTGAAGAACATCTCTGTGTAGGAAGTGCCAGTAACACACATCCTGATCTAAGAGATCCAAGTGGAGAACACCCCGCTGCAACAGGCGCAAGTAACACACATCCCAGTGTAAGAGGCACAAGGGTAGAACATCCATAAGAGGTGCTAGTAATGCACACCCCAGTGTAACAGTGAAGAACATCTCTGTGTAGGAAGTGCCAGTAACACACATCCTGATCTAAGAGATGCAAGTGGAGAACACCCCGCTGCAACAGGCGCAAGTAACACACATCCCGGTGTAAGAGGCACAAGGGTAGAACATCCAGAAGAGGTGCTAGTAATGCACACCCCAGCGTAACAGTGAAGAACATCTCTGTGTAGGAAGTGCCAGTAACACACATCCTGATCTAAGAGATGCAAGTGGAGAACACCCCGCTGCAACAGGCGCAAGTAACACACATCCCGGTGTAAGAGGCACAAGGGTAGAACATCCATAAGAGGTGCTAGTAATGCACACCCCAGTGTAACAGTGAAGAACATCTCTGTGTAGGAAGTGCCAGTAACACACATCCTGATCTAAGAGATGCAAGTGGAGAACACCCCGCTGCAACAGGCGCAAGTAACACACATCCCAGTGTAAGAGGCACAAGGGTAGAACATCCATAAGAGGTGCTAGTAATGCACACCCCAGTGTAACAGTGAAGAACATCTCTGTGTAGGAAGTGCCAGTAACACACATCCTGATCTAAGAGATGCAAGTGGAGAACACCCCGCTGCAACAGGCGCAAGTAACACACATCCCGGTGTAAGAGGCACAAGGGTAGAACATCCCTATGTAAGAGATGCTAGTAATACACATCCCAATGTAACAGTGAAGAACATCTCTGTGCAGGACGCGCCAGTAACACACATTCCGATCTAAGAGATGCAAGTGGAGAACATCTCTGTTTGAGGTGCTAGTAACACACATCCCGGTGTAAGAGGTGCAAGAGGAGTACATACAAGTGTAAGAGGTGTGTCTGAAACACAGTGTGTCTGATGTTGGTGTAATAAGCACACGCGATGCATATTCTGATGTAATAGATGCAAGTGAGGCACATTTCGGTCTAAGAAGCATGCATCCCATCGTAAGATATGTCAGTGATCTACATTTTGGTTTAAGAGACACGAGTGAGGTGCGCTTTCTTGTAAGATACGAGAGTGAAGAACATCCCGGTGTAAGAGCAACAAAGGACACACATCCTGATGTAGAAATGCGAGTAATGCACATCCTGTTGCAAGAGGTGCGAATGTGGTGGATCCCGATATTGGTGGCGCTAGTGAATCATATCCCGGTGTAAGATGTGTGAGTGATGCACGTCTTATTATTAAGAATGTACTGTTTTAAATTTAAAGAAAGTATCAAGTTGGATGGCAAAATATCTGCTTTTTAATTCTCTCTTTCTCTCACTCTGTAAATTAGGCACATGTAAACATTTTAATATTTCTTTTCTATTTATATTGTATTAGCTCTGCTTTCAGGTGCTCTCAATGATAGATAATGAAAGTGAGGATATCTTTATATGAACTCCAATATTCAACTCGAATCGTTTCTTCAGATCAGCAGCACCGTTATATTAACAAAGCATTGCATAAACTATTGCTGTAATCATTGCCCCACAAAAGGGGAGAATGTGTGCAAGTAGTTTCACTTGTACACATCCTCAAAGTATATTTTTTTACCTTAATATAGACTTTCTTTTATACAACTTAAATAAATATAAATAATTAATCAAATGGTATTTCGAAAATTACTTGCTATTAATTTATCTTACATGATGTACATGGGTTTGTGCATATTAATATTTAGACGTAAAATGCAAATGGATGGGGAAAATGTTTTTGTAATGTGTTGTACTTATAAAAAGTTACATTAAATTATTTTAAAACAGAAGACATTATGACTAATTTTTTTTATAAAATAGAAAATAACTTATTGAGACCTCAGAACAGTTCAGTCTTTCATTAGAAACAGTTTAATATCTGGAGAATTTGTTGCTCTCTGTTTTTGGATCATGTGACCGGAAAGTAGCATGTAACCACACTGGATTTTTAAGCTTACTGTCAACATGTTCCAATGAACACGTATTTTTCCGTACATAAGGTGCACAGGATTAAAAGGCTGACAATACTTGACTGAAGATACAGGTTACCCTACATCTCAAAGTACAGTATGTATTACTCTGTGCATGTAGAATGGCTTTATACTAAGCGAGCATGACATTCAGCAAAAGCTGTTCTGTGAGGAACATCCCTAAAGTGATGGCTTCTGTTCTTATTTGGTTCACAGGTGCAGATTCTGGCCAGATTTCTGAGGAGACCTGGAACTTCCTCTACTCCATCCATGGAGGAGGACCAGTGGTAACAATACGTCCAAGCGGTAGCCATCCGGAGTCTTCGGAGATCTCTCAGTCTGAGGAGAAGATCGAAGTTGAAACTCACATCCTGTAGTTCTGCTTTACTCTGGCAAGCATTTCACATTAAAGGGCAATAAGCAGTGAGCAAAAGGGATGTATATATACACAATGTGAATTTTGAATTTCATGCTCGTTTACTTCCTGTTGAAGAATAGCAACTCTCTTACAGGTTGTTTTAAATATGCTTAAATATCTGCACACGATACACACACGCAAAGAAGAAGGAAGCTTGGAGGAGCTTTGGTTTAGTTGCAGGGAACATAAGTTATTTTTTAAGTGTACGATTGAATGAATTGCTTGTCGAGAATGCAGAGCTGGTTATGAAGGGACTCTAAATACTTCATAATCTCAGGAAAAATTTTGCTTTCTACTGTAGTTCTATTGCAGGCATGCTGATGCGGACTGATTTATATTGGTTTGTTCTAATTATTAAAGAACACATGGTTATTTAATACAAAGGTGCTAGATTGTTCTTTCATTCAGAAACTGTTTCTTTGTGCCCAGATGATTAGAAAAGCTAAAATGCACTATTCAAGGACTGTGATTGACCTTCTATATGTGTCCAAGCAGCTGAGCATGTAGAGTGGAATAATTAGAGCACATCAGTGTCTGTCTAGACAAAAATGCTTGGTTAAAAATAAAACTTAATCTGTCAGCTTCTGTTGCCGCCTAGTGTGTATGTTCAAGGAACTATTTCATGTTTAGAACCATGATATTTCTTTTCGATACCTGTTCTTCTACCTGAAAGCTGTATCCTAGCAGTTACAATTAAACTCTAAATGAATGCTGTCTTTGTCAGTTTTCCTTCTTCTGATAGATAGTAGACAAAAAAGTATAGGTTTCTTTGAAGGGTGGCTTGCAGAATATTCTGCATTATTTCATGTCTTATCCAACTTTGTCAATACCAATTATGAAGTGACAGTAGCTGTAATTTGTTGACTGGCCACGGCTAGAGAAACATGTTGATGGTTTGGTGCTAACTGATGGATTTTTGTGTATCTTTATCCTGGAATGGTGTAGCATCAAGGTATCACAGTTGTCTGTAAATTTATACAGCAATGTACATAGACTAACACCAGTATTTTACAATAACCTATGGCTGATTGGTCAGACTGCAGCCCAATGTGATTCAAATTAGGTTTATTTTTCTCTTGACCTGTATCGAGTATTTTCAAGACTGTTTGAACAGCTCAATTTACTTTTTTTAAGCCATTTTTGTCTCCAATTGTTGTGGTTCTTAAATATACACTTGTCCCTCAGAGTGTTTATGAAGGTGTAGCTAAGGATTGTGTAGGTGTAGCTAATTGTTTGTTCAGGAGAATCTATAATTCTAAAACATAATAAAGCGATACATTAATAATAAAGATGCTATTCAAGCGTTTTAATAATAGAGAAGACAATAGGTGCTATAGCTGCTTGATACCTAATAAATGGTTAAACCTCTTCACACTGACATTTAATTTCTGACTGTAATTCTGCAGTGGTAAATAATTCCCATATTAATCATCATACAATGGACAATCCCCAACAGTAGTGTTATAGCTTATTGCTGTTATAACTTATCACAATAAAATCTGAGTAAGTAATCGCATCAGTGATGCGTGGGTCAATGTATAAATGACCTGAACCCGACCAACGTTTTCACCGAACATGCCCACAACTCGGACGGCAAAAAAAAATAATGAAAATGTTGTACCTGGGTAAAACATGTCAGATGAGTTGGCGGTTCGTTCTGCTGTGGCGACTCTGAAAGGGACACTAAAAAAATTCTAGGATCCAAGCTTTTAAGGTAATCAGATGAACTAAAAACGGCCCAAAAATGCTTTTGTTTGAAATTAAAATCTGTCTCGTGAACACGTGCTCTGTCTTGCATAACTTTTGTCATTCAATAATATGCTGCCATGAGCTGAGCACAGGGGACAGCTGCCCCATGTCTTTGCGGCCTTTCTTCTCAGGAGAAACCTTGTGAGGCTTTTCCCTGTGCATTAGCTTCTTCTAGATAGACATGTTTTTAATGACCTTCTCTCAAGGGCCAAGCAGGTGGCAGAGAGTGCCATCATGATCCTGGCTGCACAGTGGAGGAGGTATCGTCGCCTCATAGAGGTTCATCCTGAAATGGTGTATATATATATATATATATATATATATATATATATATATATATGTGAAGGCGACGCGTGTCTTCCACAACTTCATGCAGACATCTGCAGAAGCATCAACATGAGCAGTGAGGTTTTTGTCATCTTTCTGTGTGAAATACTGCATATTACTGTTTCAATAAATAAATGGATGAATAAATATATGTACATTGTTCAATAAATACATTTGTTTACTCTATACCATTCTTTACTAAGAAACTACATTGTCAAAATGTATTTGACTATTGGTTACCTTGATACTACATAATTATACTATGGATAGTTGAGGTTATCTACTTTTAAAGGATAAATGTTTCAAACCAAACCAGTCTTGCGGCAGTCTTACCATAATCATAATGTCATTACCGACAGATCAGTTTATACTTACACTGAGTTTTAAATCACATGTCAATAGTATATAATATAAGCTTTATGTTCTGACAGGAAAACAGTAGACCATGAAACAAGTTTAAGTTATTTATTAACCAAGGAAAAATCATAATAAAATTTACATCTTGCTTTGAAGATGGCTTGGAACCATGACTGTCTTGTTCTGCTGTTGTTTTGGGGTCACTTTCTTGATCTCACAGTAAACAAAAACAAAAAACATTGTGTCCGATGAAAAGGCAAATAACGATTTAATGCAAACCAGAAAGAAGAATAAATGTTTGACATTTGAAATTATTTTGTACCCTAACCTTATCATATTTTGCATTTCCAGCTTATTTGTTACCTTAAATACTTTACAGCTATTAATTTCCTATGTTACTCATGTAAATATGTAAAAACGTGGTCACTGTTAATTTCCAAACCTGTGGATTCAGCAATTTAATCACCATGCAAATACTGTTCTCAGAGTGAAGTGAATGCTGGATTAGAACAATAACTGATGAGTTAAAAGAATCAATCTTTTTAAAATAAATTGAAAATTTATAGCGTCACGGTGGCGCAGTGGGTAGCACGGTTGTCTCACAGCAAGAAGGTCGCTGGTTCATGTCTAGGCTGGGTCGGTTGGCATATCTGTGTGGATTTTACATGTTCTCCCTGTGATCGCGTGGGTTTACCGGTGCCCCACAAGTCAAACGACATGCGAAAAAACAATTGTGCATAGAGTATGAATGTGAATGTGAATGAGAGTGTGTAAATTTTTCCCAGCAATGGGTTGCGGCTAGAAGGGCATCCGCCGCATAACATATGCTGGGATAGTTGGCGGTTCATTCCGCTGTGGTGACCCCGAAAGGGAAAAAGCCGACAAGATAATGGATGGATGAAAATTCAGCATAAACCATGTATTCTACCAGCTACTCACTTCGAGAAGTTCCATGTGATCAAATTAACCATGTCCACATCTCAGAGGACTTCTCAACGCCATAGCACTGGACAAGAAATCATATCAGCGCCATTTCTCCACAAACTGAGAAGAGCCAAAGCTCTGGTCTACATCATGTGCACCTACACTAGCATAATGGAGAGCATGACCAGCTGCATTAATGTGTAGTACGAAATTTGCAGTGAATTCTTGTTATGTATGTACAGCACATGTAGCACAATTGTAAATAACACGAAAACTACGTTATTAGAACAAGTATATAATGTTAGTTTGGCTTGGTCTACGGCTAGGTACACAGTTTGGGCCTCTCCTTTAACTTTGCCAATTGACTTCAAGAATTTAATAAAACGGTAGCCCCTTTGATTTAAAAAAAGTTGTTTAGGCCCTTTGATAAGAAATGCCGTTTCAATGAATAGTTCAATGAAAGCAACGTCCAATAAATTGAGTTGGATTAAAACAATGCTTGCCCTGCACGGCCTCACAGGGAGCGGTGTATCCACTTCCACAGCAGCAGCAGCAGCATCAGGATCAGATGCACGAGGGCAGCGCAGTGCAGAGGGACAGAAAAACATGGCGGCTGCCGAGTGTGCGGCGAACGATTTGCGGAAGTGAGGTACGTCTAAAGCTGCAGAATTTCTAAGCGTTTGTTTTGAATTAATTTACCCACTACACCGCCCCAGTTCCCCGTAAGTGACTTTTAAGTTTAAAGATTACTAGTTATTACAGAAACCAGTTATTACAGATCGTGAGGATTATATTAGCAAAGTTGTTGTGGTGGATGTGTGTATGCACGCTGCCCCGCGCCTCTCACGGTTACCCCGGTACCCGTTAGCCGCTTTCACGTTTAAGCCACTTGTTAGCAAAATTCTTTGATGATGTCTGTTGATTCCTTTATTTAGCACGTGTTGATAACATGCTTCCGAGTGGAAGACCGTTTTCAGTTTTTTTAGCGCTCAAAAAGGCTGCGGCAGATTAGTTAGCATTAGCATGCTAACCCCATTAGGGTAGCGTTAACGATATATATATATATGTACGTATTTTATGTGACATTATATCAAGTGGACTATTTGTGAAGTGAAGGCATCGAAATTGTTTTGAATAATGACAAAGTTGGACAGTATGTAATTATGTTTGGTTAGCACCAAATGCGTGTCTGGTGTATGTCTAATATACGTTAACGCTATATGCATGTGAGCTAACGTAAACATTCGTTTGGCTTGGTTTGTCGATATTCTAAAGGAAAAATAAATCTGTAACAACCTTCTCATTTTGAGAGACAGTGTGAGACCGTGTTTGGATTCAGTATCTGGATCGAGAGAACCCCAGCGCTTGATGTTTAAAGGCCAATCTTACTTATATAATATTGGGTTGTTTTCAGTATTTAACAACAGAGTTGCAATGAATTGAACCGACATGAGCCAGAACCGAAAACCAAACATGTTTTTTTTCACGGTTTCCTCATTTACTTTTCACAACTTTCCCTTTCTTCATACTGTCCTTTCATGTTCAGATACAGAATATAACATGAATTGCTTATATTATGCTTAATGAACTTATGGAAGGGTTTTGGACTAATACTGCTCTAATTCTAAAGCTTCTTCTTGCGTTGATTGGCCTAGAAAGACAAAAATAGTTTATTCTAGAGGAAAACATATTTACCGGTTGAAACAATGTTACAATTGTTTATGCCACTGTACACATTGTCTGTGCTGAAATACGTTTGTTAGGTTTACTTTTCCTTTAAAGCCATATTGAACTGACTTAATATTGAGATTTGCAACCTTCGGTAAATAATTTGCTAGAAAGCTTGAAAAAAGTAAATTATTCGGACTATGTTTTAAGCATGTAGGGCTGGGTGATATGTCCAAAACATATGACAATTTTATTTCAGGTCAGTCAATATCGATAATTATAATGGTGGTATCAAATCTATGATTGCTAATGAAAGCAAGTTTTTGCTCTGAAGGTTTTACTACTTTTTAATGTCAAGACTAGCTTTGACATTCCCAAATTAACCTGTTTAAGGTTGCATTGGAGTATAGTCAAAATAATAACAAAATAGCCTGCATCATCGGTGGCAGAATTTTAATGTTTGGAAGTTTTTTTTTTTATTTTATTTTTTTTTGTAAGTTGACTTGAGAAACATACTGATTTTGCTTTTAAACTTATTATAATGGCTTAAAAATCTTAAGAACCACTCTCATTTGAAGGAAGATATTGATTTATGAAGATATAAAGCTAATTATTATGAAAACAAGTAACAGCATGTTCTAAAATTATGAACTGAGTAAATGGGTAAGTTTAAAACCACGATAATCATGTTTTTTGTTTTACTTTAAAGTCAAGCGTCAATAATTTTTCATAGTGGTAGATTATATGAAGAAATTTTTACCAACTGTAATGTTACTGTTTACCCTTAAAGTTATTTAACGTTGAGTTCATCATGCATAGAAGCTTAAACAAATACGAAAATAGTGTACTGTGGCATTATAATAAAGTGCATTGTCTATCAATGTAAACAGACTTTATATGAACTCAGTCTTACCTTTTTGTCAGATGTCGAAACTTGTTGGAGATACTTCTGGCGCCAAACTGGGCCAGGCCAACTTACTTCCTGTGTGCGTAAAATTCTAAATGTTGAAAGAAGTCTGCTAATTGGCTGAACAACAAGCCCTTTCATCCAATCAGCACGCAAAACTCTTCCCATCTGTCTTCCCATCTTGAGTTTTAAAAGTCTTTGAATGTGTTTTTGACAATGAGAAAATATATATTGAAGCAACATTCACAATTGTGCCACAATCATGTTAGACTGTTTTTATTTAAGACAGATGTCTTGGTCTCATAGCTACACATAAATAATTTTATAATAAAGGATATTTTGAAATGTTATAATATTTTTTTTTTGTTCATAGACATGTTTAAAATATAGATCAGCCTCCCGGCCGTGGACCGGTGCTGGTCCATGGGTCATTTAGTACCGCGCTGCACAGAAAGAATTGAAAACATAGTACTTCCCTTTTATTTATTTTGGAATGTAAACAATCTTTTATTTGGAAAAAATTTAGCGATTCTTAGTTACATCCGTCTATGTCTCTCTTTATGCAGGTTAAGGCGCTCTTCTTGGTTGCCTGATGAGTTACCGCTGAAATGAGCTAGCAAAACGAGTAAAAAAACAAACGTCTTTGCGAAGGTGAAAAGGCTCAGCAATAGTCCTACTTAAAATCCAGATTTATCTCGACGGGAGATTCCCTCGCACCAGGCCCACTCTGCATAATATGTGGCAACCGGCTCTCAAATGAGTCAATGAAGCCCTCAAAACTCTTTTTAGAGGATGCTGTAGTAGAAAACAGTTAAAGTGAACTTCCATTTATTATTATGTTTAGAAAATACCACAGTTTACATGCAGGTCGTATTACATTAATTGTTGTATTTATCCACTACACCTCAAAACCGGTCCCTGATAACATTGTCAGATATTAAACCAGTCCGTGGCACAAAAAAGGTTGGGGACCACTGATATAGATAAAAAAAACTAAGTTGACCATAAATTGAACCCATCTCGTGCTTGGTGTCTTTTCAGACAGTAACAGAGGTGTTATAATTACAGGGTGGTTTTAATTCCTGAAATTATATTTAAATAAGAGAATCTTTATGACCTTATATTTACCCAAGGTTAATTCCAGAGCCATATTCACTTAACATTCACTCTTAAACTAAAGCCCTTTTTGGTTTGTTGCAAGAAACTTTATAATGAAATATCCATAGGTTAATTAAAACTAAATGAGCTAAATATTTATTTATTTTTTAGGGTCGGAAAGCCTTGTGGTTTTGGGGGACGAGGTCTGCCTTGTTTGATTCCAGACATGTTCTTAAGAGAAGATAAGCATAGTAATATTCAGTCTTTGCATAATGTGTGCATGCATGCTACTGACTGAAAAATTTGTGCCCATGACAGAAAAGTATCTTTGATTTCAAATTATTAAACAAAAAGCAAGATTTTTTTTAACTGATTACAGAGGAATGAGTGTGACATCATTATGCAGAACATGACCAATAGCTGCCTCAACACTGCCCCAAACAATGAACAAATATGCTTGAGATCCTTCATTGTAAGGTGAACCAACTAACAGTAACTAGTTTAGTGAGTGAGAGTTTGTAATTAGGGCTCGAGCACTAGCGGTGCGAGAACCCAATTGTAATTCGAAAAATTACAGCAAAGTCGCTATAGCGCCACCTAACATATTTAGCTGCTGGCTTGCTATCAGTTTGTTGTACATGTATGAAATTTGAAACACAATGTACGGTACAAAGACAACCAAAAATGTAATATACAGTGTTTCCAAAACGTGTAGGGAAGTCTGTTAATTTGCCACTTCCTATATTAATTTTAGCACTTGAGCTAACTTACATTTTAATGAACTGCTCCCACAGATTTTATCGGAACATCTCCAAACTCCATCAGAATCATCACAAGGCATATGGCATGTTAACATTTATATTGTGAAAATTGATAATGAGCATATTCATATTGCAACGCACTCAATAGGTCATAGCACCTATTGCATAGCAAGGTTTGTGAAAGGAGAATATTCAAGGGACTATTCTCATCAAAGATTTAAAATAAAGTGTAGACATATAAGCATATATATTACATGGTCTGCAGTGAACATGGACCACTTTAATGCAGACAAGGGCAGCTTTCTCTCCATAAAGTGTGCCCGTCCAAGGTCTGGAGGGTGCTCTTGCTCTCTGTCTCGCCATACACCGGTGCCACGAACCCAATTTCTCTCGGTCAGCGGAGGATCGTGCACAAAAGTTTTATATTGGCTGTTAAAATCCATAATGTATTTATCTTGATTAGTCTAATGTCAGCCTGGAGTTTTCAATAGATATAAATTCACCTTTTGTAATGCCTGAAGCATAGCCAAGAAGTTGCTTTATTTTTAAAGCAACAAAGAAACACTACTTGCTGCTGCTTCTACCACACGGTAGTTATACAAATGTCTTTTTTAAGCATTTAAAAAGGGAAAATACTTTGTTTTTAAGTGCCAAAAGCTCAACTTGTCGCTAGGAGCATTTCATGGGCCTGAGAACATTTGAGGTTGAGTTTTTTTGGGATATCACCCATCTTATATTGATTCTTTGAGTTATTCAAATAACTCAATTTACAAAATTCCTCTACAAAATCCTCTGCCTCAAAGATAACTTTCGTTTACCCTGTGGTCTGTCTGAATACTGAATTGTCCATTGGCTGGCAGGTTAAACCAGGTCAGTTTGTTTACTTTATGTATCCTTGCGTGATGCTTTTAAGAATCATTAGCCATTCTCGGTTCACTCAATGAGTGACGAATGAGCATGCAGCATCAGGGCTGGAACTGATCAATAGGAGAACAGTACATTTGGTAGCGTGTTGAATGCAGACACGTAATGCCCTGTGTTGTCTTCCGTCCGAATTTCAAATGTCGAATATTTATTTCTCACGCGCATTTAAAAAAAATGTTTCCGTATCATGATACAAAATATTCTTCGTCTGGCCTTTCATATCTTCAATTTTACACAATGTGAAGCATTCCTATCTCGAGGTATCACTGTACTTCAAATTAGTATTTTCATAAAATAAGTTTATTTTATACACTTAGCTAACTTAGTTAACTCTAGTACGCAGTTGTTTTTTGATTTTTTGATTTTTGATTGGCCTCTACTATCCATCTATTATTTTGAAGTTTTGGCTTGATTACATTACACCCCAAATACAACATGTAGCCATGAATAACCTTTGCTGTTGTCTTGGCTATAAACAAACAAACAAACATTACACCCAGTAAAAGAGCTTTCATTCATTTATTTTTGTAAGGTTAAATCTTGAGAATCAGCCAGGAAATATGGTACTTTGCATCTGCATATGTTACCGATGCCAGTTCTAAAGCATTTCTTTAAACTATTAAGAGCTAAACCTAACAAGCGCAAAAATACACCATTGCAAGCAAATTCTCTAGTAAATGTACATTTTAGTTTTAATGCTTCGTCTTCCTATAGATTTTTCTGGACCATACTTTGTCCTTATTCTAGTACCTTATGATGTGTCCTATACCCATAATTTAGGATTCACATCAAGCAGCATTTTTTGGGAATGTGTGCTATATTTTTACTATTTCCTAAGTGTCGCCCCTATGGAAGGAAATAAACCTTTACCAAACATACTCATCGACTCGATTCATTTTCCTAAATGTCATTGAAACTCTTCCACAAGATGGCAGTATTGCAAAAGAGAACGCGGTATGGGAAGCACACAAAAAGTGTTTTAAGTGCCAAAATAACTTTGAAACTGTTTTTCATTTCAAGAAATCAATAATGACCTTCTATTAGTTCTATTAAAACGGCTTGTGACTGACTAAATAGTCCTCATTTTTTGCTGACCCCATTTTCCACATATATGAGAACAATGTAAATATATTTCAAAATACTTGTAAAAATTAGCTCTGTAGAATATGTGGATTAAACATTGATTTAGGTGTTATAAAAAATAAAACGATGATCAACGCTGGATAACATATGAGCTATTTCTGACATAAAAAAATATTTCTAGGGCTTGGCGATATGGCCACAAAAATTATCTTTCCGCTAAAATCAGATTAATGATTTAAATAGATTCTGGATAAAGGTTAATAAAAGGTCCTAAATCCTAAAGCATTGATTCTATTTCTAGCGTTGAAACTATTTCAGTTAAATGTGTAAGTCTAGTGAGTTTTTTTTTATTGCAATAAAAAAAAATTATATAACAATATATGAATCAGTCAGCTCAGAAATTTACTTTTTCTTCATCAATGATTTCCTCTGCTCAGTTAACTTTTAAATCTTACTCTTCATGTCTAATAAAATCTAGTTTTTTTTGGTTTTAGTAAGATGAGCAAAATTCAGGTGTTCAGAGATCTCAGTGTTTGCTCTTTATTGGCTGTATATATATATATATATAAAAGACAACCCTTTGGAACATCAGATTTATAATGAAACAGCTAGTTTGGCATTAAAGAAAGAGGTCAAAGCATGGCCTTGTGGTGCTCTTTCTGCTCTTTCTCCATGCTGCGCTGTTTGTCTCTATGTGAGTTCTCATGGCGGTTTCGAGCCACTGCTTTATTTCTTCCTACTGGTAATGGTCTATAGTTGGCGTCATAAATATGTTACAGAAGAGCGTGAATTATGTACTGGCATATTATCTGTCTTGTTTCCTCACAACTATCTGTCTCTCGTGCTCTGTTTGCTGATGAAATGTGAGTGGGGAGGCTGAGCCCATTTGATTTCTAGACAAGGCAAGTTTATTTGTATAGCACATACACATACATTTCATACACAGGCTAATTCAAAGTGCTTTACATTGGAAACAAAGAATAAAAAAGAAAGTAGATTTCATCAAATCAAGCATTAAACAAGTCAAATGAAAGCATATTGATTTAAATACTGAAAATAAAGGCATAAATTAAGATAAATTAATAAATTAAGGATAAAATAGTTGTTCGGATGTTGTTGCTCAGTCGACAAAAGCGCAACTAAACAGTTGTGTCTTCACCCTGGATTTAAACGTGACTAAAGGGTTACCACTAGGGCTACAACTAACGATTATTTTGTCAATCGATTAGTTGGCCGATTATTTTGGCCGTAAACTTTTAAAAAGGCAAAGACCACAAACAGAGTTGAAGGATATTTCATTCTGACATTTTAAACTAAATGAAAAGCTAAATTTATTCTTGAACTATAAAACTTCTCACAATATAAATAAATCACTGAATAAATAAATAAAGAGCAAAATACTTGTTAAACAATTAATTATGAAAACAGATTTTGTAGTTAACAAGTGAACTTTGTTGTGGACAGTAAATAAACACTCTAGAAATAAAAAAAAACTAATAGTCTTTATTAAAATAATAATAAGGAAATAATAATTTTCATTGGTGTACAAAGGATCTGTTACTTTTATTCACTGAAAACGACAACAATTGCTAAATGTAATATTCTACTGTTATTCACACCTTTTAATTTAAGCTAATTTAAAGTAGCATCATTGAACTAATCACTATTTCTCATAAGGGGATTACGCTAGCGTGTTGCAAAAGAACTAGTGAAGTGAGTAGGCTACTTGCAAAACTACTGCTACAATCTGTGCATCTAAATTGTCTGATTCTTTTCTCTTTCTGTCCCTCAGGTGCCCAGTTACTGCTGCTGAAGAGAGAGCGCCATGATGAGGCAGTAGGCACCCACAATAGTATGGCCGCATCTCGCTCTTCGCGTGTCACAAGATCTTCGGTAGGAATAAATGGACTGGATGAGAACTTTTGTGTTCGAACCCTCAGGAACCGTAGCATTGCCCAGCCAGAAGAGATCTCGCTGCCTCCTGTTCCTAGAGCTCGCTCACCTAAAAAAAAGCAGGACTGTTTGCAGCATGAACAGCCAGGAGCACCTCCAGCAAAGCTAGCTGAGGGTGAAACTTTGCCTGTGTGTGGAAAACGTGGCTTACCAAGTTCAGAAAAAAGTGAGGCTGATAAAGACTGTCACCATCAGAGGGCGGGGGCTGGGAATGAGTGCTCTCCCACCCATAAGAGGGCCAAACCTTGTCCTCACTCAGGTGAATCACATGGGGTAAATGAGGAACCCAACTACTCTAATACAACCTCTCTGAAGGAGAATGAGGCCACAAAACAGGACATTCCCTCATCCCTTTTACTTGGCCTTGGGCATGAAGCGCAAACCACAGCAAATCAGATCATTCTGCAACCGCAGACTAGCAATGGCCTCGTTGAGCTCCCTAAGAAGGACTCACAGAGTCCAGCCTCCCCCAGTGAGTGCCATCCCTCCATCTTAAATGGCAGTCAGGCTGCACCTTCCAGCTCAGACTCATTTGTGCCTTGTAGATCTCCTCATCCCAACTACACCAATGAGGCCTCCTGGCTTCAGGTTGACCGTGAGAGAAACTGCCTACTTGAAGAAGTTGCTGAGGCTGTTGTGTACCAAGAACCAGAGATGGAGGTAGAGGTGGATGTTGTGGGAGAGGTGGGTCAAGCTCAGGGTGAGGTTCCCAATGGTGGCTTTGAGACTGTAAAGCCTGATGATGACAACTGCTCAAATATCTCAGGTGAAACTGATGCGACAGCTGCTCCTCAGCTGCTTGCGGAACCCCTCACCTTCACAGAGCCCCAAGAACACAGGTACACCCTAAGGACTTCACCGCGCCGGGCATTTTGTGCTAGCAGCCTCAAAGGCAGCTTCTTACACTCAGACAATGGTTCAGTGAAAGTGGACCCCTCTCTGGTTCCTTTTTTCTTTGAGGACTCCAGCTATGAAGACCCCCCCCATGACGCTCTGGGACTTTATAAAAAAGCTGAAGTTGAATTTTTAGAGGATGCAGCTGTCTGTGGAGAGGTCAAAGTTTCAGATAGATACACCAAAGAGCTGAAGAATGCTCAAACTGAGGAATTCGAAGAGGAAGAGGAAGATCCAGACGTCTACTATTTTGAATCTGATCACTTGGCTCTCAAACACAACAAAGAGTATGTTCATCTTTACGCTTTTAGTCCTCACTGTTTTCAGAGTTTTTGAATGCTTTTTAAGGTTTGACTGCCTTGCGACAAGGTATCCAAAGTTTGTGTGTGTATAGGTTTGGTTATAGTCTGAGAAAGAGTTAGTGTATTATGCATTAATTCAGTTAGGGCTGCAACAACTAATAGATAAAATCAATAATAATCGATAATGAAATTTGTTGTCAACGAATGCCGTTATCGATTAGATGGCCTGATCACGTGACGTCATGGCGTGATACCAAGATGCACAGATCAAACATAGATACACAGCTGCTGGTGCAATAAAAATTCATCATTTTCAGGAAAAAGCGTGTGCCCAAAATCTTCCAAAGTGTGGAATCATTTCTCATGATACGCTCTTTAGAAGACAGAGAGCTGCATGCTATACCGGCCAAGCTTTCATGGCATTGAAGCACTACATGAAACACGAACCCCTTAATGAAAGCTCGTTGGTATTTCGGATGCTGAAAAATCAGTAGGTTAAGTAAAAACTATCGATTCATATTGTAATGTTTGTATTGTATAAGTGAGTTTGATTAAATGGCTTTGTTTTGTATTTGATCTCTGCAGGAATTTAGTGTGACTGATGTACGTCATTTATGTTAAAACTAGCGTGATTCCCAGCAGTGAACAAGAAAACTGTATTTTTTACTTCAGTAAAGTTATTCACTGGTCCACAGCACTCTTTGTGATTTGTGTAACAGTCAACGAGCTTCAAAGCTTTTTAAGCAGAAATAATCCTTCTTTAGAGATCGCAGAAATGTGTTTTTTGGGTTGGCTCTTTGCAGGCGCTTTCTTGGCAGTCACCTATAGGGACAAATCTGTGCCTTAAATGAAGCGTGTATTTTTGATAATCACGCGTGTGCGATATTAAGATTTACATGTGCAGAAACAGATCCGCGCATGCTAAAAAACCAAACCGGGAGCTTTTTCTCAACCCCCCTCACAGCTCCTCAGCTGCTCGTACGTTGACATCAATACATTTTTTGTGATCTCTAAAAACAGATTTGTAGCTCATTGACTATGTTACACAGTTAACAAAGAGCTGTCACACCAATTTTTGGAAATTTCTGCAGAGAGCATGTGTAAAACAAAGTCACGGCCATTGACTTTACTATTACCGGAAGAACCTGTGCTGTTCGAGACAGAACTCAGAAGTAGTTGCGCAAGTAGCTCATTCACTTCAGTAGTTCACTTACAACTCACAAGCATTACTCTGTGCAATCTCCTCATGAGAAATGGTGAGTAGTTAAATGATGCTACTTTAAATTATCTTAAATTAAATGTCACGAATAACAGTAGAATTTTGGTTTTCAGTGAATGCAAAAAAACAGTTCATTTATACACCAATGAAAAATAATGTTTCCTTTAATTTTAATAAAGACTTTTAGCTTTTTTCACTTCTAGAGTTTTTATTTATAGTCCACAACAAAGTTAACTTGTAAATTGCCAAATCTCTTTTCAAAATTAATTGTTTAACAAGTGTTTTGCTATTTATTTATATTGTCAGAAGTTTTACAGTTCAAGAACAAAACTTTTTTTTAATTGTTTTTCATTTAAGGTTTTCTACACATAAATAGTACCCTGATTTATGGTTTTATATAGTTATAAGTAAAACATCAAATAAAAAATGCATTTAGTTTTATCCGATTAATCGGCCAACTAATGAAAACCATTAGTTTAGAAAATCACATGAAATCCGGTTATATTTTAAAGTGGAAAACAAAATATACAGCATAAAATAATAACAATAAAAACTAACAAAAATCCATTTCTCTCTATTGTCTTAAAGTAATATGTTAGTAGCAGGGACCGATACCAGTGTCGGGTATCTACCTAGTTCCGCGTTTGAGTACTTGTACTCATACTCGTAATAGTGTTCAGATACCAGTGTACCTGATACCACTTTATGACAATGGGATGTAGGTTAAACAGTCGCGCTTAACACATACAAAAATGCCTGTGTTCTGGGAATATTTTAATATCAATGCTGGAGACAAAAGCATAGCTGATGGGAAATTGTGCCCTGCAAAGTTGTGGAGAAGGAGCCAAGTAATTTTACTACCAGCAATCTGATCAAATACACTAACATGATGGTTGTGATATCTTGTGAATAATATTGGATATATTTGTCTCGCCAGTGTACTGGACCAGATGTGTGAGATCACATCACTGCCCTGCCACTGATTTTTATTCAGATTCACCGCTGTAGTGTATTGGTTAGGTCGTACTCAGCGATCAGAATAAATTTTGTGACTTGCCAAGGCATGTGTCTGAGGCCATGTTTCAAACATAAAGAATCCCTAAACGTTCTGTTCATGCTGTTGTTTATGGCCATGCAAAAAAACACAATAAAATGTTCAAATGGCAATGTACTGCACAACTTTGTTTACTCACACTCTTCAACTCACGGTTAGTAAATGCTGTAGCTGTTGGTTGAAAAACCTCCAAAACAAACTAACAGTTTCTAATGCAGAAATGTTGTTTTTAATAGACAAAGAAATGGCCCTTATATTTACTGAATAGACTCATTGAAATGTTTCACCTACATTTTAGATTAATTGGTTTTGCTTTTTAAGTTAATCATTTGGCTCGGTTGTTTCTAAAATGAGAAAAAAATGTGTATGTTTTAAGTATTAAAAGAGGGATAAAATAAATGTAATACAAATGAAGGTGTGATAAAGCCTCAAAATTATCGGTGTTATTATGTACTTGTTCTGGGACTTGGCATCGCAAGTACTCAGATGAAAGAACTTGAACTTGTACTGATTTCGAAAAAATATGGTATAGGTTCATAAATAACTTACAGTATTTGAAATGGGAAAAATATTTAAACCCATGGATTATTACAGAAGGTATAATGTAATCTTCCAAATGGTAAATTATGTTCTGGAATAATTTTATATAGTTTTTTGGAAGTGGAATATGATGTTGGTTACTGATTTATAAATATTCGAGAGATAATGATTATTTTTAGTTTACACATTTTTTTGATGCTCAAAATATACAGATAAAATGAGTTTGCGTAAAAATAAATTGCATTTCTAATTTAATTAAGTGAATTGCAATATCTGGTTACCTCAAAAGAAGCTTTTCCACGGTTGATAAATAAGTAGCTCATCCACAACTCTCTCAGTACAAAACTTGGAACTTATAACTGGTTTAACAATAGCAGAACACAGTCTGAAATGCCTCTCGATCAAAGCTAAGATAATTGAGTTTTTACTTACATTTTGCTGAAGTTTTAGCGTATGCTACTAGTCCTGGAACTCAGTGCTTCATTGAGCAGACCACAACACTTTCAGTGGTTATGTAAGCTTACATGTGGGGACTGAGTCCTGTATGGCGATCTGTTCATTGATGGACCTTAAGTAACTAGCACCTACCTCAGTCAGCGAGTCTCTCTGTGCTCTCAAGAGGGTTTTTCACTGGGGACCTTTTCTCTGCATGTGTAGGTGTTTTACTCCGGATCTTTATTTTTCACCAAAATCAGTAACCGGCTTTTATAAAAAGTTCGAAATTACTGGTCAGCTTAATAAACATTTTCCTCATAGTAAATTTAACTTTACCTAAGGTAGCAGTATATGGTATTATCTTATAGGAGTTCCTGTTTACCCACCTAACCCACACTAGGACTTTGTGAAGCTGCTTTGAAGCAACTGCTAATAAAGCGCTGAAAAAAACATTGATTGATTGTACAGTTGAAGTAACATTATGGCCTCTTTATGGGTATTATGAATATCTTTACCTGAAAATGCTGTAGCCAGCTGAATGGTTTTTTTTTAAGAATGTTTTTTTAAGACTTTGGTGTTAATAGGAGATTAGTCTTGTGTAGCATTAACTTGAGGGGACGGTCTGGTGTTTATGGCAGCTTTTGTTGGCATGAACCCATTGATCAACATTAGGGTTAGGATTTCGTTTTGCATAGCTTTATGTTCAGCTGCATTAAAATGTCATATAACAACAACAAACTAACATGCAACAGTTGGTTTTGAGGAGTTATATGAGCTTTTTAACTGATGCATTTTCTCGGAGCACCATATGGTTAATGAGGACTGAGTGTGGGTTTGCGCTCCGGTTTTCTGTGCTAAAGCAGATCTTCTGAGATGTACAGGACTACACAAGCACACAGCATATCTAAAAACATGGTTAATCATAACATATGGGTCAAACCACAACAATCCATGTGTTACTGCTACAGATGCACTCACCTCGTACAAATGCAAAAAGCACCAGTTTTGGAAAAACTACCATTTGAGGCTCAGATAAATGAGGAAGTTTTGAGAGAGTATGGAAGTCTGTTGGTGTTTATGGTTAGTGGCAATGCCCTGGTGAAAACTAGAGCCAAGAAATTTGGCTCTGTATGTCAGGAACATTCACTCTTATCTGTTAGTAGACTTGTTTTCAGATTAGCATATATGTAAACAGTTTTAAATAGCTTCACACCGACTAAAGCTTTGACTGTTATTTACATGTGTTTATAAACCTGGAATAAAATACAATAAAATTGTAAATCTTTCCCATGGAACCCTCAAAACCTGTCTCACCCGACGAGCAGTGAGAGCTAGGTGCAGTCATTGTCTACACATTAGTGACAAACAGGAAACAAAAGGACTTGGTATGGAAATCATTACTTACTCTTAATCAACTAAGTTTTTTTCTGCCTTACAGTTATCAGAGGTTGCTCCAGACCATTAGTGTCCTAGAAGCACAACGAACCCAAGCCATCCTTGACCCTGGAGACCCTGGCACGGAAGCAGAAAGAAGCTTTGTCAAATCCCATCTCTTTTGTTGACCAGCTACATAAACAGGTTCAAACTTTTCTTCCACCCTTTGAGCACCCCCCGTATTTTCTCCAGTGCATCATTTGTTTGATTTTTCTATTTTCGTTGTAGTTGGACATAGGGTTGCCTCGTCCTCAGAGAGTAGTTCAGCTCCCGGATGTTGCATGGGACCATTACACTTCAAGCAGTGGAGACTTTGAAAGGGAGTTCTGTGACAAAAAGCCCCAAACACGACACTTGCAGTTGATATTCGACAAGGGTAAGTGCTGATTTTGAGTTTTCTCCTCTGTTTTAATTTGAGAGATGTTGTCAAAAAGGTTCACATATTTGCTCAATACATGTTTTGGTTAGCCTTTAAAATTGCAAACAAAAGGCATGAAAAAGGCATCTACTGAATGCTCTGAATCTCTCTGTAGTAGGTTTACCTGCCCCACCAAAAAGTCCTGTGAATGCCAAGAAGGAGAGCGATTCTGCATCCGTCTTCTCATCCTCCCTGCCATCTAGTGATTTTCCAGAACACAGCATTTCCACAAGTAGAGCGCAGGTAAACACTGCTAATAACAGGCTCATTTTGTCATAACGTTTGGCCTTAGTTGTATGCTGAAAATACCATAAATAATAGATTTCATTATTCACAAACAACCCGAGACTGGACCCACCTAGAAAAAAAGACCTATCAAGTGCTGGAATTTCTGTATTATACTATGCTAATTCATTTTAATGCTTTGAACTCTGTGGTTAATAAAGTGAAGTGGCTAATTTAGGATTTGGCTAACATGCATTTTACAGTGTTCTCTTAACAAGAGTGTGAGCATGAGAAATAATGTAAGACGCAACATGCATAAGAAAACTCTTATAAACTGTTTTTTCATTTAAAGAGGATATCAATGAATGAAATCAAGCGACAAGGACATAGAGCAATAATGTTAGCTGTTAGCTTGAATAACCACCAGCTATAATTAAACATAGGTTATCCTCAGCCTGTCCAGGTATCCAGTGGAATGTCCAGAGCACACTGCTGTGGCTGTAACTTCAAATTTATTTTCTGTTCCTCTTAAAACCGCTGTAAAGGTCTCAACACACCTACGCATTTACTGCAAGCAAGGGCTGCACTGCAGTGGATTTTTAATCTTAAGTAATTGAGTGGTAATGTGAGGTTACACACCAGCAGAAAAAACAATGCGTCAGTTTCCAAGAAACGCTGCGAGTCTGTTTTTTTTGAGGGCACTCTGTACACATGCGGTGGCCATTTAGCGTTGTGGATATAATGGTGCAGTGCTCTACTGAACTCCTCTGTTATGTTGATCAGATAATCAGAGGCAGACTGTGTGATCAGAACAAACCTGAGACCTTCAACCAACTCTGGACCATTGATGAGCAGGTATGAACAATCAAGTCACGTAGAAACCACTGAGACATGCATATCTTGACATTAATCAGTGGCTAATCAAGGTGCTTGTCTCATTACTTTTTCAGAAGAAGCTAGAGCAGCTGCTTTTCAAGTTTCCACCAGAAGAGATAGAGTCAAAAACGCTGGCAGAAGATTGCAGATGAGCTTGGTAACAGAACCGCTAAACAGGTGCATCTCAGGGGGCAGAGCCTCCCTAAACATTCTCCATTGCCACATTCCTAGTACCTATTTAAAGAAAACCACCAGTTACAGCTCTGAATGGTTTATGAACACCGTTTAAACAAAATTGTCATCTAAAGAAAACTGTTTTTCCTGCCTCTTTCTGAGGTGAAACCATTCTTTATGATTTAAACTCTTAATGGCTTTCTCAGTTAGTCTGGATTGCTTGGTAAGAATTGGCCTTCAAAGCTTCAAATGAACACCATTAAATTATCCAAGTTGATCACACAAATTGAAAGTCATGCCTAAAAGAATTTTAAGATTAGCTAACCCCCTGGGCTTGGGATTTTACTTGTAATATGGGCTATTGTAAACACATGAAATTAAACAATTAAGGCTCTTGAGTCAGAAATTAGAGGAACAGGAATAAAAGGTTATAAAACAACCAACCTTGGTCTAAAACACACATTATTGACCGGTTCATCTGTTGCGATAATCATGTGTGGTCTGTGTTTAAAATTAATATTCAAATATTCGATCAAGAGTGCATTTACAAGGCCAATTTAATAGTTCATATGCAAAAACTCATCCGTTAACTCGAAATTCTCATTAATCCCTCTGATAAAAATTTAAAGTTGAGCGGTGGCCTATATGTCATGGCTTTCGTCCAGTGCCAAATAATATAATGTAAACAAAATTACTTCAATATGGCGAGTCACTGACCTGCGTGATAAGCTTTTTTTTTTTCAAAGTTGTTTTTCAACGCCACTGCAAAATGGAAACTTCTTTATCCACTGGACTTTCATTAACGAAACAGAAAACAGTTTTGAAACCACTAAATACAGAATGTGTGAAACTTTTTGTTTTGTGAAACATTAATAATTGGTTTTATTTTTTAAAATTTGTAAAATTTGTATACACATATATATGTTTGTTAATTCTTTACAAATCTATACATCAATAAGACATTGGAGAGACATCCTGCAGAGGAAGAAAAAAGAAAAAATGCTCAGTAACAGTGCGGACATGCAGGATATTACAGCTTCGATGGCAATAAGTGACCTGCCTTTCGTACATGTCCTGTATTAAATAATTACAGGAAGTCTCACACATTTGGCCATTTTCGCACACCACTTACAATATTTTCGCACATAAATGCTACATTATAACTAAGCCCACTAAGGAGTAGCGCAATATTTTAATGATACAGACTAACAAAATAAACTAAAACAACAGTTCAGCATGAGGACAATTCTGTGCATGCATTTTTTGCAGTGTAACTGCAGCGATTGGCATAAAAATGTTTGTTTGACTACATGGTAGCCAATCAAACAAGCTTCTTGTGCGTGAACATCCACTGACGTCTGCAGTGAGATCTGCTACAATAATCCATATACACAAACAAAAAAACAATTGTAAGCAGATGTTACACACAGGATTGTTTATTTACGTTCACATGTTTTCTTTGTTCTACTATAGATGCATTTATGGAGCCAGAACAATCTCAAAAAGATTGTACTCGTACATTTCAGTTCGTAAATAAATAGCACAATTCAAATGTACAAAATCCAATTTGTTTATTCAAAACAATGTTCGTATATTTCCAAGTGAAAGCATACATATTCCCCTCAATTCGTACATGTGTGCATTTTACCTGAATTAATTTGTAAACATGTTCACAGATTTGATTTTATTAAGTTTGTCAGCTGCTTCTCATGAAAGATTTACGAACCGTGTTGGATATATTTACTCATTGCCGATTGTGGATTTGCAGCCTCAATTATGAGTACGCTCTGCTCTGAATTTGTGCTCGCTCCTTTTGAGACTCTTCTTGCATGTTTTGGGTTCGTATCTGTAACTTCAGAGCTGCTCGTGTTTTCCAGCAGTCAGAGCGTTGAATGACCAAAAATGTATATCATGGTATTTTCAAAACTTATAACGGTATTTCACTGTATTTTTCTTTATGTATGACCAAGTGGTAACTCTATTTCCTGACAATTTAGAGAATAATAACTGCAGTACAATGGTTTAGAACAGGGGTGGGCAAACTTTTTGGCTCGGGGGCCACATTGACTTTAAAGTTTGACAGACCGGCTGGGTCAGCACAAGATACCATGCATATAAAAACTGCATTTGTTAACAGTACATATCAAACATAAACTGAAAAAAGTATTAAGCATTAAACAATGTGATACAATGAGAACAGTGTTGTTGATCACCCATTTTAGTCAGTTCATCGAAGTCTGGTTGTAATTCTGTTGGGGCAATTGTTAGAACAGATCTGAGGTGTTCATCACTCATCTGGGATCTGTGGGGTGCTTTTTTGGTTTTCATCATACTAAAAGCCAGTTCACACACATATGTAGAGACAAACAACCTCTGCCATCTTCAGAATGTTTGGAAATTTGGCAGCACTTAATGAAGCATAAAACTAATCCAGTTTCAGGGAGTTCAACTTATCCTTTAACACCATGTCACATTGGAGATCAATCAGTTCCAACTGCAACTCCTGGGGTCACCGTTTCCGGGTCTTTTAAGATGGTAATTTTTCCAAAAATCAGAAACAGACAGAATTCCTCCTGCAGGTCATCCAGTGATTTCCTATATTTTTCACGTGTTGCGGGGCCTCTTTTAACATAGCCAGTGTGGGGAAATACGCAAATGAATTGTCTGACATTAGCTTTGAAGGATCTGATATTAGCTGGTTTTTCTCTTGTAGCTTCACATTCAGTTCATTCATGTCTGTCAGTATGTCCATAGTAGAGGCTAAATCACATAGACAGTCTGTGTCGTTCAGCTCAGGAAAATTGTCAGTATTCTCCAAAAAGAAAATCATTTATTGTTTGAGCTCCCGCACACGTTGACATACTTTTCCCAAACTTAACCAGAGGACATTAGAATGGACTTACTAAGGACACAGTGATTCCTGGTAAATTATGCCGTGTAGGAAAATTACTTCCTCCTCTTTCACACAGTCCTGAATTCTCTTGAGCATCGCAAGGATTTTTCTTTCAGATTTGGTGAGCATTGGTGAGCATACTCCAAGGTAACGTGTGCCTTTGTGTGACCGCTGACACGCTGTTAAACAAATCCTCTCCTCGTGTTTTTCCTTTCAGGGATTCCATATGCAAAAACTCATCCGTTAACTCGAAATTCTCATTAATCCCTCTGATAAAAATTTAAAGTTGAGCGGTGGCCTATATGTCATGGCTTTCGTCCAGTGCCAAATAATATAATGTAAACGAAATTACTTCAATATGGCGAGTCACTGACCTACGTGATAAGCAATTTTTTTTTTTCAAATTTGTTTTTCAACGCAACTGGAAAATGGAAACTTCTTTATCCACTGGACTTTAATTAACGAAACAGAAAACAGTTTTGAAACCACTAAATACAGAATGTGTGAAACTTTTTGTTTTGTGAAACATTAATAATATTGCTACAAGTCCAGCTAGTAGTATTCAAGTATTCGAAATATAAAAGAACTTTAAATTTAAATCTTCTTTCCCGTCAGTATTAAGCGGGTGGTATTAACCTAAAAATTTTCTTGTCAGGAGCAATCCGCTTTGCAATCGTGACACCTGGGTTGCGTTATGAAATGCCAGCATTAACCCGTTGACATGGAAAAGCATGATCTTTGTGTCATATTCCAGGACTTGTTTGTGTCGAAGGTGATGAAGGAAATTGCTTATGTTGCCTTCTGTGGCTAGCGTTACATTACAAATGTTGATTGATCAGCGTCAGATTTTTTTTTAAACCAAAGTATTGTCCAAACAATCGACAAAGCTCTTCTGTGTCTGACATTTCCTGAAATAATATGCCGATGTTTCTATATCACATCCGCTTGCACTTTAGTATCACCGCTAAATAATCCCCCCCCGAAACATTGTCCTCGCACCACGTTCCGACCTGCTTCGTATGTGCACACAACAGTATTCGGGATGACTTTATACTGCCCAGCCCTCTAGTCTTATACTTAAAATATAACTTTAGTCAAACATTGAAGTTATACATTATTAGTTAAAGTATATTTTATGAAATAATCAGGTCTTCCTCACCTCTGACCCTCTTTTCAAAAAATCTTCCTCACCCTAGCGACTCACCTTGAGGCGGGCACTCGCTGTACACTCTGTACTAGAAATGACTTGTAATGAATGATATGACAAAAAATTTATACCACAGTGTTTTTTTTTATGTATAACAGTATCACAGCATTTTTTTCATGCTTGACTATTTATGATTAATACAGTTTTCAGTTTGCTTTTTTGTTGTATGCAGTTCTGCCTTTCATTCGTGTCGTTGAGTCTGAGTCGTGATTTTGTATTTGCAGTGCAAACATTAACCTGCAGTGGAAAAGCATGTAGATTTTCGTTTCATATTCCAGGACATGTTTTTGGCAAAGGTGATGAAGCTGCCTGCATGTGTTGTCTCATGCAGTTACTTTAGCCATTACCAATCACAAATAATGGTTGTTTGGTCAGGGTCAGTTTATTTTAAGTTGAAGCATTTTCACAAAACAGACATGGCTCCTGTTTTCGGAAGAAGCTCTTCTGTGTTCATGAAAATATTATATTGACTCTGTTTCCATCTAAAGATCATTAGAAAGCAGCACATCCATCTGGTGCTACTACAAAATAATGCGAAACGTTCCCCCCTCCACGTTCGGTGTTGTTGATGGTGTGTATGCGTGCAAACCAGTATATGAAAAATGTATATAATAAAAAAAAACACCAGGATTCGGTATGAAACAGTAGAGTGCCCAGCCCTAGTCTGTACACATCAATGTGAATTGAGAATTGCGCAGACTTTTGGATGGTTTCACTGCAGGGTGCATTTGACAAGCTAATGTTTAAAGTTGATGCAGTGACACTCCTAAGCTGCATTTGTAACGATTTGTCATTTGTGAAAAGAACGAATATGACTCCTTAGTAATAATTCTGGGGAATTAATCATTTTCTTTGGTGTTTGCAGACTACACTGTTAATAATCAGTAGACACATGTGAGCAAGTTTATTTACTCGGATGCTTGTATTTTGCTGTATTTTCAGGTCATAACAGTTTACAAGTAGATCAGGTTTTTCCCCATATGAATGATATAAATGATTCGTTCAAATGAATCATTCTTTTAAATGAGCAAGAGTAAAAAAAAACGAAGCTCCAAAATAAAATAAACTTCCCATCAGTGCGCAACAGCCATATGCCCGGCTGTTTTATAATTTGAGGGTTTTGTGGAACAATTATTGATGATTGAACAGCAACAATACAACCTTTTATTATTCTAAGCTTGTATTCTCGTCTTTCGCGATGTCTTTCTTAGCTGTTCATCTCATTGTTTTTCAATGAGGTTTCCTGTTATGAGATCCAGCAGCTCTTTCATGTCCCATTCACGTCCCATTCACGTCATCAAAATAGCCAGCTATCATTGGTCCTTCTCCTTGCGAAAATCCCATTCGATTTGGCAGAGCCCCTCTTTTTTGCTCACCCCAATTGTTCAGACAGATTTATGAGCTCTCGTTGGTGCTCATGGTTTTTGATCGAGGTGAGTTCTTGCATGAAACTTTGCACCGAATGTTCAGATAGATGTGTGGAGGCCTTTGATATCTCACACATTATCTCACAGTGAATGAAATGCCACTGTGATAGTCGTGAATGAAAGATAACAATTGAAGGAAAATGTGCTTTCTAGAACATTTCTTTCTAGAAATTACATTATGTAATACCATGAATGTT
This sequence comes from Danionella dracula, assembly GCA_900490495.1. Taxonomy (NCBI): domain Eukaryota; kingdom Metazoa; phylum Chordata; class Actinopteri; order Cypriniformes; family Danionidae; genus Danionella; species Danionella dracula. The sequence goes on from UELW01000021.1 coordinate 2,978,733, forward strand.
TGTTACAGATCACTGGGAAAAAAGCAAAAGAAAATAAAAGCTTTCCCAATTGAATTTCCTTGTCTGATCTCATCTTCAGTGTCTGATCTGAACCACATTAAAGCTTGAGATAATCCTGCATCTCAATTATCTTCTGCCGCTTTTTCTTTGTTTTGTATCTTCACTCTGCCACCTTTTAAGTCAATCGAACATCTTGCTGATACTCATGAACAGTGAACCTGAAGTAGATTTTATAAACCTGGAAGTTAACATCAATTCCAGGGAATACTATTTGTTCCAATGCCCTGAAGCTGCCTGTGGTGCACCTGAATATATGTATGATTTAACTCTCTTCAGTTAAAAGGAAAGTAGTTTACATATGTATGACCTTGACAAAACAGTTTTTAGAATTGTTTAGTTCACTGTAAGGATGGGTAGCAAACCATTTTATACAAATACCAGTATTTTTGTTTTTAAAGATATACATTTTTCAAATATTGCAATACTTGTGTCTGCATACAAAGCCAAGACACTTAGCGGAACTTTGGGGATTTATTTAGCGTTGGTGCTATACCAACATATGCAACTTTGTTGGAGAGGGGTGGCGACCAGGGGGCAACCACCTCCTTTCCCACATGAAGCTTGGTAGGAAGTGACTGAATTGCAGGATCCTGAGCAGCTGCTTGAGGCTGACTCTAAAACACAACAAGTTCTCGTTCACTGTTAAAACTGGCCAACTTTGGGGCTGAAAGAGGGGGATGAATTATTTGTACTTTTTTGTCTTTAAGATATTCATTCATCTTCATGTCGGCTTTCTTCCCTTTCGGGGTCGCCACAGCGGAATGAACCACCAACTTTCTGGCATATGTTTTACGCGGCGGATGCCCTTCCAGCCTCAACCCATCGCTGGGAAACATTCACACACACTCATTCACACTTTAACACTATGGACAATCGTTCTTACTCAATTCACTTGTACCGCATGTCTTTGGACTTGTGGGGAAACCAGAGCACCCGGAGAAAACCCACGCGATCACGGGGAGAACATGCAAACTCCACACAGAAATGCCAACCGACCCAGCCGAGGCTCGAACCAGCGACCTTCTTGCTGTGAGACGACCGTGCTACCCACTGCGCCACCGTAAGATATATTAAATTTAAAATTTAAACCTTATAGCCAGACGCCTTCACTATGGCCATGTCCCGCTCTGAGGGCACGATTTTCAAGTTAGGCTTCACCCATTTTGAGTTTCATTTGACTTTGCCAGAACCTAATGGGTGACGTCACGAACACTATGTCCGTGCTCTATACAGTCAATGATGAAAACATGATTGTCTGTTATTTCAGAAGAGCTTCTCCTGAAAAAAAAGCTGTGTCAATAGAAGTACTTTGGTTTAAAAACAAAATGACTGATCAAAAAAACATCATTTGGTTTTGTTGTCGGTTTGTTGTAACACTAGCTACAGGAGACAACTGAGCAGTTTCCTTCATCACATCCACCACAAACATGTCCTGGATTATGAAACAAAGATCTACATGCTTTTCCACATCTGCAGGTTAATGCTGGCTCAGCAGAGCCCAACTCAAATGTCATTCAACAGACTACCTACAAGAAAAACAAACGCTAGTACCGCCAACATAATACTGTTGAGAAATTTTTGAATACTACTTGGTTGGATAAAGTGGTATTTACTCTGCAGTTACAAGAGACACACATTAGCCAACTTAAAGTTCTTTTCACATTGCAAAACCTGCATTATAAACAGTATTTTGACTGCTGAAGTCATGGATTCTGATTTCTAACCCTCATTACAATCATGAGTGTCCCAGTCAGCCCTTTGTGAACAGCAGCATTCTGTGAGAGCGTTGAAACCCAAGCTAACATGAGCCTTCCCCTAATAAACTATTGTACTGCAGTAATTATTAGCCAATGACGTTAACACCTAGTCATGCATTTAAACATACTGTCAAATACGTGATACCATTATAAATTAAAAGTACCGTGATAAAATTATTTGGTTGAAACAAAAAAAGAAAAAGAATTGGACTGTGAAGTCCCATCCACTTACAATTTAAAACCTTGTGGTGAAGGGTGAACTGCTGTGATCAGATTCCTCAGTTTATCCACGCAAAGAATACTGAGGAAGCAGAGTGAACACCCTTAGGCTAGTTGTGATTGCTCATGTTGGGACCATTTTATTCAGCCACGTGAGAGCCTTCCATTTCAGCAGTGCTTTTCAGTTGCGGTATTTGTTAATGTAAAGAGTTGTTTACAGAACACCACTGTGACAAATGTCTGACGATAGCTATACCAGTGACTGTACCAGTGTCTTACACTTTTTCTTAACAGTTTCCTGTATCTGGTCTGTGCAGGTTGCTAGCCGCGTACAAAAATACTTTATTAAATTGACGAAGGCTGGTATTCCAGTGCCCGGCAGGACCCCCAATATCTGCATGTACAGCAAAAAGGTAAGATGATCTTATTAGACTTGGCCTTTCTTCAAATTACGTCATGTTGACAATCAGCTTTAGCATTTCTTTTAGTTCTAGGATTCTTATTTTCATCTATGCTGGTAGATTATTTACATAGCATTTACATGCATGCACTTTGCAGTACATTTTATTTAAAGTCTAACTCTATTAGTTCAATTAAATGTCTCAACTGATCACCTGAATAAAGAAGTGCTTTGAAGAGAGGAACAATCAACTAGGTTTTAATGTTTGGTAAGTAAACTTCATGCTGGCTTGTGAAAGCAGATATTTTATAGTTTTATAAAGTTTGAGCAGTTTGTTTGATAGTGTTTTAGTTTATTTGTTTGAAACTCTGAAGGTATGAAACAGTTTAGTTTTATGCAAATTCGATATTGCGTTACATTCCACTCTCCACTCAGTAATAAAAAACAGATGGGAGACACGTATGGAATCGACTTCTGTAGAGTAAAATGGTATTAATTGATCTTTTTTAGGCAAGTTTGGTGTGTAATTCAAATACATTTTAAAGCAACTTAAAATCACAGTCCTTGCAAATATCCAGCATCATTTACTTCTATACATTTATTTGATCAAACAAACAAAAAAATCACTGACTATTTAAATGTAATTATTTTTCTTCAAGGCTTGGCTGTCTGTTGAGTACCTCAGTATTAACGTTAACGTTAGCTGTTGACAAGTAGCTCTTGTTGGCAGGCTGAACTGAAAAGGGGTTGTTTTGGGAATTACCTGAATGTGTGTTCTCAAATTTGTGTTTGATGGTTTCGAAGTTGACAGAATCTTCTTTGGATTGCAGAGTAAGTCGTCTCAGTTAATAGCATGTATTTTATCGAGATATGGCCACAGTGATTCAAAATTTGTATTCACTCAAACTTCACATCATGTGTTTCAACTTCACATCAAGTAACTTAATTTATGTATCGCTTGTCCGGCCAATGACAGAAACTGGAGCGAACTGCCAACAGCAGAAATAATAATTTGTTGATTTTCTGATCTAGGATCAGTGATCCGCAGCATTAGGATTTCCGTCGATCAGTAATCCTTTGAATATGTGTAAGTTGTTGCTATGGTGACCAAAAGGGCCATTGCTAATTTTTAATTCAAGCAAAAGAGACATTTTGCCAGCAAATTTATAAGAAAGATTCCAGATAACCTGTAGGAGCTGTTGAAATAATTCTTTCTTCATCAGAACCAGAAGGCTTCAACAATCAAAATATATCTCATTTATAAAAGTAGGGGGGGGAAATCTGAATGTGTCAAGGAAGTTAGAAATATTATTTGTGTTTTTACAAGAAATTTAGGGAAACTTACTATGACAGTGAATGGAAGATTAATAATAAAAAGAAGGATATCAGAATATAGCTTTTTGTTACAATCTTAGAGTGCATTTCCATGATGGCAAGAAATGGCAAGCAGAAGAAGTTAATAGCAATAACAGCGTGTTGGCTTGATTAATCAAGCTAACATGATTATAATAATTATAATAATACTCGTAATAATAATAATATGTTTAAGAGCTAGATCCGTATGTTGGCTTTCTCAAGCTAACTAAATAATAATATTTAAAAATCAGACATCCATGAAAAAACTTCCTCTAATAACAAAAAACTTTTAATTAGTTTTTTTGAAGTTTACACAAATTCAAAATAAATCAATCATTCACATAATTGCGCCTATATAAAACATATAAAATAAAAAACAAAACACAATAAAACTTTTTAAACTGTGAAGTGCTAATTTTGTTTTGACACCCCAGACTCCTTTTTAATCAATCTAAATAGAGCTGCATCAAATTTAGATTTATTGATTTTCAGCAATGCAATTCATGGACAGCAAATTTTACTTTTGACTAAGATTTTTACTACGTGTGCAGACTAGTGTTGTTATAAAAACAGATTCATATCAGAATATTAGGCTCTAGAACATTAGGTTTCATAAGTGAGAGCATTGAGGATGTGTCAGGCCTGAATCACTGACAAAGCTAATTCATAAACCAGTCTTCCACCAACATGCACACATGGTTTGTTTCTCTTTTCTCACTCATGCACTACAGAGATGTCTTTTGTTTGCAGGCCTCAAATAAGCGACAGCATCACTTGAATAGACATCTGTACAGGCCCTCCACCTTCCTCACCTCGTATGAACCACCGGTCTACATGGATGATGATGAGGAGCGCGCTCATTTCTTTAGCACCCTGCAGGAGAATAGTGCAGATGACTCGGTCAGTGCTGGTGAATGTTTGAAGAAAGGATGATGATGGTCAAATTAGAGCTTTTTACCTAAATAAAATAAGTTGGACTCCATTGACCAATCTTTTTCAACAACAATGTCGTAAGAAAACTAAGTGACAACATCTTGCATTTGTTTGGGAAATGAGAAGTACTTTTATTTCTCAACTGAGTGCTTGAGTCTGAGACCAGAAGTAAACAGATTACTTCAGAATCAGTCAAGGGCAGCTGCTCTTATTATTATTTTTTTTTTTTTACATTTTTGTCTCTTATTGCTTTATAATGGTAGTTTAATTAAAAAAAATTTTGTGCAACATTTTTTTTTTTCCATATGGGTCAATATCGATAAACATTTCGAGATGGTTTATTCTTTATTTCTGGTGAAAAATACAAGTTTTGCTCAGAAGTGAAGTCGGGTTATTCAACTCTTTATTGTCTTTTAACTGATTATCTTTTTTTTTTTTTTTCTTTAGATATTTGTGATGGTCACAAATCCTACAAAGCAGCTCATATTCAAGTATAAGAAAACCTTTTGTATTGGTCACACCGCAGTATTTACAGTTCTATAGGCCATTTGCTACAGTTTTTTTTGCCTCTAGTGAGAAGGATCTCTGAACTCTTGATGGTGTTTCAGGATGACGATGGGGTCCCAGTTGGGCTGCGGCATTTGCCAGAGTACAGAGAGCTCCTGGAGCTGAAGAAACTCAAGAAACTGAAACTACACCAGCTCCAGGCCGAGAGTGCCCTTACACAACACGCTGGCTACAAGGTAAACACACCTTTACCTGGAGCTTCTCCACAATATAATATTGAACTGTTCAGTGCAAGCTCCATTCTTCTGTCACCTACTGAACAATATTCTAGAGACTTAATTCTAGGGCTGCAACTAACGAATATACGAAGGGCTGACTGGGACACTCATGATTGTAATGAGGGTTAGAAATCAGAATGCATGACTTGAGCAGTCAAAACGAATATAATCGATTAGTTGGGCGATTGTTTTTTTCCATTAATTGGATGAAAATAAATAATATAAAACCCTAGCTTGGGGTAATCTTAAAAAAAAATGCAAAAACTATAGATAGAGTTGAATGATATTTAATTCTGAAATTTTAAACATGAAATTAAAAGCAGAGTTTGTTCTTGAACTGTAAAACTTCTCAAAATATAAATCAATACACAAATAAATAAATAAAGAGCAAAACACTTGTTAAACAATTAGTTTTGAAAACAGATTTGGTAGTTAACAAGTTAACTTTGATGTGGTTTATAATTTAAAAAAAGCTGATAGTCTTGATTAAATTCAAAGGAAAGAATAATTTGCATTGGTGTACAAATGAACTGTTACTTGCATTCACTGAAAACCACAAAAATTACTAAATGTAATATTCTACTGTTATTTGCACTGTTTAATTAAAGCTAATTTAAAGTTTATCAACACCATTTATCTAATCACTATTTCTCATGAGGCGATTGCGCAGAGTAATGCTAGTGAGTTGCAAGTGAACTACTCTGGTAAGGTTTGGTGCAGGTGCTCGCAGTGCGTCCTCTTCTCGGCAAACCCAGGTGAAGTGGTGAGTGGATCAGGCGGTCCCAGCTCTGCTGCTCTCTGTCAGGGGGAGAAGAAATAGAGAAATAGCAACCTCAGTCCACATCGGAGTCGATCCTCTCCCCTCTTTGGCTCTGTGCTCTTTTGGTGTCCATGGTTTTTTAGCAGGAGAGCTCTGATTGGGATGAAAACAGTCACACCCCCATCCACCCCTCAAGTGCTGTCCTGGTCGTCCTGCAAGATCCTGTGGGAATATGATAGGGTATTAGGGGTGGGTGGGGAGTGACCCCGTGCATTGCTGCTCTTGGCTTTTGTCATCCACTGGAGAGATGCGTGGTCTGTTTGCAGGGTGAACCACCAGCCCAGAAGGTAATATTTTTACTCAAGGACTGCCCAGAGCTTCCGTTTCGACAACCACTTATTTGGTTTCGGCTGGGCTCAGTTTCCTGCTGATGTAGATCACAGGGTGTTCCTCACCTTCCTGGATTTGCGACAGGATGGCTCCCAAACCTGTGTCCGAAGTTTCGGTCTGCAGATGATCCTGTCCGGCTGCCCCTTTCTGGTCAGGTCTATCAAGGGGGCGGCAAGGGAGGAGAAGTTGGGGATAAAACAATGGTAATACTCTACCAACCCCAGGAGGCAGGAGTTCAAACTCAGTGATGAATAAAGAAAACTGGGTTGTATTTTTGTTTATATAGACAACCATAAAGTGGACAATAGATCAAACTAGATCCATTATTTTTTTAATAATTTAAAATATATCTGGAAAACTATATTTGGTGTAAATTAATGAAATAAAGAATAATCCTTTAACATAACGAAGCTTTAAATTATTACTTAAATTATTGTGATATCTACTTTTTCTCATTAAATGACCAGCTCTTTGCAAAGCATAGAATACTTGCAGGAGTCCTCTAGACTAGCACCAGTTTCGAATGAGGCTTTTAAAATTAATTTCATTGATCACGAGAAAACACTTGGTTTTGTTGCTTAGGACCTCATACAGAAAAAATTGGGACACAATTGCAAGAAATGTCCAAGCTTTTTGTTGAGGGCCAAATTGTATGTGATGGCTAAGGACCAACAGTTTTTTTTTCACCACTAAAGTTGTATGTAAATGCACACTTTTAAACTATTATCTATATTTTTCAAATAACACACTCAGATATTAATAACTCTAAAGACATAACTCTGCCTTTCAATATTATCAGGAGAGTCAGATAACACAATATGTATTGTATCTAATACACTCAACAAGCTACTATGAACATAACAGCTACAATTATAACCAAATCTTAATCAAGAGTTAAAATATGTTTGCTTTAGTCCATTGCATTAGTTTGTTTTAGGTGTTTTATCATTACTAAACACTATTGACACTAATGAGAGTGGTGAAATTTAAATTGAGACCAGATGTTGCTCGAGGGCAGATTGAGGTCTGTTTGAGTCACTTCTTTACTCACAGAAGACTTATTCGTATCCTTTACCGTCCCATTCAAGTCAAAGGAATTTTTTTCATTATCTGTCCGCGTCAGAGCTGCAGGCCATATAAATTAACAATATGATTAACTCTGTTCGAGATGGGCTGCATATGCGGGTAATCAGATTGGTTAGTGGGCAGATATATCTTGTCTATTTTGAGGCAAAAACAGAATATAGTATTTCACAAATGTGTTTTAAACTGAATATGAATATGTATTTGATGAGAACTTTTTTTTGTAGTTTTTTTTAACAGGACTTTAAACAACTAATAACAGAAATAATGCAAAAAAAGCACCTTGTTTTAATGCTTAGCACCTCTGTTCTCTTCTAGTGTGATAAATGTGGGATGGAGCCAATCCAGGGTGTGCGCTGGCACTGCCAGGACTGCCCACCTGAAAGTGCTGTGGACTTCTGCAGTAGCTGCTCTCACTGGTGAGTCCTGAAGAGTCCATTTTGTTTTCTAGTTTCTGGTCCGAACACCGCTCGGAAGTGGTTAAACCAGAGAGGAAAAATGTCTAAGGATAAAATTATATTTATATTAGGGATGCACCGAAATGAAAGTTTTTGGCTGAAACTGAAAACCAGGCCGGAAACCAAAATAAATTATGCCCATTATTGGTACCATTGCATTTTTGGCTAGGACTGTGTACTAACCTGACTAAAATCAAGCAATTGCTGTTGCACAAATTCATGATAAAGTGTCAAAGAATAAATAGAAATATTTATTTAGCACATGCAGCAATGCACACTAGAAAATAAAATTAAATTCAAACTTAAATGTTTAACTTTACCACACTCATGCGTATGTTCAATAATAATGTACAGGCCTTCTCCATCTCCGTCTCCCTGCAGGTTCTCCGCATCCACCGCGTTCTGGATCATTTCTAGTGTGCGCTGTCTTAACGCGGTTTAAGTAGTCTCAATGAAGTGCAGAGGATACGAATAGATCTCAGTGAAACGTGTGCTGGCAGACTCTAATAGTGTACTTTTCATTGTTTTTATTCCGTGTTCTGTCTCAACCTCTATGCTTAAGAGACGCTTTAGTGCTGCAATTAAAGGAATAACGTCTGCTACAGATGCATCAGAGGAGCTGATCTCTTTAGTTAGCTGCTCAAAGAGGGCAAAAAGAGAGAGAATATTCTCTATTAAGACCCACTGGTGTTCAGTGAATGACGCGGGGAGCTCGTGATCTGCACTATCTGCAGCCAAGACTCGCTTTTGCTCAAAGAGGCTTTGCTACATGTAATAAGTGCTTTTCCACTGCGTACTCAAATCTTGCTGGAACTGTTTTGTGTTCCAAACTGATCATGCATAGACTGCAAGCAGGAATAGGCCAACTAAGAATGTTTCAAGGGCGTACTTGGAGGGTTTTTTTTTCTGTGCCTCACACGTTCCTCACACAGAGTAAATGCTCACGTTTGTTAATCATTTCTTGTCAATTTCTTGTAAGCAGAATTAACAGTTCCATCCCTAACCCCACATCTTTTTGTTCAGTTGGTTCAGAACAAAGATCCACAAGTCTTCACACAGACTGGAGGCAGTCTGCCAGACAGAAAGCTTCCTGGACAAGGACTATTGCTTACCTCAGAACACAGGCTACAACTACCTGGACCCCAACTACTTTCCTGCCAACAGATGATGGGGGTGAGCTCCCACGCAATGATTCATGCTGCACATGGCTCCATCACCCAGTAAATCCTTCAGCTGGGGCCAGGGGAGCTGTGGATGGGCCACCTTTTGCGCCAACCAACCCATAGCCAAAGGCCCCCTCAGAAGCATTCGGAGGGCGTGACAGTGCAAGTGTTGTCTGTAATTGAAGTATTTGTGTGTGAGCTCTTTCTGTGATACAAGACTGACATCTTTGAATCGTGACCGGTTTTAACCAATCCAAGAGCTTTACTTGCAATGCAATGGGCTTAAAGAAAAAACCACTCTTGAAGATACAATGCGCTGCTGCCTCTCTTCTCATGACCATGACATCATTTTTATTTACCTGCATCTCTTGTTTCACACTTTGTTTCAAGCGCTAAGCCCTGCAGCACAGGGCTTCAGAAGGGGTTTGGCCCCATACATCTGTGAAGAGCTTGTGTCTCCTTTCCCACTCTCTGTGTCTGAACTGTTAGTGAACATGTGGAGTTCTGGGATATCTGGTGATGGAAGACGTTGGTGTATGCAGTGCCATTTTTTTCTTTTAACCTAACCTCTTATACCAGTCGTTGTTTTTCCAGCCATCATCACACCTCTTTGTTTTGTAGTCCATGAAAAGATTGTATTTTTATGAATCTACATAAAGAGGATGACAAAAAATTGAAGGCTGATGCATGGTTATCCTGTGTTTTCTTCCTCTTCACATCCCCCTCATGTTGCGCTTCAATTTGTATGTAACAGTCTGTTCTTATAATTGTAAAGAATTGTTTGAGGAGGATAGTGGAAATAAATGTATGTGGAAAGCTTTTCTAGCCCACATGTCTTGGTATTCTGATTGAGAAGGCTTTACCTTTTGCCATGTGTAATTTGTAGTACAAACTGAAAAAGCGGTTGGACTTTTGGAAGGGTTTAGCATCATGTCCTAACAATCATCTTATTCATCTGAATTGTGCTCATATCACAGGAAGCTGAAAAAAACTAAAATGCTGATACTTTATCATATTTGCATCAACACGGAATGCAGAATTCCAACAGGCAGTATAAGATTAAGTTGCAGTAAACCCTTTTTCAATTCATTCCTTCATCATCAGAGCCCATGGCCAGTGACAGAACTATAATCTAGGGACTCCCTCGCAGAGGGCTATAAAATGTTTCACTAGAACTTGACCTCAGCACAAGACTGTACCCAGGTGGTGAATATCATAGAGATGAGCTAAAAGGCACATTTTTTTTGTTTTTGTTTAGGCCATCACACACCTAGATTAATTTTTGGTAGGAAGTTTAATATTGGTACGCACCGCCCCAGTAACCTATATTGGGATGGGTGATGGCCATGAGCCAAAAATTGTTCAGCCTTGCCTGGTCACCTTTATTTTTCTGCAGTTGAACATTTGTGCTGAACCAATAAAAGTTGTCTCTGTTGATCATGTGTGCCGAGTGCTGTTGGGATATAAAATAACAGCTATGTGGCGTTCCGTACACACACTCACAATGACTTCATGGCACAAGACAGGGAAAAAGAAGCATAACAATAAGAAGGGCAGAAGAAGAAGTAAACACAGTAGAAGAGAGATATAGATTCTTACAGTCCTTCATTACCAGAGGATCAGCTAGAACCACCCGTTGTTTGTTTGCCAGCTAAACAGGTACAGCATTGAGACAGCCTTGAGACATTAATTCTTCATAACATGGAGGCAGTGAACATGATGTTCCTTGTAAGTTTTTCCTTGATGAAACCTCATTACTGGAGACTCAAAAAAAGCTGCATGTGGATCGTATAACTAATGAGAACATAGTCCTGATTGGTTTTAAAGATAGCTAATGGTTTGGGGAATCCAATGATTGATTTTATTCACGTTATTGTCATTACAGGAACATCTCTTGTTATTTAGGATTCTCTGGTTGAAAATCCATAGATTCAGATTCATGTTTTAGTTCCATGTAATAGTGTTCCACATCTGGAGTTAGCCCTCATTTTTTGAATGCATTGCAGGCTCACTAACACTAGCTACTCAACCAGTAAGGGGCTGGCATTACTCACACAGGGAGAGGTCTTAAAAGGGTTTCCTGACATCACTAAACCCTGTTTCAGAGCTTGTAACTCTTCCTCGCTGGCGTAAGAAAGTTAGTTTATTTAAAAATCTAACCAATTTGAGGAAACATTTGTTTTATTGTTGTGTGAAAATATCAGGCAGTTTTTGGTTACTTACTTCATCACACAAGCACACTCACGCAAGCATGGGCTAGGAACATATCTAAGGTTGCCTTTAATGTTTTGAAAGCTGCTAGTTAAGAAAAAACAATACCGGTAAACATGACTTTATTTCACTTGGGCTACTAAAGCAGTATTCTGTTATAACAACATTCAGTATGTATCTGTCTGGCTGAATCTCTTTGAAAGAGATGTTTGAAAAGCAGACTGTAACTTGAACCACTTTCCTCTAGGCAGCAATCACTTTGCTGGCAAGCTTGGCACAACGTAAACCACAGAGGTAAAATGAAATAAGCTTCTCCTGTTGATTCTTCATGCTGATGAAAGTTGTGACATCAGCGCTCAAGGATACAGACGGAAATAGTCTAAATACAATGTAGCAGCACCAGACGCTTATAAAACTTGCTCCTCCTTGTTACCCAGAGCTGAGAGAGTTGAAGCACAAGCAAAAAAGGTCTAATATCATGAGTTAACAGTACAGATTAGAGGCCTCAATATTTACATGCATAGAAGCAGGTTGAGTGTGTTCCAGATGGATGCACTAGATAGAAATTGCAACTACAGCACTGTGTGCATACATGTGACAGAGTGTTTGTCTGTGAGGGAGAGGAGGAAGGTAGACAGTCAGAAAAGTAAAAGGGAGAGATAGAACTGTTGAGATGTTTGCAATGTTTGTTTCCTCCAGGAGGCAGTATTGTGTCAAGCTCTAGCAGGAGTCAATCACAGAGCAGATCTGTTCAAAGACATCTTCCGGGGGCTGCTCGGCATCAATCTACACACACACACACACACACACACAAACACAACATAACACAGGACAGCTGTTAGAACACACAAGCTGAAAAGTAGGTCAACCCACAGGAGAACAGTCATAACCAGCTCATAAATTTTACAAATATAGCATCTCAAATGTATGCGCATTCGTTTTACATTTGTAGAGACTTTTCTAGCATAGCTAAACAAATCATATTTACGAAATTTTTTTTAAAGATAGAATGTCCTTAATTCCTGTCACTTGGTAGAATTTGTTCATCATGAATTCCCTTTCAGTTAGTTATGTTGCGTTTGTGAAGATAATTACCTCACTTTTATTGTGCATTTTGTTTTACATGACACTCCTGTGAAAGGGATGTATACCATGTGCGAATGCAAAAAAAAACAACAAAAAAAACATCTTTTGAAGTGTTTAAAACTTTAAATAAATCCCCTGTATTTATCAGCTACTTTATATTGTTGCTGCTGCTAAAGGAGCATACTGGAGTTCCTTACCGTGTGGTTAAAAGAAAAATATTTTACTTTGTCTCACCCTTGTACTATGTACTATGTCATTGAAAGGTGGCTTTCTTGAGTGCCTGGAGTACCAGTATGCAAATATGTCATTTAGCCGGTAAGAAAATTATCAATTACAGCAAACAACTAAACACTGATTTGCTTGTGAAGTTTAAAGCATATACTCATTAAATATTTTCTAACTTTATGTTATATCACCTCTTCTGTGATTTTACTTTATGAAGCTGCCTGTCTGTTAGTTTTTAACACACCAAATCTGGACTCTAAAGCTTCGTTTAGCCTGCAGCCGAAATCAAAAATCCAATTTTTTCCCCAAATGCCACCTGTATCTGATATTTGCTTTGTCTGGTATAACTCAATTACAATTTTTCATATATATATAGTCTTAAATTTGATACATATTTTTTTTGCAATGCAACCTCAGTTTTACCAGCCAAGTTGCATTTGTCTGACTTTTACACCATCTCATGCTGACAGACGTCATATTTTTGGGTGTGGGCAGGAAGTTTTACCTCGATCATGGCTCAAAACAAAGCTAAAAGCAGTCAGTGGAAGGAAATAGGAAGATTGGTCTGAAGAAGCTTTCAAAAGTGTCACCCAGGGTCCTTTGCCCTTCTCTATTTGAATAGTCCCATGAGAGAAAGAGCTCATCATGTTATGAATGATCACTTTCAAATTAGATGTAGACAATAATGCTTTACTCCTGGTTCATTTTAAATGCTTTTATACTACGGTAATACCTCAAAATACGAACCTTCGTATGCTGAATTTTTCACATGAGAAATGAATAGAAATGCACACTGTAAAAATGCAAAACAGTAACTGCATCTTTTTTCACATTTCATCCAGATCTGTGCGACCTGGAAATTAGGAACAAATCATTGTGAACACCACCAAAAATGTGCACCGAAATTCACACCATTATAGTCATCTGGTACCTGTATGACAGGCTTTTATTGGCCTGTCTCAGTCATAGTTGATTATATGTGTGAAGGCAGTACTTACCACCATAGTTGATTGCTACAGAGACAAGGTCTTATATCACCTCGCCTGTGGGATTTCAGATCAACCCAGAAAGAGCCACCTAGCCCCAGCCTTAGCATATCTTTGTGGGCATGGAGCTGAACTCGTGAAGCATACGAGCGCATTAGGTGCAAACGTTCATCAGTATGCGTCAGTATGACTACCAATACGTCCAAGACCAGGTGGAGTGCAATGTGCCAGAAGCACAAAACTCATGGTTTTGGACTGAGAAACACACTTCTTGAGCATTAATTGCCTAGAGCTATGTGCAGTGGAGGCCATCTCTACCACATATACAGTGTTTGATGTCCCTTCCCCCTTACAGTTAAGAGCCCACGCCATCAGGGGAGTAGGAGCCTCCTGGGTAATGGCATGAGGCTGGCAGAGATCTGCAAGGCTGTGGGTTGGTCGACACCCAGCACCTTTGCCAGGTATTATAATCTGCGCTTTGAACCTATCTTCAGCCATGCTTGGTAGTGGCAGATTTGACTGATCTGTACTGAGGGATATCCAGCTTGGCTTGCACCATTCCTTGATGCATGCACCATTTTTCCCCTGGAGAGACGAAAGTGTTCTCCCCAACTTCCTGGCTCCTTTCTCCCAAACAGAATTAGTAGATTAAGCAGAGTCATACTATGTACTGTCCATGTGTGTGCCCTCTATAAGGGACTACCAGTTGCATCTCTTAATGACTCCGGGCATGGGAGGGCCAAGCAGTTTCCCAAAAGGCTAACTCTCTTAAACTGCTGCTCTGGGTAGTTCCATCTATGCTATCTTCCTTCTAACTACCTTGCCCCATTTGGCTGAATGTGTACTATCCATCAGTCCCTCACAGAACCAGTATGTGTATTAAATTGCTAGGAGATCTTAACCCAGCCTTGGAAGTTTTAAGTACATTAAAATTAAGGTGGACTATTGATGTGCCCATCTGGGAAGGACCTAGATAGCGGTGTTTTGGAATGGTGTTTTCATAGTCGTCACCGACTTGGTTACTTGCGTAACCCCCGCTCCCTGTTAACTTTGTCCTTACTTGAGTATTTTTTTTTTTTTTTTACAAGTATTTCTACTTGAGTTGAATCTAACCACCTCTGACATCCAAACAAACACATAAAACCAAAGAAGGTGCTTGAAGAAATAGCTAACTGATATTTCACAGCCTACAGCAACTTCAGTGTTGATGATTATAATTAGTTTATTACCAAAAACCATTCTTGATTTCAGAGACATCCCGGTGATGTCTCATGATCTTCAGAATGAAATGTGAAGGCCTAAGGGAGGGGTGTCCAACGTCGGTCCTGGAGGGCCACTGTCCTGCACATTTTAGTTGCAGCCCTGCTGTAGTATGCATAGTACTCAACTTCTGCCAATCAGAGGACCATAATTAGTGCCACAGGTGTGTTTCATGTGCAGGGCTCCGGCTCTCCAGGACCGACGTTGGACACCCCTGGCCTGAGGCAAGCCAACGAACTATTGTCCACATCATACTACTCGCTGCTGCTCCTGCCATCTCAAAAAATTCCAGGAACAGATTGTTAAATGAATTCTTAAGAGACAATTCTTAAGAGTTTTCTTCAGTGACAATGCATTTATTTGTTTATATTTTAGATGGGTTTGTTTGATATTCTTGAGAGTGATGCAATGATTTGACTTAGAACAATGATCTGAACCTCTTATCACAAAAAAACTAAATAATTGAAAGTCCTCAAGGAAACGCACACTAGTAGTCATCTTCTCTTATTTTCAATATCATATTTTCCAGTGAACAGACACATACGTCAGGCATAGCTAACCCACCTTGTGCAAACCTTCTTTTTGTTCATAGTGAGCAAGCACAGGACTGATGAGGCTGCAGAACCCATCCACTCTGTGCTGTGTGTCTCTGTCTCTGGCTTCTTTAGTGTGGAGACTGCAGATGGCCCTTTGCTCTAGCCGTTGAGACAAAATGTTTGCAGGGCATTCCAGAAACAGAACGATGTCAGGCTGCCCCATCTGAAATCATAAAGGAATCTTTTACAAACTTTTTTAATCATCATAATATTTTAATGTTAGTTTTAGTTGGGGGGACAATGGCGTTATTTCATTTTCTTGACAGAACATGCACTCCTGGTTCAGGTTCTAACTACTGATTGAATGCTCTTGCAGCCACGACTTCCGTCTAATACACTTAGACCTCTGCTGGTCATTCAGAACTCTGCAGCCTGTCTTATTTTCAAGGAAAAAAACGACTAGAAACACTATTCCTCTCTTGTTTTCTTCTGGTTATTGCTTACCTTTTTCACTTCTATGTTTGGTTGATCAACTGAGACAACCTCTCTTGACTTTGTAACAAATAGGATATTGTGTCTCCTCCTAGTCACTTTGGATTAAAAGCTTCTGCAAAATGCATGTATTTTTTTTCGCAATACTGTGAAATAATCTTGTATATTCGCCAGACCACATTGCAGTTCAGCATCCTTTTACTTTCAGTTTCTTGCTGGGTCATGGATTTGTTCATGTTTAACAGATCTCTTTTCCATGGAAAATGTGTGTGTGGTTACTAGACTTAAGTTGGAATTTGTTTTTTTTTTAACTGAATTGTCATGCTAACACATTATTCTCTAATTTTGGTGTTTTTTTGTTCAAATAAATCTTCCCACCTTCAACCTTTTTATTAGATAGGTTAAGTAAGTAGAATCTACCTTACGTTCTAAGAATTTCATTTGCAACCAAAATCAAAGATCCCATAGTCAGTTTTTACAATAAATAAATGTAGGTTCAAGATCAGCAGGGGGTGCTAATTTCCCTGACTATACACAGCTTCTCGAGCAAGCAAGCATCCTTTGCTCCTGGTGCTGCATCCCGCAATGTTTTTAATGGAATTTTATTCTATCTTGTCATGTCCATGGCATCAAGCTTTGCATAAACTACACACGACTGAATAATATACTGGACATTTGAAGAATCTCTTTTAGTATTAGAGAATCTACATCTCGAAGAAGTGACAATCAAACTTACCTTTGCTTCATACTCTTGTGCTTGTTTTACATTTTTTGGAAAGCCGATCACCAGGAATCCCTTCCCTTGACGAACAGTAGGTGCCATAGCCTCACATATAAGATTCAGGAGTGTATCCTAAAGTGCACACAAAACTAAATCAGATGAAGCCCTTTAAAATAGTTTCAAAACCAATAACAAAAGAAGAGACAAGAATGAGTGTTTAATTAAAAAATTGTGAATAAATATATATATAAAAAAAGATGCCAGAGAAAAGTACCAGTAGTCTAAAGCATCAAACAGCCAAGTTGGTAGGTAAAATCTAAATATTATTGAGCAAACTTACTGAAATGTGCTAAACATACTGAGTTTGAGATTTATATGGAGAAAACTCTTTGCTCTTGATGAAGGCGGTTGCATCTATCTCTCTCTCCTTCCCCATATCTCTCCTGCTGGCTCCCTCTGTCTAGTGCTCCTTGCCCTGCTCTCTAAACGAGGAACTATGGATCTGATCAGCTGGTCTCTGAATGCAATTGACACCAACTTCTCAACGTGAAGCTCTGGTTCAGGGAAACCCACTTGCCCTGTAGGAATGTTTGCAGCTGGCTACACAATGGACGGATAGGAGAAGTGGTGCCTTGTGTGCTTGGCCGCTCTGTCCCTGTAGGACATTGAGGATATCTATTTATTTGGAGCTCTCATGACAGCATCGCTGCTGATGGGATTATGTGGAGCCCTGGGGGTCTCAGCAATGGTTAAAAGCGATGCTGAAGAGGCCATCCGGGACCACAATTGCGTTGAGGAAACGCTTTCCATCTTGTGGGAGCATCTCAGCCTGGGTAAACCAAAGATGGCTGCTGTGGACTGCTATTGTAGACATCGTGTGGCCAAGCGAGCTAGCTGCAACTTTCGTCGCCTTGAGGGCGAAGTCGGCAGCTGCCCTCAGATCCTCGATAAGACCTGGGCCACAACTCCCCTCCTGCTTATCTTTCAGGGCCTTGGCTTGGAACACCTGAAAGGCTACCATGGCATGCAGGGCAGTGCGCAAGCTTGACCCGCACAAGCGTAAGCCCTTGAAGTCAGGTCCATCGACAGGCTTAGCTGGCGCGATGGAGGTCTTGGCTATTCACACCGGGGTGGCAGGGTTACCTGGGCATAAGTGCACCGTCAGCACCTGCTCTACATGGGGAATCGCTTCGTACCCCCCAGCTACTGCACCGTCAATGGGAGTGAGAGAGGGAAGACTTACCAACCTCGCTTTAAGAGGTGCCTTCCAAGTTTGAGTGCCCGATGCACTTCCGGGAAGAACGGGATAGGAGACAGCTTCATCCTGGCGCGACCTCACAAACCATGCTTCCAGACTAGAGATCTCGGGTTCAAGGGGCGGAGCCCAAGCCTAGGTAAACAACACAGTCATGTCCTCCGCAGCCATCTGCCCCAGAGGGTGAGAGCGATGTACCGTCTCCTTTGGGAGATGCAGCGGAGCAGCGGAGATCGCATCATCTGGCGCACAGGAGTCCTCAGAAGATGCAAGCAGCACATTATTCGATCACTCACTGTGGCGGATAGTGGGGGAACGGGAAGCGTGAGCAACCCTGCTTGACTCTTCTGGAGGCCGGAGACATGCAGTCATCGACCCTTACGGGCGGGAGCTACAACGCCTCCTGAAAGTACGCCAACCTCGCCTTAAGTCTGCTGCCAGACAGAATTGTCCAATCCACATAGTCTGATGCCTCAACCGCTGCCTCAGCATGTCTACGCCCAAGACAACCGAGGCAATGATCGTGACTATCCGTCAATGCGATCGATCCACCGCATCCAACAGACTTCCACGGACTGGACTCTAAAAAGATTGTGGTTGGGTACAGAATGTCTGAAATTAATCCAACTGCTTTATAAAGAAGTAATTCAAATTAACCAAGCCTTCAAACATGCAACCTTAACTTAGCTAACTGTCTAATAATAAGCAGCAATATATTTTATGTTTGTTTACAATGTTATGCTTGTTTTTTGTTGTTTCTCTCTGTGAATCCAGTATACCTACCACACCTTATTCTGCACACTCGGCTTTCTTTCAGTCTTCCAGCAAAATAATAATTTATGTTTATGTTTTAATCTAATAAAAACATTCCACTGTGCAAAAAAAACTAAAACCTAAATGATCTAAAAGACTGAGTACAAAGTACAAAAAATTAAACTAAGCCTTCATTTGTGGAAGTAAAAAGAAAGTCTGGTCCAACACCTTGTAATCAAACAGCAATCTATGTCCTCAGTAAAAAATACTAAAAGGTTTGTACCAAACCTGTCTTTTACAAACTTGAAGACAAAATAGTTCTGGAAATCATTGTGTTTGAGCATGATTAGAAACCTGGGGAAGCTGCTCTCCTCGTTCAAGCAGGTCTCTGAATAAGCGTCCTCTCTCACTGTGAGACTGTAGTTCACTGCACAGGATGTCGCCAGGACACAGGCGCTTCAAGCTGTATCGCTCCTCTATCTTCTCCGACTGAAGAGCTTTTCCTGATCCCGGCCCTCCTGTTCAGAGAAGAAAGCGAAACTGAACAACTGAGTAAGATTGGTTCAATTTTGAAAGTCAAGGGCTTAATCTTCTGTAATTAGGGCCCAAGCTGCCACCGAAGGTGTGTGGCGAAGGCCTATTGTAATTGTAAAGACTATTATTATTATTATTATTAGGGGTCGAGCACCGAAGGTGCAAGAACCCTATTGTTTTTCTTAGAATTCTTATTTTTTTTTTTTTTTTTTATTATTATTATTATTAGGGGTCGAGCACCGAAGGTGCAAGAACCCTATTGTTTTTCTTAGAATTCTTATTTTTTTTTTTTTTTTATTAGGGGTCGAGCACCGAAGGTGCAAGAACCCTATTGTTTTTCGAAAAATTCTTATTTTTTTTTTTTTTTTTATTATTATTAGGGCCCGAGCACGCCAGCGAAGCTGTGCGGCGAAGCCCTATTGTATCTGTTAGGATTATTATTATTATTAGGGCCCGAGCACGCCAGCGAAGCTGTGCGGCGAAGCCCTATTGTATCTGTTAGGATTATTAGGGCCCGAGCACGCCAGCGAAGCTGTGCGGCGAAGCCCTATTGTATCTGTTAGGATTATTAGGGCCCGAGCACGCCAGCGAAGCTGTGCGGCGAAGCCCTATTGTATCTGTTAGGATTATTAGGGCCCGAGCACGCCAGCGAAGCTGTGCGGCGAAGCCCTATTGTATCTGTTAGGATTATTATTATTATTATTATTCTTCCGCTTCCTAAATCGCAAATTTAACCATCTAGACGTGCTCGAAAACTCACCAAAATCGGCAATAAATTAAAGCTCGGTGGAAATTGCGATCTGACACAGTCGGCGTGGTCGTAGCATAAAAAATGGCTCTTCAGCGCCCCCTGGAAAGATCGGAGTCCGGTTCGACCTACAGTCACGAAAATCGGCACACATATGTACCACCTCTAGCCAAGTAGAAAAGTCACTTACAGGTTTTCGCCAAATCGTACAGGAAGTCGGCCATTTTGAAAAAAACCCACAATTTTGAAAAAACATCATCTTGCACTTTGACGAACTCCTCCTAGGAAAATGGCCAGATCGAGCTGAAAATTGGTGTGGTTACTCGGGAGACATTTGGGATGAAAAGTTATCAAAAGCGCAGCAGTTTGTAAAACGGTCTTTGGGTGGCGCCCCCACGAATTTCACCATTCAAAAATGTGCCGAAAATTGACATATTTTTGAGTATATCTCCGTTCTAGTTTATCCGTTGTCCACGAAAACGGCCTGACATGATGAGCTTGGAAGGCTGAATAAAATGATAGGCCGCAATGTGACACCCGCTCTAAGATTAGCTCTACAGCGCCCCCTGAATGTTACTAAAATAGATGTTTTAGCTGTTTTGACACCCTAAACATGTTAGAAACCCCACCAAATTTCGGCTAAACCTCAGCCTCAATAAATATAGTAATCTGACACTGTTTCTACAACTTTACTTTGGACGACAGCGCTGGCAGCGCCACCTAGTATGCGAAAAAAGCTCATCTCGCATTTTAACGAACTCCTCCTAGGAAATTGCCAGATCGAGCTGAAAATTTGTCTGGTGACTCTGAAGACATTGTGGACCAAAAGTTATCAAAAAACCGCAGAAGTTCGTCGCACGGTCTTTCTGTGGCACCGCTTCGAATTTGAGCTTCTCAAATGTATGGGGATAACGATACTTGTTACTGTACCTCTCACATCCTTCATCCAATCATGTCAAAAATGTATGAATGATGAGCTCACCCCTCAGAACAGTAGATATGCTTACTTGATGATACACTCATAGCGCCTCCTGCTGGCTGTATGAATTCCAAGGGATACTAATGTATTTGTTGCTGTATCTCTTACATATTTAACTCAATGTACATGACAAAAAAATTTGCATGATGAAGCTGGTATTTCTAAATTGATTATATGCTCATGGCATGAGACTGTTATAGCGCCACCTGGAGGCTTTATGAAATGTGTTTAAAATAGCTGTTGTCGTTAGGCAGTGAATGTAAAAAAATTATGGAATGATGAGCTTACCCCTCAGAACAAGTAGATATGCTTACTTGATGATACACTCATAGCGCCTCCTTCTGGCTGTATGAATTCCAAGGGAAATTAATGTATTTGTTGCTGTATCTCTTACAATGTACATGAAAAAAACTTTGCATGATGAGCTGGTAATTCTAAATGAAATAATATGCTTATGGCAAGAGACTGTTATAGCACCACCTAGAGGCTTTATGAAATGTGTTTAAAATAGCTTTTGTCAATAGGCAGTAAAAAAAAATGGGGGAAAAATGAAAGACCAGGGGGTGGCAGCTTTGGCTAGTGCGGATGCGTCGTGCGAGGGCCCGCCCATCGCTGCTTGCAGCTTTAATTAGGGCCCGAGCACGCCAGCGAAGCTGTGCGGCGAAGCCCTATTGTATCTGTTAGGATTATTATTATTATTATTATTATTATTATTATTCTTCCGCTTCCTAAATCGCAAATTTCACCATCTAGACGTGCTCGAAAACTCACCAAAATCGGCAATAATTAAAGCTCGGTGGAAATTGCGATCTGACACAGTCGGCGTGATCGTAGCATAAAAAATGGCTCTTCAGCGCCCCCTGGAAAGATCGGAGTCCGGTTCGACCTACAGTCACGAAAATCGGCACACATATGTACCACCTCTTGCCAAGTAGAAAAGTCACTTACAGGTTTTCGCCAAATCGTACAGGAAGTCGGCCATTTTGAAAAAAAGCCACAATTTTGAAAAAAACATCATCTTGCACTTTGACGAACTCCTCCTAGGAAAATTGCCAGATCGAGCTGAAAATTGGTGTGGTTACTCGGGAGACATTTGGGATGAAAAGTTATCAAAAGCGCAGCAGTTTGTAAAACGGTCTTTGGGTGGCGCCCCCACGAATTTCACCATTCAAAAATGTGCCGAAAATTGACATATTTTTGAGTATATCTCCGTTCTAGTTTATCCGTTGTCCACGAAAACGGCCTGACATGATGAGCTTGGAAGGCTGAATAAAATGATAGGCCGCAATGTGACACCGCTCTAAGAGTAGCTCTACAGCGCCCCCTGAATGTTACTAAAATAGATGTTTTAGCTGTTTTGACACCCTAAACATGTTAGAAACCCCACCAAATTTAACCTAAACCTCATCCTCAATAAATATAGTAATCTGACACTGTTTGTACAACTTTACTTTGGACGACAGCGCTGCAGTGCCACCTAGTATGCGAAAACAGCTCATCTTGCATTTTAACGAACTCCTCCTAGGAAAATTGCCAGATCGAGCTGAAAATTTGTCTGGTGACTCTTAAGACAGTATGGACCAAAAGTTATCAAAAACGCAGAAGTTCGTCGCACGGTCTTTCTGTGGCACCGCTTCGAATTTGAGCTTTCTCAAATGTATGGGGATATTGGTACTTGTTACTGTACCTCTCACATCCTTCATCCAATCAATGTCAAAAATGTATGGAATGATGAGCTTACCCCTCAGAACAAGTAGATATGCTTACTTGATGATACACTCATAGCGCCTCCTGCTGGCTGTATGAATTCCAAGGGATACTAATGTATTTGTTGCTGTATCTCTTACATATTAACTCAATGTACATGACAAAAAATTTGCATGATGAGCTTGTATTTCTAAATTGATTAATATGCTCATGGCACGAGACTGTTACAGCGCCACCTGGAGGCTTTCTGAAATGTGTTTGAAATAGCTGTTGTCATTAGGCAGTGAATGTAAAAAATGTACTGGAATGATGAGCTTCACCCCTCAGAACAAGTAGATATGCTTACTTGATGATACACTCATAGCGCCTCCTGTTGGCTGTATGAATTCCAAGGGATACTAATGTATTTGTTGCTGTATCTCTTACATATTTAACTCAATGTACATGACAAAAAATTTGCATGATGAGCTGGTAATTCTAAATGGAATAATATTGCTCATGGCATGAGACTGTTATAGCGCCACCTGGAGGCTTTTCTGAAATGTGTTTAAAATAGCTGTTGTCAATAGGCAGTGAAATGTAAAAAATGTATGGAATGATGAGCTTACCCCTCAGAACAAGTAGATATGCTTACTAGATGATACACTCATAGCGCCTCCTGCTGGCTGTATGAATTCCAAGGGAAATCTAATGTATTTGTTGCTGTATCTCTTACAATTTTTACTTAATGTACATTAAAAGTAAATGTAAGACCAGGGGGCGGCATCTTTGGATCCCGCGGATGCATCGTGCGAGGGCCCGCCCATCGCTGCTTGCAGCTTTAATTATTATTATTATTATTATTCTTCCGCTTCCTAATCGCAAATTTCACCATATAGGCGTTGCTCGAAAACTCACCAAAATCGGCAATAATTAAAGCTCGGTGGAAAATTGCGATCTGACACAGTCGGCGTGATCGTAGCATAAAAAATGGCTCTTCAGCGCCCCCTGGAAAGATCGGAGTCCGGTTCGACCTACAGTCACGAAAATCGGCACACATATGTACCACCTCTTGCCAAGTAGAAAAGTCACTTACAGGTTTTCGCCAAATCGTACAGGAAGTCGGCCATTTTGAAAAAAAGCCACAATTTTGAAAAAAACATCATCTTGCACTTTGACGAACTCCTCCTAGGAAAATTGCCAGATCGAGCTGAAAATTGGTGTGGTTACTCGGGAGACATTTGGGATGAAAAGTTATCAAAAGCGCAGCAGTTTGTAAAACGGTCTTTGGGTGGCGCCCCCACGAATTTCACCATTCAAAATGTGCCGAAAATTGACATATTTTTGAATATATCTCCGTTCTAGTTTATCCGTTGTCCACGAAAACGGCCTGACAGGATGAGCTTGGAAGGCTGAATAAAATGATAGGCCGCAATGTGACACCGCTCTAAGATAGCTCTACAGCGCCC